>OY755235.1:86695190-87318531 GCA_963576725.1 Azorinus chamasolen | reverse complement strand
GTCAGTCTGTCGGTCGGTCGGTCGGTAGGTATGGTTTCCGAACGATAACTAATAAACGACTTGGCATAGAATCATCAAACTTGCTGTGGTGGTTGGCCATGACAAGTAAATGACCCCTATTGTTTGTGAGGTCACTAGGTCAAAGGTCAAGGTCACCATGGCCTAATATGGTGAAATAGTTTCCGATCAATAACTGCTCAAGGGTTTGGCTTTGGATCTTCAAACTTGTTGTGGTGGTTGGTCATGACAACTAGATGACACCTATTCTTTATGAGGTAAATAGGTCAAGGGTCAAGGTCACCATGGCCTTAACTGGTTAAATGGTTTCCAATCAATAACTGCTCAAGGGTTTAGCTTAGAAACTTTTTTGTTTTGGAGGTCACTAGGTCAAAGGTCAAGGTCACCATGACCTGAACGGGTAAAATGGTTTCTGATCAATAACTGCTCAAGGTTTTGCTTAGTGTCTTCAAATTTGCTGTGGTGGTTGGTCATGACAACTAGATGAGCCCTGTTGTTTTTTAGGTAATTAGGTCAAAGGTCAAGGTCACCATGACCTTAACTGGTGAAATCGTAGGATTTTCAAATTTGCTGTGGTGGTTGGTCATGACCACTAGATGACCCCTTTTGTTTTTGAGGTCACTAGGTCAAAGGTCAAGGTTACCATGACCTTAACTGGTTAAATGGTTTCCGATCAAGAACTGCTCAAGGGTTTAGCTTAGAAACTTTTTTGTTTTGGAGGTCACTAGGTCAAAGGTCAAGGTCACCATGACCTTAACGGGTAAAATGGTTTCTGATCAATAACTGCTCAAGGATTTTGCTTAGTGTCTTCAAATTTGCTGTGGTTGTTGGTCATGACAACTAGATGAGCCCTGTTGTTTTTTAGGTAACTAGGTCAAAGGTCAAGGTCACCATGACCTTAACTGGTGAAATTGTAGGATTTTCAAATTTGCTGTGGTGGTTGGTCATGACCACTAGATGACCCCTATTGTTTTTGAGGTCACTAGGTCAAAGGTCAAGGTCACCATGACCTTAACTGGTTAAATGGTTTCCGATCAATAACTGTTCAAGGGTTTGGCTTAGAATCTTCAAACTTGCTGCGGTAGTTGGTCATGACAACTGGATGACCCATATTGTTTTGAGGTCACTAGGTCAAACGTCAAAGTCACCATGACCTTAACTGGTAAAATGGTTTCTGATCAATAACTGCTCAAGGGTTTGGCTTAGGATCTTCAAATTTGCTTAGGTGGTTGGTCATGACAACTAGATGAGCCCTGTTGTTTTTTAGATCACTAGGTCAAAGGTCAAGGTCACCATGACCTTAACTGGTGAAATTGTTTGGAATCAATAACTGCTCAAGGGTTTGGCTTAGGATCTTCAAACTTGCTGTGATGGTTGTCATGACATCTAGATGAGCCCTGTTCTTTTTGAGGTCACTAGGTCAAAGGTCAAGGTCACCATGACCTTAACTGGTTAAATGGTTTCCAATCAATAACTGCTCAAGGGTTTGGCTTAGGATCTTCAAACTTGCTGTGGTGGTTGGTCATGACAACTAGATGACCCCAATTGATTTTGAGGTCAAAGGTCAAGGTCATCATAACCGTAACTGATGAAATGCTTTCCAAGTAATAACTGCTCAATGGTTTGGTTCGGGATCTTCAAACTTGCTATGGTACATGTAGTTGGTCGTGACCACTAGATGACCCCTATAGTTGTTGAGGTCACTAGGTCGAAGGTCGAGGTCACCATGACCTTAACTTGTGAAATGATTTCAGATCAATAAATGATCAGTGGTTTGGCTTAGGATCTTCAAAGTTGCTGTGGTGATTAGTCATGACCGCTAGATGACTTCTATAGTAGAGGTCACTAGATCAAAGGTCAGGGGGTCTGGGGGTATACATGTTTTACAAACATCTCTTGTTACATTTGTTTCTTTGACATGGCAACTGCTATGATAAGACGGCATTTGTGTAAAGCAGAGATGTGGAGGGTTGTAGGGACGGCGGAGCAGGGACCACACGTCGTGAGGTTGGTTTGGCGCTTGGTGTACAGCACACCGTCATCACCAGAGCCTGGACAAGGCACCAGCAGTATGGCACACCCGTCAGGAGGCATGGCGGAGGCAGATAAAGGGTGACGACAGCAGTTGAAGACCTATTCTGGATTATCCAGGACCGTCGTAGACGGTTTGCAACAGCGGCGAAGCATCTTCGTAATGACCTCCTTAATACTTCTGGAGCCAATGTGTGTACTCAGACGGTGCGTAGAAGGTTGCACGAGGGTAATCTGCGATCAAGAAGACCCTGTATAAGAATTCTATTGATTCGTCGTCACCGCCAGGCCCGATTGGAATGGGCGATGGAACATATCAGATGGAACAGACAAAACTTGATACATGTTCTCTTCACTGATGAGTCTAGGTTTTGCCTAGACTTTACTGACAGACGTGCGAGAGTCTGGACCTGGGGAAAGGTTTCAATGGAAAAGTAGTAAAGTCAAGCAGGCAAAGCTACATACAAGACGCAACCATCACCAAAACACCGATAGACAGCATGACACACACACACACACACACACACGAAATGAACAATGAACACAGAAAACACCAAAAGACACACAAAAACCAGAGACAAACGTTCCACACATGAACAAAATCACAAGCACAAAGACGCAAGGCAAACAAAAGGAAGGGTGACAAAGAGAGTACCGCCTTGGCACGGTCAGTAGCAAAAACACCACTGGGGGTTTAAACCGGTTTACGGACGTCCTAACCTCACACTTCTCTCAAAGTCACCCTAGCTTTACAAATAGTGTAAATAAAGGTATCCCCTCTGGACTTACCCACAACATAGACGACGGTGAACACAGGACAACATGTAAAACATAACATAATAACTGTGACAATCCGTCAAATATGTACTCAATGACTTTGCTGAAGTCAGAGCACCTGCAGAACTATTTTTTTTCAGATCCTCATAAACAAGGACCCCATTTATTGTCCCCGGAACTATTGCTGAGCACGACCGCTATGGGACTGGGTCAGTTATTGTGTAGGGAGGCATCAGTTGGGACGGACGGACTGACTGTGCTAAATAGAGGTATATTGACTGGTCAGCGGTACATCGATGAGATGTTAGACACCCAGGTTAGGCTGTATGCCGGGGCAGTGGGCTATCAGTTCATTTCAATGGACGATAATGCGCGTCCCCTCAGGGTTTAGGTGGTCCAGGACTACCTGCAGATGGAGGGTATTAAGCGTCTTGACTGGCCAGTTCGATCACCCAACCTAAATCCAATTGAGCACATGTGGAATGAGCTGCAGGTACGGATATCAGCTAACAAGGAAATTGAGGCCATGTAGGTGCAAGAATAAGCCGCCATCCCCGCTATGATTGTCAGAAATCTCATATGGAGCATGAGAAGGCATTGCCAAGCAGTTGTCGTTAGCAATGGGTCACATACACGCTACTGAGTCTAAACTTGTAAACATAAATGGGGTTTTGAAATTTTGAGTTGCGTGTGGGTCTTACTCTTCACTTGCACATAACTAAGGCAAAATCGGTAACAAATGTTAAATTTGTCCTTCAATCAAATTGATTCAACATGAAATTAACACTATTAAGAGTACAATAATGAGTCATGCAGGAAACACCACACACAGAACAAACAGTCGCCCGAACAGCAACACAAGGAAACAGCAAATGTACATAACTATAAAAACATCAAGAGACGCACAACGACAAAACAAACATACAATAGGGGAAGATGGAAGTACCGCCTTGGAACGGTCAGTGACAAAAGTCACTAGGGGGTTAAACCGGTTTTCGGGCGCCCAACCTCACACTTATTCCACCCCCATCCTAAAAGACAGTGTAAATAAACATATTCCCTCTCCGACTAATCTACATCAACCGCGATAGCAAATAAAGTGGTAAAGTGCATGTATAACGAAAACATTTAAGTGAACAAACTGTATCCACCTATCGCTAGTGTACTCAATGATTGAGCTGCAAACAGAGTAACTGTAGAAAAGTAATAAAGGGTATGACAAAAACGAACTAGCACAGATATCCGACGTTCTCCTTCCGTTTCTGGATTTAAGAGGTCGCCTTCATAGAGTAACAAAAGTACAAGAATGAGTCATGCAGTAAACACCACATACAGAATAAACAGCCGCCCGAACAGCAACACAAGGAAAGAGCAAATGTTCATAACTATAAAAACATCAAGAGACGCACAAAGACAAAACAAACATACAATAGGGGAAGATGGAAGTACCGCCTTGGAATGGTCAGTAAAAAAGAATGGGGGATTAAACCGGTTTTTGGGCGCCCAACCTCACAGTTATTCCATCCCCACCCTAAAAGACAAACAGTGTAAATACACACGTATCCCCTCTCCGACTAATCTACAACAGCCGCGATGGCAAATACAGTGGTAAAGTGCATGTATAACGAAAACATTTAAGTGAACAAACTGTATCCACCTATCGCTAGTGTAATCAATGATTGAGCTGCACAGAGTAACTGTAGAAAAATAATAAAGGGTACGACACAAACGAAATAGTACAGATATCCGACGTTCTCCTTCCGTTTCTGGACCTTTCTTGTCGGCGTACATGCAAAGATGCCAGCGTGATTGCCAACTGTAAAAGGTTAAACCCCGAGTGGTGTTTTTGCTACTGACCGTGCCAAGGCGGTACTCTCTTTGTCACCCTTCCTTATGTTTGCTTTGCGTCTTTGTGCTTGTGATTTTGTTCATGTGTGGAGTGTTTGTCTCTGGGTCTTGTGTGTCTTTTGGTGTTTTCTGTGTTCATCTCGTGTGTGAGTGTGCGTTTGGGTGTGTGGTTGTGTGTATATGTGTGTCATGCTGTCTATCGGTGTTTTGGTGGTGGTTGCTTCTTGTATGTGGCTTTGCCTGCTTGGGGGATCACCTCCTTTCAGAATTTATAATCTTCACAACAGCAGGTGTTAAGTGCTTGTGTGACGGCCGTAAAACGTCGCCCCGTACTTCATTTTCATTGTTGTTATACCTTCTGATCCTTCGAGATCATGATTTTCAGTACTTCTTGTTCTGAAAATTGAATACCGCTTAAGCCGGTGCTAGGGGGCGTGAGCAGTGTTGCACTTTTAATTACTGTTCATGAACAGACTCAATAAAACCGAGTCTGCAATTTTCTCTTTTTGTGTTGCAATGTTTGCTCTGGGGTTATCAACTCCTTTCAGTACTATAGGGTCATATCCCTTTTTAATGATGTTTTAAAATATTTGATGAACAAAGTGAGAAAATGGGTATGTCCAATAATTTTACGAAGTTTCTAAATCACATCACCATAAAATTCAGGATGTGAAATACCGTATTTATTGCAGAAGCGCCTTAAGATTACATTTGTACTTGCCAAGTGAGAGATTTCGATAGTAAAATTCAGAGAACGTTTTTCTTAGTTTATGGTATCTATATACTTGCTTAAGCAGCTTTTCAGTTAAAATGAGATTTCGACTGTTAAAATCGTCAATAGATGAACAAACTAGCAAAACGAATAGGTTGAGATATATAAACCCCGTAAGATGGGGCACGGGGAACATCTCCGTCAAGGTGAGGGATATTTACAATATTAAAATCAAAATCATCTCTTTTGTCATATATTTTAGAAGAAAGTATTCCATTATCAATGTTAAAGTCTAGATCAAGAAACGCTGCATAATTGTCGGACGGGTTAGCTTTATTCAATTTGAATTCTTTAGGATAAATTGTAGGAATCAGAGCATCAAAGAAAGGGTTATCTAAGTTAAAAATATCATCCAATATCGTTTGTACGACGGTAATCAAATCATTGCCGGAAATATTCACACTAAAACATTTGGTGCTTAGCAAAGTTGAGATGTATATAATAGCGTGTTATACATTTGGAAAGCAGTAATTATACTCAATTTTGTCTTATTACAGAAAAAGCACCGCGATCTACATATGTACGCTGGGGAAAAACAACTTGTCCTGGAAACGGAACCGAACTCGTTTATTCAGGGTTAGCCGGTGGATCCTGGTATGCTCATGCGGGTGGTGCTGCTGAGGGTATCTGTCTTCCTAAAACACCAATCTATGGAAAGTATTATGAGGATGCTCTACAGAGCTCTGGGGGTTTCGTGTATGGCACAGAATATGAGTTTACTGGCAGACCCAACAGAATGAAGTTTTTTCCTGACCTTAGCAACAGGCAAGATCTACTGAACAACAACGTGCCGTGTGCCGTTTGTTGCACAATTCGATCAACGACGTTGATGATTCCGGCTCAGAACAAGTGTATGGACGGTTGGACACTAGAGTACAAGGGCATTTTAGTCAGTGGTCATTACAATCATGCAGCTGCAACTGACTATATTTGTCTTGATGATCGACCAGAATACATTGATGGAGGCAGTGGAAATGACAATGGAAAGATGCTGTACTTCGTTGAAGGTCGGTGTGGGTCTCTTCCATGCCCACCGTATGTAAATGGTCGCGAACTCACGTGTTCTGTTTGTTCTAAGTAAAACCTTTTTCAAAGAAGTGTATCGAACCTGAAACCATAGTCCTACAAAGCTAACCGACAGATGGTAACCTTATTAAAAGAATGAAAGTATTTACAGTTGTGGGAAAACAACACGCCGTTGTACAATTTCTCCTGTCATATTATTTATTCAAATCACGAATCCACCTCTGCTGCGTTAAAGTTTGCGACCTTAATATAAACGTTATCATTCAGATGCATTGAAATAGTAACAAAGCTGAATCGATAGACAGTTTTATGCTTTCGAAACCTAATGAAATCATGTCTAATGAGAAATGGATTTGAATGAAAATGTTTTAATATGGTGTTTTAAATTTATAATCATTTTGATAGTTTTTTCAGTTTAGCTAATGAAAGCATGTCTCATGGGAAATATATGTGAACCAGGATGGTGTCTGCATATTTAATCACACCAAATATGTTTATCTGATTAACAGTAGTAACAGGGACAAACGCAGACATTGTAAGACCTCGCTGGTCATGGTCTGCACTAATAAATGATGTTTCGGCGAAATCCCCCTTCAACATACCGGCTATTTAATTAAGTTTAAACATATTTTATTTGGAAAAGTATACATTAATCATGATAACCACAGAGCTTCACTAAAGGATTAGAACGGAAGCTAAAATCTTATTGAGTTCTTCTCCTTATATGGTATGATACATTCAGTTGATACAGTTGGTAACAAAAATACAGAATGATACATACAGTATCGTCTAATTATAACAGACAAAGCATAAAGTGTTTGGGAATCAGAATAAGAAGAAAGTCGGGAGAAGGGGTTGATGAGAGTTGAAAATCAAGTACTTTGATTATTTTCATTGCGCTGACTGGATAGATCAACACGATGTTTGTTGCAAATGTATGTTAAGACTTAAATCTTTTTGTGCCGATAATGTACAACATGCACTTCTGTACAGGTGAAAATATCGATACATTTGTGATGTATGACAGTTTCATTGCCGTAGAGAAACAAATTGACTGTAGCTGTTAGAATAGGGTTGATATCATTCATTAAATTTGTACGGTCTCGTCGATGTGAGGGACAAATAGTGTTTTGTGCTTTTAATTTCGCCACAATGCAAAGTGGAGAATCAACAATGTTTTTCTTTGTAAACGGGTTAGGTTCAAAGAGCTGCAGTTAGTTCGCAGCCGCGTATGGTATAGTTGTGCCTCTCTGTCGCCAACATAATAAACAGGTGATTTTGGTGGGTTGTTGGCATTAAGACTATTCTTAAATAAAGCGATGGATTCGGAATTACGTGTGCTTTGGGTACAAGTGCATTCCATGCCACAATAGTTGAAGGAAGAAAGGATCCGGCGTAAAGCTTAGTGCGACAGAAAGGTACCTAGAATATTTTAGATTATAAACCGATGAATCAGCAACGGAAGATGGGATTAAAGATGAGATACGCATGTGATAACTCGTGTATCATTTTGTAAAAGAGTATTAGCCTATGCTTTCCCCTTCTTGATTCTAAAGATTCCCATCCAGCTTAAGCCGGTGCTAGAGGGCGTGAGCAGTGTTGCGCTTTCAATTACTGTTCATGAACAGACTCAATAAAACCGAGTCTGCAATTTTCTCTTTTTGAGTTGCAATATTTGCTCTCGGGGGATCACCTCCCTTCAGAATTTATATCTTTATACAGATTTACTTACTAACGAAACAATTTTCGTTGACCCAGCGACTTTTCTTGCTGCCTCATTTTGAATTTTATCGAGTTCTTCATTTTCATGTCAAGAGCAGTTTCCCCAAATAACATTAGCATACTGAAGTAAAGGTCTGATAAAACTAAAACCGACATTCTCCAGTGTTTTCGATCTAACAAACATTTTATAATTCACGCATTGCATTTAGTCTGTTCCAGAACTTCGGTTTAATATGTTCGATGTGTTTATGCCAATTACCATCGTTGGAAAGAAATATTCCTAATGTTTATGAAAATCAACCTCTGTTATATGCTCTTGCATCATCATTATTAAGGGAGGATGACTTGCTTTATGAATTTTCTGTGGTATAACAAAAGATTCGGTCTTTGATGGGTTAAATGTAACCAAGCAAGCTTTAGTCCATTCTGTAATTTTTACAATATCAGAATTTAGAGTAACTGCGGTGTCGTTTGGGTGTTCAGCGATAAGGTCAATACTAGTGTCATCATCAACTAGTCTAATGTTGGATAAGATATCTTTGATTATATCATTTAAGTAAATGAGAAATGATAATGTACCCGAAATAGGGCTTTGTGGGACACCAGCTTGGATAGGTAACCAGTCTGATTTGACACAAGGAATGACACGCTGTCTTCTAGTTTGAAAGAAATTTCTAAAACCATTTTAGCAATGAACCAGTTATATCAGCTGTACCTAATTTAGTTATGAGTCCCTTGCGCCAAACGCGATCGAATGTTAAGCTTATGTCGAAGAAAACAGTACGTATTTCTTTCCCCTCACAGCCTTACAGAACGTGTTGTACATAAATGTCATCTAATTAATTGTCGAGCCTCCAGGGACAAAACCAGATTGTAAAGGTGTAAGGAAATGTTTGTGAAGAAGAAAGATTCAAGACTTACCCCTCTCTCTCAATGACTTTATCTAAAATACTTAAAATAGAGATAGCTCGATCATTATTTACTAGAGAAGGCTCGCCTTTCTTAAGCACTGCACAAACATTTGCTTCCTTCCAAAAAGAAACTAACCCTTCTGATAAAAAATTATTATAACGATCACACAGTGGACCGCTATTTGGCTATGGGTTGAATGTTGATCATGTTATACGTGAAGACTGAAATGTGGCAGAACAGGTAGAACAGACAGAACCAGAACTGTCAAATCAGTATTAACAACCAATGGTTACCCTGAGTGGATTTTCAATGCCAGATAAGAACACAGCAGAGCCAAATATGAACGGAGGAGAATATACGGAAACGCCCCGCAAACTTCCTTTAGCTTGTGCCGGCTTGTAATAATCCAAGAACTTGGTTGGTTACGTAAATCTTGTCTAAGTCTTAGCATTTTTAATTAAATAAATGGTTTAAAACATGATTTCAATTTGTAACACGTACACGCCGTGTCTGATACCATTTTAACCAACAGTGCGACATTTCATTGACAATGTCAAATGTAACCCCAGTGTTATTGACTTCATACTGACCATTCGAAGGAAACATTTAAAGAAATAAGTCGTGTGTAAATACGTATGTAGTATATAATCCCGAACGGACTTTATTGAACACTGCTTGCAATAACGAGCTAATTTTGTGTTTTGCATATATGTTAAAACATTGTACCTTGTTTAGCTGAATAAAACCTAATGGCCAAAACTTAGTATATCATTCTGATGTTATTTAGATTTCGAGGGTCCAGCTCGGTCACGTAACAGTATACTATTTTATATTACAAACTCTCATAATTAAATAATAGGGATTTGCAATACCAATGTTAGGGTATGCATTACATTCTGGATTGTGTTCGACACACCGCCGCATCCAGCCAGAAGAGTGATCAGAATCAAAACCATTCATCTCGACCAGAATTAGTAATTATACCCCCAAATGATGTTTAGGGAACAAACTGGAAGCACATTGTCCACCCGTCCGTCACAAATTTAGTCCGGCGAATAACTTCAAAAGTGCAAAAGCTTTTGACTGAAAACTTCATATAGATCACAAAGAGGAGGAAGGTAATGCACGATAACGAGAATTCTATCATCAGCACATTTGTTATTTAATACGTGACTTTTTGTCGGAAGCACGTATTGAAAAAGTTTAAACACCATTGATTTGAGACATCATATACAGATAGATCACAAACAGTGCGCATTGTACATAACTAGCCTTGTTCTTTATTCTCAGTGTTGTTATATTTCCTGGTCCTTCGGTGTCGTTTGTTTCGATGTTATTAGTTTTGAAAATTGAATACTGCTTAAGCCGGTGCTAGGGGCGTGAGTAGTGATGCACTTTTAACCCTTTCGCTGCCAAACTCTGTCATCTGCTAACTTTGCCTCTGCTATAAATTTTCATTTTTTTTATTTTCTTCATTTTTGTTTAAAAACATAGTAACAGTAACAAACAGTTTGGATCCTGATGAGACGCCGAGTTCCTCGGCGTCTCATCTGGATTCAAACTATTTGCATAGGTAATCACAGACCCGACATTGGCAGCGAAAGGGTTAATGGCTATTCATGAACAATAAAACCGAGTCTGCAGTGTTCTCCTTTTGCATTGCTACTTTTGCTTTTGAAGGATCTTTTACTTTCAGAATTCAAAAGTGCAAAAGATATTGACTTGAGACTTCAAATATAAATACGTAAATGAACAAATATAAATACGTAAATAAACAAAGTGAGAAGCAGTGCATTGAACAAGAACATAACTCTTTGAACAAGAACATAACTCTATCACCAGTGTTTAGTACATTTATTAACGTATACTTTACATATTTGTCTGTAGCATATGTAAAGACGTACGAAATCTGTTTGGAACTTTATATTTAGACAGAACGCATTGAGAATAAGTGCACTTGTCCTCAGTAAAATGTTATATAAGTGGTTCTTTCTGGTAGATGGATTCAGCATTTGTCCTTTTTATACTAACAATTAGATTACATTCAATTCAAAACAAGTAGTGTTTCTTTATTAGTGTAGTATATTAATCACTTGCTGTGATATATCTAGATCCATCCCTTTCAAAAAAAGGACACACACTCTTGATGTCTTTTTTGGAGGTTGGGCAGCAAGACGAAAAAATGGGTTGGTTACTTTGAGGCATCCACATGCTCGAATTTAGAGGGGGGGGGGGGTGAGCCGGCGTAAATCCCCCACCCCCGAAAAAACAAAAGACACTAGTGATGGCATCCAACTTTTAAAGATATACGCCCCTTTTCCTCCTAGTCTGAAATCCTTGATCTGCACCTGTTTGGCAGTGACTGCCGACTCGATATACAGCAGCTTACATTATGTTATTGTAAAAGATTAGAACAAATAGTTTTCTGTATTATTGGATGTCAGAATCACCCTATAAGAACACATACCAGTATGTGTTTTGTTATACAATTTAGTTTTATGAGGAAGTGGTTAGGGGTCGCACTGCAACTATGTTGTGAATAATTGTTTAAGCGAGTTCTCAAGCAAGAGTACTAAAGGCAACATATAGTAGAGGTCGATTTTTGTGACGTAAATTCAGGCCAATCGACAGGGGCAAATGCCTTGTGTTATTCTTTTTAAATACAAGAATTAACCCATTACTCCATAGGCTAGTTTTAGACATAACCTCTTTGAATAAATCTACCGAAAAGGAGCAGTTATTAGAGAAAACAAATATTTCAGAATTGTGTAGTTTTGAAACCATTGTAACAAATAGATGGTTTGCTCCTATGAAGCAAATGCTCTATATATCACAGTGGTTTCAGAAAGTGACTTATACAGTTTTACAGAGGCGTCAAAGGGCGTCAATATGGGGAAAGGGTTAATCAATAGAGATTACTGGCGTGGATAATACTGATATCTGTTTGATGACATAAGTAAATAGTGTGTTTGTAATACATGTTGAAAAAAGCTGTGTTAAAGGCAGGTGGCTGCTTAAAGCAAGGTGAAAGTAATCTATGGGAGCGTTCTGTTTTACTTTCACCTTGCTTTAAGCAGTCACCTGCTCTAAATACCAAATAATTAACACAATTTTGTGGTCGTTATAGAGAAGTTTTACTGTATATAAACCTAAAATATTACTAAAAAGAGTTTGGGCAATTTTAGGGGGCGTACGCTGGCTCCGTCCCTCTAAATCCGCGCCTAAATATGGCATTTTAAAATTGCAGCTAATCAATATGTTTGAAGGCATTATTTCTTACATGAATGTTAAATACGGAATGGGTAAACGGGATAGGGTGTGTGTGTGTGTGTGTGTGTGTGTGTGTGTGTGTGGGTGGGGGGGGGGGGGGTTACTGCCAACAAAAGGCGAAAGTGTTGAAAGAAGCAGTGTCAATTGCCATGTCAACATTTATGTATATTGATTTCTCTTTCGTAAAACCTGATAAAAACTAAACCAAACCCTTCCAGGTGAACAGTTTATTATTATTCAACTTTGTTTAAACACTATAACGCTGTAAGAGAGAAACAGTAACACTTGCGGTAATATATGTTTATTTTCTACTATCAGAATTTATATATAAATCTAAGAACTTATTCCAAACACATGTGGTACATGTACCTGACTGACACATGCATAACATCTACACCAAAATGACCATTAACAATCTGAAAAAAAAATAGAGTTACTATAGACAAAACCACTGACCTACTTTCTTTTCCTTTTTCCCAATCGTTTATCATGATCCCCATATTTGGTGCATGAGGGTCGGGGAACCATCCCTCTCTAACATGTTATAGTATATAAGTCAAAGGGTCAATATAGAACATTAACAGGACCCTCAAATACCAAAGGGGAAACAAAAAGGACAAAAACTATGAAAGAAATCTGAAGAAAAAAGACATGCTTTGCAAATAAAGCAAAAAGAAAACAAAACTGACCTACTTTCGCTTTGCAACATATCGTGAGCAAATCGTTCATTGTGTTTTCGTTTATAGTACGGTTTTAACCCTTTCCATGTTTCATATTCATGTAAGAAATAATGACGTCATAATATTAATAAGAATATTTTTATAATGGTATATGAACACAGCATATGTTGCCTCAGACAGAAGCTGTATAATCAGATCTATATTACACCATAAGCAAACAGAGCAGATCCTGACCAGACGGTTCATATAGAAGCTGTCTGATCTGGGTCTACTCTATTTGCAGATGTGTCAAAATGCGCTTACGTAAGGGGAAGGGTTAAAGTAGAAATATTTGAATCCAAAAAGCTAGACATATTGTTTGGCAAAATTATACAATACCGATTGATGTGTCGTCACACTAGTTTTGTCCTCAATATGTTAATACATCACGTGTTTGTAGACACTTGACAAATTTCAGTGGATAAAGAGAAGATAATTACTAGTAAACACCCTTTGTACATGCTTTATGGTTTACCATGTTAGCACGAACGTGTTTGGTCCTTAAGTAAAATAATATTTTGAATATGCTTAGTGAAGTATGCCAATTTACTATGAACGAAACATCTAAGAGTCAATTAACACTATGTGAGTATCATATAATACGTGAAAATGTATTCAATTCTCCATAGGCAGTTTGAACCTCAGTAGAATTTGAAATCGCTATCAATTATATGATAATACGTATATTGACAGAAACACGGATATCAAAATACGGCAATGACAAAACGAAAATGGTATTGTATGTAAACTGAACACAAATTAAACTCCACAAAACACACAACTAACCACCAAGAATTATTTAAGTTCAGTAAGACATATGTTCTACCTTTCCCATTAGATCTAATTCTTTGTTCTATGAATATCCAGGCAATAAATGATGACCTCGTCAAAATAAATTAGTTTAAGTGTTATAATATCACATGGACACATGAAATATTTGTCCTGGCAGAAACTAGAAGCATATCTATATTATATCATAAGCAAACAGAGCAGGCCTTGATCAGACGGTTCCTACATGATTACCTGAATCTACGGTTTTCAACGACGATGTGATGAGATCTGTTATGACAGGTGGCTGCTAAATTCTGAGTGGCTTTCATCCTGCATAAAGCTGCCACCTGTCATACATACCAGTATTGATGATAATTGGAACGTCCTGTTTAGAGGGGTGTTACTGTATTGTATAACTTAAAGGTCAAGTAAACAGGCAAGACACTTTTTCGACAAAAGGGTACCTTGTACGACGTAGTTTCGAAAACACAAAAAAATACAGTCATATCGCACATAACAGCTGTCATATATCACCGATAAGTACGCACTGGCTGATTTTGGTCGCTCGCTTATCTCCCTTGTGATGACGTCACTTGTGAACATTCGCTATAAATGTCGAACTAGATATCGTATAGAAAAGAATCGCATGTAATGTACTTCTGCTTCGTTTTGAGTGCTAAAATGGTAATTTGTGCTGCATATGTGTGTATCCCTGCCTATGGGTGTAGCTCCTAATCCGACAGAGACTAAATAGGATTATTTAAATTACCAAAAGAGGAGAAGTTCAAGAAAACGTGATGTGATTTATATTGGGTCAGCTTACATTTTGTCTCGATGGCTGTTTTCAGTGAAATTTATACTAGAGAAAATAGTGCAGTCGATGACTTGGGTCTACGATTATAAAAAAGGATATGCTACATTCTGTTATAAATCTGACTTAGGTCTAGCGGCATTCAAATATTGACACAATGTACAAAACAATCTCTGCAATATTTATTTCAATGTTTGGAGATTCTACTAGTACAGAGAACTAGATCTGTGAAGGGTTACTTGTTATTATACTAGCAGAGAAGCTTGCAATGAAAATGACGTTGAGTAGAAGAAGCAGTTATTGAAAAATTTCAAGTTGCTTTTTATAGGAAATCACTTTTAAAATGTACGATGTCAAAGTAATGTTTTAAAAGTACAAAAATGAGTCGTGCAGGAAACACCACATACAGAACAAACACTCGCCCGAACAGCAACACAAGGAAACAGCAAATGTACATAAGTAGAAAAAACAACAAGAGACACACAAAGACAAAACAAACATACAATAGGAGGAAGATGGAAGTACCGCCTTGGAACGGTCAGTGACAAAAGTCACTGGGGGGTTAAACCGGTTTATGGGCGCCTAACCTCACACTTATTCCATCCCCATCCTAAAAGACAAACAGTGTAAATAAACGTATCCCCTCTCCGACTAATCTACAACAACCGCGACAGCAAATACAGTGGTAAAGTGCATGTATAACGAAAAAACATTTAAGTGAACATACTGTATCCACCTATCGCTAGTGTACTCAATGATTGAGCTGCAAACAGAGTAACTGTAGAAAAGTAATAAAGGGTACGACAAAAATGAAATAGTACAGATATCCGACGTTCTCCTTCCATTTCTGGATTTAAGAGGTCGCCTTCATAGAGTACTAAACCTTTCTTGTCGGCGTACATGCAAAGAGGCCAGCGTGATTGCCAACTGTAAAAGGGTTCACAACCAAACATGCAGTATGTTGTAGTACTACAGGATCATATCCCTTTTTAATGAATTGTTTTATACATTTGATGAACAAAGTGAGAAAATGGGTATGTCCAATAATTTTACGAAGTTTGTAAATCACATCACCATAAAATTCAGGATGTGAAATACCGTGTCGCAGAAGCACCTTGAGATTACATTTGTATTTGCCAATAAGCGAGAGATTTCGATAGTAAAATTTAGAGAAAGTTTTTCTTAGTTTATGGTATCTATATCCTTGCTTAAGCAGTTTTTCAGTTAAAATGAGATTTCGACTGTTAAAATCGTCAATAGATGAACAAGCTCTAGCAAAACGAGTAAGTTGAGATATATAAACCCCGTAAGATGGAGCACGGGGAACATCCCCGTCAAGATGAGAAAATTTACAATATTAAAATCAAAATCATCTCTTTTGTCATATATTTTAGAAGAAATCATTCCATTATTAATTTTAAGGTCTAGATCAAGAAACGCTGCATAATTGTCGGACGGGTTAGCTTTATTCAATTTGAGTTCTTTAGGATAAATTGTAGGAATCAGAGCATCGAAGAAAGGGTTATCTAAGTTAAAAATATCATCCAAATATCGACAAGTTTCATTGAAGGCTTTTATAACATCTTCTTTTGATTGAGGATTCAAACTTAACATGAAATCTCTCTCATAGCAGTACAAAAACAAATCTGCGACAAGTGGTGCACAATTCGTACCCATAGGAATACCAATTACCTGACGATATATAGCATTCCCATAACGTACAAATATGTTATCCAAAAGAAAGGTTAGTGCTTCGCAAACTTCTGAGCAAGTCCAATTGGTGTAATATTTCATTTTCTCGTCAGTAAAGAAAGCTTTTTCAGCATTACATGCCAAGAATGATGTTTTTCTCGGGCAAATACTTTCTGGATCAAGTTAGTAAGCTTATCCTTAATTAAAATATGAGGAAGAGTTGTGTACAGAGTAGAAAAATCGTACGTGCTTACAGTGGATGCAAGATACCTTTTGTTCTTAAGTTTGTTTAAGACTTCTGAAGAGTTCTTAATAGACCAGAAGAGATTTATTCCAGAATTTTCATAAGTCTTATCACAGTAGAATTTTACATGTTCCTTTACCTTCGTTAAACAAGAAGTCAAAAGTATAGACAATTTAGTAGTTGTACATGAACTAGAATTTGCAATGAAACGCGCTTTATATGGTTTTTTATGTAGTTTTGGTAACCAATACATTGTAGGAAGTTTATGTTGTGTAATTTTAATATCGGTTCCAAATTGTTCACACTTTTTGACATGGTCTGAAATGATGGTCTTTTCGTCAGTGGTAACTGAAATGTATGACTTGGTATTAATAATTTCCTGCTTCAAGACATCGATATAATGTAATCGTCAAATAATAATCACATTATTCGATGCCTTATCAGCAGGAACAAAAACGTATTTTGAATGGAAATCCTGTAAACACTTTTTAAGATGTCTAAAAGAAGTTCTAGGTTTAGGTGGAAGAAGGTGTTTATTAGAGCTGTAAAAGGAAGTGCGTTTATCAATTATATCAAAAATTAGTTTTTTCCAACAAGAAAGAGCATTAGACTCAACATGTTCTCTTCGACACCATTTAATACTAAAATTTTGTAAAGCCTCCGCAATCTGAACACGACAAGAGTTAAAATCTATCAAGGATGGTATTCTATATTTGGGACCTTTATTCAAAAGAGATCGTAGACGTTTATCTTTAAATTATCTCAAAATTACCAGTAATCACATGACCAGCCGGAGAATAGCAAAATTTTGAGGTGGCGCAATCTCAATTATCAGGAATATTATCATTAATGTTAAGGTCGGCCACAATTTTATTATAGTTGAAAATTGTATTTCTGATGGGTTTGTTATATTTGTAGCAGATGATAGGTGGTTCTGTATTTATAAAGTATTTAGGAATAGTATCAATTACATTTTTGTCTCTAAAAATACTTTGGAGGTCAATAAAATCAATACCTTTATTGATAAAAGGAATTTTCAAGAAGAATCTTTGGTGTTCAGATAATTTGTCAATGTGCGGTCTGAGAACATGTAGAGTAAAGCTTTGTATCAAACTAGCCGTTCCTATGAGAGGATCTGATCTAAAAATAATTTTATCGGCTTGCTCGTCAATTTCTTTTAATGAATATATAGATAAGGAGGAAAGTCTAGAAAGCATGGCATGTTTGCCCGAAGTTAGGCGTAAAGTATGTAGATCAAGAAGAGTCATTTTCAAACGAGATTTTCGTTTAATATTACCATTTTTGCGAATGCCATGTGATCGAGATTTGCGTTTTCTAATAGAAAAAATTGAAAAAATATCTATATCTGGTTCTTTTGAAATATTTCCAGTCTGGTAAATATTATCATTCAGTCCTAAAGGAAAAGGTGTTTGCAATTTTTTGATCCAATTTAATTCAGATATAAATCTAGCTTTCGATTTAAAGCTACGATTTAAAACTATCTCAATTTAGTTCTTTAGTTTACCTATTATAAAATGTACATGGAAGCGCTTATATTTGTATTGATATGAAGATAAGAAATTGAATACACTTTAAACATAAAGTTTTTGTTTGTGCAGAGTCTGTAATTCCTTAAAGAACGGTATTTATTTAGCCTAGATCAACGCTTTAATCGACGTGTGTGCATCATCATTAATGACATCATTAACTGAATCTACATGTATTTTTAAAACAATATAAAGTTAGCAACTTCAACCTACGTCTATGAGCCCAAGCCCCATGTGATAGAGCCGTAGCAATAGCCTTCAGTAAGTAGCTTTATATCAAAGAGAGCCAACAACCAGAGCCTCGGTGCTGTGGTCGGGGATAGTAATTAATACTATTAATACCACTACTCTAATATACTAAACAACCCTTCTTCTTTATTTCCTATAGCACTGCCTGTGAATTATGGTGGTTTCGGCAAACTACCTGTTCGTCAAAGTGGACTTTATTATCAAATGTTGTATTAATTGATAGCAAAATGATAGTAAAAGTTTGAAAGTTTAATAGTGGTTTCGACAAACTGGTAATATTGCTCAGCAACCATTACCATGAGGTGATAAATATCAGTACATCAGTACTTTGATTTTATGGGAATTTCCAGGTCTTAAAATCTATTTTAAGAACAGAACTTTCGACAGTCGACAGGCTTCAGTCCCATGCTAAATATCTGCGTAAATAAGGATTTTCTGTACTATATGGCGTTTTGATTGAACTCTAAGAAGTTTATAGAACACGTCTGTGTAACATGATGCCTTACATGTGTTGTGATTATGTTAATTATTGCATTGAATTCAATTTGCGAGGCCGTTAGCAGACTGTATATCAGAATTTTAATAGTTTGGCAATGTGTAGAGGCATATAAACAGGTTGTATGCCATTCAAGGTATTCACTAATGAAAATTCAGTTTACTACTAAATACGCGTAGGTCATATGCAAATTACAATGTAACATAGTTTCTCATTGGTGGAAAACTAGAACAAAAGTGAAAATAGACAGCTAGCCGCTGAAAAAATTAGTCATTCTTCAAGACTGACAACCATTTGTTATCAAGATCCACCTTTTCCCCAACAAAATACATATTTTGGTATTTCAACCTTTACTCGATTTTCTGAAAGTAATGCATCATTTTGGTATTGCAAATATTAAAGTAAAATAAATAAATAAATTGTTTCCTATTTTTCTGTATTTTGGTGGAATTTCTTGTTTTTTTTCTAAAGTACGTAAAGTTATACATAGTAATGAGAACGTCCCATTTCATTTGAACCCACTTTGCCTAAATACGAAATTCATCTAAAGTTGTCCGGTTCTGTCTAAAAGTTGTTTGGACCCAACTCATGGGCGGGACCCAAATGGTCCCTCTGATCTGAATCTACACTATTTGCTAATGGTCTTTGTCCTAACCTCATCCTATTTTAAAATTATAGTTTATGAATAGTGTAAATTCACTGACAGGTAAAGTAAGTTTTAACTCTTCGCTTGCTATTCACGTCAATATACCTACCTGTAAATAGTGAAAACCCAGATGAGACAGCTCCTGCAGGAGCTGTCTCATCAGGGTCTGCACTTTTTACAAGTTGATTGTGCAACAAGTACATTCCATAGCAGTGATTGCACAGCGAAATACGTGTACACAGTGAAGATATATGTAATTTTACAACAGGGCATGGGTAAAGAAGGAGAAATGTATTTTAAAATTCAGCAAGAGAAGGGTTAAAATTAACAAAATTAAAAAACACGTGTTTAATATTAAGCATCATTGTATTTCACACCTAAAATAAACATCACACCCCATAAATAGTTTCCCCTACTCGATAAAGTGTCACTTTCTATGGTTTATCCATGAACGTAATGTCTGGAAAAGTGTGAAAATAATTTGGGTATTTATAGAAACTGTGGAGTTGGATTTTATCTAATTTTGTAAGCAAACAGAACAAACCCTAATTAGACGGTTCCTGTAGGCTCTGATCTGGATCTACTTTGTTTGCAGAGGCGTTAATTTAAAGGAAAAGGTTAGTGTACATTCCTCCCTGTCAATGGGATCCCTGACTGGCATGTTCACAAGTGACGTCACGCAAGGGAGATAATCATGTATCGATTTTCAAAATGCAAGGTTCGCGGTACAATAAAAACTCGATTTAAATCAAAACAAGATAAAAACGGTAAGAATTTTCTACAGCTTGGTGTTTAACTAACTGTATTAAGCTAGCACCCAGAATTATACCTCTTTGAGGTGGGCGCATTAGCGGAACTGTACTGTAGTTGCTGTTTAACATTTTATTTTATGTAAACGCATTTAAATGCACTTGAATACAGAGTAGACCCAGATCAGACGGCATTGAATTTGGTAGACTTGTTTCTTTATTTTCTAAGATGGCTACAATATTCCAACTTCCATATTTCATGAAAGTTATTTGGTACTGAACTTTGCAATGAATATAGAACGAAGAAAGACCTACTGTATCAAGTGCTGTCTAAAGACTCACTGTACTTCTAAAGAGGTTCTACTGGTTTAGCATTTAGCACTATAATTCTCTAAAGTGCATGTAAAACAAAAACATTTAAGTGAAACAAACTGTATCCACCTATCGCTAGTGTACTCAATGAATGAGCTGCAAACAGAGTAACTGTAGAAAAGTAATAAAGGGTAGGACAAAAACGAAATAGTACAGATATCCAGTCACTGTTAGCGGGGGAAAATATTTAAATCATTTGCAAGCGCATTTGCACACACAAAAGTCTAGTAGGACATCGTTAAAAGTATAAAGATGAACTTCGATATCTTGAATTTCAATGGACCATACAAATTACTTCGAAAGGACAGATGTTTGAGCCATCCGATATTAGCAATATCTCAAGTTTAAAACTTAAACGCAGGTCTAAAATAATGCTGAAAGCTCCTACAGGAGCTTTCAGCATTAATTTCGACCTGTATTAAGCTGTCAACATGTATTTCTAGATAAACGTAGTGATCCCGATGTTCGAGTTATCCGTGTTCGAGATATCGGAAGTTCAACTGTAATAGTTTCAACATCTTATGTATAAATGGAAAAGTAGTAAAGCCAAGCAGGTAAAGCCACATACAAGACGCAACCACCACCAAAACACCGATAGACAGCATGACACACACATACACACACATAACCACACACCCAAACTCAAACTCACACATGAGATAAACACAGAAAACATCAACAGACACACAAGAACTAGAGACAAACACTCCACACATGAACAAAATCACAGGCATAAAGCCGTAAGGCAAACAAAAGGAAGGGTGACAAAGAGAGTACCGCCTTGGCACGGTCAGTAGCAAAAACACCAATGGGGGTTTAAACCGGTTTACGGACGTCCTAACCTCAGACTTCTCTCAAAGTCACCCTAGCTTTACAAATAGTGTAAATAAAAGGTATCCCCGTTGGACTTACCCACAACATAGACGACGGTGAACACAGGACAACATGTAAAACATAACATAATAACTGTGACAATCCGTCAAATATGTACTCAATGACTTTGCTGAAGTCAGAGCACCTGCAGGTAAGCCGTTAAGGGCACGACAGGGAAAAGTAATACATACATGAGTCTGGTAAGCTCATCCCGTATCCGAGTTTAAGAGCATATCATCATAGAGTACTACCCTCGACCTGTCATCGCGCATGCAAAGAGGGAAGCGTAACTACCGACTGTAAAAGGATCGATAACCAAACATGCAGTGCGTTGCAATATAATGGGATCATAACCTTTCTTCTTAAATGTTTTAATGCGTTTTATAAACAAATGAAAATGGATATGACCCCAAATTTTCCTAAAGTTTGTAGATAACATCCCTATAAAAGTCTGGTTGAGAAATGCCTTGTTGCAGTAACGTCCGTAGATTGCAATTATATTTACTAATGAATGGTAAATTTCGATAATAAAATTTAGAAAACGTTTTCCGAAGTGTGTGATATCTGTAACCTTGCTTAAGAAGTTTATCAGTTATAACTAAACTCTAACTCTCAATTCGCTAAAGACACACAATATGTCTATTTTCTTCCTACAGCATAATTATAAGGTCTGAATTTTGACTTCAATGTACACATGCTGTGAAGAAAACTGATATATATGTGCTGTGCTAGATATGTGGTGTGTTGAATAGGCATGTTTCTTTAAATGTCAGCCTGAAATAAAAAACACATTTATAATTAATTAAATATTGCAGTTCAGAAACATCGGTGTTTGCTAGAGAAGAAAATAATTTAATTTGAAAACATGTAATATAGCTGAATGTGCACTAATAGATATAGAGGATCTGTTGCGAGTTGTCTTTTAAGATCACATGTTCCTAAACGAGCCTTAGAAAATGTTATTAAGCGAGCCTTTGATAACATTTTCTTTGAGAGTTTAAGGAACATGTGATCTTAAAAGACAACGAGCATCAGATTCTTTTTCTCATATAACCTAACAGTGTAGATCTAGATCTATTTTTGCCCTTTTAATGACATGCAATCATCGGATTTCCCCCAGTTTGACGTCATATATGACGTATGACGTCATATATATTCTAAAGTGTTCTTACACGTGTTACTGATAAGATAACCTTAAACCGTTGTTCTAGCACGGAGATAAGGGAAGTTATGTGAGAAAGAAAGATATTAATCAATTATGTCAACTCATGACTGTGCCAACGTCAATGTGACATTTGTAAACAAACAGAAACTACTTATCTGGATTCTGTTTGTTATTTGTATTATTATTTGATATTTTTTTCGACGGACATTTAAACTGTTGATGCAACATTATCCTAACGCCTTTGTTTATTTTAGTTTATCGTGACCACCCTTTAGATTCGTCTCTTTGAGGCAATTATAAAGGGGCGTTACAATATAGGGTTTGTTGGAATGAAAATGACGATTTCAGTACTTGGAAATACAGCTTGATACATTGTATATAGTTAATCTTATACACTATAGTTATGGGTCTATGGTGTTCGTACGGCTGAACTGCGATATCTCGAACTTGGATAACTCGAACTTTGGATAAGTCAAATTAAAAGTTGAGTCCTTTTACAGACTTAAAATACAGACTTGTTCTAAAATGTATAACTACGCATACTTAGAAATACATGTGACAGCTTAATGCAGGTCTAATATAATGCTGACAGCTCCTATTGGAGCTTTCAACATTACTTTGGACCTGCATTAAGCTGTAAATTTGAGAAATTGTCCAGATTAGAAATCGGATGACTCAAACTTATGTTATCTCGAAGTAACTTGTATGGTCCATTAAAGTTCGAGACACTGAGGTTAAACTGTATATCAACTCATTCAGACGTTCTGTCAACAATATATAATCAATGGGTTGTCATGGAATATTTTCACACGATAGCTATAACAACACCTTAAAACTGTCTCAGTGTTACACGAAACTGTCAGTACAGGCACACAAATAGAAAAAACAAAACAATACAATTATAGTATCTTCCCTGACAATACATGAGTTTAATGATGTTTCCGTACTAGCAAAAAGCCAAAGAAACAAAACAAAAACAACGTCGGGAGTGTTTTGTTTTTCCATGGACGCAAGTTATTTTTTTTAACCCTTTCCGTCACACTGACGCCTTCTGACACCTCTGTAAAAGCCACTTTCCTAAGGAGCAAATGCTCTTTTTATCACAATGGTTTCAAAACTGCACAATTTTAAAACTTTCCTTTTCTCTAATAACTGCTCCTTTTCGGTAGATTTATTCAAAGAGGTTGGTCTAAAAATAGCCTATGAAGTAATGGGTTAAACTTTCAAGGTGTGTTATCTGCTCATGTTGGTAGTCTAGGTTGTTTACTTTACTTTTGAATCAGTTTGTCAACTTTGTGATTTATGAATAAATTAATGGATGAAGTACCGTCCGCTCTAACCTGTGTTTTTTTATTTAAGGAATATATAGAATATTTTTTTATTTTCATGGAAGTATGAAAAAAGCGGTTTTTATACCTTCATGAAAAACAAAACATATTCTATATATTAGTTATAATTTAATATCACTACTGAATGATCACAAATCATTTGTTAATTTTCAACCAATTCCTATAACTGCGGACGAATACAAAGAACTCAGGCAAGGCGTGACCTAATGTTGTTTTTTTCATGGGGGTATGAAAAAAATACAACCGATTACAGCTCACCAGAAGTAATGAAAACAAATAATATTAAGTTATTTTAATATAAAGTGTATTACGAAGCTAAATTAGTGACTAGGCGATTTATAATTATCCATGACACAGATTACGTTTATAAAAAGTAAATTAAAACACGAATAATTCGAAATTTGAATCAGAAGACGTGTCCTGTCTGCGAGGAGTTCAACAAGAATGAAATTATAAAAGCAGAAAAAGGATAGGTCGTAAAGTTTTGTTGCGACGGAAATGGAATTTGAAATTTGACACATATTGCTCAAACGCACGGAATATTTCTGCCATCATACGCCTTTGTCGTCGTTCTGTCAGTATCGACAAACTGCTCCAGAAAAGGCATGCTGCTGATGAACATATATTATCTACAGTAAAACCCCTCTATTAGGGAATAATTTAGATACTGTCAGGCAGGGTGAAAGTCATGTAGAAAGCTCCTTTATGAGCTTTCTGCACGACTTTCACCCTCTATTAAGCTACCACCTGTCTCCAAGGCCGATGTTTATACCAAATTCTGAAGGGTGGTGATCCCCCGAAAGCAAAAATTGCAACACAAAAAGAGAAAATTGCAGACTCGGTTTTATTGAGTCTGTTCATGAACAGTAATTGAAAGTGCAACACTGCTCACACCCCCTAGCACTGGCTTAAGCGGTATTCAATTTTCAGAACAAGAAGTACTGAAATTCATGATCTCGAAGGATCAGAAGGTATAACAACACTGAGAATGAAAGTTAACGTCCGGTTTAGAGGGACGTTACTGTACATAAAGAGAGATCTATGAATAATTCGGTAAGAACTCACCGGATCAAAAATACTTCAACTGGCTTGTGGTAGGTCGGTGGTTATACCGGGATGTTCCGTGCATGGGACATTGTCAAGTGTTTCGTCTGCAGAAGAACACTTTGTGTCTTCCTCAGCTTGTAATTAGCTAGACGACGCACTGTTAACCAATTTCCTCATATTGACGCATTTTGACGCCTCTGTAAAAGTCATTTTTCGAAACCATTTTGATAAATAGATAGCGGATCTTACATGAGTGTTCTTGATTATTGGATTTATTAAATGAGTCTTTTTAAAACGATAAAAAACGAGCTTTAGCGAGTTTTTTTTATCGTTTTAAAAAGACGAATTTAATAAATCCAATAATCATGAACATGAATGCAAGATCCTATTTATAACATAACACACACAAATGTTATTTGCAGCCAATATTTCAGCAGTAACGTGGATACATATAGAAATGATGAATGAAAGGTGTTATTAGGTTCGCTAGGTAACTGGGACAAAGTAGGTCCAAATTTTCCAACTTTTTTTTTACTTACTGTCATATCAACCAGGATCTAATTCAGACCTCTCTGGTATTCAATTTAACTGTGATAGTTTATGATACAAAAACATACAGAAACACGTCAAAATAAATGTTGAGTTACAGTTTTGACATACATAGTTACAAACACGTCACATTATGACGTCATTGTACACAACATGTGTCTATGTAAAGCGCGCCATTTACATGAAGACCCACATACAGTCGCCAACACGTCCGACACTCACTGTCAATGGGATTCGAAATGCGCCTTCGTTTTGGTATATTAAGCCCTTCATTAGTGTTGTATGTATACACATGGACATGGACATTTCCACCGAGAAAAAAATCTCATTCAAGTTCAGTGAAATTGTTTGAAATGGACAAAAGATTCAGTACGAACTGCTGCATAAAATGTGTTGGAACAGGAGGAAGATTTTCGCGATCAGCTGAGTTAGTGAGTATAGCATATTTGAAATATGTTTGTGCTGTGCTGGATTCAGATGACTATAGTTGTTGATTGATGAGATATTTGTATGAGTAGAAATCTGCATAAACAAAAGGACATGCGGTGAAGAAAATGCAAAGTTGAGGAGGCATTTTAAATGTAGAATGGATTGTATGGGTCAGAGTAGCTGGTAGGTCTTTTTTGGCATACAGTTTGTATATGATTCCTGACAGCGATTACAATTTGTAATATTTTATCGAAATTAAGGCGCAAGTGCCAACAATCCTTTGCCATATATCGTGACTAAATCGTGGACAGGTAGGTCTACCACCGTCCGCCAGTTTGTTTGTTTTGACAGCGCGTATGAATCGTTCGAATGTCATTCGGTCGTTCGAATGTTATTCACTAGTGAATATATGCCCATGATTATCAAAAAATAAATGATAGTGTTACGTCACGCTGAAGCCACGAGTTATGTTATAAAGCAATTTGCTCCATAGTAGCAAGTGTTCTATTTATTACAATGGTTTCATAGCTACACAATTCTAAAACAAATCCTTTTCTCTAGTAAATGTTCCTTTTTGGTAGATTTATTCAAAAAGGTTGGCTCTAAAAAGAGCCTATGAGGTAATTGGTTAAAACGATCTAAACCCTGATACAAATAAACGATGGAAGATATAAAACTGTTTTTCAATTTGAATTAAACGTAATAAGTGTAAAGAAATAGTGAATCTCTTCCTTTAAAGTATTGCCATGGTTACAAAAGGTATTTTGTCTTGATTACAGATTATTTCTAAATGTGTGCCAGATAAGATTTACTTCTGATTTTATTTTGTGTTTTCATGTATAACAACAAAGTATACATCAATTTTAAACGCTAGGCTTGTTCCACTCGTTTCAAAAGTCGGTCTTAAACTATAGAATTCTCTCAGTACGGAAGACAAAAACTTGCTAGAGGATTTTGAATGACACACTGTTCCAGGTTGAAAGCGTTAAGACTGTTTTCAAAGGTAATTACAAATGAACACCGACTACACGTCTATAGTAGCCGTCTCATCAGGGTCTGTCCTATTTGCTTCAATTCTCTGAGAACGTTTCTTTCCTTTCTTGTAGTTTCAATATCTTGGTTAGATGGTTGGACCCAGATTAAACATCGAGCGGGTCAACCTCTCACCTAAACCAAAATATTTTGCAAATGCCGCCAAACGCCTTAGCTATTCTCAATCTTCAGTAGTTCATATTATGTTATTTTCTTCAAAGTGTGTACTGCATACAAAACCATAGGACAATCGTTACAGCTGCTCAGCCGAGGTATCATAATCAAATATGCAAGTAATATGTTTGCAAAATACATTGCAACTACAGTGTGGCTGTCGTCAAGTACAGGTTTTTGCATATTCCAGAACGACCAGAAAAGCATATGGGAAACTTTATGCATAACCGTCATCTAGCATTACATTGCTGCATGTCTTTATACACAGAATTAGACTTTAGCGAGATCGTTGTAAAAAGGTACCTAGTTATAGTCTATTTTCAGCCTACTGTACATTTACTCCCCTGGTCTTTGAGTAATTCGTCTACAATATTGAGCACTGCTAACATATGGCGCAATCATACAGCCGCAGTATCGGCTAGTGACCCTAACGGGTGCCCATTTTAACTTCTGGGCGGAGAGGAGGTGCGGGTGGGAGACACTGAATAGCGTCTCTGGAATTTCCGGGAGGGACCGGGATTTGAACCCCGGACCTCCGGATTGGTAGTCGAGCGCGTTACCACTAGACCACCACCCACCACTAAGATAGATTTTATTGCATTCATCGAGCAAAATGGAAGGACCGCCTGATGGTCTTCTGTGGATGAAAGTCTCCCCTATTCGACACAGGGAATTTTAATACTGTTGGTTTAAACATATTTTATTACTGGAATATACAACATGCATCAATGTACATAGATTCTAAGAAGGATTGGAATGAAAGCTAAGAGCTTATGAAATTCCTCTCCTAGGCATATAATGCTTCACAAAAGCAGTTGTTCATAAGAATTACAATTTTTTCAAGATATGAAATGCTGAAATACAAGTGTATATGTTGAATCGGGAAAGAATAGATAAATGAAGATGAAACGAAACAGAATGGTATGATTGGAACGAATAGTGCAAATCCGTGACGCATACAAACAAATTGTCAATAATGAGTCACATTGCCCAGCTGAGTAGATACAGATCTATATAAATAAACTTGACGTTTTGATTCATAACAACAATTGAATTAAGACATGAACCTTTTGGTTTGTACAATGTATCTCTGAACTGCAGTAAATTTTTGAATATTCATTTCTAATGAAAGTCTAAGATCTCCGAATAACATTATTTTTGAGTCTGGTCTACAAAAAGGCCTGATGCTATTAAACAGATCAACCCGAAGTGCGTTGTACAGCGGACACGAAAGCAGATAATGTTCAGTACTTTCGACACTACCGCAAACACAAAGAGGAGAATCTACTATGTTTTTATGGAATAACACAAGGTTGAGCGAACTGCAGTTTGTTCGCAAGCGGGTGTGTAATACATGTCCTTTCCTACTTCCACAGTTGTAAAATGAAGGTGGCTTAGACATTTTGCATTGGTTAAGTGAATGTTTGAAGCTTTGTACGGATCTAGAGTTTTTAATATCTTCAGGCAAAGAGTTCCACATGTTTATTACAGAGGGAAGAAATGACTCGGCATCGTGTTCAGTTCGAGAGAAAGGGGTTCGAAGATTATTAGAATTTCGTAAACTGTATTGTGAGAATTCCCTGACTTGTGATGGAATACTGTTGTTAGATAGATAAATTATTTCGTCCATGTAACACATATAATGGCTTATAAACTAACATATATATATTAAAATATTAGTGTTAAAATATGTGACCACTATTTAATTATGAAAATAACAATAATGAAAAAGAAGTACACACACATGCACGAGAATTTAAACATCAACACACGCGCAGGTACGTAGACACAAAGACTCAAGACAAACATAAAAGTAAAGGAGACAAAATAGTACCTCCTTGGAATGGTCAGAGGCAAAACCACCGGAATTCCCAACAACACAGTAGACGATCATTAACACAGAACAATATGTAGCATAACAACAACTATGAGAGGCCATCAAATATGTACTCAATGCCTTTGCTGAAGTCAGAGCAACTGCAGGGAAGCCGTTATCGGCACGACAGAGAAAATTATTTCAATAATGCTCTAAAGACCAATGACGTGCTTCAAAAGCCAAGGGTGACACGCACAAGAGCAAGTCTTATGTCCACTGTAGTCCTTATAGTTGTTTGTATGACACAGAGAGACAACACAATAAAATGTTACTAATTGCAAATATTGAAAAATATGACAGTATGAAGTCTGAATATCACAGAGAAAACAGGTCCATATGTTTTATCACCGAATATATATCACAAAACATAAAGGGAATGGCAGACCAGGACACGGACGGCTTTGCATTATGACTCGACAGTTCACATTGGAAATGATCCATTATCCAAATACAAAGTCGCTGGAAAATTACCATGGCTGATGTTAGACTGTTCAAATATTCTGGAGAGATTACAAAAATCAATAAATTATACATGCCTGGTCCACCACCACCACCTACAAAAGACATTAGATGCTTACTTTATATATTACTATGGTAGTTTTTTATTTAGGTAAAGCAACGCATGATGGACTAATGATCTTACAG
Source organism: Azorinus chamasolen (assembly GCA_963576725.1). NCBI lineage: Eukaryota > Metazoa > Mollusca > Bivalvia > Cardiida > Solecurtidae > Azorinus > Azorinus chamasolen. Next base: position 87,288,720 of record OY755235.1, on the reverse strand, counting down.
AAAGGGTACTAAACAAATCGGTATTACAATGATAATATCACATTAAAAATTGGAAACTCTACTGAAATCAAAGTCACAACAAACACAATCGAATCTATTTAGCATTATAGAAAACAAGATAGACCTTATTACTCATTTAATGTATTTTATAGATGCCTTAAAATGTGCTTATTAATCGTGTTGCTCTGCGTCTCATCTGGATTCAAACTGTTTGCATAGGTAATCTCAGATGCGACACTGACACCGAAATCGCTTTAATGATAGGAATCTTAGTTTGGCAATCACACATGGTATTATCAACATCATATTGTAATAACTGTCATCAGCAGCACAACTGATCGTAAAGTTAAAACGATTTATCATCGGCTTTATATGACCTATATAGAATCGCAATGTCGTTAAACATAGCACTCCTCATTCATCCATTGCTCTGTTGGGCATCCTCTATCATTCAGATGAAGATTAATGCTATGAATATTAGTCATCTTTGACCGGTTGACCTCGATTATAGTCGCAATGGCAAACAGCTTGGATCTAGTAACTCGCTGTTTGACACTTCGTCAATAGTTTCTCTAAACTCTTGTGCAATAGTTTGTGAAAAGCTTGATCGATTTGAAAGTATTCAAATTGCTCCAGATCCTAATTATATTAAAACGTATTTTGTAATTTTCAAAACGGGTTTACGTTCACCTCTGTGTCTGGCTAATTGCCAGCAAATACTAGACTGAATAAATGCATATCATATGTGTAGGTACATAGTTTAATTGTAGTATAAACACAGCATAGACAATGCAACATATAGGCGAGAAATGTCAATGGATATTTCACACAATGCTATCAACCTTGGTAACTATCACAATAGAACATGAATATGGCGACTAAAATCAATTTACACACCTTTTTAGTTATCGTACAGATGTATATACTCGTATAGACAATGATGATGGTATGACCATGCCATTATAATATTATCCCCTTACAACGCATCTGTTCTATGATGTTTCGAAACTGATAGCTCTTAGCACGCTCACTGGTCTTTTATTTAAAGAGATTTCATGACCTCATGAATATTCATTGCCCGGATTTTTATTATATGCAGTTCGCTTTACTGTTTCACTCGGTTTAGCAATTTTGTCAGTAATGAACTTTTTAAAGAAAAACGTAGTCCTGAGAAAAGTTGTTTCTTTTCGTAAGACCTGTATTGATAAAATGCTATGTTTGATTTTCAATATACTTAGTCATTTATCAATGAGATGTGTGTAAGCAAATAATGACAGCGTCGACACCTCATTTATAATGTTCCCTTACAAAAGACAGTATGACGTCGGTACAGAAAAACACTTTCGAGCAAACAATATATAATCGACGAAGCTAAGCGTCTCCTGAGACATCAGAAACTGATTTACTAAGTGCGCAGTTACTTCTGAGATTAGTTTACAAGTTTGCTCATACACTTCTATACCATTTGTCATATTGCATACATGACTTATTACACATGTCTGCTGGTTATAATAATTCATCGCCCGTTGTACAAATTAATTTTGTTCCATATCTGTAATTTTTGCTCCGCTTATAGAAACATCTCAACTTGCTGTCTCAAGCTCAATATTAGACATGGTGTGCTTTTAACTCATTCTCACCTATGCTATTCTTAGACACAGCTTCTTGAATATTATGTACCGAAAAAGCATTTACTAGAGAAAAGAAAAAGTTCAGAACTATGTAGTTTTGAAACCATCATGATAAATAGAGCATGTGCTCACAATGGTTTCAAAAATGGTTTTTACATAGCGTAAAATGCGTCAGTAGGAGGGGGTAAATACCAACTTTGATACAAGGCTGAATTTGAAACTGGGCTGTCATTATGTTACAAACTGGCATAAGTAGAACCTGTCTTAAGCTACCATTAACATAGGACTAATGTTGGGTCTTTACGACAGGTGGTAGCTTAATGAGGGTCGAAATTAAAGCAGAAAGCTCATAGTGGAGTTTTCTGCTTTACTTTCGACCCGCATTAAGTAAATACCTGCTTTTTAAAACTCCTATGCTCAGGAAATGAATGGTCGCTTAACACAGTTTCTACTGTACTGATAACGCTTATTAAGATAACTTAAACACTTTGCTGCTAATGTTGCATCTATGATCACCTGTGCAAGCAGTTTGGATCCAGATAAGATGCCGAGTAACTCAGGGTATTATCATGTTCTAAACTGTTTCTTTATTCTAGTAATGGTTTTGAAGCAATAGTATTCAGAGGAACACATGTGTCCCCTGCTCGCAGCTGACGCAAAAACTGTTAATATGCTGGAGTGAAATAAGAACAAAGGGAAATAACTCAAAACGTCATGGGCCTTAGTCATATCAATGGTCCTTAATGAGAGAAAGACACAGGTGAAATTTAAAAGCTCTATAATGATTAGTTTAGAAATTACAGCAAAACTGAAAGTGTGAACAAAGGTGTATAACTCAAAAAATATTGCATGCAGAGTGATGGACCTTAGTAACATCAATGGACCTCAATCAGAGAAAGACACGTGTGAAATTTAAACTCTTTAGTGATTAGTTTAGAAATGACAGCCAAAAAAACAAGAGATGTCACAGTCACGTGACAAATGCCCCCAAAAATTGTACCCTGTGACCTTGACATTTGACCCATGGACCAGGGAGTTGACACATCGTCTTTGTGTGGTGAACATTTGTGCCAGGTTCCTTTGAAATCCATTCACAGATAAACAAGTAATTGTACCCTGTGACATTGACCTTTGACATATGGACCAGGGAGCTGAACGCCAAACATCGTTTTTGTCTGTTGAACATCTGTGCCAAGTTATATTGAAATCCATTGATAGATAAAGATGTTACAGACCGGACACAAAATTTGTGACAAAGTAATTGTATTCTGTGACCTTGACCTTTGACCCATGGACCAGGGAGTTGAAAGCGACACACCATCTTTGTCTGGTGAACATTTGTGCCAAATCATATTGAAATCCATTGATATATAAAGAAGTTACAGACCGGACACAAAATTTGTGACAAAGTAATTGTACCCTGTGACCTTGACCTTTGACCTATGGACCTGGGAGTTGAAAGCGACACATCGCCTTTGTGTGGTGGACATTTGTCCCAAGTTATATTGAAATCAATTGATAGATAAAGAAGTTACAGACCGGACACGAAATTTGTTATAAAGTTATTTTACCCTATGACCTTGACCTTTGATCCATGGACCTGGGAGTTGAAAACGACACATCGTCTTTGTATGGTGAACATTTGTGCCAAGTTATATTGAAATCCATTGATAGATGAAGAAGTTGCAGACCGAACACTAAATTTGTGACAAAGTAATTGTACCCTGTGACCTTGACCTTTGACCCATGGACCAGGGAGTTGAACGCGACACATCGCCTTTGTGTGGTGGACATTTGTCCCAAGTTATATTGAAATCAATTGATAGATAAAGAAGTTACAGACCGGACACGAAATTTGTTATAAAGTTATTTTACCCTATGACCTTGACCTTTGATCCATGGACCTGGGAGTTGAAAACGACACATCGTCTTTGTATGGTGAACATTTGTGCCAAGTTATATTGAAATCCATTGATAGATGAAGAAGTTGCAGACCGAACACGAAATTTGTGACAAAGTAATTGTACCCTGTGACCTTGACCTTTGACCCATGGACCAGGGAGTTGAACGCGACACATCGTCTTTGTATGGTGAACATTTGTGCCAAGTTATATTGAAATCCATTGATAGATGGAGAAGTTACAGACCGGACACGAATTTGTTATAAAGTTATTTTACCCTATGACCTTGACCTTTGATCCATGGACCTGGGAGTTGAAAACGACACATCGTCTTTGTATGGTGAACATTTGTGCCAAGTTATATTGAAATCCATTGATAGATGGAGAAGTTACAGACCGGACACGAATTTGGGACGGATGGAAGGACAGACGGACGGACAGACAGACAGACGGACGGACGGACGGACGGACAGACGGACAGACGGAAGGACGGACAATGCGATTACTATATGCCCGCTTTTGGGGGCATAAAAAGAAAGTGTGACAGACAGACAGACAGACAGACAGACGGACGGACAGACAGACAAACAGACAGACAGACAGACACAGACACGACAGACAAGACAGACAGACAGACAGACAGACAGACAGACAGACAGACGACAGACAGACAGACAAGACAGACATACGACGGAAAAGTGATCCCTAAGTGACACACTGCCTCAGGTGACACAATAAAAATTAAACAAACGAAAAGTTTACAGGCAACCGTATTTGGCTGCTTAATGTCTCCCAAATCTGAATATGAAGACGGTCTCCGTTGGAAAAAAATCGCTGTGCTCGTAAAATAAACGGGGCAAAAAGTGTTACCTATATGGTTTAACCTTTATGCTGCTGAGAAAATATTTTTTTTACACGTTTCCATCACTACATTTTCACACCAGTTTGTCTCCCAAACTGCGTCCAGGGTGTCACTGCCTTTAATTTAAACCAAGGTAAAATGTGAAAGAAACAAAAGGCAAACGACAAACAACTCGCCAGATAAAATCATCGAACGATTTCTAATTTCTCCATTCAATTATGGTAATGAATTTTCCCAATCAATTTGCTTGAGTTGATTACATTTATTTAACGAAACGTGATGATATACAGCACAGTGTTATCAAATGATATTTTCAAAGTCAGTTAACTTCAATGAAATCGAACATAACATTTATACAAATAATGTCGCAGTGCTAAAGAGTGATGCAAGGCCGTTATGTTTATGGTGACATTGGTGCATATTGCAGAACTATTTAGTGATACAAAGTCGTTCTTTTATGTTTATGGTGACATTAGGTGCACATTGCAGAACTATTTCTTTTGTAACAGAGGGAAACAACCCCATACTGAAATGTAACATTTCTCTGTGTGTAAATAATTATCGTTTTCGAATACACAATCATGTTCGGACAAACAGTATGATGCATAGTTCAGGGCATAATAAACTGGAAATAACATGAAACATAACCAGACAAATTATCTACTGAATGTTTTATAAATAAACAGCAAATTGGCTTTTAGTGTGTGATTTTATTTAGCTTGTTCTGGTCAAATACAGCGCACTAAATGTACTTCGTTGATAAGACTGTTGCTTTTTTGTTAAAACAATATTTCTTTCTAACGTTAAATGAATTATTGTCACCACGATGTAATTGGTGTACAGTAAAACCTCTCTATAACGGGCACTAAATTACATCAAGTATTTTGTGTTAAAAGCAGGTGGCTGATTAAAGCAAGGTGAAAGCAAAACAGAACACTTCTATAGGAGCGTTCTGTTTCACTTTCACCTTGCTTTAAACAGCCACCTGCCCTAAATACCAACTAATTAAAACAATTTAGTGGCCGTTATAGAGAGGTTTTACTGTACTTCTATTGCCTATTGATTTTGTCTTTTGGCACGCTACTGTCGACTTTTTGATAAACTTTGAAAACAGTGTGGATCCAGATGAGACGCCAAGAACCTCAGGTCTCATCAGGTTCCAAACTGTTGGTCACTCTGAAACTGATTTGGAGAAGAAATGGACGAAAAACGTACTTTTTGAATTGAAGCAGACGACAATAATTGCCGACGACAATTGCTAATAGTGCAGAAGGTTATAATTGGCTTCTTGAGAAGAAAATGTTAACAGCCTGTAGCCGTTCGTCACTCTTCTGCCTGACAACATCATTTTATTTTTTTCGAACATGTCTTAAATTATTAGTTGTGTTCACAAATAAAAATAAAAACAATTTGTCATTTACTGTAGAAATTTACACATGAGCTCTTGGTGTGTCTATTATTATCGATCTTCACATTTAAATAACGGAGTGTGCTAGTATTTCTTCCCAGATTTGAATCGTTTTGGAACTATTTACGCTAGCCCATTGACACATCTAAAAGCTATATTACAATAATGTTTACCTTTTCTGTCCTTACTATTAGATACACAACTAGACACATCCCCAGAGACCTTCCTACCTTGCAGTGGTTTTGGGGCTTAATTGTCACAGGGGATGTTTTTGTTTATTTGACGGAGATTATCCCATCTGCCAAGAACTAAAAGGAAGGCAGGTCGGTGGTTTTAATCCCATGCGCTGCTTTGCAGCGAATGAGATTAGCCGAAATCATTTTGCTGATATCACCCCTCATCATCATGTCATCTCATCATTCACTGGCGCTATATGACATATTCTGTGTCGCAGTGCGTAAAACCCAACTGACTCACTCAGGCACTCACTAGACATATTGTGTTACAGTAAAGTCTCAGTAATGCGACTACTTAATTAACAATTTACTTCATAAATACGCCTTTCTACGCCTTTACAAACAGAGTATATACCTAGATCAGATGGTTCCTGTAGGAGCCGTCTGATCTAGGTCTGCTCTGTTTGCTAATCATACAACATAAATATGATTATCCTGATGAGATGCCGAGTAACTCGGGGTCTTATCTAGGTCCAAACTGTTTATATAGGCAATGACAGATGCGACATTGACAGCGAACGAGTAAAAGAGTAAAAACTGTAAAGTAATAAACAGTTTGGATCCTGATGAGATGCCGAGTAACTCAGGGTCTTATCTCGGTCCAAACTGTTTATATAGGCAGTGACAGATGCGACATTGGCAGCGAACGAGTAAAAGAGCTAAGAGTAACGCCATGAGCCCAAACACTGTAAAATCACCATTAACCCATTACCTCAAAGACTATTGTTAGATACAACCTCATTGAATACATCTACCGAAAAGGAGCATTAACTAGAGAAAAGGAACATTTTAGAATTTTGTATTTTGAAACAATTGTGATAAATAGAGCATTTGCTCCTATAGGAGCAAATGCTCTATTTATTACAATGGTTTCACAAAGTGACTTTTACAGAGTCGTCAAAAGTCGTCAATATGAGGGAATGGGTTAAAGGACACCGTTTAAAAGTATACCCCATTCAATTATTTTCTGATGACTATCTTAAAGATTGAAACTTGTTTGATAAACCATTCTAAAGTTTGCACCCCCATCAAACATATTGTTTAGCTATGTCAAACGTCTTAAACATCGATATTGATACTCATTTAAGTGTTCGGTGTGGAAAGGATTGATTGTTACATTTATTTTGAGTTCATCATTTCTAAATATTGTTCAATCATACATGTATAAAAATGTGTATCATATGTAAAGCATTACCATGAGACAGCAAATTGTCATTAGTGACAATTGTAATGCTTTTAGAACACCCGTTAGTTGTACAACTCATAAGGATTCATTTGAAATGGTGATCAGATTTCAGTTACAAAACTTCAAAAACTCAGGTTTAAACATATACACACATATCTCTTTAAACATTTTATACACCGTGCCGTTAATTTTGCATTGCTCATCGTCACAATTATAAATGTTTATGACCCTGTGGACTAAAGGCTAAATCAGTCATTTTAGAGGTCCATACAATGTGCGTAAATTAGAACAGTTTAGAGAATAGTTTCTTTATTTCTCCGCCATACCCTACGTTGTGACCTCTCTTTAGAATTGTCTCCAAGAGACGATTCTAAAGAGTTGGCACAACGTAGAGTTTGGTGGAGAAATGACGATTTTAGTATTTATGTACGCACCTTTATCTGTAGCTCTGACATTTTAATTAATCATATATTTGTCTTTGTTATATCTGTCCCCACGCACGCATTCGTTATTTATCATTTTAATGTTTATGATCACAGTTGAAACAAGAAATGCATTTATTATATAAATACATTTCTGTATTTTTGAATCAGCATTGAATTTCATTACTGATTAATGTCGCAATTACTATGTAAATGCATTCTGTTGCATTACGTGTGCACCATTGACAGATCTGTTCGAATTGGTTCTATTTATGCAGTCATAACCCTTTCAGTGCGGGAAACGAGCCACTACTGTCCCTTGCAAACAGTGTAGACCTAGATGAGAGTACTCCTAGAGGATACTACAGAAGGAGGAGCACCCTTTGTCATGTTACACTTTGCTTTTAAAAATCCCTGAATATTCGCGTTAAGTTTTGGAATAGTCCATTTGAAACATTCAGCGTATCTATACGACAGGCTTAAGAAATCGCAGTGCCGCAAAACCCAGCTCACTCACTCAGGCACTCACTAGACATATTTGATACAGTAAAGTCTTAGTAATGCAACTACATAACTTAATTAAGAATTAACTCCATCAATACGCCTTTCTACGCCTTTGCAAACAGAGTAGACCTAGATCAGATGGTTCCTGTAGGAGCCGTCTGATCTAGGTCTGCTCTGTTTGCTAATCATACAACATAAATATGATTACACAATTTATTTCTGCCATGGTCAAACATGCATGTGTCCATTTGCTATAACAATTAATCTAATCAATATGCAGGATGTTATTAATTCTTACATGAATATTCATGGAGTTAAGGGATAGGTAGAAGCTCCTATAGGAACGTTTGTCCTGCATTAAGCTACCACCTGTTGTAAAAATCCAGAATAATACTTTGTTTGAGAGTGGACGTATTAGCATCCCTTTGCTGTACTTACTTCTCGATTTGTTGAGCTATATGGATAAATGGATATGTTTTACTTTACTGCTTCGCGACACTGCATACTATATTCAGTTAGTATGATATTCGTATGCGGAACGAGAGTATTCAAAAACACTAAATGGCACTAATTTACATGTAGACAAACATATCCATGGTCCACAAACATAATTTGAAATACCAACAATCTTAAAATGTAAATCAATTCATGCTCCTTGAAAGCCACAACATGTCCAAAAAACCAACAACAACAACAACAACAACATACCACACTAAAAAGGCATAATACAATAAAGATCACGCTTGCATTTCCATTGTGGACAACATGTCCAAAAAACCAACAACAACAACAACAAACCACACTAAAAAGGCATAATACAATAAAGATCACGCTTGCATTTCCATTGTGGTCTTTAACGTTGGGAGGCAATATCCAGAGGTCCGGGGATCACATCCCGGACACTCCCTGAAACTTCAGAGACGCTTTTCAGTGTCTCCAACCCGCACCTCCTCTCCACTCAATGGTTGATATGGCTACCTATGAGGGTCACTAGCAGGTACTGCGGCTACATGGTTGCGTCATATGTTAGCAGAGCTCAATATTGTAGGTGAATGACTGAATGACCAGGGGAGTAAATGTACAGTCGGCTGAGCGGTACTTCGGACTGGAAATAGACAATAACTAGGTAATTTTTTTCTTTTTCTGTTTAATAAAGAAATCTTAGTATTGTATACCTATCACCTCGTGTGGCAATTATCAACGCAAGGTTTATGATTTAACTCTTTCGATGCCAACTTTTGTTGCCTGCAAAGTTTGTTGACCGGTACACCTTTCAGTTTTCATTCTTCTTTATATTTGTTTCATAAAATAGTAACAGTAATAAACAGTTTGGATCCTGATGAGATGCCGAGTAACTCAGGGTCTTATCTCGGTCCAAACTGTTTATATAGGCAGTGACAGATGCGACATTGGCAGCGAACGAGTAAAAGAGCTAAGAGTAACGCCATGAGCCCAAACACTGTAAAATCACCATTAACCCATTACCTCAAAGACTATTGTTAGATACAACCTCATTGAATACATCTACCGAAAAGGAGCATTAACTAGAGAAAAGGAACATTTTAGAATTTTGTATTTTGAAACAATTGTGATAAATAGAGCATTTGCTCCTATAGGAGCAAATGCTCTATTTATTACAATGGTTTCACAAAGTGACTTTTACAGAGTCGTCAAAAGTCGTCAATATGAGGGAATGGGTTAAAGGACACCGTTTAAAAGTATACCCCATTCAATTATTTTCTGATGACTATCTTAAAGATTGAAACTTGTTTGATAAACCATTCTAAAGTTTGCACCCCCATCAAACATATTGTTTAGCTATGTCAAACGTCTTAAACATCGATATTGATACTCATTTAAGTGTTCGGTGTGGAAAGGATTGATTGTTACATTTATTTTGAGTTCATCATTTCTAAATATTGTTCAATCATACATGTATAAAAATGTGTATCATATGTAAAGCATTACCATGAAACAGCAAATTGTCATTAGTGACAATTTTAATGCTTTTAGAACACCCGTTAGTTGTACAACTCATAAGGATTCATTTGAAATGGTGATCAGATTTCAGTTACAAAACTTCAAAAACTCAGGTTTAAACATATACACACATATCTCTTTAAACATTTTATACACCGTGCCGTTAATTTTGCATTGCTCATCGTCACAATTATAAATGTTTATGACCCTGTGGACTAAAGGCTAAATCAGTCATTTTAGAGGTCCATACAATGTGCGTAAATTAGAACAGTTTAGAGAATAGTTTCTTTATTTCTCCGCCATACCCTACGTTGTGACCTCTCTTTAGAATTGTCTCCAAGAGACGATTCTAAAGAGTTGGCACAACGTAGAGTTTGGTGGAGAAATGACGATTTTAGTATTTATGTACGCACCTTTATCTGTAGCTCTGACATTTTAATTAATCATATATTTGTCTTTGTTATATCTGTCCCCACGCACGCATTCGTTATTTATCATTTTAATGTTTATGATCACAGTTGAAACAAGAAATGCATTTATTATATAAATACATTTCTGTATTTTTGAATCAGCATTGAATTTCATTACTGATTAATGTCGCAATTACTATGTAAATGCATTCTGTTGCATTACGTGTGCACCATTGACAGATCTGTTCGAATTGGTTCTATTTATGCAGTCATAACCCTTTCAGTGCGGGAAACGAGCCACTACTGTCCCTTGCAAACAGTGTAGACCTAGATGAGAGTACTCCTAGAGGATACTACAGAAGGAGGAGCACCCTTTGTCATGTTACACTTTGCTTTTAAAAATCCCTGAATATTCGCGTTAAGTTTTGGAATAGTCCATTTGAAACATTCAGCGTATCTATACGACAGGCTTAAGAAATCGCAGTGCCGCAAAACCCAGCTCACTCACTCAGGCACTCACTAGACATATTTGATACAGTAAAGTCTTAGTAATGCAACTACATAACTTAATTAAGAATTAACTCCATCAATACGCCTTTCTACGCCTTTGCAAACAGAGTAGACCTAGATCAGATGGTTCCTGTAGGAGCCGTCTGATCTAGGTCTGCTCTGTTTGCTAATCATACAACATAAATATGATTACACAATTTATTTCTGCCATGGTCAAACATGCATGTGTCCATTTGCTATAACAATTAATCTAATCAATATGCAGGATGTTATTAATTCTTACATGAATATTCATGGAGTTAAGGGATAGGTAGAAGCTCCTATAGGAACGTTTGTCCTGCATTAAGCTACCACCTGTTGTAAAAATCCAGAATAATACTTTGTTTGAGAGTGGACGTATTAGCATCCCTTTGCTGTACTTACTTCTCGATTTGTTGAGCTATATGGATAAATGGATATGTTTTACTTTACTGCTTCGCGACACTGCATACTATATTCAGTTAGTATGATATTCGTATGCGGAACGAGAGTATTCAAAAACACTAAATGACACTAATTTACATGTAGACAAACATATCCATGGTCCACAAACATAATTTGAAATACCAACAATCTTAAAATGTAAATCAATTCATGCTCCTTGAAAGCCACAACATGTCCAAAAAACCAACAACAACAACAACAACAACATACCACACTAAAAAGGCATAATACAATAAAGATCACGCTTGCATTTCCATTGTGGACAACATGTCCAAAAAACCAACAACAACAACAACATACCACACTAAAAAGGCATAATACAATAAAGATCACGCTTGCATTTCCATTGTGGTCTTTAACGTTGGGAGGCAATATCCAGAGGTCCGGGGATCACATCCCGGACACTCCCTGAAACTTCAGAGACGCTTTTCAGTGTCTCCAACCCGCACCTCCTCTCCACTCAATGGTTGATATGGCTACCTATGAGGGTCACTAGCAGGTACTGCGGCTACATGGTTGCGTCATATGTTAGCAGAGCTCAATATTGTAGGTGAATGACTGAATGACCAGGGGAGTAAATGTACAGTCGGCTGAGCGGTACTTCGGACTGGAAATAGACAATAACTAGGTAATTTTTTTCTTTTTCTGTTTAATAAAGAAATCTTAGTATTGTATACCTATCACCTCGTGTGGCAATTATCAACGCAAGGTTTATGATTTAACTCTTTCGATGCCAACTTTTGTTGCCTGCAAAGTTTGTTGACCGGTACACCTTTCAGTTTTCATTCTTCTTTATATTTGTTTCATAAAATAGTAACAGTAATAAACAGTTTGGATCCTGATGAGATGCCGAGTAACTCAGGGTCTTATCTCGGTCCAAACTGTTTATATAGGCAGTGACAGATGCGACATTGGCAGCGAACGAGTAAAAGAGCTAAGAGTAACGCCATGAGCCCAAACACTGTAAAATCACCATTAACCCATTACCTCAAAGACTATTGTTAGATACAACCTCATTGAATACATCTACCGAAAAGGAGCATTAACTAGAGAAAAGGAACATTTTAGAATTTTGTATTTTGAAACAATTGTGATAAATAGAGCATTTGCTCCTATAGGAGCAAATGCTCTATTTATTACAATGGTTTCACAAAGTGACTTTTACAGAGTCGTCAAAAGTCGTCAATATGAGGGAATGGGTTAAAGGACACCGTTTAAAAGTATACCCCATTCAATTATTTTCTGATGACTATCTTAAAGATTGAAACTTGTTTGATAAACCATTCTAAAGTTTGCACCCCCATCAAACATATTGTTTAGCTATGTCAAACGTCTTAAACATCGATATTGATACTCATTTAAGTGTTCGGTGTGGAAAGGATTGATTGTTACATTTATTTTGAGTTCATCATTTCTAAATATTGTTCAATCATACATGTATAAAAATGTGTATCATATGTAAAGCATTACCATGAAACAGCAAATTGTCATTAGTGACAATTTTAATGCTTTTAGAACACCCGTTAGTTGTACAACTCATAAGGATTCATTTGAAATGGTGATCAGATTTCAGTTACAAAACTTCAAAAACTCAGGTTTAAACATATACACACATATCTCTTTAAACATTTTATACACCGTGCCGTTAATTTTGCATTGCTCATCGTCACAATTATAAATGTTTATGACCCTGTGGACTAAAGGCTAAATCAGTCATTTTAGAGGTCCATACAATGTGCGTAAATTAGAACAGTTTAGAGAATAGTTTCTTTATTTCTCCGCCATACCCTACGTTGTGACCTCTCTTTAGAATTGTCTCCAAGAGACGATTCTAAAGAGTTGGCACAACGTAGAGTTTGGTGGAGAAATGACGATTTTAGTATTTATGTACGCACCTTTATCTGTAGCTCTGACATTTTAATTAATCATATATTTGTCTTTGTTATATCTGTCCCCACGCACGCATTCGTTATTTATCATTTTAATGTTTATGATCACAGTTGAAACAAGAAATGCATTTATTATATAAATACATTTCTGTATTTTTGAATCAGCATTGAATTTCATTACTGATTAATGTCGCAATTACTATGTAAATGCATTCTGTTGCATTACGTGTGCACCATTGACAGATCTGTTCGAATTGGTTCTATTTATGCAGTCATAACCCTTTCAGTGCGGGAAACGAGCCACTACTGTCCCTTGCAAACAGTGTAGACCTAGATGAGAGTACTCCTAGAGGATACTACAGAAGGAGGAGCACCCTTTGTCATGTTACACTTTGCTTTTAAAAATCCCTGAATATTCGCGTTAAGTTTTGGAATAGTCCATTTGAAACATTCAGCGTATCTATACGACAGGCTTAAGAAATCGCAGTGCCGCAAAACCCAGCTCACTCACTCAGGCACTCACTAGACATATTTGATACAGTAAAGTCTTAGTAATGCAACTACATAACTTAATTAAGAATTAACTCCATCAATACGCCTTTCTACGCCTTTGCAAACAGAGTAGACCTAGATCAGATGGTTCCTGTAGGAGCCGTCTGATCTAGGTCTGCTCTGTTTGCTAATCATACAACATAAATATGATTACACAATTTATTTCTGCCATGGTCAAACATGCATGTGTCCATTTGCTATAACAATTAATCTAATCAATATGCAGGATGTTATTAATTCTTACATGAATATTCATGGAGTTAAGGGATAGGTAGAAGCTCCTATAGGAACGTTTGTCCTGCATTAAGCTACCACCTGTTGTAAAAATCCAGAATAATACTTTGTTTGAGAGTGGACGTATTAGCATCCCTTTGCTGTACTTACTTCTCGATTTGTTGAGCTATATGGATAAATGGATATGTTTTACTTTACTGCTTCGCGACACTGCATACTATATTCAGTTAGTATGATATTCGTATGCGGAACGAGAGTATTCAAAAACACTAAATGGCACTAATTTACATGTAGACAAACATATCCATGGTCCACAAACATAATTTGAAATACCAACAATCTTAAAATGTAAATCAATTCATGCTCCTTGAAAGCCACAACATGTCCAAAAAACCAACAACAACAACAACAACAACATACCACACTAAAAAGGCATAATACAATAAAGATCACGCTTGCATTTCCATTGTGGACAACATGTCCAAAAAACCAACAACAACAACAACATACCACACTAAAAAGGCATAATACAATAAAGATCACGCTTGCATTTCCATTGTGGTCTTTAACGTTGGGAGGCAATATCCAGAGGTCCGGGGATCACATCCCGGACACTCCCTGAAACTTCAGAGACGCTTTTCAGTGTCTCCAACCCGCACCTCCTCTCCACTCAATGGTTGATATGGCTACCTATGAGGGTCACTAGCAGGTACTGCGGCTACATGGTTGCGTCATATGTTAGCAGAGCTCAATATTGTAGGTGAATGACTGAATGACCAGGGGAGTAAATGTACAGTCGGCTGAGCGGTACTTCGGACTGGAAATAGACAATAACTAGGTAATTTTTTTCTTTTTCTGTTTAATAAAGAAATCTTAGTATTGTATACCTATCACCTCGTGTGGCAATTATCAACGCAAGGTTTATGATTTAACTCTTTCGATGCCAACTTTTGTTGCCTGCAAAGTTTGTTGACCGGTACACCTTTCAGTTTTCATTCTTCTTTATATTTGTTTCATAAAATAGTAACAGTAATAAACAGTTTGGATCCTGATGAGATGCCGAGTAACTCAGGGTCTTATCTCGGTCCAAACTGTTTATATAGGCAGTGACAGATGCGACATTGGCAGCGAACGAGTAAAAGAGCTAAGAGTAACGCCATGAGCCCAAACACTGTAAAATCACCATTAACCCATTACCTCAAAGACTATTGTTAGATACAACCTCATTGAATACATCTACCGAAAAGGAGCATTAACTAGAGAAAAGGAACATTTTAGAATTTTGTATTTTGAAACAATTGTGATAAATAGAGCATTTGCTCCTATAGGAGCAAATGCTCTATTTATTACAATGGTTTCACAAAGTGACTTTTACAGAGTCGTCAAAAGTCGTCAATATGAGGGAATGGGTTAAAGGACACCGTTTAAAAGTATACCCCATTCAATTATTTTCTGATGACTATCTTAAAGATTGAAACTTGTTTGATAAACCATTCTAAAGTTTGCACCCCCATCAAACATATTGTTTAGCTATGTCAAACGTCTTAAACATCGATATTGATACTCATTTAAGTGTTCGGTGTGGAAAGGATTGATTGTTACATTTATTTTGAGTTCATCATTTCTAAATATTGTTCAATCATACATGTATAAAAATGTGTATCATATGTAAAGCATTACCATGAAACAGCAAATTGTCATTAGTGACAATTTTAATGCTTTTAGAACACCCGTTAGTTGTACAACTCATAAGGATTCATTTGAAATGGTGATCAGATTTCAGTTACAAAACTTCAAAAACTCAGGTTTAAACATATACACACATATCTCTTTAAACATTTTATACACCGTGCCGTTAATTTTGCATTGCTCATCGTCACAATTATAAATGTTTATGACCCTGTGGACTAAAGGCTAAATCAGTCATTTTAGAGGTCCATACAATGTGCGTAAATTAGAACAGTTTAGAGAATAGTTTCTTTATTTCTCCGCCATACCCTACGTTGTGACCTCTCTTTAGAATTGTCTCCAAGAGACGATTCTAAAGAGTTGGCACAACGTAGAGTTTGGTGGAGAAATGACGATTTTAGTATTTATGTACGCACCTTTATCTGTAGCTCTGACATTTTAATTAATCATATATTTGTCTTTGTTATATCTGTCCCCACGCACGCATTCGTTATTTATCATTTTAATGTTTATGATCACAGTTGAAACAAGAAATGCATTTATTATATAAATACATTTCTGTATTTTTGAATCAGCATTGAATTTCATTACTGATTAATGTCGCAATTACTATGTAAATGCATTCTGTTGCATTACGTGTGCACCATTGACAGATCTGTTCGAATTGGTTCTATTTATGCAGTCATAACCCTTTCAGTGCGGGAAACGAGCCACTACTGTCCCTTGCAAACAGTGTAGACCTAGATGAGAGTACTCCTAGAGGATACTACAGAAGGAGGAGCACCCTTTGTCATGTTACACTTTGCTTTTAAAAATCCCTGAATATTCGCGTTAAGTTTTGGAATAGTCCATTTGAAACATTCAGCGTATCTATACGACAGGCTTAAGAAATCGCAGTGCCGCAAAACCCAGCTCACTCACTCAGGCACTCACTAGACATATTTGATACAGTAAAGTCTTAGTAATGCAACTACATAACTTAATTAAGAATTAACTCCATCAATACGCCTTTCTACGCCTTTGCAAACAGAGTAGACCTAGATCAGATGGTTCCTGTAGGAGCCGTCTGATCTAGGTCTGCTCTGTTTGCTAATCATACAACATAAATATGATTACACAATTTATTTCTGCCATGGTCAAACATGCATGTGTCCATTTGCTATAACAATTAATCTAATCAATATGCAGGATGTTATTAATTCTTACATGAATATTCATGGAGTTAAGGGATAGGTAGAAGCTCCTATAGGAACGTTTGTCCTGCATTAAGCTACCACCTGTTGTAAAAATCCAGAATAATACTTTGTTTGAGAGTGGACGTATTAGCATCCCTTTGCTGTACTTACTTCTCGATTTGTTGAGCTATATGGATAAATGGATATGTTTTACTTTACTGCTTCGCGACACTGCATACTATATTCAGTTAGTATGATATTCGTATGCGGAACGAGAGTATTCAAAAACACTAAATGGCACTAATTTACATGTAGACAAACATATCCATGGTCCACAAACATAATTTGAAATACCAACAATCTTAAAATGTAAATCAATTCATGCTCCTTGAAAGCCACAACATGTCCAAAAAACCAACAACAACAACAACAACAACATACCACACTAAAAAGGCATAATACAATAAAGATCACGCTTGCATTTCCATTGTGGACAACATGTCCAAAAAACCAACAACAACAACAACATACCACACTAAAAAGGCATAATACAATAAAGATCACGCTTGCATTTCCATTGTGGTCTTTAACGTTGGGAGGCAATATCCAGAGGTCCGGGGATCACATCCCGGACACTCCCTGAAACTTCAGAGACGCTTTTCAGTGTCTCCAACCCGCACCTCCTCTCCACTCAATGGTTGATATGGCTACCTATGAGGGTCACTAGCAGGTACTGCGGCTACATGGTTGCGTCATATGTTAGCAGAGCTCAATATTGTAGGTGAATGACTGAATGACCAGGGGAGTAAATGTACAGTCGGCTGAGCGGTACTTCGGACTGGAAATAGACAATAACTAGGTAATTTTTTTCTTTTTCTGTTTAATAAAGAAATCTTAGTATTGTATACCTATCACCTCGTGTGGCAATTATCAACGCAAGGTTTATGATTTAACTCTTTCGATGCCAACTTTTGTTGCCTGCAAAGTTTGTTGACCGGTACACCTTTCAGTTTTCATTCTTCTTTATATTTGTTTCATAAAATAGTAACAGTAATAAACAGTTTGGATCCTGATGAGATGCCGAGTAACTCAGGGTCTTATCTCGGTCCAAACTGTTTATATAGGCAGTGACAGATGCGACATTGGCAGCGAACGAGTAAAAGAGCTAAGAGTAACGCCATGAGCCCAAACACTGTAAAATCACCATTAACCCATTACCTCAAAGACTATTGTTAGATACATCCTCATTGAATACATCTACCGAAAAGGAGCATTAACTAGAGAAAAGGAACATTTTGTAGTTTGAAACCATGGTGATAAATAGAGCTCTATTTATTACAATGGTTTCACAAAGTGACTTTTACAGAGTCGTCAAAAGTCGTCAATATGAGGGAATGTGTTAAAGGACACCGTTTAAAAGTATACCCCATTCAATTATTTTCTGATGACTATCTTAAAGATTGAAACTTGTTTGATAAACCATTCTAAAGTTTGCACCCCCATCAAACATAATGTTTAGCTATGTCAAACGTCTTAAACATCGATATTGATACTCATTTAAGTGTTCGGTGTGGAAAGGATTGACTGTTACATTTATTTTGAGTTCATCATTTCTAAATATTGTTCAATCATATTAAAATGTGTATCATATGTAAAGCATTACCATGAAACTGCAAATTGCCATTAGCGACAATTTTAATGCTTTTAGAACATCCGTTAGTTGTACAACTCATAAGGATTCATTTGAAATGGTGGTCAGATTTCAGTTACAAAACTTCCAAAACTCAAGTTTAAACATATACACACATATCTCTTTAAACATTTTATACACGGGTGCCGTTAATTTTGCATTGATCATCGTCACAATTATAAATGTTTATGACCCTGTGGACTAAAGGCTAAATCAGTCATTTTAGAGGTCCATTCAATATGCGTAAATTAGAACAGTTTAGAGAATAGTTTTTTTTATTTCTCCACCAAACCCTACGTTGTGACCTCTCTTTAGAATTGTCTCCAAGAGACGATTCTAAAGAGTTGTCACAACGTAGGGTTTGGTGGAGAAATGACGATTTTAGTATTTATGTACGCACCTTTATCTGTAGCTCTGACATTTTAATTAATAATATATTTGTCTTTGTTATATCTGTCCCCACGCACGCATTCATTATTTATCATTTTAATGTTTATGATCACAGTTGAAACAAGAAATGCATTTATTATATAAATACATTTCTGTATTTTGAATCAGCATTGAATTTCATTACTGATTAATGTCCCAATTACTATGTAAATGCATTCTGTTGCATTACGTGTTCACCAATTGACAGATCTTTTCGAATTGGTTCTATTTATGCAGTCATAACCCTTTCAGTGCGGGAAACGAGCCACTACTGTCCCTTGCAAACAGTGTAGACCTAGATGAGAGTACTCCTAGAGGATACTACAGAAGGAGGAGCACTCTTTGTCATGTTACACGTTTCTTTTAAAAATCCCTGAATATTCGCGTTAAGTTTTGGAATAGTCCATTTGAAACATTCAGCGTATCTATACGACAGGCTTAAGAAACTATTGAAAAAACTTCACTTGAATTTTCAAAACATATTTCTCTCTAGAACTATATTAGACAAGAGGCTTCCAAGCGCGACCCGACTGTCATTTTGCTAAACAACCTGTATCCAAAATGTGGTAACATGGCGCCTCGTTTGGACACAAGCTGGCTGACACTTGTCAAGTGGTTTCTCAAATGCTTTCATGAATTTATAGTAAGAAGAAAAAAAACTTGAGGGTTTTATAAGATCTCATTCTTTACGTAATGACAAAATATTACATCAGGCCTCTGGGCAAGGTGTTTGCTCAACTATTTTCCTGCCTTTTTTATCAAAGCTCTTATTGCCCCCGAGACGCTTAAATGTTCACATCAAATTCAAGATGATTTGTTATATGCATACAGTGGAGAATGCTACACGTTCAATATAGGATATTCATTGTTGTTTGAAATGGCATAGAAAAAAATCATTTATTTAATGATTTTATACCTTTGATTCACGAAAGGATATATCTCAATTTTCATCAAGAATACGCCTGTTTATACTAGCCCAGCATTCAGTTAATTATAACCATATAATGTTAGGCAACCACTCGCAATCTGAAGAGCTGATGTGATGCGATTACTGCTGTAACAGTTGCTGTTAACTGAACACAGGTCCGGTCGAATAGGACATGATAACCAAAGCATCAACGTGTTACAAGCTGTTTTATCAATTGCAAATTAGTTTAAACGTATTTTATTTCATGAATGTACATAAATCCCTATATCACTAGCCAGATATATATTAATGATCGGATCGGAAGCAACATGCTTATTAGGATCCTCACATTAACACAGTATAACTACAATGGTGGACATTGTTTAACATATCAGAACACAATTATGTTGAGTACATGAATACGTCTACAACATAACAGGTTCTTGGTAGGGAATGCTATGTATGGAATGGTACTTCTGTTACATGTACGTTTAAAGATAAAAATGAACGAAGAACATCATTCATGACTAATGTCATTGAAATATCTGGAAAGAAAAAAGAAAATGGAAATAATTTGCAAATTGATTCATAGAGACCAATTCATTTTGGTCACATTTCCCCCTTTAACCGTTTACTCCATGGATATAGTTACATTCGCCCTGCAACGTCCTTATATAACCTTATTCTAAAAAGAAAGTTGCATAACCTCATGAACACCGGAAGCACGTCATTCATTTCTTAAATATAAGAAATACAATGGAATATAAATATAAGAAATAAATGACGTGCTCCCGGTGTTCATGGGTTATGCAACGCATAGCTTTACGAGCAAAGATTCACGTGAAGCCCTTCGGGCTTCACTAACTTTGCTCTTAAAGCTATGCGTTGCATAATCTCATGAACACCGGAAGCACGTCATTCATTTCTTAAATGACATCATGGATATTTATTAGATTAATTGTTATAATGGGACATGAATACAGAAATAGCTGGTCATGGCAGAAACTGTAGGATCACATACATATATTATAGCATAAGCAAACAGAATAGACCCTGATCAAATGGCTTTTCTAACATCCGTATGATCTGGGTCTACGCTGTTTTAACATGCGTAGAGAATGGCGTATTTATGGAGTGAAGGGTAAGTATTATTTTTTAAAAAGATATTTCCTTTTGTAGGTGGCGGTGGTCTAGTGGTAACGCGCTTGACTATCAGTCCGGAGGTCCGGGGTTCAAATCCCGGTCCCACCCGGAAATTTCAGAGACGCTTTTCCGTGTCTCCCACCCGCACAAACTCTCCACCCAGGGGTTAAAATGGGTACCTGTAAGGGTCACTCGCCGGTACTGCGGCTGCATGATTGCGCCATATGTTAGCAGTGCTCAATATTGTAGGCCAATGACTCAATGACCAGGGGAGTAAATGTACAGTCGGCTGAACGGTCATTCGGACTGAAAGTAGACTATAACTAGGTACTTTTTTTTATTTCCTACACGCCAAATGGGACTTGTATTTTAGGAAGCAGCTGGAACATGAGATTGGGGTATCAACTATATCTTCATACGGTGAAGACCAAATATCTTGAAACGGTAAAATCTTTAAACTTACATAAACTATGACAGATATGGGATTTTCATATGTTTTATGTGAAATTCAATGTGACATGTAACATTCGACAACTATTTATTTCACAATTATGATATTTTTATGAAAGTATTTTACTTCATGACTATTTATGTAAGAGGAATTTTATTTCGACTTATCCCAAAGTTCGAGTTATCCGAGTTCGAGATATCACAGTTCAGCTGTATACACAATACACCAATTTCAGATAGAAAGAGCTCTATCAGAATTGCTAAAATAATCCGGATCCATGAAGAACTCTGGTTGTCATGGCAACAAAAAGAAAACTCTTCAGAATTCTCCAAACCTATGGATCAGATTTGAATGATACTTGACAGAAGTAGTCCACTGATAAACATGTGCCAAATTTTCTAAAATGATGTTGATATCTCTAAAACATGACTGTCAGGGACGGGGCTACTTTCCGCAAGTCTTTCAACGATTTCAGCGCTTTGATTAAACATAGGAGTGTTACGGGATATTACTTCTTCCTTCAACATGCATAGTTTCGAGGATAGAGGCAATATGTCATAACAGTGATTCATTGGCTCAGGTGTCAACAGCAGAGGTCCAGAAGATAAGACGCGTAAATTAAAACATTTCCAAAACTAACTTAATTATTCTCCACCAAGCCCTTCATTGTGCCCACTCTATAACCTAGACATTCCTGTTTAGAATACCAGATACACCTTTTTTGTGCTGAAAAATATTGACTGTCCAATCTCTGATTTGCTGAGCTTTTCACCATCTTCCGATTCGATCAAACGTGTGAGAAATTATTGACCAAGTTTACAAACAGCTTGGATCATGATAAGATTGAGAGTTATTTGGTGTCTTATCTGGATCCGAGATATTTACAAATGCCATTTAAGACGCGCTTAGCAAGAGTACCTAAATCCTAATACATGTTACATCAAACCCACGCTGTCTGATACCGTACACCGCTGCTTATTAGGTGTATTCTATTCTAAATAAGGCTATTCTGAAACGACATCCTGAGAATAAAGTAGTTTCTGGTCGTTTGAATATAGACATATTACCTGCACTGACCGAATAACAACATATAACAGTCACATCATTATACTAGAATTTGTTTTTATAAAACTTCAAAGGGTGCAGACAAGAAAGGTAATAACAGTTCACTGTTTGATGTGCAAGTAAATGTGCAAGAACAAATTTGTGATTTGAGTATTATATTACATTAGCCGTGCCCATAACCTATGAAAATAACTCGTAGAGTCCATAATAGCTTATTAAAGGCCTTGCACAAACGTCATTGTTTTATAATACCGATATCGCGTTGCCTCGTGGACTCTTGACCTGCTGAATAAGTATTAATAACTATATTATTTCATAAGCAAACAGAGCATTCTGTTCTGCAAGAACAATACATAAACAAATGGCGTGGTGGTATAAGAGATGTCAACACGAACTAACCAAATAACAACATGGGTTCGCATATTATCAATGTTTACGCCGCCAATGTCAATGGATCTCATTTTCACTTCACATGCTCATCTTACTTTGCTAAGAATTTTGACAAACATTGTACTTTAAATTAATTGTTTAAAGCTGTTTTCTGCTTCTATTTAGAATCAATATGAAAGCAAATAATAGATAAGTGAGATGTGAATTTGTAAATAGTTTAGTTTAATAGTTTATTAAAGTCTCACTTTGCATGATACAATAAAATAATATACAGGTGCCATATACTAAAACAATGTTCAGCAATTACCATGCGAACCTTTCTACACAGAACTATGAGATACTATTACACCAGCTGTATCCTAGGAAGTACAATTTCATCCATTGTGTCCAGTTATATCACAGGCATCAGCCCAGCCAAATTAAGGTCTATAAACCTATGGAATTGAAATCCTACACAGACCTCATGACTAGTTAACCAGCTCCTTCATATAAACGTATTTTCGTGAAATTGTAAACAAAGTAGACCCATATCAGACGGCTCCTATAGAAGCTGTCTAATCGGTGTCTGTATTGTTTATTTTTGACATGATATAGCCCTTATCATACAGTTTTTGTCAAAGCCAAATCAAATCCATGAAGAGTCAATACTATAAAAAATCACCTAATAAATATTCAAGATATAATAGTTTACCCAAATGTGACGGAGTTAAGTACACGTTTATGTTTAGTCATATTTAAATGCCTGTTTACGCGTATTACAAATGTAAATAAACAATGTAATCTAAAATAGTAATCCGTAGACGTTGACGTAGATACTGGTTTTTAGCCGAAGCCCAAAGTATGTGAATACACATGAAGGTTTTCGGGAAGATTTAGAAACCAGAGAGCGAACTTCAATAAAAAATAGAATCTCATTTACAGCTTTATACAAAAACTAAAATAATTAAAAAAAAACAACCTAAATAAGTAATACATAATTTCACAATAGAGCCGTCCTCATGGAAGACGCCATGAAAATAATATTAATGTATTTATTTACTTATTTTATTACTCCAAAATAATTGCTGTACTTGATGGAAAACCCCCCAGATGAAAACCATGATCATTTCGGCTTCTCATTAAGTTGCAAATTGCTCTATACTCTGGTTGAGTATAAGGCTAGACATAGAAGAACAACATGCCTATGAAAATTAAAGTAGACAGCAATACAAATACCGCTACATATAACATTAATTTTGCTACTGTACTGAATACTGTTTCTCTAACGCATTGTCAACCTTCCAAATGGATATGCAATAATATATAGGACAACACACATACATATATATCTATATAGGATAGCATATGCGAAATTATATACAGTGCAATCTACGTTCTTCTGCTAATGCAACTGATATTTACGTCAATCACAGAATCCTGCATGCAGAAGCATGCATTGTTCATACTTCACATATACAAACAAAATGTAGCAAAACACTCATAATTCGAATAAAGCTGTCATTTCAACTTAGGCCAAATGTATGATAATGTCGAAATCAACCATGTTCATTTACACACCAAACGTACTGCATAAGTATTCATTTTGTGCTTGGAGAATCATTTTAAATTCTAATTGAGAGGTTGATAGTTAAACAGTGTGTAAGACCATTTCATACCTCACATATCTCTGTAATTTGTTTTAAATATCAGTTTCAATTCAGACAGAATCTACTGTTGTATTTCTTGTATATATACGCATGCTTTAGTAATACATACAGTGTACAGCAACCCTCCTCTAAACCGGTTTTTAGAAAGAAGAATTTCATTTCGGTGTTTTAGGCTGGTAGCTGTTTAATGCAGGGTGAATGACATGCAGAAAACTCCTCTCGGATCGTTCTGCAAAGTCGCCCCGTACTTCATTCTCAGTGTTGTTATATGTTCTGGTCCTTCTGGATCATTAGTTTTGATGTCATTTTTTAAAAATAAAATACTGCTTAAGCCGGGGCATGAGTAGTGTTGCACTTTTACTTGCTACTCATGAACAGACTCAATAAAACCGACTCTGAAATTTTCTCTTTTCGCATTTCTACTTTTGCTTTCGAAGGATCCCACTTTCAGGATATATTTAACCCAATATTAAGCTGTCACATATCTTAAAGACCGGCTTTGATACTAAGTTGGATGTCCGGGGGTTAAGGGGGTTTACTGTAACTATTTTGAACGAAGTTAACACGCTATTTATTATTTTGACTTGCACAAGGCACGAAGACGCAAATTAAAGGTGTATTGCTTTTCGAGATACTTATTGTATTCCTAGGAACTTTGTTAAACTTTCTTTAACTTTGTATGCAATGTCTAACACATTGGTTTAATGCAACTATCAAAGTAAGTTTTCCATTTCTTCTCATAAATGTGACACGAACGTCAAACAGGAAGCTGATCAGTCGCTTGGTAGGGGGTAGGTCCGGGTCTGTTTGGTTCCACATTCTTTATAAAGGTTATCAGGAATTAGTCATATACATCTTTTGCTACCATTGTTCTACACTGGATCTGTCGGTATGTTATTAATGGTAAATGGCTTAGTTTCCCTGTCTTTTATACCTTGTTATTTAGTTCAATATATAAGTCAACCCTTTCCAATCACACGAGGGTGGATTACAGAAAAAATGGGTAAATGGTGCGGAAAATTTCTTTTCTCTATAACTTTTTCTTTACATCTGATTCAATAATCAAACATTCGTCCGCATCACTTTGCCCAGGTATACCATTTATCAAACTGCTACACGTAAGCAAATATCAGAGAAATAAAAATTCCCCTTTCATCAGAAGTTTACATATGAAACGATGTACTATGCATTAAACAGTGTAAGTACGTCGCATGCTTGTTTTCCAACTTGATATATCTACTCGAACCAATTCATGACTGTAGACACATAGATAGACATTAAATGCTACTGATCAATTTAAAACTGTCGATACTAATTTAACAATATATGTATATACTGAGGATAAGGAAAATAAATTCAGCAATAATTGTCACTTTTGTCTGCGATTTAATCATACAAATTGTTCTATCACTTGATAAAGCAAATGCCTTGGGGTTTGATTGTATGATCGATATCATATATTATCAATTATACGTCGAAGAGTGAAATCATCGGATTTCTAATCTAAGCAATTTCTGACATTCACAGCTTAATGCAGGTCAAAAGTAATGCTGAAAGCTCCTGTAGGAGCTTTCATCATTAGTTTCGACGTGTAATGAGCTGTCACGCGTGTTTCTAGATATGCGTAGTATTACATTTTAGAACAAATATTCTGAAAATGGGTGATCCTTTGAAAGCAAAAGTAAAAATGCAAAATGGGAAAATTGCAGACTCGGTTTTATTGAGTCTGTTCATGAGTAGTAATTAAAAGTGCAACACTACTCACGCCCCTAGCGTCTGTATTGTAAATGTTGGAAGGACCAAACGTTAACTTCGAGTTATCCCAACGTTCGTGTTATTCGAGTTCGATATATCAAAAATTGACCCATACAAATAAACCTTATGAATTAAAAGCATTTCATTCAGCAACTGATTTGCTATGTGACATAAAAAAAACTTCTGTAAGAAAATGTGGGAAATAAAACAAGCAAGTTGTATGCATTTTATTGTAATGTTAGTTTGTATCTGAACTTTTACAGATATGCTTCAAATATATTTCCCATTCAACTCATTTAAATTGATAAGTGTAAATACCTAAATATGTATAACAAGACAATCTAGTTTTCAATTTTGAAGGGGTGTTTCTGTGACATTTCATCATAATAGTTTGTAAAGCCGCCAGTGAATACCTTATCCAGGAGCAATCTGGTCTGAGTCAATACTTCTAAGTTTACGCCCGTTTCTGGGGACACCGCAGACAAAAATGGGTAAACGTGTTTTTCATACCCATTTTCCGATATGTACTCAAAATCAATGATGTAAAGGAGATTACAAACCTGCCAGACAATGTGGCAGATAGATTTGTGAAATAGTTTACTACCGCCCATCAATCGACATCTCCACATGCCTTTTATACAATTTATTGAAACACTAGAATATTCATGAAAGTGAAAAAGAGATTGCATGAAAGGGAAGAGGAAATCAACAACTTGTATATAGCGGGTTTATAGCGTAATATTTCTTATACAGGTACAACATGTAGAGAAAGCCGAGCAGTTTGAAATTCCTAAAGTACAACATGTGTATGTGTATTTGATAAATATGACTTTAAGAAGATTAAAGTCATTCCCCTGATTGTATTAAACAATATTTAAAATTGACAAGTAATAACAACAAAACTTTACTAGATGGTTCTCGCGTATCATTGTTGATTATTGACACGCTACTTAAATTGATATACCGGTATATGATTTGTCTTTGCATTTTGTGGTGTAATAAGATGAAATGAAATCACGTTACTGTATGACACACTAGTATTTTGTAGTAAACTGTGTTTTCATTAGTTAATGCCTAGACTGGCATACAGCCTTTTAACTATGCCCCTACACATGGACAAAAACGAAGTACAAAATCCAGATACAGTCAGCTAATGTGATGGAAATTCTGGGGTTATTCTTACGACCTAGTATCTATTTCAAAACACCATGCTTATGATAATTAGCTAATTCGCAAGCCGAAATAAATGCAATCGATCCATATTTTCCTAACCACACCAAATGTAATACATTCTGTTAAACAGACCTTTTCGATGAACTTCTCAGAGTTCAGTCAAAACGCCATATAATACAGAAAGTCATATTTACGCTTATATTTAGCATGGAAGTACAAAAATGAGTCATGCAGGAAACACCACATACAGAACAAACAGTCGCCCAAACAGCAACACAAGGAAACAGCAAATGTACATAACTATAAAAACATCAAGAGACGCACAAAGACAAAACAAACATACAATAGGGGGAAGATGGAAGTACCGCCTTGGAACGGTCAGTGACAAAAGTCACTGGGGGGGGGGGGGGGGTAAACCGGTTTATGGGCGCCCAACCTCACACTTATTCCATCCCCACCCTAAAAGACAAACAGTGTAAATAAACGTATCCCCTCTGCGACTAATCTACAACCTCGACGGCAAATACAGTGGTAAAGTGCATGTATAACGAAAACATTTAAGTGAACAAACTGTATCCACCTATCGCTAGTGTACTCAATGATTGAGCTGCAAACAGAGTAACTGTAGAAAAGTAATAAAGGGTACGACAAAAACGAAATAGTACAGATATCCGACGTTCTCCTTCCATTTCTGGATTTAAGAGGTCGCCTTCATAGAGTACTAAACCTTTCTTGTCGGCGTACTTTTTTAATTATTTTTAACATATTTGATGAACAAAGTGAGAAAGTGAGTCTGTCGAAAGTTCCGTTCTTAAAATAGAGGCTAATGGGAAATTCCCCAGTAAATAAAAATAGACGTATACGACGATATTAACCGAGGTCTACGGAATAGGTTGGCATATTTTACCCTTTTCTTCAAAATTATATACGTGTTTTCACGCTCTGAAAACAGGTTAGACCCAGATCAGACAGGAGCTCAATATGAGGGAATGTGTTAAGCCTTACCATTCTGTCAAAATAAGTCTGATCTATTGTATTTGTACCTACTTCGGATTCGTTCCAGCGTGGGAAAAACTATACAGACTGATTGTCAAACAGTTTGGATCCAGATGAGACGCCGAGTTACTCAGCATATCACCTGGATCCAAGCTGTTTGGCACTGGGTCAGATGCAAGCCAAGTCGTGCTTAGCGTAATAGGATTAACGATTTCACCATTATCGTTGAATGAGAACACTGTAGGTCTAGATTGGGCCCCGGATGATTCTGGCCATTACTTGGTCAGTACCAAAAATATGCCAGAAATTTCTGATTTATTAAAACCATTTTTCCTAAACCTTTTCCCTCTTCCGTGTTTA
This sequence comes from Azorinus chamasolen, assembly GCA_963576725.1. NCBI lineage: Eukaryota > Metazoa > Mollusca > Bivalvia > Cardiida > Solecurtidae > Azorinus > Azorinus chamasolen. Next base: position 87,259,643 of record OY755235.1, on the reverse strand, counting down.
TTCAAAACCTACTGAATATTCATGGACAGAATAGTTATAATGAAATATGAAAGTGGAAATTAGTAGCCATTTAAGAAAGTAAAGAAATAGATCTTTCAAATTCCATTAGCAAATATAGCAGACCCTGATCAGAGTACTCCTATAGGAGCAATCTGATCTGGGTATACTCTATTTACAAACGCGCGAAAAACATTTATATGAAGGAAATGGTTAAGTAGTCTAGCACCCAGTCTCTCCTCTCTTCCAGTTTGTATAGCTGAATAAGTCAGTTTGGTAATTTTTTTGCAACTTTATATTAAACAGACAAATAGCAAATAGTGAAAACCTTCAAACGGGCCCATCAAGGAGGTGTTTGATCTAGGTCTGCACTATTTGCATAAGTGTGTTTGTCAAAATACCTAGGGTAGTTAGGGTATCACTGGCAAATCTCTGAAATACATTCAAAAGTATAGATTTGTCCCCTTTTGCAATACAGTAAACCCCATCTTAACCCGAATTCTAGTAGATAAGAATTTAAATACGTTTAGGCAAGTCATGCAGAAAGCTCCTCACCCTGCATTAAGCTGCCACCTGTCTCCAAGACTGATATTTATACTGAATTTAATAGCAGGTTTAGAGAGGTTTTACCGTACATGTATTTTTGAAATTCTATTTCTTTCAAACCAGATCTTAGCAGCAACATCGCACGACCATTGATAAAATACATCAGGAAACACTATACTGTCGCAATGGAATCGAATTTCTGCATTTGGAATTTCGTTCTCCAGAATTAGTACCGCTTATTGATGTTCGATATTTCATAGTAGTTCACAAAATGTTGAAAGTGTATCGAAATATCAACAGTGGCCGTTGTAATCAAATAATTCTTTTCGGTTATGTGGCTGTTTCATGTACCTCCAATGTTCTGAAATGGTGCACATGGACAAATCTAACATATGTTACTTTGGTCTACCTAACCATTACAACGCAGAATTTTCAAATGGACTATTCCCAAATTCAATCAAGTCAAGCTAAAGTTAGCCCTTGTTTAATATTTAGGGACTTTTGCAAACAAAAGTGTAACATGACAATCAGTGCAGATCCTAGTGAGAGTGCTCCTCTATGAGCCTTCTTACCCGAGTCTTCTCTGTTTGACCAGGCAAAAGGGCATTTAACTCAGAACCCGACTACCATATATCGGTCTTCTGTAAATACCACAGGAAGGGTATGGGACCTTCAGAATTCGACGACCTTATGTCGGACTTCTGTTGTAAAAAGACACCCGTTTGAACAAAGGCGTCTGGATTGACAGTATGTCATAGGAAATCACACATACCACAGGTACTTTATATACGAAAATAATTTTACTTTTGGCAGTTAAAGGTGTGAAACTGCAGGTTAAAGGTGCCATAAAGCCATACAAAGTTGAAATTTGAAGTAATAATCACAAAAGAGAACTTTTAATGGTTTGAATGTTCATTAAAAACCCAAAGACTTTGGAAACATGTAATTCGTTCTGCATCGAATTGTCTAAACGTATTAATATTTATAAAAACTGAATCAAAACCAACCCGCTTTATACACTTCTGCATGCGACCCTTTACTTAATCCGAATTAGCATATGAAAGACAAGTTAACCCCGAGGCTCTGTTTACGGTCTTGATAGGACATGCCTTTTCACGCCTATACAATAAAAGCAGACCAAATCAGTCGGCCCCTCAAAGGGTCTGCTCAGTTTGCTGATGGAATTATATAGATATAATTCTAGGGTTTCTGCGATGCTAACAGGAATATGTTCATACACCATCACAAAAACATCGGGTAACATATATTCATGATGCCATATTCTTTATATAAATAATCATGAGGTAAATGGTTAAATCCTGATAATACGTGAATACCTCACGGTCGTCCTCGTGCTACATGTGTAAATAAGCCGTTTCACCGTCTACGCTGTTTACTTATGTATTGAATCCCATTTCTCCGTATTCACATTATCCGCCATGTAAAGGCATGAACGCTTTGAATACCGACATCATTGGTTCACCAGTATCTAGCAATAGAGTTCATTCAGTATGAAAGTGTATACGTGTTTTGAACGGCAAAGAGTGCAGACCCTGATCAGAGGGCTCCTCCGGAATCTGAATATGCACTATTCTTATAAAAATTAAATATTCATATTTTTGCAGTAACAAACAATACTGTCATATCAATATTATACTTTAACACTTGACTCCATAAATAGTCATGAAAGAAATAAAGACATCATAACATAGGGCCATAAAAGCGCGCTTGTACAGCAAGGCCGTACAATTGATGATAAACCTACACACTGTGACAAATCCGATTATCATTTTGAGGGTATTCTGCAATATTTATTTTGTCAACATGACCTTTGGAAAAAAAATGTGAAGCGAACAGTGCAAACCCTGATATGAGAACTTTAAGGAACCGTGTCTGGGTCTGATGTTTGTATGTGTCCATTTTATGGAAACTCTGAGCAAACATGGGGTTAACCCTTTTCCAGTATTTCGAGATATGATCGAAACGTTATCGGCCCCTATTTCACCCAGTTTGTAGTTTCTCAATAATATAAAACACATTTGAAGAAGGTGAATATTGAAACAGCTCGGAGTTTACCCCTTTGATTGCGAGAAACGAATGGACCAGCATTTGCAAACCCAGATCGACATTTAACGTTTCTATAAAAATATCATCAGTACTGTCCCAAAGACACCGAATTGTCCATTTGCTCTATATCTCCATTATTGATATCATTCTACAGAAAAAAACTACATTTATCAACCAGAATAAAAATATTGACGTTGAAAGTAATATTTCTCATGCAGTAAGATCACATTTTTAAATTCGATTTCTCACAGTGAGTGAAAAATAATAACCAAACTAAATACATTTAACTGAGATTTGAACCCTTGACCCTTAGCACAGGAAGCCTACGACATATCCTGTCAGCTATCAGGACGATGTTTTGTTTTTCATAAAATTTATTCAGCTATACAGTAAAACCTCGATTATTCGAATTTTCGTTATAAACGAAGTTAGACCCTTTTAGGCAGGTGGCTGCTTAATGCATGATGAAAGTCATGCAGAAAGCTCCTAGAGGAGCTTTCTGCATGACTTTCACCATGAATTAAGCTGCCACCTGTCTTAAAGATCGATAATAATACGTATTTTAGTGTTCGGATAATCGAGGTTATACTGTATATACAATAAAACCGATGGAACAGCCATCGGACGGCACTCTGTAAACTAAAGAATAACCAATCTGTATAAGCGAATTCATTATTAAATGTCCATACACACTGTAATTATACAGAAAATAGCGTTCTATCAGGAGGATGTTAATTATGTAGCGCTATCAAATGATTTTATTCTAATATTTTAACACTATAAATCTATTCATTTTATGCATGGAGATTTCATGAAAAGTTGGTCTGTATAATTTGCATATTAAGTACGTATTAAGTCGTTGCTGCTTTTCACACCTTTGTAGCGTATAACTAGAACCATGTAACTCTCAAGCTGTGGCGGAGGGGAAAGAGCTGTGACTATGAAGCCCGAGTTCCCTGGTTCTAATCCCGTCAAATCTGGTATATTTTTTTATTCATGTTCTTTTTTATTTTTTGATATTCTTTTCTCTAAATACATTTTAAAGCAAACAAACTGGAAAACATGAGCCTGCCTCTTGAAACTTGCTATGGACTTTTCAAAGCATTATGCTATATTAACATACAGTCCTGGTGTCAATAGTATGCATTTCGATGAAACTTAGAGGTAGGATCCAGCATTTGTGCTAGGACAACTATGAATTCGAAAGTACCATGTTCAATTTAAAATAGTCACCTGCTCAATCTTTTGTGTATTGCGTATTCAGTTATGCATATTCAATTAGTCTATGCTTTGCATAGTTTTATTTTAAAATTGTCAAGCATCTAGGATCCTGATCACAGACCAACACACACAGTGTACAACTGGCAATTAGGTCACGATAACATGCATAACGGTAGAAAACTTAGTTTGTTTCAAAAGGAAATACGCCAGAGTTCAAACTGACCATAAAAATCCCTGAGATTTGAACAATAATTACATCATCAAAAACAATAGTTTAAAAAGTACATATATATAGACACAGAGCGCAAATGGAACGGATTCATGTAGGAAACTTGATTTGAAATGTCTAAGAATGGCTAGATCAAGGGCTTTAGTTCGGCATCAAGTTTTAAAGTATTTTGGGCACCTTGAATTCTTGGATTTTTGCAACCACGTGTACGCACGTGTGTACGTTTGTATAGCCAGACATGCTCCTGAAACGGATATTTAGAAGAGCTCTACTGAACTTAGTTGTCTCTAACTTTTCTGTTATGATTGTTGCATTTGAGACGAGGCAAAACTTTGCCAAACCCAAATGTTAGTAAAGAAAAAAAGGTTTTCTTGTCTTGGTGTATGTGTGTATATACATGCAGTTAAATTAGTATATTATAATGTATGTTCAAATATGTGGCAAGCAGGAAACACCACATACAAAACAAATAGCCACGCGAACAGCCTCACAAGAAAGCACAGTAAATGCAAAGACACACAAAGACAAAACAAACAAACAATAGGGATGGAAGTACCGCCTTGGAACGGTCAGTGACAGTAGTCACCGGTTAAGGGGCGCCCAACCTCACACTTACTCCATCCCATCAAAATACAATGTAAGTAAACGTATCCCCTCTCCGACTAATCTACAACAACCGCGATGGCAAATACATTGGTAGATTGCATATAGAACGGAAACATATTTAAGTGAAACAAACGTCTATGTATGTAACTTGTTAAATAAATGTAAATTAACCCATTACCTCATAGGCTATTTTTCAGCTCAAAAACATGTCCGTTCAATAATTTCATGACTATTGTGTGTGCTGTCTTCATAATTAGTAGGATGGCTGTTAATGGCAAGTAGATGGCCCCTATTGATTTTGAGGTCAGTCGGTAAAAGGTCAAGGTCACAGTGACCATCAACTCAGAAAACATTGTTTGATAACATGAGCCGCCCCCATATTTATTAACATTGTGCATGTTTTGACAGCACATACTTTGGGCATATAATGTTCCGACACATGGAGTTCTTGTTTTATATTGTTATAATTTTAAAATATATAAGTGTTGTTAACTATCTATATGCATTTTCTGCTTTCAAAGTACTTTGGCGACTCGTTGTAAAAGCGTGTTAATATTCTGAGAAAACATAGATGACTCCTCATCAATAGTGATGATTTCTTTGATAAATGAGACACAGTTTATGGAAATCGGTGGTCAAATAAGCTTTCAAGGACGATTGATGTGAATGAACCCATCGATTTTTGAGCAGATTTCGACCGGAGTTGACTACCTTTTACTTATTATATAGAGCAGGGGTGTACGCGAATTTTGTTTTTCTTTCTTTTTTTTTCTTTTTTTGGTTGGGTCAGAAAACTATATTTTGGATTTGTTTTAGATACTTATGACATGTGATTAAACAAATAATATATCTATTTGTGACGGAGTTATTGTTGTTGTTGAGGCATAGCTTGCGAAGGGCACCTGTGCTCCGAACGTGTTTCTGGCATTTTCCGGCGGTCATCCACAGACATCTTAGCAGTGCTGTTATGGTTGTTTTGCATTTTATGTACAAGTTAATAGTGATTTCCTAATAAAGATACTTGAAACTTTTCAATAATTGTTTATTCTACTCCACGTTCATTTATTCTTTTCAAACATTATAATCGCCTAAAAAACAAAATATGCTGTCAGACCAAGACTCCAAGTAATTGCAGTATATTTAAACAGCATCGCCTCCGAATTCATTAACAAAAAGACACAACCTTAACCCTTCTCTTGCTGAATTTTAAAATACATTTCTCCTCTTCTTTATCCATGCCCTGTTGTACAATTACATATATCTTCATTGTGTACAAGTATTTCGTTGTGCAATCACTGCTGTGGAGTACACTGGTTGCACAATCAACTTGTAAATAGTACAGACCCTGATGAGACAGCTCCTGCAGGAGCTGTCTCATCTGGGTCTTCACTATTTACAGGTAGGTATATTGACATGAATAGCAAGCGAAGGGTTAAGTATATTGAATGAAATAGTTGATCTACCTTTTGTTTAAGTCATTTCCGTTGCGTTGCACGCCTGTCTTCATAGATCTAGTTCCCTGTACTATAAAATCTCCAAACATTGAATTTAATATGGCAGATATTTAATACCATTATTGTTCTGTACATTATGCCAATATTTGAATGCCGCTGAATATCTGTTGTGAAGCTATTTCTTGTTTTGTCTGTTATCGCAACCGTCACAGTATACCTCGTCAAACCGCTATATCTACCGTTCTTTTTAATCATCTTATATCCGTGTCAAGTCAAAAATATTGCAATGTTTCGGTCGACTAATTACAAAGACTTTAGCACGGTACTGGTAGTGTCATCGTTTAGCGTCATGCATACGAGTATATTCGTGATAGGAGATAATAGCCAGGTGTCAGGATGAGTTGACTAAGTGTAGGGTAAAGATCCTATATATAGCAGTGCTTTATATTGGTCACTGTCATGGCATTTCAATATTCTTTCAAAATGAAAGGACCAGATAGTATAAAGTAAATAAAACTAGACAAGATGTTAAGAAGAGTGTGTGCCAATCAAGTGTTGTTGAATCAGCCTTCTGTCAAGGTAAATTATGAAAATGCCACTTAAGTCATAATGTGAACTAATACCATAACGAAACCGCGTAGTTTGCGTTCGGATCAGACCGACTGATTTAAATTTAAATCACTGTAGGAATCATTATAAATTCGGAGTTGTAATTTGAGTACAGTAAAGTCTCTATTACAACCATGACCTAATTTCTTAACACATGACTCTGTAAAAGCAGGTGGTAGCATAATGCAGGGCAAATGTAATAAAGAAAACTATTATAGGAGCTCTCTGTATAACTTTTGTCCTGCATTAAGCTAAAACTTGTTTTACACATCCAAAATTATACTTGTTTTAAGTGAGCGTATTAGTGAGACAGTAACTTTATAACCAGATAATGTATACATACCAATATTGCATTATTTGTAAGAAAACATAAAGTACAGGCGCCTTGAACGGTCATACCCTGTGTGAAAAGAGCGCCATATAGACGTGTTATATAATAACAACAACAATACTAATAATAGAAATACTGCTGATAATAATAATAATACACCCTTCTTTAACCCTTTATATGATATCATGAATATTAATTAGATTACTTGATAATTAATACTACCTCATGGTCAAAGGAATATTTGCCCATGGCAGAAACTATAAAATCATATATATACTCTATCATAAACAAACAAAGCAGATCCTGATCAGACGGCTCCTTTATATGTTCCGTATGATCTGGGCATGCTCTGTTTGAAAAGGCGTAAAAACACGTAATTATTGAGTAAAGGGTGAAGCGCATGCTCACAATTCATCAGTATTAACCCTTCGCTTGCTTTTCACATCAATACACGTACCTGTAAATAGTGAAGACCCAGATGAGACAGCTCCTGCAGGAGCTGTCTCATCAGGGTCGGCACTATTAACAAGTTGATTGTGCAACCACTGCACTCCACTGCAGTCATTGCACAGCGAAATACTTGTACACAGTGAAGATATATGTAATTATACAACAGAGCATGGGTAAAGAAGGAGAAATGTATTTTAAAATTCAGCAAGCGAAGGGTTAAACTATATGTCTTGTTTAACCGTTTATTAATTCTGAAGGGAGTTGATCCCCCGAGAGCAAAAATTGCAACACAAAAAAGAGAAAATTGCAGACTCGGTTTTATTGAATATGTTCATGAACAGTAATTGAAAGTGCAACACTGCTCACGACCCTAGCACCGGTGTAACGAAGTAAAGTGACCCCCATAGAATACTGACCCCCCGGTCAGTATTTTTTAAAAAATAGTGACCCCCCGGTCATAGTATTTTGACCCCCCGGTCATAATATTACGACCCCTGCACACGAAGAAAACTGACCCCTTACGAAGAATTGCGACCCCCCCATAAAATAGTGACTCCCTGTCTTTGTTTCAACAAAACATACGCCCGCACGCACGCACGCACACACACAACACGCATGTACATAAACAATTACACACACGAACGCATGCACGCACACATACTGGTACACATATGAACGCACGCACACACATATACCGATACTTACACATACACTTCGAAACACTCTCATACATGCAAGCACACAAACACTCACGCACACACTCACAGGCACGTAGGAACACATGTATATATGAAGAGATCACTTAATGAATTGTAAAATGTTGTATTGACTTCTATCTGACACTTTACAAAACGTAAATAGCTGTTAAAATTTCAATAATCTAAGTTCTAACTTAAAATTTCATGGATGGAACATTGTGTCAGTCACTGTAAAACTAAACAAAACTTCATTTGGCAGTGGATTTTTGTATGGTCAATGCTGTGAGCAATGCCTTATATCATATCCATATTTTGAATACATTTATAATTTATCACCTATTGAAATTAATTGAAATAAGTCTCATCGAAGTGAGGCAACATAAGTGTTCGACATCATGCCTTTTGAATTATTTTAGCGAAGTGGGAAATAATATTTTTGTTGTTGTTGTTGTGTTTGCTTCGTCTACCACCACCACCACCGTCACTACTACTACTACTACTACTACTACTACTACTATAATTACCGCTACTACTACTACTACCACTACTACAACTACTACTACTACTATTAATCCCACAACTACACATACTACTCCTTCTACTACTACTCCTATACCTCCTCCTATTACATGTACCTACCTACCTTCACACATACCCAATAAAAAAATCACCCACCCAAAACCCAGCCACCCACTCAAGCACAAACCCAACCACCCACAAATCCATCCACCTACTACTGCCGCTGCTGCTGCTACAACTGCTACTACTACTATTCCTACTTCCTAGTACTACTTCTGCTATTGCCTACTACATTCCACCTATACTACTTCCACTACCTATACTACTGCTACTACTACCTATACTACTACTACTTTAAATACTACTATCTACCTACCTACCTACCTACCTACCCTACCCTACCCTACCTACCTACCTAGTGACCGCACGGTCATAGCATTTTGAGCCCTTTTTATCACTGAAAAATGTGCACAACGTTCATTAGAACAAAGGCATTATTTAGAAAGGGGGCACTTTTACTGAAGAATATCGACCCTGGTCAATATTCTTAAAAAAGGGCAACCCCCGGTCATAGTGCTTTTTAATCTATCTCCAGTATAATTAAAGAAAGTTAAACTTTACTCGAAAAAAAATAACCTTGGTCATTATTATTATAGATGAAGTAACCCCCGGTCATAGCAATTTGAGCAGCGTTTATTATATCATGACTAAAGCGCGCACTGCTAATTGAACCCAAGTGTTTTGTTCATAGGGATCACATTTTCTGAAAGAAAATCGACCCCCGGTCAGTATCTTATAAAAAAAATATCGTCCCCCGGTCATAGTGCTTTGACACACGTTCGTAATATGTTGAACAACTCCCGCGAACTTAATCTACCGCCAGTGTAATTTAGGAAAGAGTTTAACTTTACTCGATTTTATTTAACGTTGGTCATAATTCTTACAGATGTAGTGACCTCCGGTCAAAGCAATTTCAGCCGTGTTTATACTGTAATGACTAAAGCGCAATCCTAATTGAACCCAAGTATTTTGTGCATAGGGGGTCACATTTTCTGAAGAATATCGATCCCCGGTCAGTATTTTTTAAAAAACAGCGACCCCGGTCATAGTACTTTGACACACGTTCATGATATGTTGAACAGTTCCCGAGACTTTAATCTACCTCCTGTATAATTTAAAGAAAGGGTTTAACTTTACTCGTAAACTATTTAACTTTGGTCATAATTACAGATGTCATGATCCCCGGTCAGAGCAATTTCAGCCCTGTTTGTCATATCATGGCTAATGCGCGCCTTGCTAACTGAACCCAAGTATTTTGTACACAGGGGGTCACATTTTCTGAAGAATATCGACCCCCGGTCAGTATTTTTAAAAAAAATAGCGACCCCGGTCATAGTACTTTGACACACGTTCATGATATGTTGACCAACTCCTGCGAACTTAATCTACCTCTGGTATAATTTAAAGACAGAATTTAACTTTACTCGATTTTATTTAACCTGTGTCATAATTCTTACAGATGTAGTGACCCCCGGTCATAGCAATTTCAGCCGTGTTTATCCTGTAATGACTAAAGCACGCAATACTGATTGAACCCAAGTATTTTGTACATAGGGGGTCACATTTTCTGAAGAATGTCGACCCCCGGTCAGTATTTTTTAAAAAATAGCGACCCCCGGTCATAGTACTTTGACACACGTTCATGATATGTTGAACAGTTCCCGCGACTTTAATCTACCTCCTGTATAATTTAAAGAAAGGGTTTAACTTTACTCGTAAACTATTTAACTTTGGTCATAATTACAGATGTCATGATCCCCGGTCAGATCAATTTCAGCCCTGTTTGTCTTATCATGGCTAATGGACGCCTTGCTAACTGAACCGAAATATTTTGTACACAAGGGGTCACATTTTCTGAAGAATATCGACCCCCGGTCAGCATTTTTTTAAAAATAGCGACCCCGGTCATAGTACTTTGACACACGTTCATGATATATTGACCAACTCCTGCGAACTTAATCTACCTCTGGTATAATTTAAAGACAGAATTTAACATTACTCGATTTTATTTAACCTGTGTCATAATTCTTACAGATGTAGTGACCCCCGGTCATAGCAATTTCAGCCGTGTTTATCCTGTAATGACTAAAGCGCGCAATACTGATTGAACCCAAGTATTTTGTGCATAGGGGGTCACATTTTCTGAAGAATATCGACCCCCGGTCAGTATTTTTTAAAAAATAGCGACCCCGGTCATAGTACTTTGACACACGTTCATGATATGTTGAATAGTTCCCGCGACTTTAATCTACCTCCTGTATAATTTAAAGAAAGGGTTTAACTTTACTCGTAAACTATTTAACTTTGGTCATAATTACAGATGTCATGATCCCCGGTCAGAGCAATTTCAGCCCTGTTTATCATATCATGGCTAATGCGCGCCTTGTTTACTGAACCCAAGTATTTTGTACACAGGGGGTCACATTTTCTGAAGAATATCGACCCCCGGTCAGTATTCTTAAAAAATAGCGACCCCGGTCATAGTACTTTGACACACGTTCATGATATGCTGACCAACTCCTGCGAACTTAATCTACCTCTGGTATAATTTAATACAGAATTTAACTTCATTCTCAGTGTTGTTATACCTTCTGATCCTTCGAGATCATGAATTTCGGTACTTCTTGTTCTGAAAATTGAATACCGCTTAAGCCGGTGCTAGGGGGTGTGAGCAGTGTTGCACTTTCAATTACTGTTCATGAACAGACTCAATAAAACCGAGTCTGCAATTTTCTCTTTTTGTGTTGCAATTTTTGCTCTCGGGGATCATCTCCCTTCAGAATTTACTCGATTTTATTTAACCTGTGTCATAATTCTTACAGATGTAGTGGCACCCGGTCATAGCAATTTCAGTCGTGTTTATCCTATCATGACTAAAGCGCGCAATACTAATTGAACCCAAGTATTTTGTACATAGGGGTCACATTTTCTGAAGAATATCGACCCGGTCAGTATTTTTTTTTAAAAAAATAGCGACCCACGGTCATAGTGCTTTGACACACTTTCATGTTATGTTGAACAGTTAATCAGTTAAACAGTTAATCTACCTCCTGTATAATTTAAAGAAAGGGTTTAACTTTACTCGTAAACTATTTAACCTTGGTCATAATTATTACAGATGTAGTGACCCCGGTCACAGCAATTTCAGCCGTGTTTATCATATCATGGCTAATGCGCGCCTTGCTAACTGAGCCCAAGTATTTTGTACATAGGGGTTCACATTTTCTAAAGAATATCGAACCCCGGTCATTTGTTTTAAAGAATTGCGACCCCCGATCATAGTGCTTTGACACACGTTCATGATATGTTGAACAACTCCCGCGAACTTAATCTACAGCTAGTATAATTTAAGAAAGAGTTTAACTTTATCCGATTTTATTTAACCTTTGTCATAATTCTTACAGATGTAGTGACACCCGGTAATAGCAATTTCAGTCGTGTTTATCCTAGCTTTTCTAAAGCGCACAATACTAATTGAACCCAAGTATTTTGTTTATAGGGGGTCACATTGATTGAAGAATATCAACCCCCGGTCAGTATTTTTTAAAAAATAGCGACCCCCGATTATAGTGCTTTGACACATGTTCATGATAATTATGTTGAACAGTTCCCGCGAATTTAATCTACCTCCTGTATAATTTAAAGAAAGGGTTTAATTTTACTCGTAAACTATTTAACCTTGGTCATAATTATTACAGATGTAATGACCCCCGGTCATAACAATTTCAGCCGTGTTTATCATATCATGGCTAATGCGCGCCTTGCTAATTAAACCCAAGTATTTTGTACATAGGGGGGTCACATTTTCTGAAGAATATCGACCCCCGCTCAGTACTTTTTAAAAAATAGCGACCTCCGGTCATAGTGCTTTGCCACACGTTTATAATATATATTGAACAACTCCCGCGAACTTAATCTATCTCTAGTATAATTTAAGAAAGAGTTTAACTTTACTCGATTTTATTACTAATTGAACCCAAGTATTTTGTATATAGGAGGTCACATTTTCTGATGAATATCGACCCCCGGTCAGTATTGTTTAAAACAATAGCGACCCCCGGTCATAGTGCTTTGACACACGTTCATGATATGTTGAACAGTTACCTCGAACTTAATCTACCTCCTGTATAATTTAAAGAAAGGGTTTAACTTTACTCGTAAACTATTTAACCTTGGTCATAATTATTACAGATGTAATGAACCCCGATCATAGAAAATTCAGCCCTGTTTATCATATCATGGCTAATGCGCGCCTTGCTAATTGAACCCAAGTATTTTGTTCATAGGGGATCACATTGTTTGAAGAATATCGACCCCCGTTCAGTATTTTTAAAAAAAAAATAGCGACCCCCGTCATAGTGCTTTGACAAATGTCCATGATATGTTGAACAACTCCCTGCGAATTTAATCTACCTCCAGTATAATTTAAGAAAGAGTTTAACTTTACTCGATTTTATTTAACCTGTGTCATAATTCTTACAGATGTAGTGACCCCCGGTCATAGCAATATCAGTCGTGTTTATACTGTCATGACTAAAGCGCGCAATACTAATTGAACCCAAGTATTTTGTACATAGGGGGTCACATTTTCTGAAGAATATCGACCCCCGATCAGTATTTCTTAAAAAATAGCGACCCCGGCGGTCACAGTGCTTTGACACATGTTTATGATATGTTGAACAGTTCCCGCGTACATAATCTACCTCCAGTATAATTTAAAGAAAGGGTTTAACTTTACTCGTAAACTATATTTTATATCTTGTACATAGGGGGTCACACTACCTGAAGAATATCGACCCGGTCAGTATTTTTTAAAATAGTGTCCCCCGGCCATAGTGCTTTGACACACGTTCATGGTATAATTATATGTACGAGTCATGCAGGGCACAGCACATACAAAATACACGACCGCCCAAACAGCACCACAACGACAAACAGCAAATGTACATGAATATAAAAGACACAAAGAGACGCACGGACATAACAAACAAACAACAGGGGGAAGATGGAAGTACCGCCTTGGAACGGTCATTGACAAATGCCACTGGGGGGATAAACTGGTTTATGGGCGCCCAATCTCACACTTATTCCATCCCCACCCTAAAAGATAAACAGTGTAAACAAACGTATCCCCTCTCCGGCTAAACTACAACAACCGCGATGGCAAATACAGTGGTAAACGATGCAGTGACCTCCGGTTATAGCAATTTCAGCCGTGTTTATTATAGCATGGCTAATGCGCACCATGCTAATTGAACCCAAGTTTTTTTGTAAATAGGGGGTCACATTTTCTGAAGAATATCGACACCCGTCATTATTTTTCAAAATATAGCGACCTCCAGTCATAGTGCTTTGACACACGTTTATTATATATTGAACAGCTCCTGCGAACTTAATCTACCTCCAGTATAATTTAAAGAAATATAAAAAAGAATATTTAACCTTGTTCATAATTCTTACAGTTGTAGTGACCCCTGGTCATAGCAATTCCAGCCTTGCTTATTATATCATGACTAAATCGCGCAATGCTTATTGACCAAAGTATTTTGTACATAGGGGGTCACATATTTTGAGGAATATCGACCCGGTCAGTATTTTTGAAAAATAGCGACCCCCCGGTCATAGTGCTTGACACACGTTCAATCGTTCATGATATGTTGAACAGTTCCCGAAAACTTAATCTACCGCTAGTATGATTTAAGAAAGAGTTTAACTTTACTCGATTTTATTTAACCTTTTTCATAATTCTTAATGATGTAGTGACACCCGGTCATTTCAGTCGTGTTTATCCCATCTTGACTAAAGCGCGCAATACTAATTGAACCCAAGTATTTTGTTCATAGGGGGTCACATTTTCTGAAATATTTCGACCCCCAGTCAGTATTTTTAAAACAATAGCGACCCCCGGTTATAGTGCTTTGACATACGTTCATATGTTGAACAACTCCCTGCGAACTTAATCTACCTCCCGTATAATTTAAGAAAGAGTTGAGAGAAGTGTGAGGTTAGGACGTCCGTAAACCGGTTTAAACCCCCAGTGGTGTTTTTGCTGCTGACCGTGCCAAGGCGGTACTCTCTTTGTCACCCTTCCTTTTGTTTGCCTTGCGTCTTTGTGCTTGTGGTTTGTTCATGTGTGGAACGTTTGTCCCTGGTTCTTGTGTGTCTTTTGGTGTTTTCTGTGTTCATTTCGTGTGTGTGTGTGTGTGTGTGCGTTTGGGTGTGTGGTTGTGTGTGTGTGTGTGTGTCATGCTGTCTATCGGTGTTTTGGTGGTGGTTGCGTCTTGCATGTGGCTTTGCCTGCTTGACTTTACTACTTTTCCATTTACTCGATTTTATTTAACCTGCGTCATAATTCTTGCAGATTTAGTGACCCCCGTCATAGCAATGTCAGCCGTGTTTATCATATCGTGGCTAATGCGCGCCATGCTAATTGAACCAAAGTATTTTGTACATAGGGGGTCACATTTTCTGAAGAATATCGACCCACCCCGGTCGGTATTTTTTAAAAAACCAATAGTGACCCCCGGTCACTATGCTTTGACACACGTTCATGATATGTTGAACAGCTCCCGCGAACTTACGTGTGTGGCTTTTCCTGCTTGACTTTACTACTTTTTCATTTAATCTACCTCCAGTATAATTTTAGAAAGGGTTCAACTTTACTCGATTTTTATTTAACCTTGGTCATAATTCTTACAGATGTAGTGACCCATAAGTGTTTTGTACATAGTGGGTCAAATTTTCTGAAGAATATCGACCCCGGCCTGTATATTGTCAAAAATAGCGAACCCGGTCATAACTCATGATTCATGTTCATGATATGTTAAACAACTCTAGTATTTATTTTTTAAAAAGGGGGGTTAACGTTAATCGAAATATACCTTTTTCTTTGTCATAATTCTTGTAGATATAGTGACCTTGTTTATTATACTAGACTAATACGCACTACAATTCAGGTTGACCACCAATTGTAATAATGTTTTCGCATCATAACCAGTTCTGTTATAAAAATTTCTAAGTCGCTGTACTATCATCTAGAATATCTGATGTATTACTTCATACATGTACACATGCGCGCACACGCATGCGCCCCTCCCATACACACTACACGCATAGACATACTATCAACATACTAGCACGTGCGCACATTTATACTCACATACACACACAAATACAGACAAACAATTATTTTAGTACACTTCAGGTTGTTATTACAATTCAGGTTGACCACCACTTGTAATAATGTTTTCGCATCATAACCAGTTTTGTAATAAATATTTCTAAGTCGTTGCACTTTCATCTAGAATATCTGATGTATTACTTCATACATGTACACATGCGCGCAAACGCATGCGCCCCTCCCATACAAACTACATGCATACACATACTATCAACATACTAGCACGTGCGCACATTCATACTCACATAGACACACAAATACCGACACAACATTATTTTATTACACTTCAGGTTGTTATTACAATTCAGGTTGACCACCAATTGTAATAATGTTTTCGCATCATAACCAGTTTTGTAATAAAAATGTCTAAGTCGCTGTACTATCATCTAGAATATCTGATGTATTACTTCATACATGTACACATGCGCGCACACGCATGCGCCCCTCCCATACACACTACACGCATAGACATACTATCAACATACTAGCACGTGCGCACATTTATACTCACATACACACACAAATACAGACAAACAATTATTTTATTACACTTCAGGTTGTTATTACAATTCAGGTTGTCCACCAATTGTAATAATGTTTTCGCATCATAACCAGTTTTGTAATAAATATTTCTAAGTCGTTGCACTTTCATCTAGAATATCTGATGTATAACTTCATACATGTACACATGCGCGCAAACGCATGCGCCCCTCCCATACAAACTACATGCATACACATACTATCAACATACTAGCACGTGCGCACATTCATACTCACATAGACACACAAATACAGACACAACATTATTTTATTACACTTCAGGTTGTAATTACAATTCAGGTTGACCACCAATTGTAATAATGTTTTCGCATCATAACCAGTTTTGTAATAAAAATTTCTAAGTCGTTGTACTATCATCTAGAATATCTGATGTATTACATCATACATGTACACATGCGCGCACACGCATGCGCCCCTCCAATACAAACTACACGCATACACATACTATCAACATACTAGCACGTGCGCACATTCATACTCACATAGACACACAAATACAGACAAAACATTATTTTATTACACTTCAGGTTGTTATTACAATTCAGGTTGACCACCAATTGTAATAATGTTTTCGCATAATAACCAGTTTTGTAATAAAAATTTCTAAGTCGTTGTACTATCATCTAGAATATCTGATGTATTACTTCATACATGTACACATGCGCGCACACGCATGCGCCCCTCCAATACAAACTACACGCATACACATACTATCAACATACTAGCACGTGCGCACATTCATACTCACATAGACACACAAATACAGACTAAATATAATTGTATTACACTTCAGGTTGTTATTACAATTCAGGTTGACCACCAATTGTAATAACGTTTTCGCATCATAACCAGTTTTGTAATAAATTTTATTACAATTCCGGTTGTCATTACAATTCAGGTTGCAACAACGCACAATGTTAATTGAACCCAAGCATTTTGTATATAGGGGGTCACATTTTCTGAAGAATACTGACCCCCGGTCAGTATTTTTTAAAAAATAGCGACACCCGGTCATATTGCTTTGACACAAATTCATGATATATTGAACAACTCCCTGAAACTCAAATCTATCTCCAGTATAATTTAAGGAAAGGGTTTAACTTTACTCGAAAAATATTTAACCTTGGTTATAATTCTTACAGATGTAGTGACCCCCTTTCATAGATGTTTATTATATAATGACCAATGCGCCCAATGCTAATTGAACTCAAGTATGTTGTAGAAAGGATGGGTGTAATTGTTTTCTGAAGAATATCGAACCCCGGTCAGTATTTTTTAAACAATAATGATCCCCGGTAATAATGCTTTGGCCCAGCTTCGTGATATTTTGAACAACACCAGCAACTTTAATTTGCCTCAAGTATACTTTAAAGAAAGGGTTTCACGTATTTCGAAAAAAATATTTAACCTTGGTCATAATTGTTACAGATGTGTGACCCCTAGTAATATCATTTTGAGCCCCGTTTAATATATCATGACTAATGCGCACAATGGACGCCAAGTAATACGACTTGTAATCATTGTTCGTACAGACTAGCACACACACGCACGCAAGCAGGCACGCACACGCGCGCGCATGTACACACACACACACATGCACGTAACACTCACTTATAGTAAATAAACACCCTTCCGCACGCACCCACACACCCCTACACAACATCGGAATACAATTTAATTTATAGAGAATTGTGTCAATTATTGTCGAAGAGATGCTGTTGATTTTCTTATATAAAAGGTCAAGCACGTGTGACATATACCATAGCAATATAGTGTGTACATTTGTAACAGGTCATTGTCCTCTGCAGATAATAAACATTAGATTAGTTGTTCATAATGTTTTTACTTTTGTTTTAAACGAGCTTTGTAGAAACCACACAGCAAAGATTTGTTGCGTGTTTATTTTTGTCTAAAAGGACAAGTTTTATAGATCCAATAAATCACGAACACGAATCTTATATTCTATTCATAACATAACCTATAGAAGATAGTTTCCTTGTGTGTTCGTCACCTATATGTGGCTGCCTAGTAAGTCAAATGTATGACATCGAAAATATCAGCACCTGTTGAGTTTCAAAACAGTTTGCCAATCAGACTGAGATTAATCGTCAACTTTTATCCTTTTATATTCAATTGAACTTAATTTGCGTTTGTGTTCGTTTATATTGGGAATTATTACTCAAGGGTACAAAATAAAATACACAAGTAGTAGTATTTGCCTTTATAAAAAGAACAGTTTACTTACTGTAAAGATTTGAAAACATGATTTGACAAGTAAGGTCGGTCGCTGTTAGAAGTATAGAACCATTTATTAGATCGCACAGAAAAGGTTGTTATACTCAAAATGCATTGTAAATGTCCCCTTAAAATAAGTTATATTACCACTACTTCTACTAATACAACTACTACTTCACACCCACTGTCACTCATCTGCTAGTGTCAACATTTTTCAAAATATTGACAGTTTCTAAATAATAAAGTGTTTCCGTTAAATTTCGTTTACCCCCCCCCCCCCCACACACACACACACTACCACACCCACACACGCACACACACCCACCCACCCGATGCTGCAGCAACAACAACAAAACTGCAGCCGCAACAATATTAGGTATTCAAGTATTTGCAATGGTTACTAATTTGTTAGTAATAATTGGGGCGGGGGTCAATATTTTATAGATATATCGCGGAGGGGGTCACTATTTTTCAGAGGGGAGTCGATATTTTTCAGAAAGGGGGTCGCTTTTTCTGAAGAATAGTGACCGGGGGTCAGTATTCTATGGGGGTCACTTTACTTCGTTACACCGGCTTAAGCGGTATTGAAGTACTGAAATTCATGATCTCGAAGGATCAGAAGGTATAACAACACTGAGCGACGGGGCGACGGGGCGACGTTTTACGGCCGCCACACAAGCACTTAACACCTGCTGTTGTGAAGATTATAAATTCTGAAGGGCGTTAAAACTTAACATCATTAAAGACTACTACTTTGTCCTTATGGTCTGAAAATTCAAGCCTTAAACCTTTACCTGCAAAACTCAGTCCATTATGAATATTTATTGTTTTAAGTACAGTAGAACCCCTCTAATATGACCACCTAATGGATAAACATGAGTGTTGTTATAAGGAGTTGGTTGCTTAATGCAGGACAATTATATGCAGAAAGCTCCTCTAGGAGTTTTCTGCATTAATTTTGTCCTGCATTAAGCTACCACCTGCCTATACCACCCATATTTATAAATCGTTTAGGTGGTCGCATTAGAGGGGGTTTTACTGTACTATATTAACCCATTTATATCCATATTATTTCAGGAAACCCCATCCAGATCTTACTTTGGAACCGATCCAGTTTTGATGTGGAGGGGGACAGAAAACACAATACTTGCTGAAATAAGCCATTGACACTGCTTGACCCTTTCCCTTCTAAGGGACGCTGTGCCCTTACGAATTAAAATAGAAATAAGTGCCATTATTGCTATGGCAGGACATGACCAGATCAGCAACATATAAACATATCAGCTAACTCCGAAAGAGATTGCCTACGCTTCTTTTTTTTATTGCCTACGCTTGATCTGGTCTAATACAACGTAAATTTGTAGGTTCGTCGATATTTAATTTCACACGAAAAAAGCTATCCAAAGCGACAGGTTGATTTGTCCGGGCGGGTCTAAAATGCGGAATAATATAATACATTGTCATTATTTTAATTATGTTGTGTCGCCACTTTCTTGTTTTTTAAACTGGGACACCGAGGCAAACACGTGTCTGAACTTTTGATATTATGAATACAAACTGGACTGTCAAGATTCGAAATGTGAAACTGTGTCAGGGGCTTCATATAATACTGGGTAATAGTGTTCTATATTATAAGAAATATAACACGGGCCGCATGCGAATGCCAACACTTGTCTGCTACTCGAGCAATACTTTGAATATCTATATCTCAGCTCTTTACATATGCATGATTGAGTAATGCCCCTGTACCTGGTCAAAGTACACGTGTACACGTGTATGACATCTGATAGATATAGCTTATTGACAAAAGGTCAATAACGACGTCGCCAACAGCAGCTAATATTGTGTTTATCATACAAACTTCATAAATGATAGACTATACTTATAAGGATCAAATGCCAACACATATATCTCAAAGTCAACAACGATGACAACACAAATGTCATGGCAACACTCCACATTCTTACAATTGCGAAAACAAAAACAATAATAGTAATTATTAGGTTAGTAAAAGAACATGTATCTGTCATGCAGGAAGCACCACATACAGAACACGCAGTCGTCCGAACAGCACCACGTATCCGGCTTGGATACGGTCAGTGACAAAAGTTACTGGGGGTTTAAACCTGTTTAGGGGCGACCAACCTCACACGCATTCCATTCCCGCCCTAAAAGACAAACAATGTAAATAAACATACCCCCTATCCGACTAATCTACACACACCGCGATGGCAAATACAGTGGTCAAGTGCATGTAAAACGAAAACATTTAAGTGAAACAAACTGGATCTACCTAGAAACTTTGTCTATCAGTGTTTATTTGACGTGACAAAGTGGTGGGGACGGAGAGACTGAAAGGAATGTTACCGAAATAAGTCAGTATGCATGAAACTGTTCTGCAATTGGACATAGAACACTACACACACTATGCACATCGTTTCTCTACAGGGCAATAATCTGGCATTGGATTAACCTGATAAATAATCGTAAAGTTTCTGCAAGGCTGGCAGTTTGCTTCAGGTGGTGGAGTTTCTTGCTAATGCATTTTCTGTTGATAACTGTATCGAATCAGTTTTTGTTTGTTTAGTTATTGACCTGATTCAAGGCGAACCCATTTAAAGCAATCGTGTCAATGACGATGACTCACTCTGCAAATACATTTCACTTATAGCTTCTATAATTAGAACCTTGCCAAGACAGATTAAACGCTATAATTAGGCACATTGAGTTAGTCAAAGTAATTCTAACACTAATCTACTACCCAGTAAACCTTGAAATGTATTGGGTTAGAAAGGTTCCGATACTTGATCACAGACTTCGGGTGATAACATGGGATGTAGCATGGATTAAATGAATGTGTAGACCGAATTTAACCCTTTACTTCATGAATATTCATGTAAGCAATAATGACATCATGCACATTAATTATATCAATTGTTATAATAGAAACTATAGAAATCATTATATATATACATATTATATCATCAGCAAACAGAGCAGATCCTACAGGAACCGTCTGATCTGGGTCTACTGCACAGAAATGCGTCCTGGTGGAGTTAATGGTTAAGTCGTGTCTTGCATCCCAAACAGACCCATGTACAGTTGAACTTCGATATCTCGAACTTAAAGGGACTATATAAATTAGTTCGAGATAACAGAAGTTCGAGTTATCTGATTTGTAATCTGGACAATTCTAGATCTCAATCAAGTTCATAGCTTAATGCAGGACTACCGTAATGCTGAAATGTGTTTCTAGATATGCGTAGTGATACATTTTACAGCAATTCTGTATTGTTAGAGTTTGGAAGGACCGAACTTTTAGTTCGAATTATCCCGAAGTTCGTGTTATCCGAGTTCGAGTTATCGAAGTTCGAGTTATCCGAGTTCAAGTTATCGAAGTTCAACTGTATTAAATTAATGATTTCTGAATGTTGCATTTTCGACATCTTTCTTTTCAACAAAAAAGGAAAAAAGTAGGCTGCGGCCTACTTGGCCTATAGGAAGCTACGCCCCTGATTCTAATCCTTGATCACAGACATTGGGTGAAAAATGATCTTCTTTGTAAGTTCTTTAGATCACTGAGCTACTTTTATGCAAAAAGACTCCATACTAAAGCTGGTTTTGATGGACCTGCTTTTAGAGAGTACCAATACATCACTTAGATTGAAATCCTGTCTAAAACATTAGCCAAAGAGGTGACAACAGTGTTATATATAGCGTCTCGTCGTTGGTCGTGATGTATTACAAATATTACAAAGGGTAATGCAAAAAATATTAGCTATACATTTGTGTTAACATATTCACACTATTATTTTAGAATTTTTAAAGCACGGCTTTTTTTATTTAGGTTCCTGTTAGAGCTGATTCACCGAAAGCTTGTAACCTTTCTTCAATTTATGAGATAGCCATATACACTTTTATTACATGTGTCATAAACATTTGACACGTTTATCAGTGGACGTGTATTTCCGTTCCAACATTATCCACAACACTGTACCTCAAAATCGGACGTTCAATTTAGTATATCGACCATGTAGACAGGTGCAAGCTTAATGCAATGACAATCACCTTGCATTAAGAATCCACCTGCTTTAAAGTATCTAAATTATTTCCTACTAGAATTCCGGTTTAGAGGGGTCTTTCTGTATAATAAAATAAAGGCATGAATATTTAAATCATTGTTAATGTGTTAAAATATACAAACCAATTAATTATATATATGCACATGAGACAACATGTTTACTGGCGTAGTGACAAAGTTCTATGTGTTCTCTCTTGCTTTTTTAGACACAGCAAGAGACATGATGTGACAAAATGACGCTTAATATTTTCAGTGCGGGGAACGGGTCACTGATGACCTAGAGGAGCCGTCTCACCAAGGTCTTAACTGTTTGTCATATTACATATCTAATAAAACGTAGTGTTTGTCATATCACATATTTATTAAGAAGTAATCTAAAAATATTCACGAAACCTTTTAACTACATTGTATTTCAATTTCGGAATAGTCCATTTCAAAGTTCAGCATCGAAAGGTTTTTCTACAATGCCCAAAACAATATGTGTTCATGTGCCATTATAACAAGAGTACCGCATATTGTACATAATACGCCCACTTGCATTTACTTTCTCTGATTCAATATGCATTATAAGTGTTGACATTTTCTAAATTGTGCTTCAGATCTTAATTTCCATATAAAGATGATATTATTTTTTTAAAAATTAAAGTGAATATCTTATTAAATAAAAACCTTACGGCTAATCGTCATAATTGCAGATTTTCGTAAAGTGCAAGGGCCATAACTCTGTAAGGACAAACTGAATGAACCTTAAAATAAACTCAGCTTCAAATTTTGTTGCATAAAACATTTGTACCCGGGCATGTTACATTAGAAAACTCGATCAACTCATTTGCATAATAATGACACTATTGAGAGCAAACCAATTTTTCGAAAGTCGTTGCCAACACATAACAATCTTGCACACAGGACACATTGTCGTCGGTACATAAATAGCTCCAATATACTGCATAGAAGCATGATATAGCTTGCATGCTGAACACATTCTAGAGTTTAGTGCAATATTGGAATTTTCTTTAACACTTATACATGCACGCATCTGTGAATTGTCCTCTTTGGCATATAGCTTGACATATATCTTTCATAAAACTTTAATTTTCCAAATCACAATCAGGGTATGCTCCTTTCGCTTTTGATATAATATAGATCTGATTCTACAGTTTTGGTCAAAGGAAAATAATCCTTGAAGTTCACACTATAAAAGTTCATTAATAAATATTCATGATGTCATTGTTACTTACATGAATATCGAACAGGGGGATAAAAGCTTTAAATATGGCTGACAATTAAAGTGTCTCATCTTCCGAGATATCAGGAAATATATTTGTGTCTTTGTTTAAATTGAAAAGGTATTTCAGCACGAAACATTTATTTTCTAATGTCAATGGAAATGGCCGTATCTAAAACTGTCTAGAATCATTGACAGAACAGGTCTACTTAAAATGTCAAGTTTCAGTTAATCGCCTATTGTACTTGGTTTAGATCTACACGTCAATCGGTTCATTGCAGTATATGTAAGCCGTGAACTTGAATAATTGTAAGTACAAATAAATAATATTGTTACAATAACATTTGTATGGCAATAAAATAATGTTTAACACGCAATAAACGAACCATTCGTACAGAATATTTGCAGCTATGGTTGGACTACTCTTTAAAGCTTGGTTGATCTACTTACACATTGCGTGCAGGTTTCGATGATTTTCAGCTCTAATTCTATGCTTTAAACTCATTCTCCATCTAACCCTATACTGTGACAAAAAAATTCCTTTTCTCTAGTAAATGCTCCTTTTCGGTAGATTTTTTTTCTAAAGATGCAGGGTCTTAAAAGTCTAGGAGGGAATGATTAAGAAAGGGGACAGCTTAATGCAGAACTAATGTTATATACAGAAAGCTCGTCTTGGATATGTTTACATTACAGTTGCCCTGCATTAACCCATTCCCTCATATTGACGACGACTTTTGACGACTCTGTAAAAGTCACTTTGTGAAACCATTGTGATAAATAGAGCATTTGCTCCTATATAGGAGCAAATGCTCTACTTACCACAATGGTTTCAAACTACAAAATTCTTAAGTTTTCCTTTTCTCTAGTTAATGCTCCTTTTCGGTAGATGTATTAAAAGAGATTGTATCTAAACATAGCCTATGAGGAAATGGGTTAAGCAACCACTTGCTATTATAGACCTCATGTGTATTGATTCTTTTATTTGTTATGGACAGGTTCTGTTGTACCTGACATTCGGAATGTTCTTTCAATGTGTTATTTAGTTGTTATTTTTATATCAATTATTCTGTGTGAAAATTGCTACTTCCAATCATACATCATGCACTATTATAATGTAATGTCTTCTCGAGCATGAAAATTGCTGAGATATTGACAGACTAACACAATAATGCCGTGTTACTACTCATATAAAATAATTACTGCTTTTATATCACCGAATGCATGCCATGCCAGTTAAAAGTATTATAGATGTTGCATTACAAAGTGTGTACGTATAGTCATCACTGTTTCCATCATTCCTACTTTCATTATCAGAGTTTCAGATAAGATGCGTGCCACTCTTTAGAATCGTCTCGAAGAGTGGTCACATCATAGGGTTTGGGGGAGAAATGAGGATTTTAGTACCTGTAACTATAGCTTTTAACATTGGTTAATGAAATCAACCGGAACAGTATCATTCCCTGCCAATGGTGAATATATGATATGTCTATGCAGTTTAGATTTAGATGAGAGGGCGAGTAACTCGACATTTCTTCAGGATCCAAACTTTTTATTACGTTGGATATGTGAAACAAAACTCGTAAAACAATGAGGACAACATTGTTTGCAGAAGAAAACACTTAGCAGCGAAAGAGTTATACAATTGCTGTTAACCAGATACGTGTACCAATATCGTCATTGGTTTACTAACGAGATACGTGTACCAGTATCGTCATTGGTTTACTAACCAGATAGTTACATGTGTTTAGTGCCTAGTCCTTTCGTATGTGGCTCTCCCTGTTTGACTTTTTTTTTCATATTTACAATTTAAGACTGGAAATAGTCGAAAAACGAAATTAAATTATTAAAGAAATGAATGTTTAAACCAATCTTAAAGTAAATGCCTCTACTTGCAACGTATTTTAAAATGCGTAAAAATTATATAAATTTGTATACATGCTGAAAAGAAGCAAATCGCAAGAAAACCAATCGAATAAACGCTGAAGAAGACACAAACATTCGTGTGTTTGTTATTGAAGACCCGTCGTTATTCGGAAGTGTATTAGTATTTATTAATGTTGCGTTTTAGTTTTATTAACTGTTCGACATAAGTCGATACTATTTTGTTGTAGAACGTACATTATAAGTATCGATGAACACGGTTTATTTTGTATCGCAGGGGTGTTTTCGATATCAGTTAAGATTGAAATATTAATATGTTTTATGATGTTATTGCAAATACGCGTTTTTTGTAGGGACTGACCCTTTTACTTGTATTTGCAAACAGTTTAGGTCCAGATGAGACGCCGAGTAACTCGGTCTGAGACGCCGAGTAACTCGGTCTCGGTCAATAATTTCTAAAATGTTTGACCGAATTGGAAGCGGTCACATTGCCCCAAAACTAAAATTGAGTGAACGATATGTTATCACATCATAATATGGGATAAGAAAGATAAAAACACAAACATTCTACTGGTCTATATCAGGTTATACAAGTTGGCTTCCTTTAAAAAGCAAACCAAGGAGAGATCAGCAGCTGTTATACTTAAATGTTAATAGGATAATCTTTTAAAAGTGAATATTGAATGCATAATGACATATAACTGTAAAGATTTGTAGAAATAATGGTCGTGTGTTAGGTAGTTACATATAATTATGTGCAGTTCAGATATACTGGATTAAGCTTGCACTAGTATGTATAGAGTTACGTGTGGTCGGGTAATATGGAAACAAATTTGTTGATGGAAATAAGGAAATTGAAGCAGACCCTGCTTATAGCTTTAATCCAAATAGAAACAAACATACATTGTATATCAGTTTACAAAATATATACAAACTAAAAAAACTGCTGTATCAACATGTAGAGTGGTTTACAGAAATATGCAAAATTTATTTAATGTTTTTCTGTAGTTTATCATGATATAACAGTGGATTATCAATTGATAAACCCAGTTTTGAACAGTAAAATTATCAATACGATCATTTCACTGTTGCCGGACCACTTCTTTTTCCATTAGTGTGTTGCCTCATACTTGCCTATTGGGTTGCCTCCCTTACCACTTATAATCATACAATCGAGGTAACTGTCATAACAATAGAAACATCAACAACCAAAATAGTAGGCGTCTGCAAAAAACTAAATTAAAGATGGACTGTGAAGAAGTAAATACTAAGAGTTTAGATGAGATATTTTCATTTTTTCACCAAGAGGAATATGTGGATTTTCAAGTGGAAGGAAGATGCTTCAGTTCAGTTGACCCAGACCAATTTTTAAGAAGAACACATTAACACGGATACCACGAAAAAAAAACTGACAGTGACATAAAACTTTTCTTGTCATTGTATATGTCAAAGAATGAACCATGTAGACCAGAATACATTCCATTCCGGCTGACCAGCTGAAATGCCTCATATCTCTATATATTATGTATGACAAAGAAAGATGTGAGAGAGTATCAGCCAAGTATAACCGGGGGTTGTATCATCCACTGATAGTTAAAGCCCAGGATAGAAAAATGTCAATATTTACACAAAAACTAACAAAGAAACAAAAACAAGTAAAACGTATTGGTCTTGGAAACAAGCTGAGGGTGGCTGAACCACTGTCTGAACAACCTATTTATACAATGATTGCTGCAGGAACCCTTGGAGACATCACCTCTAGATCCATCATCCACTGCATGTGGCTAATTTGTACAACATACTTTGGTATGAGAACTGGCAAAGGATGCAATGACCTTTGTTGGGGTGATATCCGGCTTGAAGTGGATAAGGAGAGTCAGGTCTGGAGTACCTAATATATGACACAGAGCGCCAGACTAAAACACTGCCAGGCTCAAATCCATCAGACACCAGGTATCTTCTAATACATACATTATAAACCTTGGTATTGCAAGTTTGTAACCAGTCATAAAATGAAATGGAAGACTGTTAAAGCATGTGGCTGTTTAGTGCAGGTCAAGAACAATGCACAATGTTTACTCTATTGATGTTAACCTGCACTAAGCAGTCCCATTATTTTACAAAACCCGCATAATATTCCTCTTTTACGCAGTCCTCATAGCAAGATTTTACTAATTGTTCACATGGTTTCATAGCCAATAAATAAAATTATTACAGCAGTACAAAATGAAATCCAAACTGGGACTCAAACCCAGACTTTCTGTCAATAAATGACAAGACGTCCTCACTTTAGACCATTTGGATGGAATGTACTGTTATTTACAATCACATTTTAAATACATTTATCTAAAAAATGAAATAATCCCTAAAAGCTATTTTACATTAAGAGTTCTGTTTTCCCAAGCCTAAAATGCTGTGCAATTATTTATCCCTAAATATAGAGACCCGTCCCCTTTGAATAAACCCTAATTTACTTATCCTGGTGTCTGTTGCAGAACATATGCAAACACTGAACACAGCCAGAGTGTATAAATTGTACAGCAGCAAATGACCAGAGGACATGTGCACACTGCACAGAACGACAATCCTTTCTTTCTTACGCCAGGGAACCAGAACCATAAACGCTGGTTTAGAAGAACACCGACAGGCATCAACAAACTGTATGGCTTCATGAAAGAAATGAAGGAGGATATTCAGGACATTGTTTCATCAAAATAATAAAGCATGGTATTGGATATGTTAAATTATTACGAGGATTGTTAATTTGAACTCACGTGAAAAATTGGCCCTGATATAAAATGAAATGTTTTCGTTGATACTTATAATGTGTTGTTGTCCAACAAATTAGTATCGGCCTATTTTATTTAGTTACAACAGTAAATGTGGTGAATGACATTGACAGACGGACAGACATGTGCAAAACATAATACCCCCTGACTATCGTCAACGGGCTATAAAAAGTGTTGAAAGTAGAGACAAACACTTTAAATAATCCATATTTCCATCAATGTCAAGTGGAATTCTGGCAATGCATATATTATTATACATGTATTATTTTCCATAAAAAATCGAGACTTACTAAGTGAAGAAACATTCGTGCAATTTAAAGAAACCCAATCCGGGTCTAAACAGATAGCCGTGGTACTAAATTAAATAATCTTGATTCTGTCACAGTTGATATTCTGATCAGACACCCTGTTGACCACTGATCAGAACCTGTGCTGTTTGCAATTGCCTTTAGGTTATTTTCCTGCAGCTGTGTTAATTTGTTTCATTTCAGTTCAAGGAAAGGGCTTATTCAAAAGCTGCATGATGAAAGAGTACCGGCAAATCAAATTGTCCATGCAGATCTCTGGGCATAAAAACATTAACTCAATTAACGACTACAATACAGTAAGATCAGTGACCAGTAAGCAAAAATATAAACACATATCTTCAATTTTGTCAAACCAAACATCTACCACCAGTGTTACATGTACCAACCTTAAAGTAGGCCTCCAAGCTCACTCCACACCAGCACCAATTGTGACCCAGGCTCAACACGAGAATTGACAGGAACACGTAGCGTATTCCCACACAGTGTTTTCCCTGGCTGCTATTTCCATGGCAATACCACATTAAACTAAAACAACTCTGTTTTGGAAACTCAAACACTGTATCAATCTATCACAAATCCGTGTGATATATTCATATAATACATACGGTACATTAGTTCACATCTGTGTACTCTAAATGGTGATATCGAGCTACTTTCGGTTTTAACGATAAGACGGCACCTGTCTCAAAATTAGCATGCTGTCTTACGGGTCATTAATGAGACTAACGGTACATATACTCAAGATTACATATTCAATTTCATACATCAGAATTTATATGTTAATATATCATAAGTAGGAAGTTTGGAAGTAGGCATTTGTGAACAGAGTAGACCCGGATAAGGCAGTTCCTAAAAGAGTCGTCTGATCAGGGTCTGCTTTGTTTGCTAGTGGAATTTGAAAGATGTATCTTTACTTTCTAAAATGGCTATGTACAGTGATCCACCTTCGATATTTCATTATTCTATCCACGAATATTCAGACAATGGAATAAACAGAATAGGGAAAGGGTTAGTTCACATTTGTGTACTCTAAATGGTGGTATATCCAGCTACTTTCGGTTTTAACGATATTCCGGCAACAATCACAAAATTAGCAACTTCTCAATTTTATCTAATGAACAAAATAACCACATGCATATTAATCTTAATCATATGCAGCATACTTATCGCCTTTATTACATTGCCGGCTAAAGATAATGCATTAAATGCTAATAAGATGTGCATACTTTTATCTTAATTCTGAATATTAACCTTTTTTGTTACAATGATCCCAAAAACTCGGACCAAGGCAAAAAGTACAAACCCAGATCAGAGAAGAAGGAGCCCATCGACCAGTCTTCACTGTTTGCTACATTAAACCTTGCCCTGTTCTATGTTTATTCCAGAATTCAATACCTACTGAATATTCATGGACAAAATAGTTATAATGAAATATGGAAGGTGGAATATTGTAGCTATTTTAGAAAGTAAAGAAACTGATCTTTCAATTTCCTCTAGCAAACAGAGCAAACCCTGATCCTGATCTGGGTCTACTCTGTTTGCAAATGCGCGAACACACGTTTATATGAGGGAAAGGGTTAAGCAGAATTTAGGACAGATAATGTACATGTAGACATGACTGGGTTAATTACGATTTATGTGTGAGAACAGTTGACCCAGCCAAAAACATGCAAGTTGACATGGGTCGACTTGACCCGGATTCGATGGCACATGCAAATGCCAAATTTGGTCTGCTGTGAA
Organism: Azorinus chamasolen; assembly: GCA_963576725.1. Classification (NCBI taxonomy): domain Eukaryota; kingdom Metazoa; phylum Mollusca; class Bivalvia; order Cardiida; family Solecurtidae; genus Azorinus; species Azorinus chamasolen. The sequence continues at coordinate 87,228,856 of OY755235.1, read as the reverse complement.
ATGGAAGTCAAAATCAGGTTAATGTTTTCAAAGCAATTAATATACATTTCAGCAGATCTATGTAGCTCAATATACGTTAGCAGACCAGATTGACCTACTTTCGTTTTCAGGTTGTTTTGTGCACAGGCGTTGGGCTCATGAAATATGTCTAAAATAAGTTAAATGTCCCTAAATTGACGTTTTGTAACATTTTGGGCCGAAAAAATAAAGCCTGGGGCGTTTTGAGACAAAGCTGAAATTTCGTATATTCTATATAAGAGAAAGGCAAATAACTCTCGGGCCATCCGATCCACGGGTGCTCCGCTTCAACTGCAATTATTTTCAACCGAAGGGGAATTTTCCCACAAAACAAAGATTGTATAGAACGAAAAATGTTTTATCTACACGCTGGTACCAAATACCCCATACTTTGTCTCCGTTTTAGCGAGTACGAGGGGCAAATGCCTTCAGAAAACCGTGTTTTTTTTATGTACTCGGAAACGATATAGTTGGCGAACAAGTGCTCGATTTCACTGAAATCGCTATTCGGAAGTGAAGCTGGCGCTTCTTTCTGGTAGATACTAATGAGAAATGATGAAATATTTTCAAAGGGAATCTTACATACCGGTGACATCGCATTTTATTGCCACAGATCCGATTAAATCTTTTCGGACAATTCCGAGGACCAGAAACGGCTACTTTCATTTTTAACGTGTCAAGCGCTCAGACGAATACATGCTGGTTCCCCACTTCGCCGTGCACCATCACGAAGAAAGCAGGGTTCCATAATTTGAATTTTTACACAATTGACAAGTAATCAATTCGAATAGACGCTTGCTGGGCAAAATGGTGTAGTCTGTTAGCGTTGAAGTGTTGGAAAAGACATAATCGGATCTGTGGCAGTAGAATGCATTGTCACCGGTATGTGAAATTCTTTTTGAACATGTTTTATCATTTCTCATCAGGATCTACCAAAAAAGAGCGTCAGATTCGCTCCCGAATAGGGATTTTAGTGAAATCGAGCACTTTGTTGCCATCTATATCGTTTCCGAGTAAATAAAAAACACGGTTTTCTGAAGGTATTTGTCCCTCGTACTCGCTAAAACGGAGACAAAGTATGGGGTATTTGGTACCAGCGTGTAGATAAAACATTTTTCTTTCTATATAATCTTTGTTTTGTGGGAAAATTCCCCTCCGGTCGAAAATAATTGCAGTTGAAGCGGAGCACCCGTGGATCGGATGGCCCGAGAGTTATTTGCCTTTCTCTTATATAGAATGTGCGAAATTTCAGCTTTGTCTCAAAACGCCCCAGGCTTTATTTTTTCGGCCCCAAATGTTACAAAACGTCAATTTAGGGACAAATTTAACTTATTTTAGACATATTTCATGAGCGCAACGCCTGTGGTTTTGTGTAAAGACTATCAACGCTACCAGACTGAGAGCATAAATGTGCATTGAAATCCTTGAATAAAAGTTTCAACACGAAAAGAAACCATACTGTCCTTGATGCAACTTACCCCTTTAACAACGCATCTGTGAAATCAAGGGTTATGCGGGATTTGGCGCAGTTTCCTTCGAGCGACCGTGTGTAATAATACGCATCGATTAAATTTGCAAAAAAATCGACCTTAATTAGAAAATATAAATTACCTTGCTTGTGTTTAGAATAAAGAAACAAAGAATATTAAAATATATAATAGTAACATAAAAAGGTTCTTATTGGTATAAATGTGTTAATTCAGGTTGATTTAAAATCAAATTGATTCGTTTATGATGAGCTTCCTATATATGCAACCAACTTGAGTTGACGCATGCGCATTGTAGAGGATATTGGAGAAGTCAGACTGTGTGCATCACATGTTCATGTTGATTTATCACGCTGGTCTGAGAAAATGGGTGCCTGACTGTAATGGCTCCTGCTTTCAAAGCCAACACTGTTGGAGAGGTCTGAGGACCTCTCAAATTACACTGGTGATGAGCGTACAGTAAAACCCCTCTAAAGCGACAACTTAAAGAGGAGACATAGGTGTCATTAAAACAGGTGGTTGAGTAATGCAGGGCGAAAGTAATGCAGGGAGCTTTCTGTATTACTTTTGTTCTTCAGAAAGCTCCTGCAGGAGCTTTCAGCATTACTTTTGTCTTGCATTAAGCTACCACTTACCTCTAAGACCAAGAATTATACCTCATTTCGGTGGTCGCATTAGAGGGGTTTTACTGTATATGAATGAAATATGGAGTAAGTTGTGTCCGATAAAGTTTCATATACATGTACTGTAAAAACCCTCTAAACCGGACGTTCAGTGTAGCATTTATATAAATACCGGTCTTGTAGACAGGTGTCAGCTTAATGAGGGATGAAAGTCGTGCTGAAAGCTCCTATAAGCAGCCATTTGTCTAAAGGTATCTAAATGATTATAGTCTAAACTTCCGGTTTAATGGGGTTCTACTGTATTCTGACTAAATGTCGACCCCGGATCCAAACAATAAACTTGTGAACAAACTTGGAAATGAAAGGATTTATTTCAATATAGTTCCCTAACTATATTGTATTCCCGTGATTAACAAGAAAGACATTCGTTACATCCTGTAGTTCACAGCACAGGCACCGTAATATAACACACAGCTTAATCTCGTCCACGCGGGAAAACAGATTACCAACTTATTAACAATGTGAACTTTATACAGAAGAGACCAAGTACCTCTATGCAATAAAACTAATAACATCGGTACAATACAGTAGAACCTATCTTAAGCGATCCTCAAAAAGAGGTCTAATTATGGGTATGTAAGGCAGGTGGTAGCTTAATGCAGGTCAAAATTAATACAGAAAGCTCCTAGCAGTCACCTGCTTTTTAACCCATTCCCTCATATTGACGACTTTTGACGACTCTGTAAAGGTCACTTTGTGAAATCATTGTGATAAATAGAGCAATTGCTCCTAAAGGAGCAAATGCTCTATTTATCACAATGATTCCAAACTACAAAAAATCTAAAATTTTCCTTTTATTATTTTGTAAACATGGCCAGGTTAGATTGATCATCACTCACAGGATCATCAAGGTTTGGAGAAATTCAAATCCAGATGTATACGTGTGTACACTAGAACCTGTCTTAAGCGGTCATTTATTTATTTGGAGTCTTTAAACAGGTAATTGCTTAATGCAGGGCAAAAGTAATGTAGAAAGCTCCTACATTACTTTTGACCAGCATTAATCTACCACCTGCCTTACAGACCTTCAATTATACTTTTTTGATTGCCGTTTAAGGAGGCTCTATTGTATTCAAATATTTTATCATACCCCATAGTAGTTTATTCCATTATTTCGCGCGTTCAGAATTATGTGAGGAAGCCTTCCAGCTGGCTTGTGGTAGGTCGGTGGTTCTATTTGACGTTCTTCTGTACACGAAACAATACAATTTGTTCCGTGAACAGAAGAACCTCGGATGTCTTCCTCCACCTGTAATTAGCTGGACGTAGTGGTATGAATGAAATAATGTTAAAACGACGTAAAACCTTATAAAAACCAAACCAATCATAATTATCTCTGTTTATAGCAAGCTACTGTATGACCCTTATTTGAACAACAGGACACAACAGTTACTGAGAGTAGAAACCAAATGCGACCTTCTATTAAATATCTCTAGTTAGGTTCTAAACTAAAGCATACTTCATTATCAGAGACATTCCATCAAAACATCTAGCGAAAAATAGGATACTGATACAGTTTAACTTCGATATCTCGAACTCGGATAGCTCGAACTACGGATAACCTCGAACTAAAAGTTCAGTCCTTCCAAAATCTTACAATACAGAGTTGCTCTAAAATGTATCACTGTGCAGATCTAGAAACACATTTCACAGCTTAATGCAGGTCTACAATAATGCTGAAAGCTCCTACAGAAATTTATATAGTCCCTTGATGTTCGAGATATCGAAGTTCAAATGTATTTGATATCCGACCTGCACAATAGTGGCGAATCTTAACATTGAACATTTTAAGAGCGATGTTGCTATCCAGGACAGACACACTTATTCACCACTCTGATTCAGGTGTGTAAACGACACAGTGCTGATCCGCCACTAATGTCACACTGGGATATTCTCAGAACATCTAAACATCATCGACGGAACAGCAAGTGCACTTCAGAGAGTGAAAAAGGTTGCAGGATTTGTCACACGTGTAATAAAGTAAAGGATTTCAATTTCCAAACTGTCATGGTGTACCGAAATCTGACAGATACCTTAACTTTATCCCCATTCGTTCCCTGAGCTACAAAAATGATACTGTAGATATATTCTGAAAGAGAACCCCCTCTAAACCGGAAATCTAGACGATAAGCATTTATATACTTTTAGACAGATGGCTGCTTAATGCAGGATGAAAGTCGTGCAGAAAGCTCATGGAGAAGCCTCTCTGCATTACTTTCATCCTGCATTAAGCTGCCACCTGTCTACAAGACCGATAGATCTATTTATACTAAACTTAATGTCACTTTTAGAGGGTTTTTACTGAACATAGACCATTTCAACAGAGAAACCAGACACAGTATAACACAGAAAACACTCAATCTGACATCAGAACAAGGTGAATGTATGAGTCATGCAGGAAATACCACATACAAAACACGCAGTCGTCCGAACAGCACGATGACAAAAAAGAACAGTAAATGCATAATACCTATTAAAATACATAAATACTTGAATAGCTCTGATCTAATATTTCGACCACTAAGGTCCTTTTTCAAAGATTATCATGTCAAAATACACATCACATTTTTGTTACATGCATTCAGCCATAAAATAAAAGAGAACAATGTTGGACCATTATTCTCTTTGATTTGATTTTATGGCCGAATGCATGTAACAAACATGTGACGTGTATTTTGACATGATAATCTTTGAAAAAGAACTTAGTGGTCGAAATATTAGATCAGAGCTATTCAAGTATTTATGTATTACATTAATTCTCTTTTTAGGAATATTTTCTTCATTGTGTCCACACAAGAGACACACAAAGACGTACCACACAAACAAATAGGGGTCGATGGAAGTACCGCCTTGGAACGGTCAGTGACAATTGTTACTTGGTATTTTAACCGGTTTAGGGGCGTCCAACCTCACACTTATTCCATCCCCACGATAAAAGACAAACAATATAAACCCTCTCTCCGACATGCAGTGGTAAATAACATGTAAAACGAAAACATATTTAAGTGAAGCAAATTGGACCCACCTATCGCTAATATACTCAATGAATATACTCATTTTCCATTACTAGCTGCAACCAGCGTGACTGTAGACAAATAATAAAGAGTGCGTCAAAAAACAAAAAAACACGAGAGAGTACAAAGATCCGACATCCTCCTTCTGTTTCCGGACATATGCATGGACAAAATAGTTATAAGGAAATTTATAAGGTGGAGCATTGTAGCCATTTTAGAAAGTAAAGACACACAATCTTTCAAATTCCTTTATCAAACAGAGCAGACCGTGATCAGACGGTTCCTACAGGAGCTGTCTGATCTAGATCTACTCTGTTTGCAGATGCATTAACCCTTTCCCTTATGTAAGCGCATTTTTACGCATCTGCAAACAGAGTAGACCCAGATCAGACGGCTTCTATAGGAGCCGTCTGATCAGGGTCTGCTCTGTTTGCTTATGGTGTAATATAGATCTGATTCTACAGCTTCTGCCTGAGCCAAAATGTCATGTGCTCATATGCCATTATAAAAAATAATCTAATTAATATTCATGACGTCATTATTTCTTATATGAATATACAACAGGGAAAGGGTTAACATGCGTTAAAATGCGTTTATATAAAACAAAAGGATAATCATTATCCAGCAGTGATAAAATAATATCTGCTTAAATTTTGATCGGCTGCAATTTTGACTGCTTTCAATTCTATCAAGCCTTTAACCGATTCCCTCATTTTGACACCTTTTGACGCCTCTGCAAAAGTCACCTGTTAAAACCATTGTGATAAAGAAGATTTATCACAATGGTTTCAAACTACAAAATTCTAAAAATTTTCCTTTTCTCTAGTTAATGCTCCTTTTGGGTAGATTTATTCAAAGTGCTTGGATCTAAAAATAGCCATTGAGGGAATAGGTTAAGAACATATTGTCTGAGTGTCAAACATATTGAATCCTGATAAGATACCGAGTTACTCGGTGCCTCGTCTGAATCCAATCTGTTTGAAAATGCGATTTATGTCGTCGTTAGTGGGAGAGGTGTTAACATAATACCCACCGATACATTGCTATTGAAATTGTATTTTACATTACTATCTACAAACTGGGTGAGAGAGTGTTACAACTGTCTCATAAATGTCTAGTTTATTTTGTTTTAATCCAATAGTGCGTGTAACTAAATGTATTTATTATAACTTCAAAATAAGATAAAGCCGCAGAAGACTTGTTAATGGCTAACTCTTTTCGCTACAATGTCGTCTGCAAAATGTGTCGTATGTTACACTTATCATAGTTTTAACCACATCATCAAATTGTTTGGATCCTGAAGAGACGCCGAGATACTCAGCGTTTCATCTGGGTCCAAACTGTTTGCCTAGGTAATCACAGGATCGCCATTGGCAGGGAAATGGTTAATGATAAGTTGAGGCGCAAAATAAGATTTCCGAAAATGTAATCTCAGCTACAGAAGTTGTCCTTGGTATTAATTAGAATGTATCTGTTCCAAAAACCTTTGTAGCTAAGTTACAATGTACTAACTCTCCCAAGACTGCACATTGGAAGAGAAATTGCACTGTTTATGTATAAGGTGTACACGCGTCTTGATCCGATAGGGATTCAATCAGTAACAAGAGATACCATATGGAGAACAGACACTACTTTGTCTGGCTCATCATTCACTGATTTTGAATATAAACAGGTTCTTATAATAAAATGTTGCATAACTCATCTAAGTCATCATTTAACCCATTCCCTCCTAGACCATTATTAAACCAAACCTCTTTGAATAAATATACAGAAAAGGAGCATTTACTAGAGAAAAGGACACCTTTAGAATTATGTAGTTTTGAAGCCATTATCATGATAAATATAGCGTTTGCTCCTACGGAGCAAATGCTTTATATATCACAATGGTTTCGAGGAATGTCTTTTACAGAGGCGCCAAAATGCGCCAGTAGGATGGAATAGGTTAATGAATAGATAATAGAGATTAATGCCGTTCAAAGCAGGTCATTGCCTAATGCATGACGAAAGTAAATGCATAAAGTCCTTTGGGAGCTTTCTGTGTAACTGTTTGCCTGAAATAAGTTTAAGACCCATACGTATGTCTCTTTTAACCCGTTACCTCATATAAACGCATTTTCACGTATTAACAAATACAATAGACCCAGATCAGACGGCCCCTGCGGCATTCGTCTGATCATTGTCTGTTCTGTTGGCTTATGAAATAATTATAGATATGATTCTACGGTTTCTTCTATACCCCGTGTCTATGTGCGATAATAAGAATCTAATTAATATACATAATGTCATTATTTCTTACATGAATATTCATGGAGTTCAGGGTTAAGTGGCTGCTCGAAAGAGGATTTACTGTAGGTTTCCAATCAACAAGACATCGATCTGCGTTTTACACTATAAACGCAGTTTTAATAATTTATAATGAACACATATTTATAGTGGAATGCTACGAGTTATTCTTATTAAGCAAATTCGGAGACGACATTCAAACAAATGCTACACAACACTCATATATTAATAAAATTCATTTGCTTGCTAGACAATATTGCGCTCGCATAAGGCATATCTATGATGTTTCTAAGAAATTGCTATGGATTTGAACATTCTTTATTCTGATTAGTATGGATTAGTATACTACAACATACACACTTTTTAGTAACCCTTTCTTCCATTCCTTACATGCGTTTTCCCACTATATGCCTTTGCATACAGAGGAGACCCAGAAACGTGGTCCAGATCAGGGGGTTCCTAGAGAAGTCATCTGATCTGGGTATGCACCGCGTTGTAGGAGCACATTTGTCTCGGAGCACATTTGTCTTACGTAAGACGGGTGCGGTCGTACCAAAAAAACGCAATTGTGTGACAGATTTGAATCTAGGTTCGCCGTTTTTCCTCATGTCAAGTGTAATTATCAATAGGTCTGCTAATGCTTTTCTATATAAATTCTTAAACCTAAATACTGCAGTGGAACTTTTAATTCCAAAATCTCTAATTCAAGATATTTGATTGACTGAAGCTTAATGTGTACACGGAAACATACGGAATCCTGTTCGTGTCATATGGAATATCGTGCCTCGCATCCTTATACGTCTGAGGTGGCCGATACAAGTGCTGGATGAAGTCCGTATTTTCCCAATGCCATATGTCCGACAAAAACATGGATTTCAGTTAACTTCAAAAATATTTGCGGCTTAAAACTCGGCAGCCCCGAGAAAGAATCCGCAGCCAGAAAAGCTAGATGAAGTCTGTGTTTTACTCACTCATATAGATATGACAAAAACACGGACTTCAACTTCAGAATTATATGTGGCCAAACATTCGGCAGCCCCAAGATTGAATCCGCAACCAGACAAGCTGGATGAAGTCTGTAATTTACTCACACCAACATAACTGACAAAATATGCAGAAATATATGCGGCTAAAATTTCGGCAGCCCCGAGATAAATCCACAGCCAGAAAAGTTGGATGAAGTCCGTGCATTTCCCAAAACCACAGGCTTACAAAATACGGACTTCAGAAAAATATGCGGCCAAAAATTTGGCAGCCCCGAGAAAGAATACGCAGCCGGAAAAGCTGGATGAAGTCCGTGTTTTTCCCAAAACCATAACTTTACAAAAAACATGGATCTGAGAAAAATATGCGGCTGAAAATTCGGCAGCCCTGAGAAAACATATGCAGACGGAAAAAGTCCATGTTTTTTCCTTAGCCAGAGGTCCGACAAAAGCACGGATTTTAGACATATATGCGGCCAAAAATTCGGCAGTTCCGAGAAAAAAAATCCGCAGCCGGAAAAAAGGATGAAGTCAATGTTTTCTCCAAAACCATAGGCTTACAAAAACACGGACTTCAGAAAAATATGCGGCCGAAAATTCGACAGCCCCGAGAAAGAATCCGCAGACGGAAAAGCTGGATAAGTCCGTGTTTTTCCCAATACCATAAGTTTACAAAAAACACGGACTTGAGAAAAATATGCGGCCGAACATTCGGTAGCCCCGAGAAAAAATCCGCAGACGGAAAAGCTAGATAAAGTCCGCGTTTTTTCCCTTAACCAGAGGTCCGACAAAAGCACAGACTTTAGACCATTATGCGGCCAAACATTCGGCAGTCCCGAGAAAAAATCCGCAGCCGGAAAAGATGTTTTCCCCAAAACCATAGGCTTACAAAAAACACGGACTTGAGGAAAATATGCAGTCGAAAATTCGGCAGCCACGAGAATGACTCCGCAGCCGGAAAAGCTGGATGAAGTCCGTGTTTTCCCCCAAATCCATAACTTTACAAAAAACACGGACTTGAGAATAATATACGGCCGAAAATTCGGCAGCCCCGAGAAAACATCCGGAGACGGAAAAGCTAGATAAAGTCCGCGTTTTTCCCTTAGCCAGAGGTCCGACAAAAGCACGGACTTTAGACATGTATGCTGCGAAACATTCAGCTGTCCTGAGAAAAAATCTGCAGCCGGAAAAGATGGATGAAGTCCGTGTTTTTCATCAAAACATAGGCTTACAAAAACACGGACTTCAGAAAAATATGCGGCCAAAAATTCGGCAGCCCCGAGAAAAAATCCGCAGCCGGAAAAGTTTGATGAAGTCTGTGTTTTTCCCAAAACTATAGGCTTACAAAAACATGGACTTCAGAAAAATATGAATGAAAAATATATAATGAAATATAGACGGTGAAACGTGGTAGCTATTTTAGAAACTAAAGATACACATCTATCTAAATCCATAAGCAAACAAAGCAGACCCTGATAAGATCGTCTGATTTGGGTCTACTCTGTTTGCAGATGCATGAAAACACGTGTATGTGAGGGAACGGGTTAAGTAGAAGTGTCCTTCCTTTAGTGTGTCGAACACATGTCTCATTTCCAATTTATCGCAAATATGAATGTTTACGAGCACATCGGTCACACCTCGTGAGACAAATGTGCTGCGACACAAATGTGCTCCTACACCGCTTGTCATTTAAAGTCCTCTCGCAAATTATACTATTTCACACTGAATGGAGTCCATTTTTAAACAATGATGAGTCAGTCCACTCTGAATATTCAGTATTCAACGGGTTATATATGTATCCGTGTCTCAACGAGGTGACATAAATGATATCATGCGTACATGCATCATGACCGCCACCGAGAGAGCCAACATACAAATCAGAAAGGTGTGGTTGAAGCCGACATTACAGAGGGGCTCCGATTGTTGCAAGAGCATGTCCGGGATGCAGAAAGGTAGAGTGTAATCTAGTTGATAAGGTTATAGAACACGTGATAATGTGGTACTTATACAATGCTAACCAGATGAGGATCGTTTTACTTCAGATAGGTTTTATTGTTTAACTTGATTAGTGATATATGGTGGCCTGATAGGGTAAAGATTAGACAACCCACTAATTTGTTTCATTATCAATGGAAATCAAACATATAGAACAGGAACAGAAAACAATGAAAAGTGTATACCCAGACCAGTCGTCTTATCAAATTTTACGCTGTTTTACCTTTAATTTGATAGAAATGCCTGTAAACGGGTTAAATCAGTCAAAACTCTAATCAGACTCTAACATAGTCACAGTAACAAACAGTTTGGCACCTGATGAGACGTCAGGTTACTCGTCATCTCATCTGGATCTAAACTGTTTGCATGGGTATTTACAAATGCGACATTGGCAGCGTGTAAAAATAATGACATCATGAATATTTATGAGCTGATTTCTATAATGGTATATGAACATTTGATTTGTTTTACCCCGACAGAAACCTATATTTTTAGATCTGTATTTTTAGATCTATATGTTTTCATAACCAAATAGAGCAGACCCTGATCAGACGGCTCCTATAGGAGCCGTCTTATCAGGGTCTTCTCTGTTTGCAATCGCGTGAAAAGATGTTTATATGAAGTGAAGAGGTAGACCTTTATGAATAAACACAGGAGTCTTAGCAAATATCAGTTTAGTAACATAATATGGGTTAAGTATTCATGCAAATGACTAATAACAAACATCAAAGAACGGCAGGCAATGGGAAATGATTACTATTTGTTTTCCTTCAGAAAACAAGAAGACCATAGGCAAAATTGTATATATATTCCGTTAAACATGGTGTCGTTTCATAGTCATTATCATATAGATTTAGTAATTAATATACACGTACAAACGGTTCAAACTGATGGAGTGCATGCATCTACCTGATCATGAAGACGGATCTGTGATATCATATACAAACAGTTTGGATCCAGATGAGACGGGGAGTAACTCATCAGGATCGAAACTGTTTGACACTCTGCTTAACAAATTGAACAAGCGCCAACTCTAAAACTTGAAGCAGCCGAACATGTGTCCAACGGGCGACAATGCTGACACTGAAAAGGTTTAACCCTTTCACCGCCAATGTCGCAAAAATGCACCACGACAAATGGTGCAGTCCCAGATCAGACGCCGCCTTATCGATCAGGGACTTCACTTTTTGTCTGAATTTCTAGTTCTATATCTGTGCTTTATTCCTTTGAACTTTGCATTTATTTATCTCATTTCCTTATTTTACCAAATGATTTAACAAAGTTGGATTGCAGACGACAATTAGAAATTTGCGCCGAAAGGGTTAAACTAATGGGTTACAGCTGTACATAGGTTCAGATCTTTGTCATCTTGTTTTAACTCTGTCAGTGTTTATTGCGTTCAATGCATTGCTGTAAGGTACATCAATAAGATATTAGATTCTGCGTATGCACCGTTTAACATGGCATCAGATCAAGAATCAGATTCGTTCAACGTTGCCAACCAAATCGTCAGTCTTATCGTGTGTATGTATATTTACAACTTTCAGGAAGGCATATTGTATGATTCATTTGAATTGTTCCATGTTATGTCATGTCGTGTCATGCTATGTGTCATTTTCCGCCTACAAATGTAACACTTATCAAGCGATTCGCCACCTGACTCGCTTTTGCACACATCTTTGATCCAGATGAGACGCCGAGTGCGAGAAACTCTTTTAACATTTAGCCTGCTATGGGCGGATGAGTGAATACCTATGCAAACAGTTTGGATCCAGATGAGACGCCAGGATCCAAGCTGTTTAACACTCGGTTGATAGTTCCTCAAAAGTTTGATCGAACTTGAAATTATCAAAATGGGACAAGATTCAAAATTTGAGCAGAGATTTTTTTTCAAAGCGAGGTAGCAATTAATCATGCATATACCCCGCAACGAACAAGTCTTACCATAAAGCAGACTATTGTAAAAACGCTCATAAAAAGATCAAAGAAAATCTTTACACAACACTGTCAAAATTGTTCAGTGAGTGCATTTACAGAATGGAAATTGATCAAGCTGCAAACTACTTTATACACAGATATACAGATATGCGAATATACAGTATAAACATATATACACATATATGCATGTATATAATATATACACTATACAGTCATACAAGTATAGTTATACAAATATACAGTATAAACATATATACACATATATGCATGTATATAATATATACAGTATACAGTCATACAAGTATAATTATACAAATATACAGTATAAACATATATACACATATATGCATGTACATAATATATACAGTATACAGTCATACAAGTATAATTATACAAATATACAGTATAAACAGATATACCGGGATAAGAGTTAACCCTTTACTCCATGAATATGCATGTAAGAAATTATGACATCATAAATATTGGTTAGATAATTTTTTATCCTGGCGCGTGAACGCAGAAAGTGTTTGCCATGGCAGAAACTGTAGAATTATATATACATTATTTCACAAGCAAACAGAGCAGACCCTGATCAGACGGCTCCTACAGGAGCCGTCTGATCTGGGTCTACTCTGTTTGCAAAGGCGTAGAAAAGCGTATTCTCTCTCTCTCCCTCTCCTCTCTCTATCTCTCTCTATCTCTCTCTCTCGCTCTCTTTCGCTCTCCTCTCTCTCTCTCTCTCTCCTCTCTCTCTCTCTCCTCTCTCTCTCTCTCCTCTCTCTCGCTCTATCTCTCCTCTCTCTCTTTCTCCTCTCTCTCTCATCTCTCTCTCTCTCTCCTCTCTCTCTCTCTCCCCTCTCTCTCTCTCTCTCTCTCTCCTCTCTCTCTCTCCTCTATCTCTGTCTCCTCTCTCTCTGTCTGTCTGTCTCTCTCTCCTCTTCTCTCTCTCTCCTCTCTCTCTCCTCTCTCTCTCCTCTCTCTCTCTCTCTCCTCTCTCTCTCTCTCTCCCCTCTCTCTCTCTCTCTCTCTCTCTCTCTCTCTCTCTCGTGATAACGAATACGTAACTAGCTATAGGAACAGTTTGTATCCAGATGAAATACCGAGTATTATGAACTCGTTTCAGGATCCAAACTATCTGACATTGTGATAATGTTGTTTTGAATCAATAGCAAGAAAATAAAAACAAATGAAAAATGAGCAGACGAAATATTTTGAAACTGACAATTCGTATTTCGACTAGGTAGCATTACTATTAATAGACAGTGGGATTTGAACCCCTGTGGGAAAAGAAAGACGTGATCGTTTTACCAGAATAGCTCGTCGCTACCGACTGAGCTTACACTGACTACGTGCAAATTATTAATATTTAAATATACTCAGTGTTTCATTTTGTAAATGCGTGTGCTGATACTGATCTTGATTATCGACTAAACAATGCAATGTTTGCAAAACCCAATGTCATCACTGTCAAATCATACCGTGGTTTTGCTGGTGTGTTTTTCGTATCAAAATTTCAACGATGCATATAATACCGCAGTGGCATTAATGCAATATTTATGGAAACAATACCGTAACGGAATAATATGTTCTAATAATCAGCAGAGGTAGTCTTTCAAATTAATACCTCTCCATTTTAACCTGCATTTTCAGAGTAAGCTCGTCCAAACATCTACAGTTGCACTTCGATATCTCGATATTTAAGGGACCATACATATAAGTTCGAAATAACAGAGGTTCGATTCATCCAATTTCTAATCTGATCAATATCTCAAATTCACAGCTTAATGCAGGTCGAAAATAAGGCTGAAAACTCTTGTAGGAGTTTTCAGCATTACATGTACTCTCAATCTGGATTTAGCTGCCACGTGTGTTTCTAGATATGTGTAGTGAAACATTTTAGAACAATTCTGTATTGTAAATTGGGAAGGACGGAACTTTAAGTTAGAGTTATCCCGAAGTTCGTGTTATCCGAGTTCGAGATATCAAAAGTTCAACTGTACGTAGAATTAATGGTTTTTGAGATGTCTTTGAGATGTTTTTTTCTTCTGCCTGTAAGAATACGTTGCCGATGTGACCTCTGGAAGATACTTCAACCCTTTTAACTCTTTTGGCGCCAAATTTCTAATTGTCGTCTGCAATCCAATTTTGTTATATCATTTAGTACAATAAGGAAACGAGATAAATGAAAGCAAATTTAAAAGGAATAAAGCACAGGTACTAAATAGAGATTGAGACAAAAAGTGAAGTCCCTGATCAGACGCCGCCTTGAAAAGGCGGCGTCTGATCTGGGACTGCACTATTTTTCGTGGTGCATTTATGCGACTGCGGCTGTGAAAGGGTTAAACCCGGACATGCATGTATTGTAATTTGCAAACAGTGTAGACTCAGATCAGATGAGTCCTGGAGAAGGAACCCCTCTGATCAGGGTATGCACTGTTTGTCATTCAACATCTTGGAGCAAGTTTGAGACTTTAAAATGTGTAGACTCTATAGTCAAATATTTGCAGGCCATTCCACTCAGATAGTTCAGGGTCGAATGGGTAAAACAATATTGACCACCATCTGAGAGCTTCTACTTCTCATTTTGCATTTCTACTTTTGCTTTCGATGGATCACCCATTTTCAGAATATATGTACTTCACAACAGCAGGTGTTAAGTAATTGTGTGGCGGCCGTAACAATGCGCACTGTACTTCATTCCCAGTGTTATTATAGTTTCTGGTCCTTCGGGACCATTAGTTTTGATGTTAATAGTTTTGAAAATTGAATACTGCTGTGTGTGTGTCATGCTGTCTATCGGTGTTTTGGTGGTGGTTGCGTCTTGCATGTGGCTTTGCCTGCTTGACTTTACTACTTTTCCATTAAGCCGGTGCTAGGGGACGTGAGTAGTGTTGCACTTTTAATTACTACTCATGAACAGACTCAATAAAAACGAGTTTGCAATTCTATCGTTTTGCATTTCTACTTTTACTTTCGAAGGATCACCCATTTTCAGAATATTACCTTTAATATGGGGATTTGCACTGTTTACATATGCCCATATAGGGATATTAGGCATAAATAGATTAAATGAAAAATTATAATACGCTGAAATGTATTTGTGTCTGTTTATTCAGACATTAATCTGCTGTATAACCATTTTTCATTAGGAAACAGAGCAGATCCAGATCAGACGGATTACGTTGGAGACATCTGATCGGGATCTGTCCCTTTACCTATGGAATAATAATATAAATCTAACTTTACTGTTTCTGCCATGGCACAATGTTCCTGTGTTCGCATGCCATTATAAAAATATATATCCAAGATATCATTAATTCTTACATGAATATTCTTCGGGTAAATGGTTAACATATTTTACTTAAACCATGGTTTTATCTAAATACCGAGCCGTGTAAGAGCACATTTGTCTCGGAGCACATTTGTCTTACGTAAGACGGATGCGGTCGCATTTGTCTCAGGTAAGACAAATAGGACCTCAATTGTCTCACCAAAAAACACAATTGTGTGACAGATGTGCTCCGATCAAATTTTTTAAGGGAAAAGAAAGCACAATTGTCTCACGTCCTTTTTTTATGAAATACAAGCACATATTTTTCAACGGTAGAACACATCTTAGAATCGAGGTTAGCCGTTTTACCTCATGTCAAGTGTGATTATCAAAAGGTCTGCTAATGAGTTTCTATATAAATTCTTAAACCTAAAAACTGCAGTGGAACTATTAATTCCAAAATCTCTAATTCAAGAAATTTGATTGGCTAAACCTTAATGTTTACACCGAATCATACGGAATCATGTTAGTGTCATATGGAATATCGTGTATCGTATCCTTATACGTCTGAGGTGGCCGATGCCATAGGTCCGACAAAAACATGGACTTCCGTTAACTTCAGAAATAGTTGCGGCTTAAAATTCGGCATCACCCAGAAAGAATCCGCAGCCAGAAAAGCTTGATGAAGTCTGTGTGTTTACTCAATCCAATAGATCTGACAAAAAACACGGACTTCAACTTCAGAAAAATATGCGACCAAACATTCGGCATCCCTGAGGAAAAATCCATTTCCGGAAAAATTGGATGAAGTCCGCATTTTCCCCCAACGTCATAGGCTTACAAAAACACGGACTTCAGAAAAATATGCGGCCGAAAATTCGGCAGCCCCGAGAAAAGATCCGCAGCCGGAAAAGTTGGATGAAGTCCGTGTTTTTTCCCTTGGCCATAGGTTCGAAAAAGCACGGATTTCATATTATTATGCGGCCAGAAATTCGGCAGCCCCGAGAAAACATCCACAGACGAAAAAGCTTGATGAAGTCCGTGTTTTTCCCTTAGCCATATGTTCGACAAAAGCACGGCTTTCAGAAAAATATGCGGCCAAAAATTCGGCAGCCCCGAGAAAAGATCCGCAGCCGGAAAAGTTTGATGAAGTCCGTGTTTTTCCCTTCGTCATAGGTCCACCAAAAACACGGACTTCAAAAAAACATGCGGACAGAAATTTGGCAGTCCCAAGAAAAAATCCGCAGCCGGAAAAGTTGGATGAAGTCCGTGTTTTTCCCTCAGCCAAAGGTTCGACAAAAACACGGACTTCAGAATATTATGCGGCCGAAAATTCGGCAGCCCCGAGAAAAAATCCGCAGCCGGAAAAGTTGGATGAAGTCCGTGTTTTTCCCTTAGCCATAGGTCCGACAAAAACACGGACTTCAAAAACATATGCGGCAAGAAATTCGGCAGTCTCAAGAAAAAATCCACAGTCGGAAAAGTTGGATGAAGTCCTTGTTTTTCCCTTAGTCATAGGTCCGACAAAAACACGGACTACAAAAAAATAAGCGGCCAGAAATTCGGCAGCCCCGAGAAAAAATCCGCAGCCGGAAAAGTTGGACGAAGTCCTTGTTTTTCCCTTAGCCAAAGGTTCGACAAAAGCACGGATTTCAGAATATTATGCGGCCGAAATTCGGCAGCCCCGAGAAAAAATCCGCAGCCGGAAAAGTTGGATGAAGTCCGTGTTTTTCCCTTAGTCATAGGTCCGACAAAAACACGGACTTTAAAAAAATATGCGGCCAGAAATTTGGCAGCCCCGAGAAAAGATCCGCAGCCGGAAAAGTTGGATGAAGTCCGTGTTTTTCCCTTAGTCATAGGTCCAACAAAAACACGGACTTAAAAACAATTTGCGGCCAGAAATTCGGCAGCCCCGAGAAAAAAACCGCAGCCGGAAAAGTTGGATGAAGTCCGTGTTTTTCCCTTAGTCATAGGTCCGACAAAAACACGGACTTCAGAATGATATGCGGCCAGAAATTCGGCAGCCCCGATAAAAAATCAGCCGGAAAAGTTGGATGAAGACCGTGTTTTTTTCGTTAGTCATAGGTCCGATGAAAAACACGATATTCAGAAAAATATGCGGCCAAAAATTAGGCAGCCCCGAGAAAAGATCCGCAGCCGGAAAAATTGAATTAAGTCCTTGTTTTTCCCCTAGCCATAGGTCCGGCAAAAACACGGACTACAGAAAAATATACGGCCAAAATTCGGCAGCCACGATTAAAAATCCGCAGCTGAAAAATTCGGCAGCCCAAAGATCTATCTAATTCCATAAGCAAACAGAGCAGACCCTGATCAGACGACTCCTATAGGAGTCGTCTTATCTGGGTCTACTCTGCTTGCAGATGCATGAAAACACGTGTATGTGAGGGAACGGGTTAAGTAGAATTTTAGTAGGATATGATAGAATGTGAGACAAATGTGCTTCGAGTGTCCTTCCTTTAGTGTGTCGAACACATCTGTCTCATTTCCAATTTATCGCAAATATGAATGTTTACGAGCACATCGGTCACACCTTCGTGAGACAAATGTGCTCCGAGACAATTGTGCTCCTACAGAGCCGCCTTATATCTATATAATCCAATGAAATAAAATATCAATAAATTCCATTCTGTTTATACAACGAACTACAGTAAAACTCCGATAGTTTGAACTCTAAAACAAGTATCATTATCTCTCTTTAAGACAGGTGGCAGCTTAATGCAAGATGAAAGTCATGCAGAACTTTTCTCTGTGAATTTTCTGTATGACTTTCAACCTGCATTAAGCGGCCTACTGACCCGAAAAGCATCAAATATTCATTAATAAAAATTCGAAGTATCGGTTTTTTACTGTATTCCCATCCATGTTTGTAATAACTTCTATAGGAGCAGTCTGATCCGGTTCTTCTCTGTTTTCAAATGCGTGTAAGGCATTTATATGAAGGAAAGGGTTAATGGTGGTTTATTAGATCGTTCTTTTAAATAATAATCTGCTCTCCATTTCTGTCTATGCATATGAAAGGGGGAAATAATACGTTGATGGGTACAAATATCAATTAGTGCTATGCAAATAATTTATTATGCTATCTAAAAAGAGCAGATCAACTCACTTTAAACTTCATAAATTAGTCAACACACGTTGCTTTATTGACAGTATTACGCAATACAGACTCCGTGTGGATGTGCATCGTACAATGGCCTCGCCATTTGAGGAATCCATCCTTGTAGAATGATGGATTCTTGCGTCTCGCAAGGTCACCTCATGGCGACATGCGAATAACGTACGAATAGGTCATGCATCTTGTGGTAACAGTATGTGGTATCAAGACGTATAAGCGTCATTCGAGTGTCGATTACATGGGTTTATGGAATGAAACAGAGTAGATATATATGTCCGTCGGGTTTCGGTGTGGCGACCGTACGGTTCACTCACAATCATTACAAAATCATACACGCTTTTCCTGCGGTCTCTATAACCGTCCAGCGACATGAGATAAGCGGTGACCACACCGAATCGTGATTAAGCATTAATTAGTTAATAGCATTATTTGATTATACTAGAGACAACAGGATATGCATTTACCGGATTGTTTAAAAATTAATTTCACTTCTTAGTGTGTTCTAAGTTTGCATCACTAAGATCATTTTATTCAAAACGATAACTTTTATACCTGATCAACATTGCAGCAGTTAAGCAGTTTACTGTCTGATAATTCTGCTACAGTGATAAGAAACTTATCTAAATACATTTATTATGCAAACTGATTACAGAGCTTTTAAGCCAATATACTTATCTTGACTCTGTTGTTATACGGTATATATTTTACATTCACGATCATGTTGAATGCGTGCTCGTCTGTAAATCCACATCATTTTCAAATGTAGTTTGTAATTTGCTGTGTTACATGGTGAAAATGTTGTGACTAGACTGGGACTCGAACCCATGGCATTTGGCTTACCATGCCAACACTCTACCGACTGAGCTGCAAAGCCACACAGCCTAAGCCTATCAACTGTTTCAACACAATCTCTACCCGGCTACATAAGTATACTTGTATGTTTAATGCAACAGACTATATTGCATTGTATTGTTTTGTATTGCATTGCATTTATTGTATAGCAAGGACCGAGACAAACAGAAACAATATACATTAACCATTATCCCGCTGTCTGCGACCAGTGTCCATGCTTATCAAGCTTTTAAGTTGAGTCTGAGTTTCTTCTCACGCATTTGATTGGTCAGAGTTGAGCCAAAGGCTCAAGTCTGACCAATCAAAAACTTGAGAACGAACTAAAAAGTTTTATAAGCGTAGATACTGACTCACGATTGCAAACAACTTGGATTCAAATGAGCCGCCGAGTAACTCGGTGTCTCACCAGGATCCAAGCTCTTTGACACTCGGTCAATATTGTTTCAAAAGCTAGATCGACTCGGATGTATTTAATATTGCAAAAGATGAACAGAACAGACATTATTTGAACAGATAGCATTTCGGTACAGCGACGGTAAGGGAAATGTACACCTATTATCTCTTGTCGTTTTTTCTAAAGCTCTACAACTAATATAAGCCGAATGACACTGTTTAAGTTGTGTGTTCTGATAAATAACAGGTTCCAGTTTTGATTCAATAGTATTTACAGTAGTGCCTGTCTTAAGCGGTTATTTATATTCATTTATTGAACACAGAACTGTAATCAGACATTATTTGATGGCCGCTTAAGACACATCGTACTGTATACCAATCCGTTTTAATTAACCCGGCATTGCAATGTTGTAACAAACAAACATGTAACTTGATTACTAGGGACTTTACATACATTGGATGGACGGGAATATTTATGTACACAATGTTGACTGGGTTATAATTATGTACTTAATAGTGGATTGATACTAATCTTGCGTGATATACATCAAGGTTAAGCCAGATGCTGTATATTAATTAATTGCTGAGAGCATAAAACGCCAAATAAAGTGTATGTTTACTCCGCCTATGTAAACGATGTAAAATATTATTCGGTTACGGTTATGAAGCATATTTGGATGTCTTACCTTTCGATTTAAGAACTACATTACTAAAATCAGAGTATCGGCTGACACATTGCACATACAAACTGATAGATAATCAAGAACTGAATTACCGAGAAATGAAAGGTATTGTTAGTATTGTAGACATATTGATAAAGAGGACGAATTCCACATTGTTAGTAAATGTCCATTTTTGCTGAGCTAAGGATAAATATATCAACAGCTATTTTATTAACAGGCCAATCATGATGGAGTTTATTACTTTCTTACAAGCATATGATACGAAAAATATTTTAAACCTGGCAAAAAATTTAAAAAATGCATTTGCATTGCGTTTTACGCATACTATATAATAATTGTTCATCCTCGGAATAATGTGCATAAAAATGAATCTAAATAAAAAATTACATGACATAATATAATATAATATAATAACATTGTTTTTGATTTTGAAACATCATATTTGACTAGTATATGTACTAACACATGTGTATGAATGATGTTTTACAAATCAGTGAATATATGTTCTGTTCTTTTCTGTAAAAGGACATTTTTAACCATACCAGTGCATGATCGTTAGAACACTAATCTTACAAGGACTCGGATAGTTGGTCCAAATTATTTGGCAAAAGTAATTAGCTAAATAAACATGTGTAGTTTGATAGTATATGTGTGAAAGAGACTGTGAACAGAATGTGTTTGAAATAATTTCAGTCACTGACATTAAAATTCAAAAGCTCCAGTATATTTGGTAATATGGTAATAAAACCAGCTGTGGAGTGTTCATTAAATATTAAGTGTTAATTAACAACTGTTAACGATGAAAACATTTCCTATGAATGTTAAAAGTTATTTCTTAAATGACAGTTTTAACCCTTACAATGCTAAGTTTTCAAATGGACTATTGCAAAACTCAAACAGCTCAAGCTTACGGCGAATATTTAGGGACTTTTCTAAAGAAACGCGTAACATGACAAACAGTGCAGACCCTGATGAGAGGGCTCCTCTAGGAGCCCTCTCATCTGGGTCTACACTGTTTGCAAAGGACATTAGTGACTCGTTTCCAGCATTGTAAGGGTTAAGGAAGTATTCAGTAGTAACTATGACATTGACTGGCATCTAGTAGCTGTCGTGTTTCAGGTTTAATACTAAAGGCAAATACTTGTGAAAAGGTGCATTCAGGACTAAAAGGTTAAGGTGTGGTTTATAGTCTGGAATCTATATACAGTAAAACACCGCTAATGCGACAACTTAATAAACAGCCACTGGAGTCGTTTAAAGCAGATGGATGCTTAATGCAGGGCGAAAGTTATGCAGAAAGCTCCTACAGGAGCTTTTTGCCTTACTTTCGTCCTGCATTAAGCTACCACCTGCCTCTGCCACCCAGAATTATGCCCTTTTTGGTGGTCGCATTAGAGGGGTTTTACTGTACATATTCTCCCGACGTTCACATTTTACCCCATGATCACTGGGTTATAAGACCACCATTTACATTTGGCACATAACGCAGCAATGACAAATTGGCTTAGTCCCCTCACAGGTACCCATTTATACACCTGGGTGGAGACAGCAAACGTGGGACGCATTCTGATGGTCCGATGACAGGATTCAAGCGTCCTACCACCGGACCACTACTCCCACTACATGAACGTGGTACCAAACATGTTTGCAATATTAATAGCAACACATGTGAGTGGATCTCGTAATAATCTAAGTAATACGTATTGATTTTGATATCCACTGTTTTCCGTTGCTAATTAAACTACTTGCAGTTATAATTAAAGCAGTGTTATTGCTGATGAATGGTGATTGTATCTTTCATAATCAATATATTTATCCTAGCCATCTTGTGTGTCCAGAAACTATTGCATGAAATATAAATTACAGTAACAATATTTTTTACAAATAAAGATTCGATGCCTGTTTAGGCAGGTGGCTGCCTAACCCTTTCCCTCATATTGGCGACTTTTGACGACTCTGTAAAAGTCACTTTGTCAAACCACTGTGATAAATAAATGCTCTATTTATCACAATGGTTATAAACTACAAACTTCTAAAAATTTCCTTTTCTCTAGTTAATGCTCCTTTTCGGTAGATTTATTCAAAGAGATTGCATATAAAATAGCCTATGAGGTAATGGGCTAATGCAGGGTGAAAGTCTGGGAGCTTTCTGCTTGACTTCCATCCTGCATTAAGCTGCCACCTGTCTCCAAGACCGATGATGATACTTATTTTCGTGTTCAACTATTGGGAGGTTACAGTATTTATCTGGTATTAACCTTTAGCCTGCTGAGCAAATTACACAATTTACTCACCACATTTCCAAATTCAAGCTATAATTAATTTGTCTACGAAAATGTAATCATGGTGTCACACAGTTTGGATCCTGTTGATATGTGACTTACTCGGCGTATCATCTGGATCAAGACTGTTTGCAAAAGTAAAATAAGTGATCCGCTCGCATCAGCTGCCTAAAAGTTAAGTAATGTAAATAATGAGTCCTTTGGGGACTCAAATCGTTCACATATATTGACTGAAATGGAAACATATGGATCCCGTGTTGCCTTAGAAAATACACAACATGATAAGCCTATTTAAATTTTCTCTCGTGCAAACAAGAACATCTGACTTGACTTGACTTGACTAGAGATCTTAATTCAGCATAAGAATACTAAATATACTCACTAGAAAGGTAAACACCAACACCAACTACCAAACAGCATAACAATAAGATATGACAATAATAACAATAAGATATGATATTGAATATGGCCAGCTTCAATTTAGTTTTACAATTACTAGCAGTATCTCGCTAATGCGACCACATAATTTTTATGACATAGAAGTCTGTAAAAGCAGGTGGCTGCTTAATGCAGGACGAATGCAATGCAGGAAGCTCATTAGGAGAAACTTTCTGTATCAATTGTGTGCTGCATTAAGCTCCCACTTGTTTTAAAATCCAAAATGACCCTTCTTTTGATTGATTTTACAGTATTTGTTTACAATATCTTATATTTAGTAAACTAGGCGAATACTTTACATAGTATCACTAGATAAAAGTTAAAACAATTCTCACGTGTTGTAGAACATTACCATGAATCAATTGTAGAAAATCAGCTTATACATGTATTGTTTTTCTTATGTCAAAAGCAGCATATAGAATCTAAATGCTGTAAATTCTCGATAAAACGACTTTTCAAAATAAGCAGAATCCTGTACAGTAAAACTTCAATTATTCGAACACTTAAATACGTATTATTATCGATCTTTAAGACAGGTGGCAACTTAATGCATAGTGAAAGTCATGCAGAAAGCTCCTCTAGGAGCTTTCTGCATGACTTTCACCATGCATTAAGCAGCCACCTGCCTAAAAGGGTCTAAATTCTTCTATAACGAAAATTCGAATAATCGAGGTTTTTACTGTATTTGTAAAACAGGTGGTAGTTTAGCGCAAGCAAAAGTTATGCAGAGAGCTCCCCTAGGAGATATCTGCATTACTTTTACCCTACTTTAAAGTAATCGCATTAGCGAGAAAATTAGCGCATTAGCGAAAAATAATAGGCCTATTCCACGTGATATCGTTGATAATGTTGTTCCTAAATTGGATCGATTCCTCAAACCGAAGCATTAAAGCAAAACAAGGTATATAGTTAAGGTTTCGATCACGATGTAGGTCCCGATGATCTGTATATAGAACTTTTACTTAAGCGGCCAACAAAAGGAGGTCTAATTATAGGTCTACAAGGCAGGCGGTGGCTTAAAATGCAGGTCAAAAGTAATGCAGAAAAAAACCTCCTATATGATAGTTCTGCATTACTTTTGCCCTGCATTAAGCGACCACCTGCTTGTTTTAAGAGTCCTATGTACAATAAACTAATGGCCGTTTAGTACAGGTTCTACTGTACATACATTATGAAATAAGCCATTCGTAGATATATTGAAATGTCTCAATTTCCTACACGCCTTGCGCAAATCTACATTCTTGTGACTTGGTTCGTGCTTGAAATAACCCTTTCCCTCATATAGGCGACTAATGGCATATTTTCAAACAGAGTAGACCTAGATCAGACAGCTCATGTACATGTAGGAGCAGTCTGACCAGATCAGGGTACATGTAGTTCTGTTTGCGTAATATATATCTGATTTGAAAGCTTCTGTCATAGCCAAACATTTCATTGTTTATGTGTAATTACAAAACCTCAGTCAATAAATATTCACACAGTAATAAATGGAGGAAAAATGTTCTTGTTCTTTGTTTATATACGGAAGCCGATCGGTCGTGTTTGAATTTATAATTGAACAAATACTCTCGATAGTTTGTTTAACCCTTTCCCTCATAGGCTATTTTTAAATCCAACCTCTTTGTATATATCGACCAAAAAGGAACATTTACTACTGAAAAGGAATTTTTTAGAATTGTGTAGTGTTGAAACCATTGTGATAAATAGAGCATTTGCTCCTATTGAGCAAATGCTCTATTTATCACAATTTTTTCACAAAGTGGCTATTACAGAGGCGTAGAAAGGCGTATTTATGGAGGAAAGGGTTTACTATTTCGCTACCAAAAACTGCCGTCTGAAATTTTGTCGTCTGCTCAAGTTTCAATTTTTAAATTGTCCTCTTTCTTGTTTCAAAAGCATATTCATAGCACCAAACAGTTTGGATTCTTATTTTATCATGCAACATCACGAAATACAGTCACTTCCTACTAGCATAATATTTTCCACGTCGACGCTGTATTTTGTGAGGTATAGTGCATGTGTACTGACCCCACTGGGATGCAAGTTTGGTTCAGCCAAAAGGAGGAAAACCGAAGAACGAAAAAGGCATAATTAAACATAAACATCAAAATTAACACATTTGCTCACCTTTGTCTCAACTATTTGTCCAGATAAAATGATTAAATCAAGTTTGTTTATGTTGTAAAAGTCGATGACGCCACTGCACGCCCACATGACGTCACATATATCGCACTTACATGTATTTTCATTCAGGGGACGAAACCGCTTTAGCAATCTTTCTTTTTCTTCATTTTCGCCATTTTCCTGGGTGTTGCATGATAAAAAAATTACTATGCTTGTAGTTTGGAAGTTAAGCTGTATTTTGGCTCGTCAGAAAAGTAGTTAAATGCTCGCCAAGGCTCGCATTTAACAACTTTTCCAACTCGCCAAAATACAGCTGAACTTCCAAACTACTAGCATAGTAAATCTTATATATCGGTGTCTCATTTGGATCCAAACTGTTTGCATAGGTACATGTAATAATAAATTAATACTGAAAGCTCCTGTAGGAGCTTTCTGCATTAGTTTCGACCTGCATAAAGTGTCACATGTGTTTCTAGACATGCGTGGGGAACAATGCTGTATTGTAAATTTCGGAAGGATCGAATTTTTAGTTTAGTTATCCCGAAGTTCGAGTTATCCGGATTCGAGATACTGGAGTTCAACTGTATTTATAAGGCGAGGTTTTATTGTTTATGCATACGGGAATTTGTATCTTGGCAGAAACTGTAGAATCACATCTATGTAATCCCATAAGCAAACAGAGCAAACCGATGTCTACTCTGCTTGCCATGGTGCGAATAGGCGTTTATATTAGGTAAATATTTAACCCTTTCCTCCATGTATACGCGTGTCTACGCCCTTGTAAACAAAGTAGACACAGATCGGACGGCACCTGTAGTATCCGTCTGATCAGGGTCTGCTCTGTTCGGTTTTGATATGAAATAGATATGATTATACAATTTCTACCAGGACAAAAATTTCTGTGTACATGTGCTATTATAACAATTAATCTAATTATTTTTATGTAATCATTTTTTCTTACCTTAACCCTTTCTCTCATATAAACGCCTTCTCACGCATTCCTTTAGGAACGGTCTGATCAGGGTCTGCTCTGTTTGCAAATGGAAATTGACAGATTTGTTTCTATACCTTCTAAATGGCTAAAGTGTTCTACCTTCCATAGTTCATTATGACTCTTTTGTCCATGAATATTCATTAGGTATTGAAATTTGTAATGAACATAGAACAGGGAGAGGGTTAATATTCACAGAGTAAAGTGTTACGCAATACATTCGGCAATCTCCATACAAAATCGATATACAGAAGAATACCGGACTGATTTGGTTCCATTGTTCTCAGTCAAAATTAATCCATCGCGATTATATTCTTAGTCGATATATTAGTAGGATATCGATTTCAGTATTTGTTAGATTTTATATTAGATAACATAACCCATTCTGTTCTGAATAAAGCGAGCTTGAATAATTAATCATCCGTTTAGATGTCATAAGAGGCTAAACAATCGAGTTTACGAGAAAAGTGTAATATAAATTGAGCATACTAGTTCGGTCCTATTGGCTCAGAGGATGTCTTTGATAAATTAAAATATCAGAAAAATATACTGTTCGGTTTTGGTTTGTTATATACACAATATTGATCGTTGTTTTGAAGTTAACCCTTTACCCCATAAATACGCCTTTCTGTGCCTTTGCAAGACCCAGATCAGATGGCTCCTGTAGGAGCCACCATATCAGGTTCTGCTCTGTTTGTTTATGACAGTTTCTATAGTTTCTTCCATGGACACAAATGCTTGTGTTCATGAACCTTTACGAAAAATAATCTAATTGATATCCATGATGTCATTATTCTTGCATGAATATTCATGGAGCAAAGGGATAAAGCGCTGAACGAATATTTATTGTATCGTTTGCGAACATTGAATTCGAAGCAGCTGTGTATGCAAAAATAAAAGCACAATAGTGTTAGCTGATGATACATTGTAAGAGAGAACCCATTTGTTGTTTGTTCAAGTAAATGTGCGGGTTTTACTCGTTAAACAGTTACTCCTTTGTGTGTATGCGTGCGTGCGTTCGTTCGATCATGCGTGCGTGGATGCGTATGTGTACATGCGCGCGTGTGTGAGGCTTGTGCGTGCGCGCATGTGCTTGTGCATGTGTGTACAGTACATGTATAATTACATGTATGTTAGGGGCGCACTGCATTTGTGCTTCCGGGGTTTATGTGGACCTCCGTCCACATGCAGCTTTATAGAACTACGTCTTTTTAACCCTTTTGCTACCAAAGTCTGTCATTTGCTAACTTTGTCGTCTGCTATAAAAAATCTTTTTATTTTCTTCATTTTTGTTTAAAAACCATAGTAACAAACAGTCTGGATCCTGATGAGACGCCGAGTTACTCGGCGTCTCATCTGGATCCAAACTGTTTGCATTGGTAATCACAGATCCGGCACTGGCAGCGAAAGGGTTAAGATCATATTCTTTGTGATAGTCAACCTGAGACACATGTGAGTTCATGTCAAATGATGAGCCGCATTGACCATAGTCTGCTCAGATTCTGAAACATTTGTAATTAGTTTGCGAGAAGAATGTGACCACCAATGTCTCAAGTGAGAATAATATGATCTGAGCGCCATTTTGTGCCACCATGGAGACTAAAGTCAACGAATGATAAATTGATAATGTCTATAATGTTACCTTTACACCCATCTAATATCACATTTTATTTCCCCCAAACATCTTCGTCATTACATCTAATGATTTTTAACCACAGACACTTGATGCTCTTGAGGACAATCAGTTGTATAAGCATGATGTTAGTGTCATATCTTTCAATAAAATAGTTTACACTAACGCCTTTTCATGCCTTTGCAAGCAAAGTAGACCCCCATCAGACGGTTCCTGTAAGAACCGTCTGACCAGGGTTTTTTTCTGTTTGCATATGGAAAAATAACAGTACTGACTCTACAGTTTCTACATGTACCAATACCAAATATGCCATTACAAATTATGAAAAAATCACCTAATACATACAAAATGTATTCATGGTGTCATTATTTCTTAGATGCATATTCAACAGGGAAACGGTTAATAAAATTGCTGTATTATTTGTACCGTAAAATAAAATAAATATCAGATCCCATTAAAGGGTCGGGGTGACGACATATAACTAAATAACCCTTTACTCCATGAATATTCATGTAAGACATTGTGGCATCGTGCTTATTAATTAGATTAATTGTTATAATAGCAAATTTGTCGATGGCAGGAGGAAGAAGCAAACAGGATAGACCATGGCCAGACAGTTGCTACAGGAGCCGTCTGATCTTGGTATACTCTGTTTGCAAAGGCGTTGAAACGCGTATTTATGGAGTAAACCTTTAGAAATGATTTGTCGGGTTAAAACTATCTTCTGTCATACTCCATGGGATCTGATATTTATATAATTTGATTGCTTTTGATATGAATGGAGTGCTGTCTTCCTTTTACGTTCTTTTTTGGCATGAGGCATTTTGTCTGAGTGTAGTAATAACGCCGATACTTTGTTATTAGCATTAAACAGCGTACTCTTTCGCTGCCAATTATTAGTCTTCAAAATTTGTCATCGGCTACAAATTTCGTGCATTTATTTATCTCCAGTTTTCTTTCAAAAACGTTACTCCGGTAATAAACGGTTTGCGTCCTGATGAGACGCCGAGTTACCCGGCCTGTGATCTGGATCCAAACTGTTTGCATAGGTACATGTAATTACAGATGCGACATCAGCAGCTGGTAATAACACATCTTATTATACTGCAAAGTAAAATCCTCACTTCTGATTGGTTAACTAGCCGTGTACATGAGTCCATGTACCCTGTGAGCTGACAGGGTACATAGAAATTCCCCATGGCAGGCCCCACATATTATGGTCAGAAACCAAAAGACCGACTTCTCGACTCGGCTAAACAATAGCAAAATTCATAATAGACAACTATTGATACGTAAAGAAAACAATGCAGAAATGAATTAAAAAACACTATTGTTTGAAATGACCAATAAAACAGTTTTTAGAGGAGTTATTATATCGTCCAGCCATCTATAATAACACGAACGCCGATGAAATACAATACACAACACTTCGGATACCTTTGGGTAGAAATAAATGTATTGGGGCGCTTTTAGGGGAATTAGCGTGTTTAGTGATTCAACATGCAAAAATGGATTTATATAAATTATCCGAACCATAAAACTTTGCAGTATAATAAATTCGTTATACAGTTCTTTCCCAGGGTACATGACGATTTATTCCCGGCTGGTAAAATCATGTAACCCTCGCCTAACGGCTCGGGCAACATGATTTTCCTCAGCCGGGAATAAATCGTCATGTACCCTGGGAAAGAACTGTATAACTAATAATGTTATTGCTCACAGCTTGTGACAAGTGTCTTTCAGTTGTACACATGTACTTTTTAGCTTCCTTTTCTACAAATGTGACTGTATGTCATATCAAAAATCGGCATCGATCACATTCGTCACAAAATGTTACAAATGTTACGAATGTGATCCGTTACGAATGTGATCTAACACAGCACAGTTTGCAAGGCGGCAATAGATGGCTATGGTAGAGATCACGGTTGATATATTAATGTACATGTACAGTTATGTCTCGCTAATACGACCACACAAAAGAAGTCTAATTCTGGAACAGGCTGTAGCTTAATGCAGGACAAACGTGATACAGAAAGCTACTATAGGAACTTTCTGTATCACCTTTAACCCGTATTAAGCAGCCACATGCTTTAACTACACTAAATACTTATTAATCTTATAGTCGCATTAGCGAACCTGTACTGTACTACATGTATCATACGCTGGTAAAGCCATTATAAGATGGTATCATCTTTTGAAGGACATCTAGATAGTTTGCATGATGTATTGATTGTTACTATATATGAATCATTCATATATACTGGTTGCTGTTGAGAATCCTTGTTTTACGACTGGCTTAATTTCGCATCTGCGTAATGTGATAATATCTAAATGGCACGTGAATTGCGTACAGTAAAACCTCCAGTAGCTTTCGGCATGGCTTTCATCCCGTATTAACCAACCACCTGCCACGAAGTATCTAAATTCTTCTCTACTAGAATTCCGGTTTAGAGGTTTTTTACTGTATATATACTAGATTTAGCTGCAACGTGGTAATTCATTGCAATGTAGCTTGACTATATATCGATTTAGAGTTTATACTCGGAGGAAACAAATGATCAAACCTGTCACTATGATGCATAAGTGTGAAACTCACAAGGGGGCCATAAAATACATCATAATATATGCAGTATAGTCTCGCTAATGTGACCACATACTTTATTAACCCTTCTCTTGCTGAATTTAAAAAAACATTTCTCCTTCTTGACCCATGCCCTGTTGTATAATTACACATATCTTCACTGTGTACAAGTATTTCGCTGTGCAATCACTGTTGTGGAGTGCACTGGTTGCACAATCAACGTGTAAATAGTGCAGACCCTGATGAGACAGCTCCTACAGGAGCTGTCTCATCTGGGTCTTCACTATTTACAGGTAGGTATATTGACGCGAATAGCAAGCGAATTGGGTAACATAGGAGACTGTAAAAGCTTGTGGTTACTTCATGTAAGTCAAAAGTAATGCAGAAAGCTCTTATGTGAGTTTTCTGCATAAAATTTGTCCTGCATTAAGCTACCACTTGATCTAAAATATGTACTTACACTTCTTTTGATTGGTCGTATTAACAAGACTTGACTGTATTTAGTATCATGATCCGGTCATATAAGAGACGATTTGAACCATTTGAAACTGTATAAATGTTTTCAAGTATAATTCTGATATCTAAATTATACCACCTTTAAACACAATCAACATGAAAATTGCATATTTCTAGACAAGTCTGCTAGAACGATAAACCCGAATATTGCTGTTCTACAGCA
Organism: Azorinus chamasolen; assembly: GCA_963576725.1. NCBI lineage: Eukaryota > Metazoa > Mollusca > Bivalvia > Cardiida > Solecurtidae > Azorinus > Azorinus chamasolen. The sequence goes on along the minus strand of OY755235.1, from coordinate 87,197,392 downwards.
CAGAGTCAGTCACGAATCTATTATTACATACACTTATAGTGTGTTTTGTAGTCAATATACACATCTATGTCGGACATACATTTCATGAACATAGCCCTTTCAGGGCCAAATTTCTAATTGTGATCTGCAACCCAAATTTGCCCAATCCTTCGTTAAAATAAGGAAATGAGATAAATTAATACAACTTTCAAAGGAATAAAGTACAGTTATAAAAAATAGTGACTGAGACAAAAAGTAAAGTCCTTGACCAGACGCCACCTTGAAAAGGCGGCGTCCGATCTGGGACTGCACTATTTGTCGTGGTGTATTTATGCGACATCGGTGGTGAAAGGGCTGATGCCTTCACCACTTTTAGGCGAATGCAAACAGTTTGGGTCCAGAGGTGACGACGAGTAACTCTAATTGTTTGATACTGATTATATTTTTGTAAATAAATTGAAGACAATGCCATTTTGAAACCTGAAGTACATGATACTCTTAGCCGATGAAATTTATTTGGTGCTCAAAGTGTTAACCCATTCCGTAATGGGAGAAAAAATAACATTTTCTAGAAAAAAAGAAAACTTTAGAATTGTGCAGTTTAGAAACCATTCTTAACTAGAAATGTGTCCATAGAACTCTGATGCCCTCACTTCAGATTTTTTTGTCACAGAAAGTAAGGGTCATAATCATGCATGCAAGAAAGAGTCCGGACAAGATAGTTTTGAAGTCATTTTTGCAAATAAAGGGCAGCAACTCCTAAACGACTTAAGCGATTTACATGGTTATCAAACTGGACTAAAATATAATGGCCACAAACATGTGTGTAAAGTTTGGTGTGGACTGGACAAAAAGTTTTTTCAAAAAGAGCCCGGACACATTCTAGATGTGCGTACGGATGGACATACGGACGGACGGACGGACAAGGGCAACCCTATATACCACTTCTATGTTGGGGCAAATAGAGTATTTATTTTCAAATGTTATATGTATCCCAATGGTTTCCTAAAAGTTACTTTTACAGGGGTGTCAAAAGGCGTCAACACGAGGGAATGGCTTAACGAGTTTGTATATTACCTAGGTATTTGAGACAACGCACCATTTAAAGTCATCCCGAAATTGTGAATTACTTTGGTTTTTCTACTTCCATGGGCATTGTTAGTCAAATTTGCCATTAAAAGAGTTCGGCAGATTTGATGTTTGTATAATGCAATGCGTCTATGGTATGCTATCACTGTATGATAACAGTATGTCTGTTTTAAGTAGACACATCATATAACTGAAATGCCGTTGTCGAGGAGATTAGCCTAGCACAGAGCTATCAGTACCGACTGTTTTAAGATGAGCTTAAAGTTGGTTTGAATAACATATTGAGAAAGTAATTACCAAATTATACAATACCGAAAGATAATAAACTACATCTTAACATTTTTATTATCATGGGATGTTCTTTATTATTTACAAAACAAACCAAGTTATTTATCGGACGATGAAGCTGCTTAGCTGCATAATAATATGAAACTTTATCTCACAGTGAAAGAATAAACAATACAGTAAAACCCCTCTAATGCGACCACCTAAAAGAGGTATAATTTTGGGTGGTAAAGGGAGGTGGTAGATTAATGCAGGACAAAAGTAATGCAGAAAGCTCCTAGAGGAGCTTTCTGCATTACTTATGTCCTGCATTAAGCAACCAGCTGCTTATAAAGACACACATGTTAATTCATTTAGTGGTCGCATTAGAGGGGTACTGTCTTCTCAGATTTGGATCCGATGCAAAGTCGTCCACTCCCGTTTCGATCTAGATTTTTTAAACTACTGACCGAGTTTCAAACAGCTTGGATTCTAATGAGACGCAGAATTACTCTGCATCTCATCTGGATCCATGCTCTTTGCAAATGAGAGTGAAGTCGCACATAGCGGGAGAAAGGCTGGCTTGTAGTATTTTCCAAAGACATATAGGGTTTGTATATTGAATACTAAAGAGTGGTCATAACATAGGGATTGGTTGAGAAATAAAGTTAATCTTGAATTTGAATGTGTTTTATTGAACGCATCTTGTGTGGGCCTCTTATACTAACTCTATGTACTTGTATCTGTCATGTTTATATTGTATTATTGACAAAGCCAAAGGTAGTGTGTATATTGTTCTCGATAATAAACGTAGATTGATTAAAACTGAAAGTCGCCAGGCATCTGATCATTTGAGTAAACATTGAGATTGAGTTACACAAGACTCCACTTATATTTAGAAATCAATATCTTTTGACGACGGAACTATCATACTTTAAAATGATAGAGTTTTGAGTGAAATCTTCAAATGATAGAGTTTAGAGTAAAACCTGCAAATAATAGAATTTTGAGTAAAACCTACAAATGATAGAATTTTGTGTGAAACCTTCAAATGATAAAGTTTTGAGTAAAACCTTCAAATGATAACAGTTTTGAGTAAAACATTCAAATGATAGACTTTAGAGTAAAACCTTCAGATAACAGAGTTTTGAGTAAATCACTCAAATAAAACAGTTTTGAATAGATAATAGTGTTTTGAGTAAAAGCTTCAACGATAGAGTTTTCAGTGAAACATTCAAATAAGAGAGTTTTCAATAAATCCTTCAAATCATAGAGTTTTGAATAAAGCATTTAAATGATAGAGTTTAAAGAACCCTTCATATTTGTAATGCACTTTTAGAACAACTTGGTTGTGGACTACAATAAATAAATCTACAATGTCTATATTAAACATGCTACTACAAGTTTCTTCAAATTTAGCAGCGATGCTTCAATTTCAGTTTGTGCACTCTTACATACTTTGGCGAATACATTTCATATATTTTGGCAATAACTTAAGGGATAAAATAGTGAAAGACCAGACAGAAAAAATAAACAAAAATGGAAATGTTCGTTCGTCTTGAAAATTTATGCTATAATTCTAAAATTACATTTGTTTTCAATTTCCTTGGGAAAGAATTCCCAGGATGCAAAATAGCTAAATTCTTATTGAATGCCGTATTGGCGTTAAATATGCATCAAATATGTTTGCAAAGTTCATCAAAATAAAAACGTGAAGTACCTAGTTATAGTCTACTTTCAGTCTGGAGGACCGCTCAGCCGACTGCATTTACTGCCCGGTCATTGAGTCTTTCACCTATAATATTCAGCACTGCTGACATACATGTATGGCGCAATCATGCAGCCGCAGTACCGGCTAGTGACTCTCACAGGTACCCATTTTAACCCCTTGATGGAGAGGAGGTGCGGGTGGGAGACACTGAAAAGTGTCTCTGAAATTTCCTGGAGAGACCGGGATTTGAATCCCGGTACTCCTGATTGGTCGTCAAGCGCGTTACCACTAGACCATCGCACATGTTTGTGTAAAACACAATAAAACTAGATAATCTGAAGTTTTGATAATGAACAATTGATTCAGAACTTTATAGCCAGAGACAGCTTAAAGCAGGTTGAAATTCATGAAGAAAGCTCCTAGAGGAGATATGCGATGGTCTAGAGGAGCTCTGCGTAACTTTCGTCGTGCATTAAGCTTTCATCTGTCTTAAAACCCTAAAATAAGGTTAAGTTTTAATGCTTGCTACAGACAGGTTTCACAGTAGTTGGTTTTCCATATGTCATATATTAACCTTTTACTCTATGAATATTCATGTAATAAAAAATGACGTCATGAATATTAATTACATTATTTTTTAATAGCACATGAACACATGCGTTGTTGGTCTTGTCGGAGACTGTAGAATAATATCATCTATGCTATATCATAAGCAAACAGAGCAAACCCTGATCAGACAACTATAGGAGCCGTCTGATCTGGGTCTACTCTCTTTGCAAAGGCGTGGTAAGGCGGTTTATGGAGGAATGGGTTAATAACTTCATCTTTAACCTGCTGAGCAACACTTCAATTTGTCACGCGCTTTGATGCTGATAACTCATTGTAAGTACACGGAATTGAGGAATACATACGCTACACCAAAAGTCAGTACAATATGTGTGCAGTTCATTCTTGTTTTTCTTTTTTGTCGTAATTCAGATCAGTCAAATACTTGTTACATCTAGTTGCACATTAGGAAACTCATAAGGATGGGTGAGTTCAAACTGAACAGTGTACACACTTTGCTGGTTTTCTCGGCAAAATTTCGAACTTGAAAAACCCCGAACACCTCCGAAAAACCGGCCGATCGATCTGTCCTCGAGGGGGTCCGCTTTTCACAGGTTTCACTGTACACATCTATATTATAAGCTCAAATATATATCCCTTCACGGAATTACAACCCAAAGGATGCTCGATAAAACATCCATCATCTTTCGCTTTAAAGACGTTATCGGGAATAATCTCTAAATGTGCTGACAGTAAATATATAAATTTGAAAAAATATTATTTCGAAAAGTAATTAAATATGTTGGATTATATCATATGTTTCGATCGCATATACGCGTCTGAACTATGTGCTTTAATGTGAGTAGAATTAACAGGCGGATGTTATATGTTCATGTTTTCTATATGTCTTCAAAGCATCATTCATACTATAAAATCCGTTAAGCGTCAGTCAAAACTCAAAACTAGCAATATTTAATCGTAAATCATTGACGAAAGCTGTTATGATAAAATGCGAGAGTACTTGTCTCGCAATATAGTCCCCGGTGGAGAGGTAAATTAATATGTATGTGCATCTCCTGGCGACTTTGCAAGAGCAGCTTTAATCGTAAGATATAAGTACATCTCACGGGGACTATGGCAGTCTATAATTCTGACTTACAATGTGCATGACACAAGCAATTGCGTGTTATTTGTGTATCTTTTATTTAATCCTTTACTGCAGTGGAAACTGTCTTAAGCGCCATCAATTAACTGAACATAGGAGTCTTTTAAAAAACAGGAGGTTGCTTAATGCAGGGCAAGCGTAATACAGAAAGTTCCCATAGGAGCTTTCTGTATTACTTTTGACCTGCATTAAGCTACCACCTACCTTACATGTCCATAATTAGACCTCTTTTCGTTGGCCGCTAAAAGACATGGACTTGACTGTCGTCGCCTTTGCAGAAACAATAGACTCAGGTCAGACGACTGCAGGAGTCCGTCTGACCAGGACTAGGAAACCGTTTGCTTATGGGTGAATGTAGATGTAATTCTAAAGTTTCTGTCATTTTTCATGGAGAACATATTTAACTTTCGCTGTTAATGTCGCTTCTGTGATAATCTATGAAAACAATTTGGATCCAACTGAGGCGCCGTATCCTTAGGATCCCAATTGTTTGTTACTGTGGCTGGTTTTTTATCAAACAAATGAGAAAAAAATGTAGAAGACGAAAAAGTTGACACAATTTAGCAGCGAATGAGTTGGAAAAAATGACGTTTGTACATGTATTATTTGACCAACCTTTCCATATTTACTGATTGATAAAACTATATAAAAACCTTAAAACACAAAATTCATATAACTAAATTAATCTTCTACATTCTGAAAATAATTATTTCGTTCTGCGTTTGGACCAAAGGCAGTTTTATCTTGCATAACTCGCCAGAAACATGATCAGAGTAAAAAACAGTTTGGACTTTGATGAGGTGCCGAGTAACTCGGTATCTCATCTGTATCAAAATAGTTTGCAAAAAATACCACAAAATCGTCAGTCGATTGCGGATGGTTTAACGTTCTGCAGCTAACTGAAATACTGAACTCATTCAATTTTTATGTGAGAGATGCTTACAACAGTAATATCTGTTGGTACAAATCTTTGAGGTAATTAAATGTTTCTTATAGGAGTCATCTGATATGTGTCTTTTGTATGTCCCATGTTTATGGGGTATGTTTTTCAAGTTGGTTTAACCCTTTACCCAATAGATACGCTTTTATCGTCTCTGCAAACAGAGTAGACCCAAATCAGACGGCTCCTGTATAGGAGCCGTCTGATCCGGGTCTAATCTGTTTGCTTATGGAATTAAACATATCTAATTCTAGTTTCTACAAGGGTCACACTTTCCTTTTTCATATGAGGGATAGGGTTAATCAAACAAAACAATACTATCACATGTTCTGAATATTTAACCCTTTATTCTATGAATATACATGCAAGAAATAGTGTATGTATGACGATTTGAAGTGAAAGTTCCATCAATAAACGCTTCAATTACAGTTGAACGTCGATATCTCGAACTCGGATAACTCGAAGTTTAGGATAACTAGACCAACAGTTCGGTCCTTTCCAATTTACATTACAGACTTGTTCTAAAATGTATCACTACACATATATAGAAACACACGTGGCAGCTAAATGCAGGAGGAGCTTTCAGCATTACTTTTTACCTGCATTAAGCTGTGACTGAGATATTGGTCAAATCGGATGACTCGAACCTCTGTTATCTCAAATTAATCATATGGTCCCTTGAAGTTCGAGAGTTCGAAGTTCAACTGTGCATTATAAATCTTGGCATTTGTTATGTTCAATCATTATTATGAAGATTGTCAATTTGAACTTGTCCATGTGATACAAAATAAGCTTTTTACATCGATACTAATAATTTTTGTTCTACAACAAACTATTATCGTCGTGGTCGAACAGTTAACGAAATTGAAATATAACCCGAATGATTACTAATGCATTGTCGAATTGCACCGTGTCTTCGGTATCAAACACATGAAAGTTTTGCTTTTTTTCGGCATATATTACATTGTTGTTCGATATGCTTCTTGTCAGAATATAAACAAATGATTTACGTAATGTTGAGGCATTTCTAAAACACACTGCAGTTAGAGACTATCACTTTTTAGCTCACCAGAGCACAAAGTGCTCAGGGTGAGCTTTTGTGATTGCCTGATGTCCGTCGTCCGTCGTCGTGCGTCGTGCGGTGTGCGTCGTCCGTCGTCCGTCGTCCCGCGTCAACAATTTGAACCTTTAAAAATCTTCTCCTCTGAATCTACAGGGTTCTCAGCTTTCATCTTTGGTACATAGCATCACCTATAGGTCCTCTACAAAAGTTATATAAATTATGCCCCTGGGGTCAAAATTGGCCCCTCCCAGGGAAGGGCAGTTTTCAATAGAAACATATAGTAAAACTTTGAAAATCTTCTCCTCTGAAACCAGAAGGTTATCAGCTTTCATATTTGGCACATAGCATCATGTTCAGGTCCTCTACAAAATTTATATAAATTATGGCCCTGGGGTCAAAATTGGCCCTGCCCCAGGGTTGGGCAATTTTCAATAGAAACAAATAGTGAAATCTTTGAAAATCTTCTCCTCAGAAACTGGAAGGCTCTCAGCTTTCATATTTGGCAAAGGTATCATGTTCAGGTCCTCTACAAAAGTTATATAAATCATGGCCCTGGGGTCAAAATTGGCCCCGCCCCAGGGGTTGGCAGTTTCAATAGAAACAAATAGTGAAATATTTGAAAATCTTCTCCTCTGAAACTTGAAGGTTCTCAGCTTTCATATTTGGCAGAGAGTATCATGTTCATGTCCTCTACAAAGGTTATATAAATTATGGCCCTGGGGTCAAAATTGGCCCTGCCCCAGGGGTGGGCAATTTTCAATAGAAACAAATAGTGAAATCTTTGAAAATCTTCTCCTCTGAAGCTGGAAGGCGCCCAGCTTTCATATTTAGCACAGAGCATCATGTTCATGTCCTCTACAAATGTTATATAAATTATGGCCCTGGGGTCAAAATTGGCCCCGCCCCAGGGGTGGGCAGTTTTCAATAGAAATAAATAGTGAAATCTTTGAAAATCTTCTCCTCTGAAGCTGGAAGGCGCCCAGCTTTCATATTTGGCACAGAGCATCATGTTTATGTCCTCTACAAATGTTATATAAATTATGGCCCTGGGGTCAAAATTGGCCCTGCCCCAGGGGTGGGCAGTTTTCAATAGAAACATAGTAAACCTTTGAAAATCTTCTCCTTTGAAACCAGAAGGTTCTCAGCTTTCATATTTGGCACATAGCATCATGTTCAGGTCCTCTACAAAATTTATATAAATTATGGCCCTTGGGTCAAAATTGGCCCCACCCCAGGGGTGGGCAGTTTTCAAAAGAAACAAATAGTGAAATCTTTGAAAATTTCCTCTGAAGCTGGAAGGCTCTCAGCTTTCATATTTGGCACAGAGCATTATGTTCAAGTCCTCTACAAATGGTATATAAATTATGGCCCTGGGGTCAAAATTGGCCCCGCCCCAGGGGTGGGCAGTTTTCAATAGAAACATATAGTGAAAACTTTGAAAATCTTCTCCTCTGATTGTCTGGTGAGCGATTCAGGGCCATTCTGGCCCTCTTGTTTTAGCTTATAACTTATATTGAACAAGAAAGGATTTGAACTTTCTACGACAGAAATTACCGCAAGTTTTAACTTAAGATAATCTCAGTCGCACTCTCTTTAATACCACGGGCTTCAGAGGGATTCTGCAGAACAATATTTATACCAGAATATATTATTGTTTACGGTGTCCCCACCTCCTTCAACAAATAAAATGGGTGGGTTCCAAGATTGATTCGGACGAATTTACCGTGAATAATTTGGGAGGAAAGCATATTCAAATTTTGACATTTAAATCAGAGGACCTACGAAGATATTCATCACAGTTAGACGTACTTTCTGAGACATATTTGCAAACTGGCTAGTATTAATTAGATACAATATCCGCGACTCTTATCAGAGCAATCATTGATATCGATGTTAGGAGTGGGCAGGTTTGTAAACACGGAAAACTACTTGGCCGAGAAAGGATAACTGCACAAAGACGTTATTGCTCCTGCCACACACTGTATAATTTAGAGCCATAAAACAGTCTGACTACCATAAACTGTGTGACATTAACTCCCACATAATGGGTAAGGCACTGCATGCAAAATTTCCAGCGATAAAATCAATTATCGAATCCTACACAAGGATTTACTTTGCATGACATGCGACGTGCAACTGTCTGCAAGGGGGTTCAAGTTTTATATTCTTGAAAGATGACTGAATGATGAAACACAACATCGGCAACACATTTCCACTTGTTCATATCACTTTATTCAGCAAAAACTTTATTAAGTTAACCTTCGCCTGCTATTCACGTCAATATACCTACGTGTAAATAGTGAAGACCCAGATGAGACAGCTCCTGCAGGAGCTGTCTCATCAGGGTCTGCACTATTTACAAGTTGATTGTGCAACCAGTGCACTCCACAGCAGTGATTGCACAGCAAAATACTTGTACACAATGAAGATATATGTAATTATACAACAAGGCATGGGTAAAGAAGGAGAAATGTATTTTAAAATTCAGCAAGAGAAGGGTTAAGTTAACATGCCAAGGGGTGCCTTGATAATTAGATGTATTTATATAAGATGTTTTTATTTGTATTGGGGGTTTATGTCTCTTGAACAGTATTTGTCATTTTTCGAGGCTTCCTCGCGTGATGGATCCAAATGCCCAGACAGGGATTCGAACCCACAGTGGCGAGGGGCTTAGCGATTGTCAACCGAAGACCATAACCACTTGGTCACGGAGACCCCAGTATTTACGTAAGAATAAAGAAAAACATCCGTTATACATGGTAAGCGCAAACACATGGAGAAAATTAGGAAGAGTTCGTACAGTATATATGCCTATATGGCTAATTTGTACTTCAGCAAAATGGAGTAAACAGTCAGGTTCATTGAGCTTGTATTACAAATTGCACTAAGGTTCAGTGTATGCTTTGAAGACAAAACACAACCGAGTACATTAAAGCAAATTACAAACTCATTCACCTTTAACGTGTAGGGTAGGTTTCCGTCTAGTCAGTTTAACCTTTCAGTGCGGAAAACGAGTCTCTACTCTCACTTGCAAAGTTTTAACAGATAAGTCCTGATGAGAGGACTCCTTGAAAAGTATTTGAAACAAACACTGAATAAATTATTGTACTGCCATTGAGATGGGTGATTGCTTAATGCAGAACACAAGAATAGCACAAAGCTCCCATTGGGAGCTTTTTGCAATTCTTGTGTTCTGCATTAAGCATTCACCTGTTAGTACTAGTGTCAAGCTGGCCATATGGTTTCTTTCAGCTCGTTATAACGACAACAAAACTTCTGGAAACAAATACCTTCGTTGTACTTTCAGTAAAGATCGCCAATATGAACTTTTAATAACTTTGAAATGGGGATCTGTTAGGCCCTTGACTACTGAATACAGGGTGAAAATTATACTGGAAGCCCGACCCGAGAACAGATTTATGCATGACTTTCACCCTGCATTAAGCTGTCGCCTGTTTCAAATACCGACAGGAACAGGTCCGTGAGCGAAATATTCTTAGTCTCAACGTACTATATGTACAGGCATCGAGTCGGAGTCCAGTTTCAAATATCTGACTTGTCAGATTTTCAGTGCACACAAATCGTACAATTTTAGAATTAACTCAGACTGCAGCACAATGTTGTATAACCCCAGAGCCTGGTTAACCCTTTTCCTGTTCTATGTTTATTTCAAATGTCAATGCCTACCGAATATTCAAGGACAAAATAGCTATAATGAAATATGGAAGCTGGAACATTGTAGCCATTTTAGAAAATAATGAAACAGATCTATCAAATTCCATTAGCAAACAGAACAGACCCTGATCAGACGGCTCCTATAGAAGCCGTCTGATCTGGGTCTTCTCTGTTTGCAAATGCGTTAAAACACGTATATATGAGGGAAAGGGCTAAACGAGGAACGTTAGAGGCTATTAACTGCATAGTCTTTAGATCGATTTAATCACGCCACAACGTAAAATCTGAATAATATTTGTTGTTTGTATTTAACCAACGGTAAAAGTTTTTCGCAAACGATTACCTAATATTGACTTGTCCTTCTTCCTGAAGTAATGGGAACGATTATAGAAACTAGCACACTCTCTTCAAAGACATCCAGGGCACTTTACCTAAACGCCGTGACTGGAACAAATGTTTTGCAGCGAACATGATGAAAGTCGGGAAATTGAAATAATTGACACTTTGAAAGTCAGGCTTGCTTGGACAAGAAATTATGTATGTATATAATAGAACAATGGAGAGACAATGGGTAAGCTGAAGCTGCCATTATTTGCCAAAGGTTTGCTAATGGAAAAGTCACAGCTAGTATGTCCACAGGCATTGATGAACAGATAAATACCGACTACTAGTCAGTTATTGGACGGACGTTTCTCATCGGTTATCGCGTTTAAGCGCTACTGTTGATGGTAGTTACCATGGCGAGATTGAGAGATGGACGTCACACGCCTATTGAAGAAAAATAGATATTCTCCACGCGGTATTGATAGGAACGGTGACAAAGCATGAATAACTACATTAAATCAGTCGAAACAGACAGGCAATGATGAAATAGTTGTTCCACAAATGTATTGTTTTAGTACTGGATAAAAATGATGCATATCATAATAAGGAGAATAGTGCATGGGGATATTTGTTTGCTCTTTGATAGTGTGTGGTCGTAAGGTGGAATTTGAAATAATTAAACGGAAATTATTTCTACGTGATATTTTGTGATTAAAAATTATCGGAAGGAAGAGAATTGTTTCACCAAGGAAAATATAGCAGATAATTTCTCGAACTAGACGGATTTAACACGCAATGTAAATTAAATTGTGTGCAGAAATTGATTTTTATGCAAATAAGATGAATGTTATGTTATTATTCTTTGATTGTTTAAATATTTGTTTGAAATTAATAAGATAGGCCAAACATACGAAATAGAACCAAAGGAGAAAGACGGAACCAAGAATCTGCCTTACAAAAAAAATATCAAGTGAATAAATTTCATAAATATATATTTATTTAATATACGCTTTCAGTATAGAGTTTCTGGAAATTATTTTGGATATAACTGCTAGTAGCATAGTTTTGGATATAGTGGCAATGGTGTCTGCAACAGGAAAAGTTGGATTGGGTTCGAGTCCGTGCTAGCTGGAGGTGCCCGCTGGTCTTCGCCGGGCGTCTCTGGGCATGGATGTGAGCTAAGGTAGATGTATGAAAGTAATGGCCAGAACGCACAAAGGCTGCTGCTCGGCGCTACACTTCAGAGAGGACAATGCACGATTCGTGCTCTTAATGGTCGTCATGGTGCTCTATATGCTATTCGGGGCCTCTATGTTTATGCTTTTAGAAAAAGAAAATGAAGATAAGGAGAAAAAGGATTACCTCGCCAAGTTGCAAGAATTCTATGATAAATATCCAACCGTCGAAAAAGTCCATCTAGAAGATCTTCTTCGCCGGCATTCCGAAGCTGAGTCGGCGGGATTTGTCGGTAATAAAAGGCCTCGATGGGATTTCTCAGGATCATTTTACTTCGTCGGAACAGTAGTCTCAACAATAGGTGAGAATATTGATATAAGCCATTTCTCTTAATTATCGTTCTGTAACTATGCAGACACGCCGATGAATTAACATTTTTTTTCTGTAACTATGCTGACACGCCGATGAATTAACATTTTTTTCTTAATAATTGTTCTTTAACTATGCTGACAAGTCGGTGAATTAACAATTTTAATTATTATTCTTTAACTATGCTGACAAGCCGATGAATTGAACAAAACATCATGTGGTTTGGCTAACTTCTTATATCACGGTTATTCGTTAAAAAAAACCAAGACATTGTGAATATACATTTGGTTATTTTTTTTTTCTAATAGCCTACACAATACGACAGGGACATTATCAATGGAAATGGTAGAATCAGATCTATAGTATGACATAAGCAAACAGAGCAGACCCAGATCAGACAGCATCTACGTAAATCGTCTGATCTGGGTCTACCCTGTTTGCAAAGGCGTTAGAAGACGTATCTGTTGAGTAAAGCAGAAGTCCAGATACGACGCGTACATTAAAACATTTTCAAAAATAACTTCTCTATTTCTCCACCAAACCCTATGCTGTGACCACTCTTAAGCTAAAGAGTGGTCACAACATAGGCTTTGGTGAAGAAATGACGATTTTAGTATTTGAGTACGCACCATTATCTGTAGCTCTGATATAGGGCCGTAAAAAGTCTCCACGTACTTCATTCTCAGTGTTCTCGGGATCATTAGTTTTGATGTCATTATTTTTGAAAATTGAATACTGCTTAAGCCTGTGCTAGGGGGCGTGAGTAGTGTTGAAATTTTAATTACTACTCATGAACAGACTCAATAAAACCGAGTCTACAACTTTCTCTTTTGTTTTCGAAACTTTTCTCATTTTTCAGAATAATTATATTAACCCGCCGAACACTGTCGGTGAATTTAGATACATTTTGCAACTGTTTAGGTCCAGATGGGATGACGATTTATAGTTATGATCGAATCTGTTTCTAGAAATGCGTAGTAATATATTTTAGAGCAATTCTGTATTGTAAATTGTTAAGGACTGAACTTTTTAGTTCGAGTTATCCCGAAGTTCGAGTTATCTGAGTTCGACATATCGAAGTTCATCTGTTAATGATAAAAAATCAGGTTATGAATATTCATGACGTCATTATTTCTTACATGAATATGAAACAGGGAAAGGAAATGTATAAACTTCGTGCCGTCTTTCGAAACATTCTGTCAATCATCAATGTATACACTATATAAACAGTAGTGGGTTGACAAAAGGCATTTTCAAAAACAAAATAACAACAACTAAAATAGATACTGAAAATTTGCTTAATTAAACACATCAGACAGTGCGACTCTTGTCTCATGGTTTTGTGATGCAAATATGCAGACAAAGTTTCTGCTCAGTCAATTTCAATTTAGATAGTAATTCCCTGCAGTATCCACAGTCGAACTAATTAAAATTTGTTTCGGCTTTTGATCTTTTGAGAATTGTCCATGAATACGCAAATTGTTCTTTACGAGTGAACATATTGAAACCTATTAATTCCAATATTAACCATTTCACCACCAATGTCGCAAAAATATCACCACGACAAATAGTGCAACCCCAGATCAGAGGCTTCACTTTTTGTCTCAAACTCTATTTCTATATCTGTGCTTTATTCCTTTGAAATTTGCATTTATTTATCTTATTTCCTTATTTTACCGAATGATTTAACCCTTACAGTGCGGGACCCGAGTCACTAATGTCCTTTGCAAACAGTGTAGACCCAGATGAGAGGGCTCCTAGGAGAGCCCTCTCATCAGGGTCTGCACTGTTTGTCATGTTACACTTTTCTTTAGAAAACATCCCTAAATATTCACCATAAGCTTGACCTATTTGAATTAAGGAATATTCCATTTGAAAAGTCAGCGTTGTAAGGGTTAATAAAATTGGTTTGCAGACGCCAAATAGAAATTTAGCGCCGACAGAAGATGCTTCCAGATCTTAGTTTTGAACCCATCGATGTTGAGGGGACACAACAAACTATGTGCTGGTATTATCCATTGACATCGATGAGTTCAGCAAACAGTGCAGACCCTGATCTGGGGTTCCTTCAGAAGCCCTCTTATCTGGATCTACATTGTTGGCCTATTCCCTTAAAGGGATACTTGGCACAAATGGGTTAAACTTAATATATATGTTTATATTTACTAGAAATAATGATTTTTTTCACCATTTAAATGGCGCACTGCAGAAATGCACATAACACTGGCTAGTTAGAAATATCAAATGCATAAATCGATAGTTAAGTAAATTTAAACGAAATGTATATATTGTTAAATATTCCCATAGCAATCGAAATACAGATGAACTTCGAAATCTTGAATGCGGAGAACTCGAACTTCGGGATACTCTAAGTAAACGTTCGGTCCTTCCAAAATTTACAATACAGAATTATTCTAAAATGTTTCACTGTGATAGAAACACATGTGACAGCTAAATGCAGATCGAAATAAAGTAATGCAGGAGCTTTCAAAATTACTTTAGACCTGCATTAAGCTGGGAACTTGAGAAATGGTTCGGATAACTCGAACATCTGTTATCTCGAGTGTTTTGTATGGACCCTTGACAATCAACATATCGTAGTTCAACTGTATATATAAACAATGAAATACCTCTAAAGCAACCACCGAAAAGAGTATGGATCTTAAAGAAATATGGTAGCTTAATGCAGGACGAAATTGATGTAGAAATGCAGGAGCTTTCTACGTCACTTTCGTCCTGCCTTAAGCAGTCACTTGCCTTACATGTGCATGTTTATTCATAAAGTGGTTGCTTTAGAGGAGTTTTACGATATAGTAAAACCTCTCTATAACGGCCACTAAATTGTGTTAATTAGTTGGTATTTAGGGCAGGTGGCTGCTTAAAGCAAGGTGAAAGTAAAACAGAACGCTCCTATAGGAGCGTTCTGTTTCGCTTTCACTTTGCTTTAAGCATCCACCTGCTTTTAACACAAAATACTTTATGTAATTTAGTGGTCCTTATAGAGAGGTTTTACTGTATTTTTCCTTCTAGTGGATAGAACGGCTGTCTATGATATGACATATATGGTTCTGTAATGAATGCCGATATTTTCCCAATCATCCGGAGTAAACATATATCCGATGTACCAATGGGGAGTTGTAATGGCATAACAAGGGTTAACCCTTTCCCTATTCTATGTTTATTCCAAATTTTAATACCTACTAAATCTTCATAGACAAAATAGTTATAATGAAATATGGAAGGTGGAACATTGTATCCATTTTAGAAAGTAAAGAATCATATCTTTCAAATTCCAATTAGAAAACACAGCAGACCCTGAACTGGGTCTACTCTGTTTGCAAATGTGTGATTCAGTGTCATATCTAAATCAAACTGTTTGACTCCTTGTCTGTACTTTACCCTGAAGGGCGGTAGATAAAAAGAGTTCTGACCAAATAAAACAGATAAGATGCGTAAATTTAAACATTTTCAAAAATATCTCCTTTATTTCTCCAGCAAACCCCATACTGTGACCGCTCTTTAGAATCGTCTCTTCAAGACGGTTCTAAAGAGTGGTCACAGTATGGGGTTTGATGGAGAAATGAGGATTTTAGTATTTTGGTGGAGAAATGAGGATTTCAGTATTTTGGTATGCACCTTATCTGTAGCTCTCCTGACCTATCCAAATGTGGTACTTGTCTGCCAAGCTCTATCTCGCTGGTACTCATTAGAATCACCACGGTCCAGGCGAGTCGAATCAGTACCAAACAGAGCAAATTCTGTGGAAAATGTAAAAAAAAAACATATTTACATAAATTTCTTCCATACTTCTTTTATTTACAAGCGTGCAAAGCTTCCAGAGAGAACTTTAGAATAGAGGCGTTCCTATTTCATAGCCAAACAATACTATCTTGGTATTTAGTAGAATGGCACTGCATTAGCAGTACTAATTATATGGGCACTAACAAGAGAGGGTTTGGGGAGAAATATAGAAAGTATTTACCTATAGTCCCTAAATACTTCATTTATCTACTGATCTGCTTTAAATCCATTCTCTCCTACTGGCGACTTTTTGCGTCTCTTTAAAACTCTTATTTATGGTTTTTTTTTAAATCATTGTGACAAATAGAACATTTGCTCCATAGGAGCAAATGCCCTTTTTATCACAATGGTTTCAAAACTACACAATTCTAAAATTCTCCATTTCTATAGTTAATGCTCCTTTTAGGTAGATTAATAATCAAAGGTTGAGTCTAAAAATAGTCTAGGAGGAAATGAGTTAAACCCATTTATTCCTATATTACTTTGGAACCAATCCATTTTTTGTGAGAAGGGGGTATCGCAAACAAAATATTTGACGGAATACGCCATCGACATCAAAGTATTCAGCAAATAGTGCTGATCCTAATCAGAGGGCTCCTTAAGGGACCCTCTGATCTAGGTCTGCAGTCTTTGCCTATGTCCTTTTTAACCCCTTTCCTTCATACAAACGTGTTTTCATGCATTTTCAAACAGAATAGACCGTGATCAGACGGTTTCTATAGGAGCCGTCTGATCAGGGTCTACTCTGTTTGCTAATGGAATTTGAAAGATCTGTTTCTTTTCTTTCTAAACTATTTTGCTCCATGACTATTCAGTAGGTATTGAACTATGGTAATAAACATAGAACAGGAAAAGGGTTAAAGGGATACTGGTCACTAATGGATTAAGGTTAACGCTTATGAGTATCTATATGATCAGAATATTGCTGAATAATAAACAGTATTGCCTGTGACCTACTTGTCATGATCTGCATAACGAGAAATCAATTAATGTAGAATATCTTGCAGTCATTATACCAAGTGTCCCCAAAAACAGTGCAGGCATAAAATATGGGTCTTAAAAGGCATTGCATACAGTGTAGACCAAGATCAACGTGCTTCTAAATGAGACTTCTGTATGACCAAGGTTTATATCATAAGAAAAGGCATTATGATTTTATTGCAGTCACATCCCTCAAAAAGAAAATTCGGTTTAATATAATGCATATTTGGATGAGTTGAATAATACATAGGTGGATGAGTTTAATAATACATATCTTGGATGAGTTTAATAATAGATAATTGGATGAATTTAATAATACATACAGTAAAATCTCGATTATTCGAATTTTCTATATAGAAGAATTCAAACCCTTTTAGGCAGGTGGCTGCTTAACCCTTCGCTTGCTGAATTTTAAAATACATTTCTCCTTCTTTACCCATGCCCTGTTGTATAAGAACATATATCTTCACTGTGTACAAGTATTTCGTTGTGCAATCATTGCTGTGGAGTGCACTGGTTGCACAATCAACTTGTAAATAGTGCAGACCCTGATGAGCTGTCTCATCTGGGTCTTCACTATTTACAGGAACGTATATTGACGTGAATAGCAAGCGAAGGGTTAATGCATGGTAAAAGCCATGCAGAAAGCTACTAGAGGAGCTCATATAGGAGCTTTCTGTATGGCTTTTACCGTGCATTAAGCTGCAGCCTGTCTTAAAGATCGATAATAATACGTGTTTTGGTGTTCGTACCGAAAATGAGCATTTATTAGCCAAAAAAGATCATATTTAGAATTCTGTAGTTTTGAAACCATTTTGATAAATAGGACATTTGTTTCTATTTAGCAAATGTTCCATTTATCACAATGGTTTGAAAACGTGACTTTCACATAGGCGCCAATATGACGGAATGTGTTAACCCTTCGCTTGCTATTCACGTCAATATACGCACCTGTAAATAGTGAAGACCCAGATGAGACAGCTCCTGCAGGAGCTGTCTCATCAGGGTCTGCACTATTTACAAGTTGATTGTGCAACCAGTGCACTCCACAGCAGTGATTGCACAGCGAAATACGTGTACACAGTGAAGATATATGTAATTATACAACAGGGCATGGGTAAAGAAGGAGAAATGTATTTTAAAATTCAGCAAGAGAAGGGTTAAACACGGTTTCTATTCCAGTCAAACAACACTGGACGTGACAAAAGGAAAATAATATTTCTTGGTGCACAGAATGAATATTATCAATATTTGAAGAGAAGTGGAAGACAAACCAGATAAACTGAATATCCATGGCAGAAATAATGACATACACCATGAATAATTATTCAGTTAGTTTTATAATGACACGCATGTACAGTAGAACCCCGCTAATGCGACCACTTAATGCGACCACTTAAACAAACATGGCTGTTTTCATAAGCAGGTGGTTGCTTAATGCACGACGAAAGTTATGCAGAAAGCTCCTATAGGAGCTTTCTGCATAACTTTCGTCCTGCATTAAGCAACCACCTGCCCTTGCCACTGTGAATTATGCCCCTTTTTGGTGGTCGCATTAGTGGGGTTTTACTGTATATCCATAGGAATGTTATGGTATTAAAATAAATTGTAAAGTCAGATATTGTATAATTTTGTCACCAAAAAGGAACCGACTGATACGGTCTACTCTGTTTGCAAAGACGTGAAAAGGCGTTTATATTAGGGAAAGGGTTAATCAATATACATGTAGGGAGTGATTGACTGTCTGAGTGACAAACAGCTTAGATCCAGAAGAAAGGCTGAGCTACTCGGCGTTTCGCTTGGATCCAAACTGTTGGCATATACAGTAGAACCCGTCTTAAGCGACTATGAATTGACTGAACGCATAAACCTAAAGACACATGATAGCTTAATGCAGGGCAAACGTAATACAGAAAGCTCATGTAGGAGCTTTCTGTATTAGTTTTGACCTGCATTAAGCTACCACCTGTCCTACTGATCCATGTCTGTGCCTCATTTTGAGTGTCGCTTAAGACTACTGTATGACCAAGTCGTGTCTTGCATAATAAGGGTCAAGACACCAGCGATGCTGACGAGACTCAGACAGTGTAGACCCTGATCAGACGTTTTTACTTTGACTCTGATGTTAGTCTGGATCTGCGCTGTTTACAAGTTTTCAGGGACTGGTTAATTCTCTATGTACAGCTAATTCAGTAGGTAAATACCCACATACAAACGACTGATAACGATTTACTAATTTCCACAACAGCATACAAGGTGTGACAGATGGTGTGTCAGGGACCACTCTAGCTGCTTGATAAAACTAAAGATGCTGACATAACTTGTCATGTATTCAACAGCATAAACAACTATGTTTAGTCATACTTTTTATCAGCTTCAAACCTTTAAAGTGAATGATTCTGCTAGTAACGCGTTTTTATAAATGCCTCAAAATTACACAAAGCATTTATCTATATGCTGGGAAGATGTATATCCCAAGGCAAACGACCGAATAAAACACGAAGAAGACAAAACTGTCATGTGTTCATATCGAAAACCCCGATATTGTTCGTCTGTGTATTATTAGAATTGGTATTTTTCGATATAAGTTGAAATTTAAAATCGCTATGAGAGTAAATGAGCATAACCATCAAGATTTCTATTGAAACAAAATACAGTAGAACCCCTCTAATGCGACCATTAAATGAATAAACATACCTGTCTATATGAGCAGGTGGTTGCTTAATGCAGGACAAAAGTAACGCAGAAAGCTCCTCTAGGAGCTTTCTGCATTACTTTTATCCTGCATTTAGCTACCACCTGCATCTAGAACCCAGAATGATACCTCTTTTATGTGGTTGCATAATGGGGTTTTACTGTATGCGTTTATTGGAGAGACTATCATGCTACCCTTTACTCCATTAATATGATTTTCTCCTATAGAAGTCGTCTAATTAGGATCTGCTCTGTTTGCTTTTGAAATGATATAGATATGACTACAGTTTATGCCATTGCCAAAATGTCTCGTGTTCATATGTCAAATCAAAATGAATCTCATTAATGTTCATCATGTCTTTATTTCTTACATGGATATTCATGGAGTAAAGGGTTAACATCAATTTATTACGGTTGTTTGTTTCTATCCAATTGTTGTCCAATACTAGATAGCTTAATATTGTTGTATTTAAACTCAATTACTCATCATAAACGAGTACAGTTACACAGTTTCCCAATTCTACACAAATGTTTGAAAGACTTAACACTAACCAATTATAACATACAGCGACTCTCTCCTTTGAAACATAATCCTAGATCTTAAAACCAGGCGATAGCTTAATGCTGGGCGAAAGCTATACAGGAGATGTTTGCATAGCTGCCTTCCTGCATTAAGCATCCACTTGCTTTTATTAACAGCATTTCTATGAGTAATAAATAAATAAATAAATAAGGAGAGCTATTGTAGTTAAAGTAGAATTTTACCATTTAGTATACATGTACCAATAAGATAAAAAAGAATAGTAATATTTGGAGAGAAACACTGTCAATTACAATCCTAGATAATAAAAAACACCCATACTTCAAACTGTTGATAAAAACAGCTGTCAAATCTCTTTATCGCAATGGAAAGCAATTACCATAACGGATGTGACGTAGTTTTTGTTCGTTATGGCACAGGTGTTGAAATATCCAATACAGGAAACAAATAAACTGATATTTTAATAATCTAGAATGGTGAAATTAGTTCAAACATATCACTCAGGCACTATTGCTATGGTAACCGTTAGGAAAATTCAGTGTTCAATAATGTTCAATAATCGCATTGTTTCAGGTATATTCGTCCAAATGTATATGGCTTACAGAGTTATTCTGAATCATTTACCTAGTAGAAATGCCTTTTAATGTATTTGCAAACAGATTAGACCCGGATCAGACGGCTCCTGTTTTATTATGGGATATTAAAATCTGATGCTTCATCTGTCATGGTTAAAAATCTCTTGAAGTATTAACGCAGATAGGTCTTGACGTGCATGTATATTCCTTCGTCTGAGATAGTGTATGTGTCTATTTCACCGAAAAGGTCAGACATTGCCAGTCTGGAAGTCCCTTAATAGGAACGTAGGTGGTAGGGAACAAGACCAGATGACCCATGTGGAAAGGATAAGAAATAAAATTCGCTTGCAAACATCGTCTTTTTCAGAAAGGGCTTTCCTTCAATTTCTTAAAACAGTTTGACTATTGATGAGATGCCGAGTTACCTGACGTCCCATTTGGATCCAATCTGTTTGTGAAGGTATTGCACATTGCAACAAATTCTGTAAGTCGTTTCTGGCGAACGGAGTATTTAAAAAATTAAACTAGAAAACTGACTCAGTCAGAGAGGGCCCTGTAATCAAGGACAGATAACTCTAGACATAGTGATCTGATTCAGTCCCAAAACTATAGGTGTATTGATGATACTAAGCATAAGACCTTAATATGAAACCAATATGTGAAGTACGTACTGTGTTGACGGACGGACGGACAGACAGACAGAAAATGCGATTCCTATAGGGCTCCTGCATTTGGAATGCAGGGCCCTAATTAGTATACCCTGTGTTTACTGTAAAGTCGTTTCAGTATAAAATGCTCAAATATATAAGAGGATTTCGAATTATACAAAGTAGAACTTGTCCTAAGCAGCCATCAAAAACGAGGTCTACATATGGTATGTTATAAAGAAGATTTTTGCATTACTTTTACCCTGCATTAACCTTTTCACTCATAGGCTATTTTTAGGTCCAACCTCTTTGAATAAATCTACCGAAAAGGAGCATTTACTAGAGAAAAGGAAAATTCTAAAATTGTGCAATTTAGAAACCATAGTGATAGATAGAGCATTTGCTCCTATGGAGCAAATGCTCTATTTGTCACAATGGTTTCAAAAAAGGACTTTTTACAGAGGCGTAAAAAAGCGTATTTATGGAGGAAAGGGTTAAGCAAACACCTGCGCTTTAAATTGCTATGTTATATAAATGAATGGCCGCTTAGTTCAGGTTCTACTATGTGTGCTCCTCACCCTGGTCAGATGGCTCCTATAGGAGTACTCTATAGTATGTTTGAAATGCCAGTACACTCGTTTCGCACAATCAATTGGTTAATATTTTCTGATTGTTTCTTCCCGTAGTAGGATGTTTAATTAAATCCGTATTATATGAAGATTAAAGGCTTTTTAGCAGAAAGAAAATGCTAGCACGTAATCAAATTAGAAATTGCGAAATTATCGCTTAAACTTGTAAGAAAATGTTAAATGATAAACAGCGCAGACCCTGATCAGAGCGCTCATCTAGGATCATCTGATGTGGATCTACACTGTTTGTTGTACCAGTGCACTTGTTTCTCACATTCAATTTGTCAATATTTTCTGATTGCAACTTATCATAAGAGGATTTTTACTATATCATTTAACACTAAGATTGAAGGCTTTTTAGCAGAAAGATCCTAAACGGAAAAAAAAATCTAGCACGTAAACAAATTAGAAATTGCGAAAATATCGCCTACTTGAGTTCAAATAGGCAATACCTGTCATATGTATTTAACGACATCGGCTGACATTTGGGAGAATAGATAATTCTTGCAAACAGTTGCGATCAAGATGAGACATTGAGTAATATGGCGTCTTGCCAGGATACAAACCGTTTGTCAGTCTAGTTAATTAGTTGAGAAAAAATCGTGATGTAACTTGTTCCTTTATTGATTTTAAATTACAAGATCTCAATGTCAAGCATTTTAGATTGTAATGAGATACTGATCTAGAACCAAACTGGCTGTAATGGTTATCATGACTGCCCCTGCAGCATCCTAAAGTTTAAAGATATTGGCAATGTTTCAAACGGACTGAACTAATAAGATGCCGGATTATTGTTTGTCTCATCGACGTCCTAGTAAAGCAGGAATGTACGCTTACTGGGTCATTTTCAAAGAATTGGTCGATTTCCAAGACGGTTAATGCACTTTTGGTTCATCTATCTATTTTCTGCAGAGAACATTACTCCCTATCGAGCACATATATTAATGTCATTTCAAAATGTGTCCAGAACTACAGATAAAGGTGCGTACACAAGTACTAAAATCGTTGTTTCTCCACCAAACCATATACCGTGACTACTCTTTGGAATCGTCTCGAAGAGACGATTTCAAAGAGTGGTCACGGTATATGGTTTGGTGGAGAAATAAAGGAGCTATTATTGAAAATCTTTAAATTTACGCATCTTATCTGGACCTCTTAAATGTCATACATTATTTCGCGACCTGAGTCGCATTTCCAAATAGCTTGGATCCTTACAAGACGCCAAGTAACTCGGCGTCTCATCAGGATCCAAGCTGTTTGACACTCGGTCAATAGTTTCTCAAAAAAATGTGTAATGAGACTTGGTCAACAGTTTTTCAATAGCTAGATCGAATCGGAAATAGTCATAATTGCAATAAATCAAACTTTGAACAGATATTTTCTGACACTCTATCAGTGACTTGACCCACACTTTCAAACAGCTTGGGTCCAGATGAGATGCTGCTATTATCAGTTTGGGCGTCGTATCAGGATCAACGCTGTTTGAAACCCAGTAGTTTATCAACAGCCTTTTCGAATCGAATGTAATCAAAATTGCACAAGATCCAAATTTGAGCAGACATTATTTTTTCAAAGCGGGGCACTGTTGACATCAACAGTTTCGATATAGAGGTATGACCAATCTGACAAATCGAAATTTAGCATTTTAGCAACTTGGGGTTTGAAGGCAGTTGTGATTATCTTCACTATTAGTTTGGATGCAGATGAGATATGAGCTAACTCGGGAACTCATCGGGATCCAAACTGTTTGACATTCAGCTTATGTCCTGTTACTAATAAAGCTGAAATTAGTAATTTATTCACTGTTTGATTTGGAAGGAGTCCTGTGCCAGCTCTTTTGGGAAGCAATCTGGTATACTGCATCGTATATTTCCGATTGGAGACAAAAATAAGATATAGATATCCTTAGCACTTTCCCTCGTATTAACGCGTTTCACGCATTTGCAAACAGAGTAGACCCAGATTAGACGACTCCTATAGGAGCCGTCTGATTCGGGTCTGCTATGTTTGCCTTTGACATGATATAGACCGGATTCTACAGTTTTTGTCAAAGCAAAAATTCCTTTGAAAAGTTTGAAATAAAATAATTGAACTAAATAAATAATAATACATTCATTATTAATTACATGAATACTGAACAGGGAAATGCATAATTTCAAATGTGCAATGGGTCTTTTTACAGGATCTAGATATATAGCGAAATATAATCACTGTAACATGTATTCTTTCAAATACAAAGCACTCTAAGTTTTGAGATGTCGAAACTTTTCTCAGCAAGCTAAGGTTTAAAGGCTCCTAGCTGTCATCTACAACCGTCCTTCTTATCTTTTCCGCTCTGACAGAATTTTCCAATTTCCTTGGAGTATTGTTTGTTCCTGTCATGGTAATGATGTGCTAGCTTAGTAAGCCTACCAATTTGCACAAACAAAAACCAACCGTCACGATCCTTCTGTCATATTGTCCTCAATCGTCTTTCCACAAAGTGAAATGTTTGATTCTTGTGTAATATTAACCCTTTATGAGGTAGAAACACATTGTAACGTATCTGCAAACAGAATTGACCCAGATCAGACAGCTACTGTTGTAGCTGTCATATTAGTGCCTGCTCTGTTTGACGCAAGAACTCTATATGTTCTGGCATGTACAGTAATGCATGCGTTCTTATATCAATTTATAAACAAGCAAGGTTTTACGCAAGCGTAAAATGGCTGCGTAACTTGTATTTAAGCAGGATAGAAGAAAAAGAAGGAGCACTATTTTTAGTACTTTTAATTAACAGATACACTGGGAAAGCATGATTGTAATGTATTAATTAATAGCAGAAACGAGGGGATGTTTTAATGAGCCATGATGCACAATACCTGTGTATGACACCAATAATACACATTACGTCACAGATCAATAGTATTCATTTGCTGAAACACACTGACGTAGAAACCATTATCACATTAAGTGATATTCACAAGGAATACAAACCCCTATACTTACAGTCTACATGAAATTATTCGAATAGGTCGAATCAATGTCCATTAACTTTTTCACTTATATTGTCCCCAAATTAAGAACAGTTTAATATAAGATATACATTTTAATTGGAGCAAATTCATGCACAATGGTGAAATATGCAAAACGGTCTACAAAACCACGAGTAAAAGGTCTCAGCTAAATATAAAAAATAATAAAGCTTCCATCGAGGATCGAACCCACGACCTAACATTTCCTAGTCCATCGTTATAACCTTTAGACCACCCATAGGAGCAAATGCTCTATGTATCACAATGGTTTCAAACTACAAAATTCTAAAAGGTTCCTTTTTATAGTTAATGCTCCTTTTCGGTGGATTTATACAAAGAGGTTGTACGAGTATCTAAAAATAGCCTTTGAGATAATGGGTTAATGCAGGGATAAAGTTATGCAGAAAACTCCTATATGAGCTTTATGCATTATTTTTGACCTGCAATAAGCTACCACCTGCCTCACAGACCCATGCTTAGACCTCTTTTGTATTGCCGCTTATGACAGATTATACTGTACATCTAAAAGTAGCTTACCTGTCCCCAGTGAAAAGTGAAGCTTCTTGTAAAATGACCGCTAAAGTAACGTACCATGTAAGTTGTGCAAATTAATTGTTTTAGTGTTAATTAAACTTTTGAGTTAATTGTTTTAGTGTTAATTAAACTTTGAGTTAATTGTTTTAGTGTTAATTAAACTTTTGAGTTAATTGTCCTAGTGTTAATTAAACTTTTGAATACCGAATATTCAAAACCAAATGCCAATTAGTGCTTATCTATAATTTATATTCCATTCATTATAAAATGCTTAAATATGCTAGAGGGTTCTGAATGACAAACAATGCAGACTCTGGTCAGAAGACTCATGTAGGAACCCTCTGACCTTGGTCTACACTGTTTGAAAATACTAGTACACTCATTTCCTGCAGCCAAAGTGTTCATATGCATTTTATCTTAAGACAATTTGGCCATTACGTCATTGTGTATGACACTGATATTACTTTCTTTCACGGATACCATCCTATAGCAATAACCTATTAAACTAATGGCAACAAAAACATCTAAAATACTTCACCATCAGCTAGACTCATAAATTGGGATTTTATGGAATAATTGTCTCCCAAGATGTTCTTTGGGGGTAGTATGCATATACGGTGTGGTCCCAGAGACTCACAAAGTACCTTCTATGAGGATGGAATGGCACATGACATCATAAATCAAATATGTGGGTTTTCTTCGAGGACTGTCGTTCCAACGGAAATCCATAACTCACAACCACACAGTCCGCCATATGTAAGCTTAATTTATTATACTGGCAAAACGGATGTGTCGTCACTGAAACATTGGACGGATCAGCTTAACCATTTCAGCCCTGAATTATCGCAGTGAAATAGAGCCAATCAGTGTTTACCTGTACATTTAACTCAGTATGAAAGGCTTAATTTTTCCTGATCCCTCTGATCTGGATCTACACTGTTTGCAAATGAGAGTGCATGTCTTTCCCGGGTTGAAAGCGTTAATCAAGAATCTCATTATCGATATATAATTTGTGTTAATAGCTTAAAAGACAATTATATACATTCTCCATACCAAGCAAATATAATTTAACTCTTTAATGCGGGACGCGCATGTAGTAGCATTTGCAAACCCTGTAGATCTAGATCAGAGGACTACTAGATTAGCCCTCTGATCAGGATCAACACTGTTTGTCATTCAAAATCTTCTATCAGTTTAAAGCGTTTTACATACTAGCGGATTCTAAAGTTAAACACTAATGAACGATTCCTCTCTGAGAGTTCCACGCTGAAATGGTTATGTCCTATAGCACTCCTAAATATAGTAACTTAACCCTTACCGGGTGATTATTCATGTAAGAGATAATCACTTCATGAATATGTATTAGCTAACTGTTTATAATGGTGTAAGAATACACGATGTTTAGTCATAGTAGAAACTGTACAGTAAGATATATATCATTATAATTCCATAAATAGAGGATCTTACATGAGTGTCATATTCATTATAGTAAACGAGTTTCATATAAACAATGTGTAATGAACACTAATGTAAGATTCTTTTTATCACATAAGCCTTAAAAATGCCATAGAAAATGAAACAGGCTATAGCTAATAGTAATACAACGGGCGAGGCACATGGTGCGCTACGAATGGCTAACGCTTAAATGAGCGCTGCCATTGGCTAACGATTGCTAATTTGCATACAAAATGCACTAGTGCATTTTTGCGATTTACTATGTTACGGCACTCCCACAAGGCAGATTATGTGATAAACAAACACAGCATACACTGATAAGATGATTCCATCTGGAGTCGTCTGATCTGGGCCTACTCTGTTTGCAATTATGTCAAAGGGCGTTTGTATCAAGTAAAGGATTAATTGTATATTCATATATGTTAAAGCCCAAAAATATGAGACTGAACCACGGTAAACCCGGAATATGTTTGTTTTATAGTTTTGTTGCTAGGCACATGCCAATTTAAGTAAACAACTCCATATCCTTCGTTCGTTTTATCCACTCAACATTGATTATAGCCAACATTGTTTGTGACATAAAATCCAAACTTTATGACTTCGTTCCAGATGTCACTAGTTAAATATCATACTGCTAAGCGAGATCTGATTCCTGGTTGGCACTCGTAAACAGTTTAGATCCAAATGAAGCTCTGAGTAACTCGGTATCTTATCAGGAACCTAGCTGTTTGGCATCCAGTCGAAACTGAGTAGCTTAACCAGAGACATATACATACATGTATGTATATGTCTCTGACTTAACTCATTCCCTCCTAGCCTAGTTAAGACCCAACCTCTTTGAATTAATCTACCGAAAAGGAACATTAATTATAGAAAAGGAAAATTTTATAATTACGTAGTTTTGAAACCATTGTGATACATAGAACATTTGCTTCTATGGAGCAAATACTCTATTTATCAAAATGATTTCAAATAACGAGTTTTACAAAGGAACGGCAAGGCGTCAGTAGGCGCAAAGACATAAACATACATGTATGTATATGTCTCTGGTAGGAGAGAATGGGTTAATCAATAATATCGAAAACAAAATCGAAACGCGTTAGAAATAACTAAATGTAGATTTAAACTAAAACAGACACAAGTTTAAGCTCGAGATATTTTATTTTCTAAATAAGAATAAAAGTATTCATAATTAGTTTGGTATAGTAAGTCCTTAAATAGATGATACTTATTTCTGTTTAGCCTGAGAAACTTTTGAATTATACCAACAGTCGTTTCTCCTAGAATAAACCGGTTATTAAAAGTTATTTTATAACCTTCATGATGAACAAACTAAAACGAAACTTAATCAGAATCGACAGTAACTTTATGTTGTGATATTCTCGGCCATATATTCCGAAGCCATAGATAAGTGAATTTATTTCAAATACTTGCATTGTCATTTCTCCACCCAAACCTAGGTCATGACTGCTCATTTAAACCATCTTCGAGGAGACGATTCTAAAATGTAGTCACAGCATAGAGTCTGGAACTATTCTTGACAAATAAATCAAATTTAGGAATCTTACCCATGTCACTGCGTATGTATCACATCAGAATAAAGTGGGAACTAAAAGATGTTCTTGAAAAACAAATGTTTGATTGACTGTAAAACCTCTCTTAAGCGACCATCAAACAAGGTCTAATTATGGGGTTGTAAGGCAGGTGGTAGCTTAATTCTGGTCAAATAGTAATACAGGAGCTTTCTGTATTGCTTTTGACTGCAATAAACAACCGCCCGCTTTTTAAGAAACATGTGTTCAGTAAACAAAAAGACTGCTCAGGACAGGTTCCACTGAACGCATTTTATCTTTAAATGTACTTTATTTGGTACTTTGTATTGCCATTACATGTATTCATACATAAAAATAATTGTATGTAGGTAGTATGAGATCGTGAAATACATGTACACACGTAAAATGAATTTCTAATGTGGTGTTGTGGAAGACGAACCATACTCCTGTCGTGTAGAATTCCACTACAAATGATACACTTAAGCCTCATTTTCTAAGTGCAGTTGCATAAAATGCATGAACCAATTTAATCTCCAGTCACAGGAGTATTTCTGCACGTTATTGTTGGAAAATACCTTTTAAACCTTTCCCAGTTCTATGTTTATTCCAAATTTCATTACCAACTGAATATTCATGGACAAAACAGTTATAATAAAATATTGACGATGAAACATTGCTGCAACAATATCCACACTGTTTAATATTGCAAGTATAGTTTTGGTAATTAATAGGAAGACCATTAGGTAATGAACTTTGGACGATATTTGCTGAGTATCGGAGGAGTTAAATGTCTTTAATCCTTTACTCCATGAATATTCACGTAAGAAATAATGACATCATGATCATTAATATTCACGATTAGCCTGCAACATATTTTTCATCATTATACACCCTATGAATATTCATTTGGCAAATCTTTACAAAAATATACAGGGTTATATTGAAATGATTTCTTAGGCATGGATTTCCATGGCAAACAGTGCATACCCAGATGAGAGAGCTCCTATATGAGCTCTTTCATCTGGGTCTACACTGTTTGTAAATGCAACAACAGTTGTGACTGGCACGCTATGGGCTATTTGTTGAAATAGCACATGGACACGGGAATGTTAGGCTATGGCAGAAACTGTAGAAGCATTATCTATATTGTTTTCATAACCAAACAGAGCAGACCCTGGTCAGACGGCTCCTGTTGGAAAGGCTTTTAATGGGGGAAAGGGTTAATATCAGAACAACAAGCATTACAAGTATTAAAAGCATAAGATGATAACGAATATTTGTTGAACTTTAATGTTGACGTTTTAGGTATGTTTTATTTGTCTAGAACAAAAATGTGTTCTCTTTGGGACTAGATGTAATGGCGTTTTATTTGATGTTGATGATGGCAAAACAAAGGTCGTTGAACTATGCTAAACTGTCTGATAGGTTCATTTATTACTGAGTCGTAGAGATATGGGAACTGGGTGTGTACTCGATTGAATAACATTGCAAAAATTTCAAGAAACGTTCATTACATTGGCTGACCATAAAAGTGAAGTATTCGCTGAATAGTTTTATTTTGATTGTTTGTTTACTTATGTTATTGGTTTCTTGCAAATTGTTGGCATGTCTAATACATTAGCTGGTTTCATGCTTATAAAACTTTTAGTTGAGTCTGAGTTCGTTCTCAAGTTTTTGATTGGTCAGATTTGAGCCTTTGCTCAAATCTGATCAATCAAAAGCTTAAGAACAAACTCAGACTCAACTAAAAAGCTTTATAAGCATGGGCCCAGATTACCTCTTGTGAATACTTTAAGGTTAAAATGTGTTTAAGAATGTTTAATGTTTTTTAAGAAAGTTAATAAAAATCACCCAAAGTCAAAGCGCTTTTTTGTCTCAAGTTTACAATTATAGTGTTCTGCAGTCAAGCAGAAATGCAATGAATGCACACTGAAGTTTCAAAGCAATACAATTGATTAATATTTCATAACATTAATTCATTAATTATCATTGTACGATTCGAGCTTGTCACAAAAGTCGAATGCAATAAAATATGTTTTTTTGTTTCTTTCAACCCTTTCCCTCATGAATAGTCATGTAAAAATAATAAGCCGAATGCTATCGTATTATCACGAACAAAGGGATTTCTGCCATTGGAAGAAGGTCTTAAATCAGATCTTATTACTCGTATTTCATAAGCAAACAAAGAAGCACACCTGATCAAACGGTTTCTACAGGAACCGTTTGATTTGGGTCTCCTCTGTTTGCACATGCGTGAAAAAGAACTTTCATCAGGGAAATGATTAATTTGAGATTTATAAGCAAATGATTTTGATACAGTTTTTTTTATAAACAAGGAACTGTAATACGCACTTCACAAACAAAGAATTCTGATACGCTTGTTATAAACAAAAATGTATGCATATCAAAACAAAGTCTAGATATACCAAAAAGAGCACTAAACACGCCACGAGATTGTGACACACAGTGTAAATACGGTTATGCGTCTGTTACAATTATATCTAAGATATGCAATACAATGTTCTGTCATTTTCTGCAAAATTCACCATGCTTCAGTATGTAATATATCCTTTTCTTCTATCAAAACCGAAATCTCTGTATGTTGATAAGGGATCAATCAAACATGATCGTCGCGTTCGTTAACCTTTTACCCCATGTTCATGCACGACAGGCACGTACCTAGCGATACGCACTTACACACGTGAGTAACACCAGTCTGAAATGTAAAATCATTACTATGGCAAAAATGGAACAAAAATCAAATTCTAAGGGGAATAGACTTTGATAAACCTTCTGTCTTGTCATGCAAGCTTTAAACCATTCTCTCATATTGACGCCTCTGTAAAAGTCACCTTTTGAAATAGTTGCCAGAAATATATATCACATGATTTAAAAACTACACAATACTAAATATTACCCGGGGGACCCCTATAGCCACGATGCGTACATTGCATTTAGATTCAGCTAATCTCCTACAAGAATGTATTACATGCATATCATGAGTATTTATTTGCTGAATTTCACATTAACAAGGAAACTCTTGTCTATGATAGAAACTTCAAAATCAGATCCATATTTGTTCTTGAAACAAATAGAGCGGACCCCGGACAGACAAATTCTACAGCAGCTGACTATTTTGTGTCTACTCTGTTTGTAAAAAGTGCTAAAACGTGTATACGAGGGAAGGGGTGATTAAGATCTTACGGCTAGACTTTACTCATGTGTGCAAGGTGTCTCTAAATATGTTGAACAAATCACAAAGGTTATATATTACACGTCTGAGAACCTCCACGCTCTGTCTACGTACAGAAACAGGAAGACACGGTAAGGATAGAATAGATAGAGCCAATAGACTGTGCCAAATGTGTGAAACTGGGAAGGTTGAGGGTAGATTCATTCCGTTGTGTTATGTCCTAAATACAAGACAACATAAACGCGTTTTATTTCAAATTTTTAAACTCGTAAAATTGTTCAAATGAAATGACATCAACTGGCTTTGACACTTTGTCAAAGTTAGTGCGCTTTATAAAATGCGCACTTAAAGTAAGAGAAAATGTTTTGAGACCTAATGAGTATGTTCGATTATAGATTGTAGTACTACTTGATGTTGTTACTGAATTTGTTGTACTAGTATATAATATTTAGGTAACATTCTCACTCAAGGTAGATAAGCCACATGCATATAATGATGTTACCACAATGCGCAATCCTTAATATTTCGACATGTTTTGTATTTTGTATGTGTATTATCATTGATGATAACCTATTGTTAAATCCTAACTTTAATAAACAGTATACTCTGTTCTGTTCTAAAACGGGACATACTCGTACACAGTCGTTACCAATAACAGAGTGTTCTTTCAGGTCAATATGACCAGGGTATGCATTATTTGCTTAATCATTTAGCCCATGCTTATTAATAACTTCACTTATATTCGTTAACTAATCCTTATAAACGACAATGGTCCCAGGAATATTTGGCTACTGCAGAAACTGTATAATCAGATTCACATTATTTCTTAAGCAAATAGACCCCGATATTGGTCTACTTTGTTTACAAAAGTCGTATCTATGAGGTAAAGGCTTAAAACAATATTCTATTCTGAGAAGGTCCAATCGGTAAACGAATTCCCATGAAATGAAAATTAGATTGATAACACCAATATGGGCAAAGTACAGTTAGAAAATGAGGCTTAACTGAGTTAATAAGCCAATATATGCATGCTAATTAGTCTCTCACATGAACTTCATTTCACCTTTTGTACGCAAGGCAACCTTCAAAGAACACCATTTTAGTCCTAGATATCTACAGTGAAATGCGATGCCAATGACCTATATATAGTACCGTGTAAGTGTCAGTACAGCAAAATCGAGTAAGTTGACAGGATTTATTCTACATTTAAAATGATTCTCGAGTATAGCAACCGATATATTTTAAAGTGTATTTGAAAAGATTGTCATTAGAACTATGACTGAAATCATCTGCAGTATATTTATACTTCGTTTTAGTAAGATGCTCTCTCCCTGTTGCCGCATGTTTGAGAATGTTGGTTGTATAAAAACTGCTTGTTATAAGTGTATACATTTGAACTTCGATATCTCGAACTTCACAGTACCACACAAATTACTTCGAGATAACAGAAGTTCGAGTAATCCGATTTCTTACCTGGACACTTTCTCAAGTTCACAGCTTAATGCAGGTCTAAAGTAATGCTGAAAGCTTCTGCAGAAGCTTTCAGCATTTCTTTCGAACTGCATAAAGCTGTCACATGTTTTTAAATACGCGTGGTGATACATTTTAGAGAACTTATGTATTGTAAGTTTTCGAAGTACCGAACTTTTAGTTCGAGTTATCCTGAAGTTATCCCCGATATCGAGGTTCCATTGTATATTAACACCTCCTCTTTGGAAAAAAATGTGTTGTTATATTTGGGTCTGGTGAAATTTTGATCTCTTCCGATTTGATCTAGTTTCAAACAGCTCGGATTCTGGTGAGACGCCGAGTTACTTAAAATATGTGGAAAAACAAATCAAAACTTTATGCATCGGCCGGGAATCGAACCCGGGCCGCCCGCGTGGCAGGCGAGCATTCTACCACTGAACCACCGATGCTTCGACATCTACATTTCGAATTGTGTTTAAATGTAAATGCACATGCTTGTTTAGGTAATAAAGGCACGTCGAAATTCGATTAGCACGTACATATACATTTGGAATGACGCAAACCCATACATCATTCTTAACTCTTGCTGCAAAAAAAGGTCGTCTACAAATTTTGTCGTCTGCTTCAATTATCGTTTGTTCAATTTTCTCCCCTTTTCTGCCAAAAACATTACCACAGTAACAAACAGTCTGGATCCGGATGAGACGCCGAGTTACTCGATGTCTCGTTTAGACGCCAGCTGCTTGCACATGTTAGTCAGGTTGCGAAAAGCGAGTTATGTATATGGTATGTTTGTTGAGTTTTACTACACTGCGATATTTGAAAGATCTACTTACTACAGGCATAATAGTTCTTCTCCATTAATCTTAACCCTTCGCTTGCTATTCACGTCAATATACCTACCTGTAAATAGTGAAGACCCAGATGAGACAGTTCCTGCAGGAGCTGTCTCATCAGGGTCTGCACTATTTACAAGTTGATTGTGCAACCAATGCACTTCACAGCAGTGATTGCACAGCGAAATATGTGTACACAGTGAAGATATAAGTAATTATACAACAGGGCATGGGTAAAGAAGGAGAAATGTATTTTAAAATTCAACAAGAGAAGGGTTAACTCTTTACTCCAAGAATATGCATGAAATAAATGATATATGTATATTAATTAGAATAATTTCTAAAATGGCATATTATCACATATCACATACAATGTTCGCCAAAGCAGAAACTGTAGAATCGGATCTGTATTATTTCATAGGCAAACAGGGTAGTCCATGGTCAGACGGCACCTATTTGGAGCCATTTGATCTTGGTCTATTCGGTTTGCAAAGGTGTAGAAAATGGGAATTTATGAAGTAATGGATTAATGCATTTCTTTTAGTCCTTCGCGCTATAGACTTTGCAAATAGAGCAGATGCAGATATATCCTGTATGAGCCGTCTGATCAGAGTCTGCTCTGTCCTTATGTAATTATATAGTTCAGATCTTATAAGGGCCAAAGCCCTTCTTATTCATATGTTATTATAAATATCAAGATGATTAATATTAATGTGTGCATTATTTCTTACATGCATATTCATGGAGTTAATGTTTAAAACTGTTAACCCATTCAATTGTGATGGACTAGTTATCATTGGATTCTCCAGTGGAATATGGAATAAACACTGGACATATTATCATGAACTTTTATTTCTATTTCTACAGAGTTTCTGTTCAACCCATTTCCTCATAGGTTATTTTTATACCTCTTTGAATAAATCGACTGACAATAAGCATTAACTAGAAAAAAGGGGGAAAATTAGAACTGTGTAGTTTTATGACCAGTGTGGTAAAGGAGCATTTGTTCCTATGGAGCAAATGTTCCATTTATCACAATGGTTTCAAATGATGACCTTTCCAGAGGCGTCAAAATGCGTCAAGATGAGGGAATTGGTTTACCCTTCACCAGACACAGACGCCCTTTGACACCTTTTGACATCTGACACTTTTTGACGCCTGTATTAACAATCTGAATCGGACCATTTTATGCTCGGTATGCTTATGGAATAACATAGATCCGACTCTGCTATTTCTGTCATGGCCATAAAATGCCATAATAATATTCACGATATCAATATTTCTTACATAAATATTCATCAGGGAATGGGTTTAATATGAGTGTGTTCATAAGCCGTTGCTTTCAATGAAGTGTGGGATGGCAATTATGAATATTATAACCGGGACTGTGATTGTAAGGTCCATAGCGTGTCATTACAGTAAACCCCATCTAAAACAAGCACCTAGAATATGCATAATTCAGGATCTTAAAGCCGTGTCCTTGCTTACCCATTCCATACCAGTTTCTATTTAGCCCTTTCACCGCCGAAGTCGCATAAATGCACCACGAGAAATAGTGCAGTCCCAGATCAGATGCCGCCTTGTCAAGGCGGAGTCTGATCAGGGACTTCACT
Organism: Azorinus chamasolen; assembly: GCA_963576725.1. Lineage (NCBI taxonomy): Eukaryota > Metazoa > Mollusca > Bivalvia > Cardiida > Solecurtidae > Azorinus > Azorinus chamasolen. The sequence goes on along the minus strand of OY755235.1, from coordinate 87,161,555 downwards.
TTTTGTCTCATTCTCTATATATGTGCTTTATTCTTTTAAATTTGCATTTATTTATTTCATTTCCTTATTGTATCGAATTATTTAACAAAATTTGTATTACAGACGACAATTAGAAATTTGGCGCCGAAAGGGTTAATAGGTGGTCAATCGAGAAGGGTTCCCCTGAATAGCCATTAATACTTTAGCCAATAATTATTACAGCAGAGCCTTCCAAAGCGGTCATTTATTTATAGAACAAAAGAGTCTTTAAACGCAGGTGATTGCTTAATGCTTGGCAATGCAATGCAGAAAGCAGCTTTCTGTATTACTTTTGACCTGCATTAAGATACCATCTGCCTTAAAGATCAATTATTAGACCTATTTTGGATGACCGATTGGAGTCTGGCAGTACACGGATCTACTTTGGAGTCTGACAGTACACGAATCTACTTTGGAGTCTGGCAGTACACGGATCTACTTAACTGATAACATTAGCATTCAAGATATGCTAGGTGCGACAGGTGGCGTCAATCTTGTGTAAGCCATTTACTGCACAAATGGTTTTATCGATTGAGTAAATCTCTCGTATCAATAAGATTTGTTTAACACTTTACTCCATGAATATTTATGTAAGAAATAATGACGTCATGATTATTAATAGATTAACTGTTATAATACATGGACATAGGAGGTATTGGCCACGGCAGAGAGTATAGAGTCATAGCTCTGTTATATCATAAGCAAACAGAGCAGACTCCTCTAGGAGCCGTCTGATCTGGGTCTTCTCTGTTTGCAAAGGCGTAGAAAGGCATGTTTATGGAATAAATGGTTAAAGTATTATAAAATACTATGAATTATGTAGACACTGTAATGTTTTTAAGCCCTTCCCTTAATATAAACGCGTTTTCATGCCTTTACAAACAGTAGATCCAAATTACCATATACCGGGAACTAAACTCAATTGGGTGTTACAGTGGAGATCTTCTCTAAAGTAACAATTTAACACTTTACTACATAAATATGCCTTTCTGCAGTTTGCAAACAGAGTAGACCATACTAAGACGCTCATGAAGAAGGCGTCTGATCAGGGTCTACACTGTTTGATAGATGTTATTCTACAGTTTCTGCTACGGTAAAGACGACTTGGTGATAACGCTGTTAAAATAGGTTGATCAATAGCATTTAGTCAGTCTGAGAGCTACGGATAAAGGTGCGTACCCAAATACTAAAATCGTCATTCCTCCACCAAACTTTATACTTTGGCCACTCTTTAAAATCGTCTCTTCGAGACAATTTCAAAGAGTGGCTACAGTATAGGATTTGGTGGAGAAATGAAGGAGCTATTGTTGAAAATATTCAAATTTACGCATCTTACCTGGAGCTCTGTTTAGTTATGATTTATAACATAAATATTCATGGGGGAAAGGGTAATGTTTCGGATGTGCTTGATCGGAACATTGTTATCATTTTAGGAATTAATCCTTAACATTGCCCCAGGTTATAAAATTTTGTGCTTGAGTCTGAAATCATTATCAAACATCTGATTGGTCAGATTCTGCGCTTGCTCAGAATCTGACCAATCAAATCCTTTATTTTAGAATGGTCTCAGACTCAGACGCTTTATAACCTTTGACCCTGTTGCAACATGGACAACTCTCACTAACTGCCGAGTCGATAAAACGCTTGAAGAAACTTTTGACCGAGTGTCAAACAGCTTATTTTTTTTATCTTGATTAGACGCCGAGTTACTCGGCACCTCATCTGATTTCAAGCTATAGTCAGACCGCGTTTAGCAGGCAAAGGATAAACAAACTTACATTCTAGAATATCAACCCTTACCCTGATGAATATTCATGTAGGAAATAATGACGTCATGAATATTAATAAGATTATTATTTATAATGGCATATGAATACATGGCATTTTGGCTGAGGCAGAAGCTGTAGAATCAGATCTATATTACACTATATGCAAACAGAGCAGACCCTGATCAGACGGCTCCAATAGGAGCCGTCTGATCTAGGTCTACTCGGTTTGCAGATGTGTCAATATTGTAAGAGAAAATGGTTAAGTCAACAGTATCTTTGTGATTTAAAATGGAAACGAAATAGTATTCAGGTATAAACCCATCACCATATATTTATCTATAACATGACCAGTTTCTGATTTAATATTGTCTTAGTCCTAAGATTTATGAATTATTTTGATAATGCCATAAAACTGATTTGTGGCTTGAATGCATACTGTAAGATTCACATCGTTGGCCAGTCCCAGATCGATGGACAAATCCACAAAATCAATCTCTTTCCATGAGTCAGAGATACAATTTCTATACTTTTTAGTCGTGAAAGACTTAAAGTAATATGATAACCAATATTTGCCAATGTCGCATCTGTGCAAACAGTTTGGATCCAGATGAGATACTGAGTAAGCCTCGCCAGAATTCAAACTGTTTGTTGCTATGAGTATGTTTTTTGCAATGAAAATAAGAAAATTCAATGCAAGACGACACGTCAACTACCGTTGTGAAATCATCAGAGACCTTGGAACATGTAGAAGCTGAATTAATTTCAAAACTTAGAAGGAACTGTTTATTAATAACATTTCTATATGCAGTTTCTGTTGTATTTTGAGAGCCAATCCCTTATTGCTTGGTTTGAAATATGAGACACGCTTGATAATAAAACACTGTATCTAGTTTATGTACTTGAGAGAAACATAACGCGTTTATTACTTTGCATGTTATAAAAACTTATGTCCGTTTAATCTCTGTAATATATTTCCCGTACTTATGATTCGTTCAAGCTTTTAAGAAACTATTGACCGGGTGTCAAACAGCTTGGATCTTGATGAGACGCGAGTTACTTTGCGTCTCATCTAGATCCAATATATTTGCAAATGCTGACTATGTCGCGAGCAGCGGGCGAGTGGTTAGTTCTTAGAACCTATTACCACAGCGCATAGGATTTTACAATTATTTGAGAGTAAAGGAAACAATTAAACTAAGGCATTAATAACCACCAATAACGATGTTGAAACCAATCACTTAATTATAATTTCTTGGTAACCAATGGTAATTGTCGACCAATCAAATGTACATGTGTCGCATTACCCTTTGCCATTATGTTGAAAATATATATTTACATGTATGTCTGTGTATTTAGAAGAATTCACTCAAAATGCATTAGTTTGAGACATCATCACAGATAAAAAGCATATTATAGCAAACTAATTGACACTGGTCAGTTAGTTCCACTTTGAAACGTTCCGTTTATATGACTATACATATTCGCCATTAATATTTAGCCTGCTACGGGATGATGAGTGAGTAGTAATGCAAACAGTTTGGATCCAGATAAGACGCCGAGTAACTCGACGTCTCATCTTGATCCAAACTGTTGACACCCTGGTTGCATTTTGTAGACACACAATCCTGAGTGTCAACGGGTTCACTATACATGTATTGATATTGTAGCGATAAAGAAGTACAGTAAATCCCCTCTAAACGGCACGTTCAAATTGGTATTAATGTCGGTCTGTAAGACAGGTAGTTGCTTAACGCAGGATGAAAGTCATGCAGAAAGCTCCTATAGGAGCTTTCTGCATGACTTTCCATCCTGCTTTAAGCAGCCACCTGCCTAAGGTATCGACATTCCTTTTAATAGTATTCCGGTTTATAGCGGAGGGGATTTACTGCACTGATAAATCTAAGTCCTTCATTTCTGCCAAACTCTGTCTTCTTGTGCTCATTAGAATGACTGTGATTTTAATTAATACCAATAAGACAGAGGTTGATGGGAAATATAGGATATATTTTACAACGATTTTCTAAATAATTCTATTAGTTTTGGGAAAAAACTCATAAATGGCAACGTACGAATAAATCATGTTTAGTTAAAGCTTAACCATGTTTTCTCTTATCTTGTTAAGACTTTTCCTCCCAAATGATTAACAAATTTGAATTTTCCAACGAAAAAGCTTTTTAAAAAGTACTTGTTTTGTCTGTGAAAGTATCTCGTGATTTCTATCTAGACGTGTTAAGACCCCTGCTAGCTTTTATTTCTTCTCGCACTTGGCTGAACTGAGAAAAAAGGAAAGCTGACATATCCAAGAGTCTTTCCTTTAAGACTGAGAAATACTTTCAGAACAGAATACATATCAATCTTCACCAAGCAGTAACACTTTATATCTGTGCAATTTCGCTTTCTTCCTATTTGGTTAAGATGTTGAAAATATACTGACCGAGTGTCAAACAGCTAGGATCCAGATGAGACGCCGAGTTACTCGGCGTCTCATCCGGATCCAAGCTGTTTGGAGATGCGAGTTAGGTCGCGCGTAGCTGGATAGGAATTAACCCCTAATGTGTTAGGGTTGAATATATAAGACTTTTGCAAACAGTGTAGACCCTGATCAACCCCCCTCCCCCTCCCCTCCCCCCTCCCCTCCCCCCTCCCCTCCCCCCTCCCCTCCCCCCCGAGGGAGTGCTTTGAACAGGCTATGCATTGCGTCATAAAAAGTCATTTGCGTAAATTTAGAAACCAACTGTTTGTTAAATTAATATTAAGAAAGGGTCAGTCAGTTTTAATTATTCAGCATATTAACCCTTAACTGCGTAAAAACGCGTTTCTACACATTTGCAAACAGTGTAGACCCAGATCAGTAGACTCCAAGAGTCGTCTGATCAGGATCTGCTCTATTTACCAGACTGTAAAAATTAATGTCTGCTCAAATTTAGATCTGATGCATTTTGACTACTTCCGATTCGATAAAAAATTGAGAAAATATTGACTGGGTGTCAAACAACTTGGATCCAGATGAGACGTCGAGTTACTCGGTGTCTCATCTGGATCCAAGCTGTTTGCAAATGCGAGTCATATCGCAGATAATTAGAAATGGTTAAGAGTGCTTAACGATGAAAGAGATAAATAAATCGAATGTTAAACCATTGTTGCCAAGTTTGACATGTACACTCACAGCAGTTAAAAGGATTCTGTCATTGACAACTGGTCTTCTTATCTCAATTTGTCCTGACAGTGTTTTCCAATTTCCTTGAAGAATTGTTTGGCCCTGTTATGGTAATGACGTGAGGTATAGTCGGTATTGTCACAAGTTCATCTAAAGCCAACTGTTAGTATTCAGATGAGACAACTTGCCATTTGTAATTCCTGTCAGGAACTGACCTGTTCAATCATTAACGATGTAAATTCGGGAACAAACAAAAACCTGGCGTCTGGTGTCAGTCCAAAATCAGGCGATATTGCACCCCCTCCGTACGGTAGTGTATATGCGAAGTGACAATTTAACAGCATGCAGTAAAAAGTGAAGCATCTTGTAAATGTACGATCACTAAAGTGATGTTCCGTGTAGGTACAGTACTTTAATGGCCTCCGGTGAAAAATGTATGCTTTTATCTTATCTTGCAAAGATGACGTCAAACGTTCGACATTGAGTCACAGTGACTTATACACTGTAACTTTACTTCTCCTCAAGATAATATGGTGTATCAGCGGCTAAATATTAAAAATAATGTCCGAAACCTATTAAGACAGTAACTGCTGTCAGTCTCAATATTTGCCTGTGTGAAAACTACACTAAAGTTCCGCTAATGCGACCACCTAAAAGAGATATAATTATGAGTGCTATATGCAGGTGGTAGCTTAATGCAGGACAAAATTAATGCAGAAAGCTCTTTGAGGAGCTTTCTGCATTACTTTTGTCCTGCATTAAGCAATCACCTGCTTATAAAGGCACCCACGTTTATTCATTAAGTGGTGGCATTAGCGGGGTTTTACTGTATACCCATACAAACGTCTGAGTCCTGTCTTACGAAATTACAATATATACGTTGCGAGCGTCGTAATGTTAGAACTTACGGTCATTTCTGTCGTGCGAAGATTGCCTTATTGGGGAATATTGTTCAGCTGCAAATTATCTCCCTTGATATATAAACACAAAGGTATACCAAATGATAAGTATGCACTTTTAGTTGGATTACTCGGTTATTTCTCTTGTATTTCAATGAGATGGTGCAGTTAATTTATTTGAAATTTAAAGAAAGATTATTTCCCCTAAACTGCAAACATTAAATAATTAAATAGAGCTCTAGTCAAAGAAAGTTTCAAACAAATCCAATAATAATTTGCTTATTCTAATATGAGATATTTAAAGTCAGATGTGCTATTATAGACCGAAGAGATTAACGATACAATCAGAGGAAACCAACTAGTAGGACCCAGACGTTTTCCAAGTTTTTGGGAGGGTATTCAAGGGAGATTACTGACCAATATTCCTCATTGCTGCACACTAGAATATGAGGAAGTATCGGCTAGACGATTGGTAGAAACGGTCGTAAATTTGGACTTACGATACTTCCAGTCGTACGAGGATAGCTTTTATTGCTGCACACTAGAACGTGTAGTACTGTCGGCTAAATGAGCTGAATAGAAGCGATATCTACGAGTAAGACGAACCCAAACCCTGATGGAAAGACGTTGTGTTGCGTATAAACGTGTATAATAATGATCAATGCGTATTTTTCGAGTAGCAACAGATAACGATGCATACACAAATACTAAAGTCGCCATTTCTCCACCAAACCCTATGTTGTAACACTCTTTAGAATCGTCTCTTCGAGATGCATGTATAGTGGAGAAATAAAGGACTTATTCCTGTAAATGTTTTGATTTACGTATCTTATATAGACCTCTGAATTATTGTCAACTTGAAGCACACATGCATACGCTTAACCCATTACCTCATAGGCTATTTTAGATACAACCTCTTTAAATAAATCTACCGAAAAGGAGCATTAACTAGAGAAAAGGAAAAATTTAGAAGTTTGTAGTTTGAAACCATTGTGATAAATAGAGCATTTACTCCAATAGGAGCAAATGCTCAATTTATAGCAATGGTTTCACAAAATGACATTCTCAGTGTTGTTATACCTTCTGATCTTCGAGATCATGAATTTCAGTACTTCTTGTTCTGAAAATTGAATACCGCTTAAGCCGGTGCTAGGGGACGTGAGCAGTGTTACACTTTCAATTACTGTTCATTAACAGACTCAATAAAACCGAGTCTGCAATTTTTTCTTTTTGTGTTGCAATTTTTGCTCTCGGGGGATCACCTCCCTTCAGATTTTACAGAGTCGTCAAAAGTCGTCAATATGAGGGAATGGGTTAATCCTTATCCAGCTCTTCGCGACCTGATTAGATGCAGAAGAGACGTCGAGTAATTAAGAACCCAAGCTGTTTCCATTTGGTCAATAGTTTTTCAAAAGCTTGTTCGATCGGATGAAGTCAAACTCGCACCAGATCCAATTTTGAGCAGGCAGTATTGTTTCGCAGCGGTGTATGGGTAAAAGTAATTCACATTGTTACTACATTAGGTCAGGACGACGATAAACGTCGTGACTGTCATTCAGTCATGTGTATTCCAATATTTGTATTGAATTCCGAGTGTGATTATCCTGTCAGACTTTGAAGATGACATAAAATCAATGTTTGATGACATACCAGATGCCACCTAGTTAATTCCTCGTTGTAAACTGTCATCTCGACAATGGCTGATTTTATCCTAAAACATATGGAAGGATGTTCCTCTTTGCTGTTCAATATGATGTGCTATATCAGTTTACCAGCTCTAATAAACGATCCAGTGCGTTATATTTTTACAAAGAAACTGTTACATTTTATTCACAGGTGGTTGCTTAATGCAGAACCAAATCAATACAGAAAATTCCTATGGGATGTTTCGGAATTGCTTTCAGCATTAAGCTATCACCTGTATTTTTAAAAACCCTTTTAATGGTTGTTATATAGGGTTTAGTTGCATAATGTATCGTTAATCCCACCCCTCCCAAAAGTAAGGGGCGTTTAATGGAGTTAAGGAGCGTATGGAGCGTCTATACGGGAGAATATGGTATGTTCAGAAGTCTAGATAATATTCGTAAATTAACCCTTCGCTTGCTATTCACGTCAATATACCTACTTGTAAATAGTGAAGACCCAGATGAGATAGCTCCTGTAGGAGCTGTCTCATCAGGGTCTGCACTATTTACAAGTTGATTGTGCAACCAGCGCACTCCACAGCAGTGATTGCACAGCGAAATAATTGTACACAGTGAAGATATATGTATTTATACAACAGGGCATGGGTAAAGAAGGAGAAATGTATTTTAAAATTCAGCAAGAGAAAGGTTAAAACATTTTCATAATTTCCGTATTTCTCCAGCAAACCCTATGTCTCGAAGAGATGATTCTAAAGAGTGGTTATAACATAGGATTTGACGGAGAAATGTCTATTCTAGTATTTGAGTACGCACCTTTATCTGTCTTTATCTGCTGTTCTATGTATGTTCGATTCAATTATACTAACCATGTTCAGATATTTTCATCTATTTATTGATATGCTAAGTAAACATAAGCCCTTTTCCAAGGAAATGTTCTTTATTTCTCCAACAAACCTTTTGCTGTGACCACTGTTAAGAATCGTCTCATATATACTAGATAACTTTAAACAGTTCTTAAGATTCATGGTTTGGTGGAGAATGACGATTTTAGTAATAAGGACCCTCCCGCACCATATATTTGGCTTTAATACTATCAGTTTAACCCTCTAATGCGACCACCTAAAAGGGGTATAATTTTTGGTGCTAGATGCAGGTGGTAGCTTAATGCAGGACAAAAAGTATTATCTATGCTATAAACTAACATAGATACGATTATACAGTTTCTACCATGGCCAAACATTCCCATATGATACATGTACCATTTGTATCGATATTGATAATGCTCTGTTTGCTCATGATATAATACAGATATGATACATGTACCATTTGTATCGATATTGATAATGCTCTGTTTGCTCATGATATAATACAGATATGATACATGTACCATTTGTATCGATATTGATAATGCTCTGTTTGCTCATGATATAATACAGATATGATACATGTACCATTTGTATCGATATTGATAATGCTCTGTTTGCTCATGATATAATACAGATATGATACATGTACCATTTGTATCGATATTGATAATGCTCTGTTTGCTCATGATATAATACAGATATGATACATGTACCATTTGTATCGATATTGATAATGCTCTGTTTGCTCATGATATAATACAGATATGATACATGTACCATTTGTATCGATATTGATAATGCTCTGTTTGCTCATGATATAATACAGATATGATACATGTACCATTTGTATCGATATTGATAATGCTCTAATTGCTCATGATATAATACAGATATGATACATGTACCATTTGTATCGATATTGATAATGCTCTGTTTGCTCATGATATAATACAGATATGATACATGTACCATTTGTATCGATATTGATAATGCTCTGTTTGCTCATGATATAATACAGATATGATACATGTACCATTTGTATCGATATTGATAATGCTCTGTTTGCTCATGATATAATACAGATATGATACATGTACCATTTGTATCGATATTGATAATGCTCTGTTTGCTCATGATATACTACAGATATGATACATGTACCATTTGTATCGATATTGATAATGCTCTGTTTGCTCATGATATACTACAGATATGATACATGTACCATTTGTATCGATATTGATAATGCTCTGTTTGCTCATGATATACTACAGATATGATACATGTACCATTTGTATCGATATTGATAATGCTCTGTTTGCTCATGATATAATACAGATATGATACATGTACCATTTGTATCGATATTGATAATGCTCTGTTTGCTCATGATATACTACAGATATGATACATGTACCATTTGTATCGATATTGATAATGCTCTGTTTGCTCATGATATAATACAGATATGATACATGTACCATTTGTATCGATATTGATAATGCTCTGTTTGCTCATGATATAATACAGATATGATACATGTACCATTTGTATCGATATTGATAATGCTCTGTTTGCTCATGATATAATACAGATATGATACATGTACCATTTGTATCGATATTGATAATGCTCTGTTTGCTCATGATATAATACAGATATGATACATGTACCATTTGTATCGATATTGATAATGCTCTGTTTGCTCATGATATACTACAGATATGATACATGTACCATTTGTATCGATATTGATAATGCTCTGTTTGCTCATGATATACTACAGATATGATACATGTACCATTTGTATCGATATTGATAATGCTCTGTTTGCTCATGATATACTACAGATATGATACATGTACCATTTGTATCGATATTGATAATGCTCTGTTTGCTTATGATATAATACAGATATGATACATGTACCATTTGTATCGATATTGATAATGCTCTGTTTGCTCATGATATAATACAGATATGATACATGTACCATTTGTATCGATATTGATAATGCTCTGTTTGCTCATGATATAATACAGATATGATACATGTACCATTTGTATCGATATTGATAATGCTCTGTTTGCTCATGATATACTACAGATATGATACATGTACCATTTGTATCGATATTGATAATGCTCTGTTTGCTCATGATATAATACAGATATGATACATGTACCATTTGTATCGATATTGATAATGCTCTGTTTGCTCATGATATAATACAGATATGATACATGTACCATTTGTATCGATATTGATAATGCTCTGTTTGCTCATGATATAATACAGATATGATACATGTACCATTTGTATCGATATTGATAATGCTCTGTTTGCTCATGATATAATACAGATATGATACATGTACCATTTGTATCGATATTGATAATGCTCTGTTTGCTCATGATATACTACAGATATGATACATGTACCATTTGTATCGATATTGATAATGCTCTGTTTGCTCATGATATAATACAGATATGATACATGTACCATTTGTATCGATATTGATAATGCTCTGTTTGCTCATGATATAATACAGATATGATACATGTACCATTTGTATCGATATTGATAATGCTCTGTTTGCTCATGATATAATACAGATATGATACATGTACCATTTGTATCGATATTGATAATGCTCTGTTTGCTCATGATATAATACAGATATGATACATGTACCATTTGTATCGATATTGATAATGCTCTGTTTGCTCATGATATAATACAGATATGATACTACCGATTTTGTCATGGCCAAAACTACCTGTGTCAATGTCTAGTGTAAACATTAATCTAATTACTTTTTATTATGTAATTATTTCTTACATAAATATTCTTTAAGTAACGGGTTAAAGATCCTCGTGTTTATTCAGTACGTGGTCACTACAGACAAGTTCTACTGTACAGCCTGTATCCCTTCTCCTCTCACAAATGTAGAATGACACATATTCAGTTGATTGAAAATACCTTCTGGTCTGTTTGCATTACTTCTGTCCTGCAATCATCAATAACCTGTAGCTTAATGCACGACGATATTGGGTAGAAAGTTTCATTTGTAACTTTAGAATGGTCCAAATCCAGTCTATAGAAAATACCTTTTTTAGTCAGGTTTGAAAGAAAGATGGTCGGTTAATTTATTACAAAAAGCTCCTCTCATAACTTTAGAATGGCACATATTCAGTCTGTAGGAAAGTTTTATTGCTCAATTTGAAAGACACAACCACGGTATGAAACCATTTGGACCCTAATAATACGCGTGCTACCCGGTGCAGGTGCGGATCTAGGATTTTAGATTGGGGGGGGGGGGGCGTACATTTTGAGTAAAGTAGCCTGCGAAAAGAGTCTTTAAGCCGAGCAGTTCGAATGGAGTGAACAAGGAAATAAAAGAACTCAGATTAAATCAGTTATATTGAACATTAAATCTAGATCTAATAAAATTACTCAAAAAGATTGTTTGTGCAATTTTAAGGGGGCGTGGGTACGTCAGCTCCGCTCCACTTAATCCGCACCTGTGGCATCACATTTGGATCAAACCTGTATGCAAAGGTTCGTCTTTAGTATGCTAGGAAAACTAACATGACCTTAATGTACCAGATGATAACACAGAGTTTACTGAACAATCTTTATTATTTATTCCTAGGGATGTTTCTCGACATAAGTCATAAATAGTGTTGTTTTTCTTGCTAGGGAATACATCTTCCAGTTTTATTTGTTAATTTTATATAATCAATCAAGACATAACGACAGTATACAACTCATTTAATGTTGACAATGACAATGATAAATCAGATTATATGAAATTGAAATCGTGATTTGTTTTTTAAAAAAACCCTATTTTATAAGCAATAAACAGATGTGCCTGATTATCAATTTACGACTGAATACGCCTGTTTAGATTTTGAAATAGTTCATTCAAAAATGTAGTATTATATGGACTAAAATGTTGCATGAATAATGAAACCAATGTGTGGTTTGAAGTTAGTATTCCTGTGATCTAGGTCTACAACGATTGCAGTTACCCCTTTATAGGGATACCAGGCAGATATGCTACTGATTTCGTTTTATAGCGATGAGTTATCGGGGTCCACACTGTGGCATATTCCTCAGTTGAAGTTGGTGATTTGCTGTTCACGTTGTGTTAATCTCACATTCGCTCTCCATGGAAACGCTTTGACTGTCTGTCTACTTTTATAATCAATTTATATACCAATGGAAATGATCTACTTTAATCACCGAATGCATATTGATAGTATCGCATCGCTCAACACCAAGTAATTTTAACTCGGACGTTATTGCTTGACCGTGTAGACCCTTTATAGGGTGTTTCATTGTGTTAAGTCGTGTTAAGTTGTGTGAAATGTTTCTCTGGAAGGTGTTAGCAAGTTGCCATCCCTTAGACCTAACTCCACAGTCAATCATACGTAACTTTAACTAGCTCAGGTAATCGCCAAAGACGAAAGTTTGAGATTCCTCGATATTGATATGCATGTATGTACATTGCATAGAAGATATACAATAGTGTAATACATAATATTTGCGTTGTGCGCATATAAATATTAATACACATAACAAAGATTACGGATATCTTCACCAATGCGAGTGATCAGGACATCTAGGGTCCATGGGTCAATTTAAATATAACATTTACAGAGATAGAACAGAGGTCAGGCAGGAAATTAACCCTTTCACCGCCAATGTCGCAAAAATACACCATTACATATAGTGCAGTCCTAGATTAGACACCGCCTTTTCAAGGCGGCGTCTGATGAGGGACTTCACTTTTTGTCTCAAACTCTATGTCTATATATGTGCTTTATTCCTCTGAAATTTGCATTTATTTATATCATTTTCTTATTTTACCAAATGGTTTAAACAAAATGGTTTGCAGACGACAATTTGAAATTTGGCGCCGAAAGGGTTAAGAAATGATACGCGAATGTCCACAGCAACACCAGAAGCACAAATGAAGTCATCTCTCACGTACATACACGGTCTTCGTAGACATGTTCCCTTGCCTGTTCAACAGAGACAGCATACTAGCGGCGCCGTTTAAACTAAACAATCAAATTCATTCAAAACTAGCGACAATATGTGACGCCATAATTACGCAAGAGTGAGATAAGTCATAACGTCACTAAACGTCTCACTTAACCATTTCGACGTCAACTTTCTCATTGTCGTTTGCACACCAATTTTGTTAAATCATTCAGTAAAACAAGGAAATGAGATACATATACATGTATGCAAATTTCAAAGGAACAAGGCACAAATATAGAACTAGAGGTTGAGACAAAAAGTGAAGTCCCTGATCAAAGGCCGCCTTGAAAAGGCGGCGTCTGATATTGGACTGCACTATTTGTCGTGGTGCATTTATGCGACATTGGCGGTGAAAGGGTATTAAAGTATATATCGGTTGGGCACTGCGAAACTAAATTGGAAAGTTTGGAGTTTCGAGCACTGCGACTTAATAAAGTAAGATGAAACGTTTTTTAAAATTTCTCAGTCAAACACAACCTGGGTGGAAATCATTAATGTCGCTTCTTATTTATTAACAACACGAGATATATAAAATTGAGCTCTGTACTTCTCTAGTATGAATCCTTCTTGTTTTATCCATGTTTGATTTCGTGAAATATAGCTCACCGATCACAAACATAATGCACCTGTGAGATTAACGCGTTTAAGTATTTGGGAATCAGTATAGTGGATGTGATAGAAAAATGAGACTTCCTGCATCATAACTTGCGGGGTGTCGGTCATTCTATACGGATGATCTTCTGTGCACGAAATAATGCGATTTGTTCCAAACAAGAAACACCTCGGATATCTTCCTTCACCTGTAATTAGCTGGACGTCTTGATATGACTGCAATATTATTAACCCTTTCCCTGCTCTATCTATGTTTATTCCTAATTTCAATACCTGAACATTCATGGACAAAATAGTTATAATGAAATATGGAAAGTGGAACATTGTAGCCATTTTAGAAACTAAAGAAATAAATCCATCAAATGCCTTTATAGCAAACAGAGCAGACCTGATCAGACGACTCCTATAGGAGCCGTCTGATCTTGGACTACTCTGTTTGCAAATGTGTGTATAGGCGTATATATGATATGAAGGAAAGGGTTAAAGCGAGGTAAAACCCCAATATAAACAAACAAACAAACAAACAAACAAATCTGCTTCACAAAAAGGTGGCATTGTTTTGGAACAGTTTTAACCCTCTAATCTATAGCTACGACTGTTATGCCTTTGCAAACAGAGTAAACCCAAATGTCATAGCTGATGATGGCCTGCTTTGTTCTGCTTGGTTATAGGATAATATAGACCTAATTCTATAGTTTCTTTAAATGTCAAAATTCCTTGTTTGCTCATGTCTTTATGAAAAATAATAGCAAATTAACATTAATGATGTCATTATTTCTTCCATTAATATTCATGGAATAAAATGTCAATTGAGATTTGTTGCGAATATCGTAACCCATTCCCCCATATGCTATTTTTAGATACAACTTCTTTCAATAGATTTACCGAAAAAGAACATTAACTAGAGAAAAGGGAAATTTTAGAATTATAGTTTGAAACCATTGTGATAAATAGAGCATTTGCTCCTATAGGAGCAAATCCTCTATTTATCACAATGGTTTCACAAAGTGACTTTTACAGAGTCGTCACAAGTAGTCAATATGAGGGAAAGGGTTAATAAAAACTATCTTTACATGTTCACGTTATGAATGTCAGAAGGTTTTATTGTGAGAAATGGAATCAAGCCAACTACTAGTTAACGTCCGTGATTTTAATACTCTTTTTACGTGTTTTTCGCGGATATCAACGCCTCACAATTATACGGAATGGTGACATCTATGAGAGGCTTCAAATGCTTTTGTAGAGATAAATATATGTTTTCACAAATATATAGGCGTTGTTTCTGCGAAAACGACGCATATCCATTAACGGATTGTCTCTGTGGTGTCTCTTGAGAGATATCTTTGACACTTTTATAAGCAATGCTAGTGTAATATAGTGTAATATATGCCTTGTTGTGTTTTAACATTTTAAATACGAGAAACCAGTAAACTGACATTAGCAAAGAGTGTAAACCCAGATCAGAGAGATGCTGTTAACCCTTACAACGCTGAATTTTAAAATGGACTATTCCAAAATTCAAACCGGTCAAGCTTACGGTGAATCTTTAGGGATTTTTCTAAAGAAATGTGTTAAATAACAAACAGTGCAGACCCTGATGATCTGAACTGTTTGTCTGTGTCCTTAGTAGTAACCCCTTCCCTAATGAACATGTGTACATGAAATGATCACTTCATGAATATTCATTAACTTAATTTTGATAAGGTGACAATTTAAAATGGCATTGGTGGCGTAGACAAAATCTATAGGATCAGATCTACATGATTACATTAAGCAAACAGAGCAGACCCTGATGAATGAGTCCTGATCAAATGATTACAGTAATAGCAGCCGTCTGATCTGAGTCTACTCTGTTCACAAAGGCTTGAAAAGGCGTTATATGAAAGTGTTAATGGATATAACATTCACTGTGTAAGTTCTATTCTTATAGTTCCATCCAACTCAACTGTTACAAAAAACACCCTTAAACTAACCAATGAAACATGCTGCTTCGATTGATCGCACACAACGAATTCGTTGGCAGTGTGGCTAAATCGAGACGTACATTTATTATCCAGTTTTCTTCAAATCATTGTTGACGTTTAACCGACATAATCTTAGTTTGTACCAACCAGTTCCCTGACATTTTATTACTGAAGAACTGTGAAACCCTTTAGGGCAAAAAAGTTCCCCCCAATTGAGTCTGTACTTGAAGACTCTACGAACAGTAAATTCTCTACATGTATGTACGGTATATAAGAATAAACAAGGGAATCTTAAAAAGCACACGGCTGCTTAATGCAGGACGAAAGTAATGCAGAAAGCTCCTCTAGGAGCTTTCTGCATAACTTTCGTCCTGCATTAAGCTTCCAAATGTCTTTATGACCAAGATTTATATATTGTATGGTCGATTTAGAGAGATGCATCTGTATATCAGCATACACTGAACACTAGGGGGACGCGTCAAACTGTTATGTTACCCAATAAAACAACACTTGATCGTAAAACGTTCTTGCAAATATGTTGTAAAACAACGGATGGACTAGAATGTCGTTAAATCACGCCATGCAATCTGCTGAACAATGTTCTGCTTGCCAAACGTGTCAGCTGCGTGACATCGAACTCATTGCATAATGGATAATTGTCGTCTGCAAACAATATTTCATCTAACGCACTGCTGATGGCTGACATTTCTTTATTTCAATTTAACCCTTTATTCTATACGCTTGTGTAAGCAGAGTATACCAAAATCAGACAGCTCATCTGTGAGCCACCATCTGATCTAGGTCTGTTCTGTTTGTTTATGGCACGATATAGACCTGATTTTACAGTTTTATGCCATGGTAACATATTTATTTGTTTATGGTTCAGTTTTGATGAAAACCCCAGTTAATTAATATTCATGATGTTATTTCTTACATGAATACTAATGGAGTAAAGGATTAACAAGTCAGTCCAAATGTTCATTGATCATAATAGTGTTCCATTCAACCTTTCAGTGCGGGTAACGAGTCACTAATGTCCTTTGCAAACAGTGTAGAGCCATATGTGAGGGCTTCTAGAGAAGCTCTCACGTCAGGGTCTGCACTGTTTGTCATATTATACTTTAAAAATCCCTGAACATTCACGGTAAGTTTGACCTGTTTGAATGTTCGAATAGTGCATTTGAAAATGCAGGATTAAAAGTGTTGAATGATTGTATATACATATAAATAATATATAGGCAGAGGTGTAAGACGCGTGAATTAAAACATCTTTATTTCTCCACCAAACTCTATGTTGTGACCACCCTTTAGAATCGTCTCGGAAGAGAATTGACGTGTTTAGTATTTGAGTACGCATCTTTTGCTGTTGCTCTGTATATAATAATGAATAACTTGACAAGTAGACATTCCATCCTTTTGTGGAAGTTTGTGAATAAGACCTTTCTCGCTGCCCGAATTTAACCCTATACCCGATAGAGGTTTGCAAACTGGTAGACATTGTTTGCACTATAAATTTTAGCGAATAAATATTCACAATGTCATTATTTCTTATATGAATAGTCCTTAGGTAAAGGGTTTATATAGCCCAATGGAGTACGAAAGGTTGGCGCCGAAAGGTTGAACAGGGGACAATTTGGGTTAACCCTTTGGATAGTGAATTTTTAATTTGGCATGTTCTATGTTTGTTTAAAGCTGGATACATTTAATATAAAAGGATATAGTTTGCGAGAGGAACTGGTCTATGGGAAACAGAACAGACCCTAATCAGAGGGCTCCTCTAATAGTCCTCTGATCTTGGTCTACACTGTTTGCCGATGCCCGTTTACTCATTCCCCTCATTCAAACGGTTAGTAATAACATAACACTCTCATTCGATACCTTCGCGTGAAAAATAGACGATAGGGTATCTAGAGAATTGAAAACAATATTCTTAATAGATGTGAAGTGTGATATCATTTAGTTAAGTCTGGAGGAGCAAAGCTAATTGAACCACGCTGTTTGAAAATGCAAATCAAGTCGCTCTTAGCAGAACGCTAAGGGCGACTTGATTTGCATTTTCCAACAGCGTGGTTCCATATTAAATGCCGAGTATCTCGGTGTTTTGCTGGCATTCAATTATTTTGCCACCAGTTCGATAATCTGCAATAAACAAACAAATTAAAGCGAACTGAAAGAAAGAAATTTTACATGTAGCTGCTGATACCATTGTTTCAGCAGTGGCTTACCTTATCGCCGCCGAATAAATCTCGTTTGCTACAATTATCGTCTGCTTCAAGTTTCAAATTAAATTCTTAATTTGTTTTTCAAAACATAACCCTGTAAACAGAGTAGACCCAGATCAGACGGCTCCTATAGGAGATCAAACCCTTGTCCTATAGGAGCCGTCTGATCAGGGTCTGTTCTGTTTGCCTAAGATATAATATAAATATGATTCAACAAGTCCTGCCATAGCTTAAAATGCATGCGTCCATGAGCTATTATAACAAATTAATCTTATCAATATGCATGCCGACATTATTTCTTACATGAATATTCTTGGACGAAAGGGTTAATGAAAATGTACGGAATAAAATACGGAAAATACGTAATATAAGTGTTGACCTTTATCCTTTTTGTGAAAAATTAAATCTACTGAAATTAAATCTGGTGCCATTTGGAATAATTTCGAAACTATTGACCGAATGTCAAACAGCATGGATCCTGGTGTCCGAGTTACTCGGCGTCTCATCTGGAACTAAACTGTTTGTAAAGTGAGCTAGGTGGGATAAGGGTTAATTCCTAAAATGTGTTGCGTATTAATTTAACCCTTCGCTTGCTGAATTTTAAAATACATTTCTCCTTCTTTACCCATTCCCTGTTGTATAATTACATATATCTTCACCGTGTACAAGTAGTTCGCTGTGCAGTCACTGCTGTGGAGTGCGCTGGTTGCACAATCAACTTGTAAATAGTGCAGACCCTGATGAGACAGCTCCTGCAGGAGCTGTCTCATCTGGGTCTTCACTATTTACAGGTACGTATATTGACGTGAATAACAAGCGAAGGGTTAAATTAAAATTACAGCCATGAATTCACTGGGTATTTAGTAGAACCTGTCTATAGTGTCCACATACTGGTCATTTGATACAATGGGGTCTATCAGAACAGGTGGTTGTTTAATGCAGAAAGACAATAATGCAGAAAAGCTGCATACAGTAAAACCTCTCTATAACGGCCACTAAATTGCGCTAATTAGTTGGTATTTAGGGCAGGTGGCTGATTAAAGCAAGGTGAAAGTAAAACAGAACGCTCCTATGGGAGAGTTCTGTTTTACTTTCACCTTGCTTTAAGCAGCCACCTGTCTTTAACACAACATACTTGATGTAATTTAGTGGTCATTATAGAGAGGTTTTACTGTAACTTTCGTCCTGCATTAAGCTTTAAATTGTTAGCTTAAAATCCACGATTTAATTTGGGTGGTTGCTTTAGACAGGTATTACTGTATCTTGTGTTTTTAACGAAAGGTACAATGGAAACAATAGCATAGTCTTATCATGTTATTCTATTTAGAGAAAATATCAACATTTTACTAGTGTACAGAATTATTCCATATTGTTTATGAAGACCTCAGGTGTACATAGCGAGATTAGTATAGGAAACCCCATTCAACCGGACGTTAAATTTTGTATAAATATCGATCTTGGAGACAGGTGGTAGCTTAATGCAGGGTGAAAGTCATGCAGAAAGCTCCTCTATGAGCTTTCTGCATGACTTTCACCCTGCATTAAGCAGCCACCTGCCTAAAAGTATTTAAATTCTTCTCTACTAGAATTCCGGTTTATAGAGGTTTTACTGTATATGTAGCAAACGTCACAGTATCGTCCAGTTTGTCTTTTACAACAAACATGTTTTGTTTACTATATCTGTTTTCTGAAGATATTATTTAAACACTTTACTCCTCTAATAATAATCAATTGATTTACTTACTTACGCCTTTCTACGCATTTTCAAACAGAGTAGACCCAGATCAAACGCCTCCTATAGGAACCATCTGATCAGGGTCTATTCTATTTGCTTATAAAGTAACACAGATTTGATTCTGAAGTTTCTGCCATGACCAAAACTTCCTGTGTTCATATGCCATTATAAAAAATGGCATGATTAATATTCATGACCATTATTTTCTGCATAAGTAGTCATGGTTTAAAGTGTTAGTCTCATAACAAACATATATCTCTCGTAAGCAACCTTTACAAATAAGTGTAGTTCTGGTGCTTTTAATGAAAGGCATGTGATTAATGCAGGACACAAGAAATGCTGAACGCTTACAGTGGAACTGTCTGCATTATTTTGACCATAAGTAAAACAACCATTTGCGTTCCATGCAATGCAACCACCAAACATGTATACTTGAGCGTCTTGTTCTGCTCATACATTGCTTCGTGTTGATATCATTAAACGCTTTCATGCTTAATATTTTCAGTGCGGGAAACGAGTCACTAATGTCTTGCAAACAGTGGTCGATCCAGATAAGAGGGCTCATATAGAAGCTCATATAGGAGCCCTCTTATCAGGGTGTGCACTATTTGTCATGTAACACTTTTCTTTAAACATTTCGCTGAATATTCGTGGTACGCTCGACCTGTTTGAATTTTGGAATATTCTTTTTTACAAGTCAGCGTTGAGAGAGAACTGTCTGATCTAGGTCTACTCTGTGATCCATGGCAATCCGTTTAAAAGTATCTCTAGAAAGTAAAGTGTTAACTCTATAGACAGATAACACCGCGACCTCAAACAAACATGTGCATGTCCCTGGGTAATATACAAGTTTCAAATTACAGGTTCAATCGTCAGTCTACCTTTAAAATGATCCTCGCACATATATACACGTTGTCATTTGGATCCCAGCTGGTACAATCTCATTTGTTAGATACAGGCTACATTAGGCGTGTAATAAACACTATCATCCCCTATCACTGTGAAAGACTAGTGTGTTTGTAGCTTGGTACATTAGCAGCAATTCAGTTTAATCGTTATCTCTCTATTCGCGACCTGATTCGCTTTTGCAAACAGTTTGGATCAAGATGAGACGCCAAGTAGTTTGGTGTCTCATCAGGATCCAAACTGTTTGACATTCGGCCCGTAGCATCTGAACAGTATACCGAATCAGAAATAGTCCAAATTGCATCAGATCCAAAATTTGAGCAGACATTATTTTTTCACAGCCGGGTTAAGAGTAATATATAAACCAGCTTAATGTATAAATATCATTTTCGTCTACGAACATCCCTCAGTCCATTATCTACCATATCACTATACAGTTTAGTGATAGCCATCAATTTCGTATTTGTATCGCCATCCATCATTTTACACGAATAATACTGATCGACAGATTGTTTTATTCTGCTGTAAAATGATGTCTGCTAAATATTTATATCTGTAACAAGTGTTTTATTTTACTTTCCACAGTAGAACCTGCCCTAAACGACCATCTATTCATTGAACATATGCATTTGTAAAAGCAGGTTGTGGTTGCTTACTGCGGGGCTGACTATTCATAGACAACATAGTTGTTATGAGATATGGAAAGTGGAACATTTTAGCTATTTAAGAAAGAATAGAAACAGATCTTTCAAATTCCATTAGCAAACAGAGCAGATCCTCTTCAAACATAGTAGATCTGATCTGGGTAGTAGATCTGGTCTGGGTCTACTCTGTTTGTAGATGCATAAAAAATGTTACTATGAAGGAATGGGTTAACTATAGAATCCACTCAGTTTGAAGGGCTTATCCCTTTACCCTTTCCTATATCCACGCAAGAACTAATGAAAGCAAGGGTATTAGATTATTCTTTAGAATGGCGTACAAGAAAAGCATTGATGTAAACATCAAAGGGCGTCATTATAAAGAATAGCCATGCTGGTTTTGTTTAAATCTATTGTGAAACAAAAATGCTTAGAATATGAGTGATCATGATACTTATATGCTGCACTAACCCTTTCACTTAAAATATAATTTGTCTGCTACTGAAATAGTGTAAACACAAATGAAGACAAATGAAAGATTTTTACATGAAAATATACTCTGATTGGCATTATTTTAGTATAATCATGCAATCATTCAAAGTTTTAGTTCAGCATATTGGTGTTGGAATTACTAAAGACAGAAGTATGATTTCAGACACCCTATCAAACAATGAAATAATTATAATTAAAACAACTAAATGATGAGTTTGTCCAAAGCTTTTCAATACTGTGAATTTAAGAAATGAATCAAATACCGAAATAGTTTGATAGATAATTAGCACGTTTTTATAAATTATTTTAATTGATTATTGACGGATCAGTTATTATTATCCATTAGAAAAGAATAGTATTATTTGCATTGTAAAATCTCATGCATAAATCAATAAACTCTGATAAGATAAGATTAAAATAACACCTATTTGCAACAAATCTGGAGTTTAACGGTGTAAAAGAAAACGGTTTAAAATGCCATACGTGGCACTAAGCAAGGTCGATTTCTAATTACACGACATTTAGATATCTCTAATTATGGTCCCAATGTGCTATATTTTTCACATTTTATACAATAACGTACTAAACATTTAATTAATCAATACTTAAAAACTAAATGAAAGTCTTTAAAAAATTGGTTTAAAATGCCATACGTGGCACTAAGCAAGGTCGAATTCTAATTACACGACATTAAGATGTCTCCAATTTTTGTGCCAATGTGTTCCATTAATCACATTTTATACAATAACGTACATAATTTTAATTAATCACTACTTCAAAACTAAAAGAATGTCTTAACATATAGCTGTGTTTCTTTAAATTTTAATAAATAGACGATTCTGTAAATATTTGGCGGACAATTTCTTGAAATGCGTGTGATTTTCATAAAAATGTGATTATTATGTGCATACGTTCCAATAGACGAACTTCAGCGTCACCGTATTACGGTGAAATAGACTCAGCCTTTCTGACCTAGTGACTGATTTCAAGTTGATAATCAACTAAAACATTCATTTATACACCGTAATGTATCGGATTTTTACTCTTAATTTGGCCAAACTTTACACAGCAAATATACATTATACCTAAACTTTCAATTAATCCGCATTCAACCAAAAACTGCACACTGGACTGTGCATTTACTGAAAAAAAGTGTAATACTTTCCAAGACCTTGAGGCCAGCCTATTGCACCGGAAATTCAGCTTTTTAGTATCAATAATGCATCCATTTCTTTTAATGCAATAATAACAAACAAATGCTTATTTTTATTTCATTACTTTTGATATGTTATTTACACTCTTTATCGACCAGTATATACAATTTACATTGCTCAAACAAGTAACTTTCATTTTTTCAACGGTACAGAAATGACTGCTCCTCCCATTAGCTGAACATTTCGTAAGCCCATATAGGCGCCGCGCTAAATGCGCGGGTGCCAAAGAACACATGTCATTTTGGCTGTAGAGACTGTAGAATCAAATCTATATTATACCATAGGCAAACAGAGCAGATCCTGATCAGACGGCTCCTACAGGTGCCGTCTGATCTGGGTCTACCCTGTTTGCAAATGCGTGAAAAAACGTTTATATGAAGGAAAGGGTTAAACTTGCTATAGGATTTTGAATGACAAACAGTAGAGACCCTGATCTTTGTGATCTTTTAGGAACCCTCTGATCTGGGTATACACTACAAGCGATACCACCATAAAAATCAGTAAATCAATAGCCTAATAATAAAGTCATTGTTTCTTATATGTGGCAAAGGGCTTTTATGCTCTACAATGGTAATGCAGAAAGCCCTACTCTCATAAATAAAGGAGTAACCCTTTACTCTATAAATACGCATTTCTACTCCTTTGCAAACAGAGTAGCCCAGATCAGAGGCTCCTGCAGGAGCCGTCTGATCAGGGTCTGCTCTGTTTACTTATAGAGTAATACTGATCTGATTATACAGTGAATAAACATGGTGTAATGGGCTAAGTACTGAAATACAAGATACTACGTAAAGAAAACAATTACCAGGATTGTAACAAAATATAAATTAACTAATTAAAAACAATAGAATGAAAGGTCATTCAGAAACATGGTGTAATGGGCTAAGTACTGAAATACAAGATACTACGTAAAGAAAACAATTACCAGGATTGTAACAAAATATAAATTAACTAATTAAAAACAATAGAATGAAAGGTCATTCAGAATGGAAACTTTCTGCATGACTTTCAGATTGTATTAAAAATCGCATTTATGATTACGTATGCAAACAATGTAGATCTGGATGAGATGCCGAGTAACTCGGCGTCTTATGGGAACTGTAGCAGAGGACAAATGACAGAACAATTTGGCAGAAAAAGAGTTAAGCAACCACCTGCTGATAATGTTTTTGTAAAGAAATTGAAGAAAACTGTCATTTTCAATCTGAAGCAGGGGATACTCTGAGTTAAATTTATTTGGCGACAAAAGGGCAAATATAGAGATCGTATTTTGAAAACAGATGTTAGAATATTTATGACCAGACCATATTTATGTAGAAGTTAGTTAGTACGGTCTGCCACCCTGGTCAGTGACGTCGTTTGTTTCTACGCTACGGCAGACTCTATCATTCACGGCTATTCAATTATTGATCGTAGGAGTCTTAAAATATAGGTGAGTGCTTAATGCTGGTTAAACATAATGCAGAAAGCTCCTATAGGAGACGTCGGCATTACTTTTTACCTGCATTAAGCTACCACCTGTCTTACAAACCCATAATTAGACCTCTTTTTGATGGCCCCTTAAGGCATATTCTACTGTATATCTTTATCTAACTGTAATAGACTCGCCATCATTCCTTTGATAGTAGGAATTGCATACCGTTGGCAATAATGGAACTAATTTGTGTTTTACTTTGAATAATCCAATTCAAAGCCACACGTAGTAACTTCAAGCAAAACAAGATGGAAAGCAGGAAGGACAATTAAATAGGTATACCACAAGCTATTCTCTCTTTCAACTAATCTCATGGGTTTACAGGCATTTACGCTTTCGTTGCCAAGTACAGTAAACCTCTCTAAACCGGAATTCTAGTAGAGAAGACTTTAGACACTTTTAGGTAGTTGGCTGCGTAATGCAGGGTGAATGTCATGCAGAAAGCTCCTAGAGGAGCTATTTATATGACGTTCACCCTGCATTAAGTTACCACCTGTCCCCAATATCGATGCTTACACTAAATTTAACGTCCGGTTTAGAGGGGGCTTTCTGTATTATCGTCTGTATAATTTGTTATCTGTTTCTATTTTCAGTTTTTAATTGCCTTCCTATTTGTTTTACTCGTTGCGTCATGAATATGCATGTAAGAAATAATGACGTCATCAATCATCATTAGATTAATTGTTATAATGGCACATGGGCACAGGAATGTTTGGTAATGGCAGAAATTCTGTAGAATGATATACATAATTATATATATGCTTTTATAAGCAAACAGAGCAGACCTTGATCAGACGACCCCTACAGGCGCCGTCTGATCTTGGTCTACTCTGTTTGCAACGGTGTAATAAGGCGTATTTATGGAGTAAATGATTGAAACAGTCTAGACGTGTTCTCCATAAATACGCCTGTCTACGCATTTGCAAACAAAGTAGACCCAGATCAGACAGCTTTTACAGGAGCCGTCTGTTTACTCTGTTTGCTAACGGAAAAATTAGCATCCGATTCTATAGTTTCTGCCTTGGTCAAAAGTGTGTGTGCTAATATAGCATTTTAAAAATTAATCTTACTTATATTCATGATGTCATCAGTTCTTACATGAATATTCATGGAGTAAAGGTTTACCCCATTGATGCCCAGTGTCTCTTAAAAGGGACATAAGCAAACAGTGTATACCCAGATTAGAGTACGTTTATCCCTTTCACTGTTCTGTATTTAGTCCAAATTTCAATACCTACTGAATATTCATGGACAAAATAGTTATAATGAAAAATGGAAGGAGCAACATTGTAGCCATTTTAGAAACTAAAGAAACAGATCTATCAAATTCCATTAGCAAACAGATCAGACCCTGGTCAGACGGCTCCTCTAGGGGCCGTCTGATTTGGGTCTCTTCTCTGTTTGCAAAGCCGTGAAAAGGTATTTATATGAGGGAAAGGTTAAAGGGATACTCTGATGAGGGTCTGAACTGTTTGTGTAGAAAATCAATCAATATTGTGTTTCCTTTGCCCCTTCATCATGAAAAATGGAATGGATGGATTTCAAAATAAGATTGGGGCATTTGTTCCTTAACCGTTTCCTTCATATAAACGCGCTTTCATGCACTTGCAAACAGAGTAGACACAGCTCTGTTTGCTTGTGGAATTTGAAAGAGCGGTTTCTTTACTATCTTAAATGGTTACAATATTCTACCTTCCACGTTTCCTTTTAACTAGTTTGTCCATGTATATGTTGTAGGTATTGAATGTTGCACTAAATATAGAACAGGGAAATGGTTAAATAATACGATAATAAAACTGTTAGATATAAATCATTTCTCGGAATACTGTCGCACATAAACTAATATCTACAGAAACATCTTTCTAATTGACTTATAAATAGCATTATGTGGCTATGATTTTACCATTACTGAGCAAATGTTCCATGGCATAGAATGTCAATGTGAAAGTTTCCTCCAGTAAATTGATTAACCATTTCTCTGAAAAAGAACACTTTTAGCATATTTGAAAACACAGTAGATCCAGATCAGACAGTTCCTATTCTAACTGCCTGATCAGGGTCTGCTCTGTTTGCTTATGGGATTACATAAATCTGAGTCTGGTGTTTCTGTCACGTGTATGATTATAACATGATATAGATATGATTTGTCAAAGCAAATTCTTCCCTTGAAATTTTTACATTATAAAACCTCGGCTGGTAAGTCTTCATTGTGCTATTATGCATTACAGGAGAACATGTCATAATCGTCCATTCATTTATTGAACATAGGAGTCATAAAATTCAGGTGGTTGCTTAATGCAGGGTAAAAGTAATGCAGAAAGCTCCTATAGGAGCTTTCTGCATTACTTTTGACCTGCATTAAGCTACCACCTGTCTAACAGACCCATGATTAGACCTCATTTTGATTGCCGATTAAGACAAGTTCTACTGTACATGAGTACTGAGCACGTGAAAGGGTTAGGTGTACTGTTGTATTGTAACGATACACCAGGGTGTGGCGTTCTAACATGTTGACACTTACCGTACTACGTGTCACATGGCACACATTTGCAAACAGGTTGGGTCCAGATGAGACGCTGAGTAACTCGGCGTCTCATACAGGAGTGGTCTTATCTGGGTCTATTCTGTTGCATAGTTGTTAAAACATGTATTTATAGAGTAAATTTATGGCGTAGGCTAGTTAAGCAAAGAAATGAAAGAAATGTTATTATTGAAGGGCATAAGCGTGGTATAGTTGGTCAAAATGGTTTAGACTTTGAATTATCTTATAAGCATTGACATGAAAGTATTTGGATGATTTTATGACGATTTTTCTAAACCCCCAAACAACTGGCATCGTAAAACACATTTGTCGATCAGTCATAACGGCAAGGCTAGCTCCGCCACTCATAGTTTCTTGTTCTAGAACTTTTAAATCGCGATACGGCAAACACCTTCAGAACCAGTCAATATACCCTATGGACCAATCAGAACGACGCCGATTAGTTACGACTGATGTGGGACGAATATCTAAAACGCCGGTGAATACATGTACGTGTAACATCGGCGGTATTGATACTTTGACATCAAGCCTTCGCAATTTAAAGACATTAGACCCAAATGCCCTTTAAAAGGGACATAGGCTAACAGTGTATACCCAGATCATAGGGCTCCTAAAGGAGCCCTCTTAGGTGGGTATACACTGTTTGCTGAGTCTATCGAAGACAATTGCTTAGAACAGCAAATATTTTGTTTACTGTGCCCTTTCAACATGAACAGATGGATGGGTTCATAATAAGATCTGAACGGGATCATGAATAATCTTGTAAGGAATAATGATATGATAGATTAATTAGAATAATTATTATTATAGCACATGGACACGGGGCTTTGAAACTGTAGAATCATATTCTATTTTTGTCATAAGCAAACAGAGCAGATCCAGATCAGACGGCTCCTATAGGAGCCGTCTGATCTGGGTCTACTCTGTTTGCAAAGGCGTAGAAAAGCTTAGAAAGGCGTATTATGAATTAAAGAGTTAACTGATATATAAATAAATGTTTTAATCCTTTCACCGCCAATGTCGCAAAAATGCACCGGGACAAATGATACAGCCCCAGATCAGACGCCGTCTTTTCAAGGCGGCTTCTGATCAGGAACTTCACTTTTTGTCCCAAACTCTATTTCTATATATGTGCTTCATTCCTTTGAAACTTGCATTTATTTAGCTTATTTCCATATTTTACCGAATGATTTTACACAATTTGATTGCAGACGGCAATTAGAAATTTGGCACCGAAAGGGTTAAATGGTTATGTATATACGTGACTTTCACACTGGACTACTTCTCGTTAAAACCTCTACACAACTATTCCATTTTTTATACGTCATTTATAGACACATTTCACTTTACTCTTTCTCTCATAAAGCATTCTTTTTGGCACCTTTTTAGACAGAGTAGACCCAGAGCAGATGGCAGCCCCTGTAAGAGCTTTCTGGTCAGGATCTGCTCTGGTTACTTATGCAATAATATAAATCTGATTATGAAGTTTATGTCACGTGTTTGCTTATGACATTAGACCGCCTATATAGATATACAGTAAAACCTCTCTATATAACGGCCACTAAATTACATCAAGTATTTTGTGTTAAAGGCAGGTGACTGCTTAAAGCAATGTGAAAGTAAAACAGAACGCTCCTATTAAAACAGAACGCTCCTAAAGGAGCGTTCTGTTTTACTTTCACCTCGCTTTAAGCAGCCGCCTGTCCTAAATACCAACTAATTAACACAATTTAATGGCCGTTATAGAGAGGTTTTACTGTATTTGTAAAAGAAAAGAAATTCCCTTTAAAAATTTACATGTTAAACCCTTTCCATCATATAAACGCATTTTCATGCATTTGCAAACAGAGTAGACCCAAATCAGATAGGGTCTGTTCTGTATGCTGATGGGGTTGGATAGAGCTGTTTCTTTACTTTCTAAAATTGCTACAATGTTCCACCTTTCATATTTCATTATTTATAACTGTTTTGTTCATGAATATTCAGTAGGTAATGAAATTTGGAATTAATATGGAACAGGGAAAGGGTTGGTTAACACAATAGCTAATATGTATTTATATTCATGACGTCTATTTTTGTCTGCTCTGTTTGCTTCTGGAATATACGAGTAGAGCTGGTTCTGAAGTTTCTGTCACAGCCAAACCTTCTATTGCTAGTGCTTAATAATAAAACTTCACTCCAGTGAAACATTCATGGAGTAATAAATTCTTAAGTTAATATTGATTGGTCAAAGCGTTGAAGAAAGTATGTACAATAAATTTGTCTAGTCCTCGATATTTGCACTACTTTTCAAGTACGATTACCGATTGATTGATAAAATACTCTGTTCAGTTCTGGTTACCGATCAGCTGTTTTCCCAGGAGTCGTGTGTTTAGACTTTATTGGCAAAGCATCCAAATTATACGATGTTAGTATTTCTAAGCAATGCAATTAGTTTTTTTATTGACAGAAGGCATAGTCCGAATCAATGGGATAATTAGAGTAAAAGCGAATGGTTTCGGGATAATTCACAATTAGGGGAAGCATACGTGTATTCTCATATTGCAATAATTAACGTAACTGTAGTTGTGACTTCATGTAATCTCCATCTCGTAAAAGCAATTTTAATGGGATAACCTCCTGCACTCTGAAAAAATATTATCGTCCCTTACGTATTTCCTTCGATATCTTTTAAAAAAAAGAGTGTCAGAGTGACAAAGAGTTTGGATCCTGATGAGACGCCGAGTTACTCGGCGTCTCATCTAGATCCAGACTGTTTTCAAAGGTTATCACAAAGTCGCACGCAGAGTGCTGAAGGTTCATTGTCAGCGATGCATTGCTAATAAAAACAGTTGCGAGATAATTTGGTGTTTCTTCGGTGTATTTCTCTCATAAGATTTTAATGCAAATTAGTGGATTTCACAAAGTGCTGTCACGTCAACGTCTTGATTGAGAAGTGTCTTTCAGAACATAAAATCAACCGCGTTGTCTGAAATGTGTCCCATGGTTACAAGTAAAACAAAAATCCTGATCAGTTATCACTTATGCATGTAGGTCTAAACCCCTTTATCGACTGGATAATTCAAACTGGCTCCGCCAATTCTGAATATCCATTAAACAAAACATATATATCAAAATGTATCACCAAAGGCGATGCTTTTAGGACAAACAGTGCAGACCCTAATGCAAAGACTCCGTCATGAACACTTTGATATTGGTCTACACTGTTTGCGAATGCATTGTGTACTCGGTTCCCTCACATTACGGTTGAGAGATAGATGGTAGTCGGATGCAGTCAAAAGTAGTCCATAGTGGAGTTTGCTGCATTACGTTCGTCTTGGATTAACCCTTTAATCCATAAATATCCCTTTCTATACCTTTGCAAACAGAGTAGACCCAGATATAATTTTGAACATAATAAATATATGATTCTACAGTTTATGTTATGACCAACTATTCCTGTGTCCATGTGCTATTATAACATTTAATCTAACTAATATTCAAGAAGTCATTATTTCCTACATGAATATTCATGGAGTAAAAGGTTAAACATTTTACAATTAGGTCTTAGTGTTCAAAATAAATATCCTTTAAATACACTGCGGAGAAGAGCTGACATATTTTTCAACAGGGTATGGGTTAAAACAATTTACTCTAAAATAATTAAAGACGAGGTCCCTACAATCAACGCATATTTTCAATAATATCATAAAACTTGGTATTTGCAATGTTCATTCATTATAATGAAGATTGTAAATTTGAACTTATATTGAAAAATGCCACTGTGATACAAAATAAACAGTTTTCATCGATACTTAATAATTTTTGTTCTACAATGTTCAACATATTATCAATACATTGTCGAATAACATATCAAATGCATGAAAGTTGTATCTTCTTCGATGTTTATTCGATTGGTGTTTTTGTGATAAACTTCTTTTCTGGATATAAACAAATGACTTATGTAATTGTTAGGCATTTCTAAAACACGATGAAGGTATAGAGAATACCACTTTAAGGCTCAGACCAATAATTCCATATTGTATACAACGTCTGGGCGGAATTTGTAGTGTTTGACATCTACTTCCATTAGTGTGATACAATAGACCTCCCTATAAACCGGACGTTACATTTAGTATAAATGTCTGCCTTGGAGACAGCTGGCAACTTCATGCAGAGTGAAAGTCATCTAAATTCTTCTCAACTATTATCCTGGTTTAGAGGTTTATTCGTACTGTAGTATTTTATCATTTAGTTTAGTGTTGACCGATCAGGAATGGATAGCTTGATTCTTGTTGACATTGCCTATTTATGGAACACATAAAGTATTTTAGGTATGGCATAATGTATAATCACACTCTAAACCTCGTATATCAATGACAAAGAACCCTTTTAAAACATATACAATTCAAGCTCTTCCATCCATTTAAGGCTTATTGTCTGATTGAAGTGTTCCAAATATGCATCACGCATCAATCTAATTTTCATTTGAAAAGAGTAATCTGCAATAATTATTTTGCCAGGGTGACCTTTCGGGAAAACAATTTGAGGCAACACACGCCTGCTTGGTTTGCTTCTGTCCCTTTTCTAACTCATTCTCTCCTACGCTATTTTTAGACCCAACCTCTTTGAATGTATCTACCGAAAAGGAGCATTAACTAGAGAAAGGGAAATGTTTAGAATTGTGTAGTTCTGAAACCATTGTGATAAACAGAGCATTTGCTCCTTAGGAGAAAATGCTCTATTTACATGTATCACAATGGTTTCAAAATGTGAATTTTATAGAGACACAGAAATGCGTCACTATGGGGTAATATGTAAAGGGAAATCAGATATGGCTTAATTACATAATATATACTCTTGAATACAAAACAAAGGTGATTGAACAAAATGCAGATTTCCCCCCTTTTGTTTCAAAACACATTAGCACATTAAAAACAGTTTGGATCCTGATGAGACGCCGAGGTAATCACAGATGCGACATTGGCACCAGAAGTAGATGTGAAATGCAGCTGATTGAAAAAAAGCAGAATTAAACTGAATTCTCCCCTTGAAGCCTTGTGCTTTACTTTCTTCTAATACTGAGCTACCAACTGCCTTGCTAGACCAAAAGCTATGGTAAACTACAGTTGAACCTGTCTTGAGCAATACAGAAAGCTCATACAGGAGCGTTCCGAATTACTTTTGACCTGCATTAAGATATCACCTGTCTTACTGGCCCATTGTCATACATCTTTTTATGGCCGCTTAAGACAGGTTCTACAGTACCTTGAAGTGGTAACAACCTCGGGAGGTTTCAATGTAAATAATCAAACCTGTAGGCAAGAAGTCTATCTAGAATATTTAAGTATACAGTAAAACCCCTCTAATGCGACCACCTAAAAGAGGTATAATTCATGGGGGTAGAGGCAGGTGGTAGCTTAATGCAGGACAAAAGTAATGCAGAAAGCTCCTGTGTCATATATATATATATATCTTCACCTAACTCTATCTTGCTGCTACACATTATATTTGTCTCTGAGAGGCGATCCTAATGAATACTAGCAAGATAGAGTTTGGCTGAGAATTCAGAGATTTTGAGAAAGAAGTGCATATCTTACCTACAGCATTGGTTAAATTTACATGTTGAAACAAACTACACCAGTTTATACCGAAACGGACATGCTTAACTTATTTTGGTTCGAAATAATGTTCGTCTGCAGACATTGCCGGCGGCTTTAAATTTCAGAGTACATTTT
Organism: Azorinus chamasolen; assembly: GCA_963576725.1. Taxonomy (NCBI): domain Eukaryota; kingdom Metazoa; phylum Mollusca; class Bivalvia; order Cardiida; family Solecurtidae; genus Azorinus; species Azorinus chamasolen. Next base: position 87,128,626 of record OY755235.1, on the reverse strand, counting down.
CTTTCTCAAATATCTTACCGTCGATTCGTTCACTTTACATTTTCAGAAACTATTGACAGAGTGTCAAACAGTTTGGATCTTGATAAACTGCAGAATTACTCGGCGTCTCATCAGGATCCGAATTGTTTTCAAAGGCATTTCCAATTTAGCTCATCGCAGAAAATTCGCAGAAAATCCCTATTAGTTCGCAGAAAAATCCTATTAGTTGCTTTTCGGCACCGTGGCGTTTAACGAGATACACCATTTTTGAAAGCATGGTATACAACACATCTCACATCTACATGCAATTTCTGCTAAAGTGCTTAAATGTTTAGACACGGCAAATTGAGAGTTGACGTTCAGAATATCAACACTAAACAGATATATTCGGCAAATTTTAACATAACGTGAATATCTCAGAATCTAAAATATGACAGTTTTATCCTGGGAATATACAGTGGACACCCTCCTAGGCGACTACTTAATGATTGAAAATTGGTGTCTTAAAACAGGTGTGGTTGCTTAATTAATGAAGGACGACAGTTATACAGAAAGCTCCTATTTGCACTTTCTGCATAACTATCGTCCAACATTACCTCGTTCCTTCCTAGGCTATTTTAGACCCAACCTCCTTGAATTAATCTCCCGAAAAGAAGCATTAACTATAGAAAAGGGCAATTTTATAATTGTATACATGTAGTTTTAAACCATTGTGATAAACAGAGCATTTGCTCCTATGGAGCAAATGCTATATTTATCACAATGGTTTCAAAGAATGTTTTACAGAGGCGCAGAAAATGTGTCAGTAGGAGAGAATGGTGCACGTTAGAACATGCTTTAAAGATCAGAAACAGACCTATCAGTGTCGTACACTGTGGATAGGGTTTTGCTGGAAACACTCGTCTCTCAAGAGACAAATTGCGCGAGTGACTAGATTCTGGAATGATTGTTTGGGAGATTTGTATATCAATAATCAACTGATATGTATCAGCTCAGTTCAAATGTATTTATTCTAACAGCCTGTCGTTATAACGTGAGTAGATTGAATGGAAAACTATATTTTGTGTTTACACAATACGGGGGTTCGCAACTATTTACGTCATTAACTAAATTGCTATTCTGTTTTGAAAAGGTGGAACTGTTCGTTTCTATAGCAACCGGTGATACTTAGTAGAAAATGATATGATGGTGTTTGGTTTATGACAAATAACAAAGTGTAATTAACGACGATATCAGGTAAAAGTGACGACTGTGCACACTAGTCAATCCTTAAAGTGCTAGAACTGGCCATATTAGATCATTGCAAACAGTGAAGACCAAGATCAAAGGGCTACTGTGAAAGCCCTATATCAAAGTCTGCACAGTTTGTGATAAAAAACATTTTCTTCGGTGATAAAGTTTGATACATGTTTCTTGTTTAATCAACATTCATAAATGTAGAAGCCAGTCTGAATTATTAGTCTCTTTTAGCAGGATACATGTTATATCACGTATGGACAAAAGAATCGAGTAGCACTGAATGCGACACACAAGTAAGGTAGAATCTGTCTTAAGCGACCATTAAAAAGGGGTCTAATTATGGGTATGTAAGGCAGGTGGTAGCTTAATACAGGTCAAAAGTAATATAGAAAGCTCCTATAGGAGCTTTCTGTATTACTTTTGCCCTGCATTAAGCAACCACCTGAATTTTATGACTCCTATGTTCAATAAATGAATAGATGCATGTGTCCAATAAATATAATATCGCTAAAAACAACTTCTACTGTAAAGATTATGTTTCAATTATGACGAAACTACGGGGTTAAATGGAACATAACTCTTTCAGTACGGGAAACGAGTCATTAATGTTCTTTGCTGACAGTGCAGACCCAGACGAGAGGGCTGCTAGAGTAGCCCTGTCCTAAGAATCTACACGGTTTGTCATATTATATTTTCTTTAACAAAGTCCCCCTGGAATAGTTACGGTAAGCTTGACCTGTTTGAATGTTGGAATAGTACGTTTCATTATAGAGCTTTGAAATGGTTAATTGTATGAGCATGATATTATTGATAGTTGAGTATTTTGAGAGTATTGTAAAACCCAATGGAAACTGGACTTGTAGAATTTAGAGATGTTGCGTAATGCAGGATGGAAGTCATGCAGAAATCTCCCTGAGAGATTGTCTGCATGACTGTCACCCTGCAATAAGCTTCAATCTGTCGTAAAGACCGGCATTGGTACTTATATAAATTTTGCGTTTGAGGCGTTAAGTACCAATCAACTTAAAACCTTTCGGCGCCAAATTTCTAATTGTCGTCTGCAATCCAAGTTTGTTAAATCATTCATTAAAATAAAGAAATGAGATAAATAAATGCAAATTTCAAAGGAATAAAGACAAATAGTGAAGTCCCTGATCAGACTCCGCCTTTTCAAGGCGGCGTCTGGTCTTGGACTGCACTATTTGTCGTGGTGCATTTATGCGACTGCGGCGGTGAAAGGGTTAACTAATTCAAGCATTGGCACGTATGTACTTTCAAAGTAACAAAATTTACCGATAAGGAATCCAATAGATATGGGACCTTCTTGTCTGAGTAATTTAAGTATTTGACTGACAATCAAAAAGGCCATGTTGTGATCCTTTCGATGCAAAGATATAAGAGAGCAACATTTAACGGAAAACATCAGTCATGGACCAGTCTTGCGAACCATCGTACACATGTACGACCAAATATAGTTCTAAAAAAATTTTAATTTTCCCGCCATTGTTTATACGATGACGTCACTTCCGTGACGTTAAGTATATTATAGTTGTTATGCACTGATGAAGATGTAAATCGAAACATGTATGCAGTAAAATAAAAAACGTGTTGGTTGTTAATTTATCCCATATTTGATCATATACTAAACAACCATGGAATCTCAAGATCCACGTTCCAAACAACTTCAACAATTGGCGAACAAACAGATGAAAAGCGTTCTTCATGCGAGATTTCTGGAGCGATGCAGAAGCGCTGATGTGATACCCAAAGGACTGTCTTTGAAACTAAAAGTAAGTGTTGGAAATTCTTCTGAACATTTGCAAAAAACAGTTGATAAGCTCCTCCACAAAGTGAGTACTGAAATTTGTGAACTGATTCGGGACGATCACATTCGTAAATCACATCAATATAGTGCAGAGATGGAAAGTATTCATGCTGATTTACGTAAACGCATTCCTGCAGAAACACTCGTAATTATAGACGAAGAAATTAGTGTATCAGTTAACAAATCAAAGATGTCTATCGAGAAGAAACTTTCAAAGAAGCTCGAATATTTGATGAAAGAAGAACCAGAGCCACAACGTTTAGAACAAAATGGCCCGAGTTTTATTGTTAATGACGAGACTGAACAAGACTTGTCTACAGGAGAATGGCAACAGAAACTTTCGAAAAAGAAACAAAGAGAACTCAACAAACAAAAGAAATATCAGAATCAACAGCCAGATACAGATAAACATTTACATAAACACACTGTTAAAAATAATGCTTCAAAATCACAGAGTAAGAAGTCTAATCAGAAGCCACTGAAAGGAGTACGCCCCTCGGCGCAGGAAAATAAAACAGACAATTCACCAAAAAACGGGAATGCCTCGGGCAACAAGACCTACGCGGATGCCACACAGAACGGGGCGACAACCCAGAATCTGCAAACTACACTGACATTTTTGACCCAAGCAGTCACCCAACTCTTGAAAGCACAGGAAGAAAAAGACAAAGGCGGTTCATACGATCGGCAAATAAAAACTCGTGGAGGAAGACGAAGAAGAAATTAAATAATATTAAGAGAGGTAAAGAAACCGTTCTAAATTTATCATCTAGAAAAGTTTCCGTAGATGAATATATTCTTCTTGGTAAAGGGTTAACATTCAGTCCAAAATGTAAAGCACATGACAAAGTTAAGTTAGCAGAAGACGTATTCAAATTTACTAGACGTTTAAGGTTAAAAGAATTTTTTGCAGACAAGGGAGGTGACAATGAATATCATAATCTTCCATATTTTAATAAAAAACAGTCATCATTCATTCCACCATCAGGTCGTGATCAACACTTGGACTTTTACATAAGTGCTATTACTGAAGAAATATTACATTCTGAAAATAAAAAGAAATGTTTCACAAACATATCTAAAGCAGAGTTAGAAAGTCTTCGTAAATTATCCCGAGATGAAACTATTGTCATTAAAAAAGCTGACAAATCAAATACAATAGTTATAATGGATAGAGATAATTACAAAGCAGAAGTATTTCGGCAAATTCAAAATGAAACGTTTTATGAAAAGCTTAACAGTGACCCCTCGGAACAAATAAAAGAAAATATTTCACAAGGTATAAACGAGATAGCTACAGAAAATGAATTTATCAATGAGGAATTTGATATATTTCCTCTAGAATGTCGTACTCCATCATTTTATGTTCTCCCTAAAACACATAAAGAACCAAACACTGGCTTGCCTATCCTTTATCCAGGCAGACCTATTGTATCCGCAAGCCAATCACCGACAGAAAATATATCGAAGTACCTTGATAGTATATTGAAGCCGCATATGATGAAATTACCTTCCTTCATAAAAGATACGAGTGACTTTATACATAAGATCAAAGATATTACACTTAAAAGTAAAGAAACATTTTTAGTAACATTGGATGTTTCTTCATTATATACAAATATCCCTCATGCAGACGGTGTAAACGCGTGTTCATATTTCTTGGATAGAGATGGCACCAACTGTAATTTAACAAGTACTCAAATATCTAAGCTTTTGAAACTTGTGTTGGAAAATAATTATTTCAAGTTCAATGATGAGTTTTACCTTCAAAAATGCGGTACAGCAATGGGGAGTTCTATGGCTCCTAGTTACGCATCGCTTTTCATGGGTAAACTTGAACAGGACTTCCTTAATTCACAAGGTATCAAACCAACCCTATGGCTTCGTTTTCTTGACGATATTCTGTGTATATTTGACGGAACCCGAGAGGAACTGGACAGTTTTATAACGGATTTAAATAATTTCCACCCTTCCATAAAATTCACAAGTAGAATATCACAGAAATCCGTTGAATTTTTGGATGTTCTTGTATCTAAAGATGATTCAATGCATTTAAAAACTGATATTTATGTAAAATCAACAAATAATCACCAATACCTGCATTATTCCTCCTGCCACCCTAAAGCCTGCAAGGAAGGTATACCGTTCAGTCAAGCAAAACGATACAGGAGAATTATCTCAAACAATGAATCATTTAAAGAATCCTTGAACCACTTACGTGAGTTTTTCTCAAACAGACTTTATCCATCCACAGTAGTTAATAGTGCCTTTGAAAAGATCACTCTACTTTCACAAAATGATGCACTGATGCCGTCTTCAAATAAGGAATTTAATAATAGTGTCATTCCTTTTGTGGTCACATATGATCCGTCTTTGCCGAATATAGGTTTAGTGATAAATAAATATTGGGACTTACTTAAGTTATCAAAAAATGAAAATGTGAAATATGTTTATGATAATTACAGACCAATAATAGCTTACAAGAGACCGCGTAATTTACGGGATCATTTAGTGCATTCAAATTTTTCTTCCCAACAACATACTTGTGCATCCTCGATTTGTAATAGAAATAGATGTTCTCATTGTAAGAATATAATTTCAAGTTCTTCCTTCACGAGTAATATTTCAGGTGACACTTATAACCTTAGATGTAATACCAACTGTTCTACAAGTAATGTCATTTATTTGATATCGTGTAAGAAATGTAACATACAATATATTGGTCAAACTATGCAACCTGTTTCTAGACGTATGAACAGCCATAGATTCGATATAAATGGTTTCATCGATTCAAGATTTTCTACCACTGTTGCAACACACTTTAATTCTGAGAACCACTCTTTAGATGACTTTACATTTATGCCTTTCGATATTGTTAATGATAATTTAGAACGACTTTGCAAAGAAACATACTGGATCCATAAAATGGACACTCTTACACCAAAAGGTTTAAATGCAAAAGCTATATTTGATATCTAAAAGTTATATATGATATCTAATTGTTCTATTAAATATACTTGATACACATATTTTCCTGTTAATTAACGTAACGTTACAGAGGCATACAGTCGTTATTTCCTATTTTTGGTTTTTATATATATCTCTATAGGAATTATTCGTATTCTTGCAATCCGCCTGTATGCATTTTCAGACATTCTTAACCCTTTCCTCCTTGAATATTCATGTAAGAAATATTTACGCCAATAGTATGAATTACTCATAACTATTTTTTATTATCAGCAAGCAGAGCAGATCCTGATCAGATGGCTCCGATATGAGCCGTCTGATCTAGGTCTACTCTGTTTGCAAAGGCGTAGAAATGCGTATCTATGGAGTAAAGGGATAAACTCGTCGTAACGTTACGTTTAATTTTCCCGCCATTGTTTATACGATGACGTCACTTCCGTGACGTTAAGTATATTATAGTTGTTATGCACTGATGAAGATGTAAATCGAAACATGTATGCAGTAAAATAAAAAACGTGTTGGTTGTTAATTTATCCCATATTCAAATATAGTTCTATAAGTCGTAGTTTATGACAATCGCTACTATTCACGTGTCACACTTTCTAGAATGCAACAGTGAAGAGGAATTTTGTGCGACGGAAAATCTCGTAAGATCTAATATACATCGATCGCAACTGAAAGTTTGTTTGTTTGTAATAATGAACGTCCTTTTCTGCGCACTATGGGCCACTTGGACGCCCGACGGTGAGGGGAGAGGATACTGAGAAACCCGGGCGCAATGCTTTACTCTTCCTATCGGCAGAGTTTCTCTGGTTTTTTTAGATGCCCAGTGTAAAGCACATATACGTAGGACCTAGGTTTATATTCTCGTCCGAAGGATTTGGTCCGGCGGGATGGGGGGGGGGGGGGGAGTCGAACACTGGACCCCTAGTATTGTAGTCGAGCGCGTTAACCATATGACCACATCCGCCAGTGCAACGTCCGTTAGAACTAACGATAAGTTCAGTTGTATGATCTTTCGTTAAACGCTCTCCAATATCAATAAATTGTTTCTGGCAATCGCTTATCCTTAAGTCTGCCACGGGCGAATGAATGATCACCTTTGCAAACACTTTGGATCCAGATTAGACGCCGAGTAACTGGGCGTCTCATCAGGATCCAAACTGTTTGACACCCTGATTGCGTTTTAGCATACATACTAATTATAGACTAAATTTTGAAAAATGTAAAGGGATTAAAATCCTGTAAATATATATATTTGCTCAGCAGGCTAGAGTTTAAATACGCATCACAAAACTACAATACGTCCGGATGCTAATGACCAGTATGACAGAAGTTTTATTACAAACTCTTGCTTGTAATTGAATTTGGCAAATTGGGTAATAAGTTCTATTGATTTCCCAGCATTTCCGCCTTTGTGACGTTCATTGACCGTATATCGGTAATAGACAAGCATTATGTCTTGAGTCTTATTGGCAATATTGGCTGATTTACTATTTTCCTCATATTAACGCATTTTCACGCATTTGCAAACAGAGTAGACCCAGATCAGACGTCTGATCAGGGTCTGCTGTCTTTGCTTTTGACATGATATAGATCTGATGCTAAAGTATTTGTCAAAGCAAACAACTCCCTTGTAAAGTTTACATTATGAAAATTCAGCTAATAAATATTCATGATGCAACTGTGTTTGTACATTTTTCTCGATGAGTGAGTACCCGTGCAAACAAGATGCTTGACACCCTGATTGCATTTTGGTAGACAAATTGATTATAGCTTGAATTTTGAAAATGTAGTGAGTGAATATTCTGTAAAATCAATTAGCCCAGCAGTAGTTTTTTATTAGAGAAAATACGGTACGAGTAGTGTGCCTTGCAAGGAAATATACATGCAGATGTTGATATTTCAGCCTGTGTACATCTGTACCATCTGTCGCGGTCACTTGAGCTCGATAATTCACAGCTACTTTATGCAATTTGCCACTCGATCACCATGGTGAAGACTTAGTTTACAAGTCTGTCCAATAATATTTACATATTTCCGATTGATTAATGGCTATCTAGACATGGAAGGCGCGGTCATATTTCACAAACACTTCAACCTTGTCTGTTCACGTTTGCACAAACCACAGGCGTTTGTTCACCGAACTGCAATGGAATATCAGTAGTCTTGGTCCGTGATATACGCATATTTATATTGCACAAACCACGGGCATCTGTTCACCGAACTGCAATAAAGTATAAGAATTCTTTCTCCGTTATATGCATGCATAAAATACTGCACACTCAACAAAATATAAAACACACCTTGACAAAGAAAATATGAAGAATACAAAATAAAGATAGAATAAAAGATCATGTAGTATTACAGAGCAACAGATAAAGATGCGTACGCAGATACTATCATCGTCATTTCTCCACCAAACCCTATGTTGTGACCACACTTTAGAATCGTCTCGAAGAGACGATTCTAAAGAATGGTCACAACACAGGGTTTGGTGGAGAAATAAAGGAGTTATTATTGTAAATGTTTTAAGTTACGCATCTTATCTGGACTCCTGTGGTAAACATTAAGCTCTTCACAGCCACTGTTGTGAGGAAGCTTGCTGCAATGAGCGATTCTGTGATTGCCTTTGCAAACAGTTTGGATCCTGACGAGACGTTGAGTTACTCAGAATTTAAACTGTCGACACCTCACTTGTGCTTTCAAAAGTTATTAAGCATTTGCTCCGTAGATATTATTTTCTACGCCTTTGCAAACAGGATAGACTCAGCTCAGACTGAGGAGGGTCTTCTCTGAATGATTATGGACCTCTCTATAACGGCGACTAAATTGTGTTAATTAGTTGGTATTTAGGGCCGGTGACAGCTTAAAGCAGGGTAAAACTTTCACCTTGCTTTAAGCAGCCACCTGCCTTTAACACAAAATACTTGATGTAAATTACTGGCTGTTAAAGAGAGGTTTTACTTAATTTAAATATGATTCTACAATTTGTGCTATTGTCAAAATTGCATGTGTTCATATTCCAATATAACAAATAACTCAATTAATATTCATGATGTTATTATTACTTTTCACTCTGACGCTTAAAGTAGACGAGAATTGGTTGGTGCCAAAGATGTCGCTCATTATTTGTGTAGTAATAGCGGCACTGCAAACGTGAACCAGAATGAAAACGTGCACTCTTTGACATTTACAAGTAGCACAAACAACAAGCAAATGATCAGCATACAACGTAATTGATCATGAGACTTTAATTTTTAAACAACATATGGGCTTCTCGTCTAACCAATTTCCTCATACTGGAGCAAATGCCCTATTTATCACAGTGGTTTCAAAACTAGATTGTAAAAAATGTTTTCTCTAGAAAATGTTCCTTTTCAGTAGATTTATTTAAAGAGTTTGGATCTAAAACAGCATATGAGGGATGGTCGTGTGTAGTTCAAAGTTTTGAGAAACTGTGTTATCACATACATGTAATCTGCTGTGAGGGATTGCCGAAACAGAGTGCAGTAAATCGCGGAAATGCACTAGTGCGTGTTTTATGCAAATGAGCAGTACGAATCCGGCTGTACTACGCTGTAAACAATGGCCGAAGCAACCCTCTGTTTCACGTTCTATGGCACTTTTAAGGGTTATATAATAAAAAGAATCTTACATTCGTGTTTGCTAAAACTCGTGTCATATTATTATAGTCGTTTCATAAAAACAGTTTGTAATAATCACCCGTGTACGATCCTCTATTTACTGTATTCGGCGCATCATCTGTATTCAAATTCTTTGCTAATGCAAATTATGTGTAATTCCAAAGCAATTAGAAAAAGTGTTAATTAAAACAATGATTAAAGCGATACTTTCGACGCCTTGCAAGCAGGGTAGACCAGGATCGGACGACAGGAGAGGTTTGACCAGGGTCTGCTATGTTTGCTTATGGTATAGTATATATAGGCTACCGAATTACATTAAGTATTTTATGTTAAAGGCAGGTGGCTGTTTAAAACAACGTGAAAGTAAAACAGAACGCTCCTATAGCGTTCTGTTTGGCTTCCACCTTGCTTTAAGCAGCCACCTGCCCTAAATACCAACTAATTAACACAATTTAGTGACCGTTTTACTGTAGATCTAATTCCATAGTTTCTGTCAAGGTCATTATTTTTCAATGTCATTATTTCTTACGTGAATATTCATGGATAAAGTGGTTAACCATATACTCCTTAAATATATGCATTTCTACGTGCTTGAAAACAGAGTAGACCAAGAGCAACCGGTTCCTGTAGGGGCCATCTGACCAGGGTCTGCTCTGTTTGCTTATGGAATGATAAAGATATTAAATATTTCTGTGCTCATGTGCCATTATCAATCATACTCTAATTAATTTATGATGGCATTGCATGGATATTCATGGAGTAAATGGGTTAACCCTTTCCCTGATAAATATTCATATAGGAAATAGTGACGTAATGAATATTAATACGATTCTTTTTATAATGGCATATGAACACATAGCATTTTGGCTCAGGAAGAAACTAGAATCAGATCTATATTACACCATAAGCAAACAAAGCACACCCTGATCAGGCGGCTCCTGTAGGAGCCGTCTGATCTGGATCCACTCTGTTTGCAGATGCGTCAAAATGCGCTTACATAAGGGAAACTGTTAAGAAATGTGACTGCAGGTTGAAAGGCGTGCACCAAACTACTAAAATACTTAACCCTTTCACCGCCGCAGTCGCATAAATGCACCACGACAAATAGTGCAGTCCCAGATCAGAAGCTGCCTTTTCAAGGCGACGTCTGATCAGGGACTTCACTATTTGTCTCAATCTCTATTTCTACATTTGTGCTTTATTCCTTTGAAAATTGCATTTATTTATCTCATTTCCTTATTTTACTGAATGCTTTAACAAACTTGGATTGCAGACGACAATTAGAAATTTGGCGCCGAAAGGGTTAATTATATAAGTATGTGATCCAAGCTGTTTGACACTCGGTCAATAGTTTTTCAAAGATTTGATCGAATCGGAAGTTGTCCAAATAGCAACAGATGTTCAAATCTATACAACACAGTAAGGGTTAACCCTCTCCTTCATATAAGCGCCTTTTCACGCATTTGCAGAATATAAGAGCCGTCTGATCAGGGTCTGCTCTGTTTGTTAATGGAATATGATAGATATGTTTCTTTTCTTGCTAAACTGACTACAATGTTCTACCTTCCATATTTCATTTTAATTATTTATTCCATGAATACTCAGTAGGTGTTGAAATTTTGAATAAACATCAAACAAGGAAAGGGTTAAGGACATAATCTATGCCCAACTGAAAGTATTGATTAATTGTACAATATATATGATACCTGTTGTATCATCTGACAGTGTTCCGATTATGAAATATAACTGTACCCCAAACGAGATGTTTCCATGGAGATAATTATCTAGTAATCGATAGATACATGTACTAAGCTGTCCGTGGTAATATATTTGATGTTGTTTATATCTATTAATCAACATTAATCTTCAAAATATCGTGCAGCAGCAACCTAGCTAATCCTGTTATTGATCGTCCACTTAACACTTTCCCTGTTGAATATTCATGTAAGAAATAATGACGTCATGAATATTAATAAGATTATTTTTATAATGGCATATGAACACAGGACATTTTGCCTTAGTCAGAAGCTGTAGAATCAGATCAGTATTACACCATAAGCAAACAGAGCGTCCAAATGCGCTTGCATAAGGGAAACGGTTAACCAGGTAATGTTTACAAAATAAAAAGTATCTCTGTCGTATTATAGTATGCAGGTCCTACTGCTTTTGTTTTGAAAGTATCATACTACATGTATTATTCCAGTAAGACGAAAAGAAAACGATATTTGACTTAACCCTTTCGGCGCCAAATTTCTAATTGTCGTCTGCAAACACATTTTGCTCAATCATTCGATAAAATAAGGAAATGAGATAAATAAATGCGAATTTCAAAGGAATAAACCACAGATAAAGAAATAGAGTTTGAGACAAAAAGTGAAGTGCCTGATCAGACGCCGCCTTGAAAAGGCGGCATCTGATTTTGGACTGAACTGTTTGCTGTGGTGCATTTTTGCGACATTTGCGATAAAAGGTTTGACTGGAATTGTAGGGGTTGTACGAGTTTACAAACGGTGTAGACCCAGACCAACCGTGTCATAGATATGTCGTTTGATCAGTCATTCAGCCTCTGTAATATTTTACAGTTACTTTACAGTAAATATTTTCTTAACCCTTTCGGCGCCAAATTTCTAATTGTCGTCTGCAATCCATATTTTGTTAAATCATTCGGTACAATAAGGAAATGAGATAAATAAATGCAAATTTCAAAAGAATAAAACACATATATAGAAACAGAGAATGAAACAAAAAGTGAAGTCCCTGGTCAGACGCCGCCTTAAAAAGGCGGCGTCTCATCTCGGACTGCACTATTTGTCGTGGTGCATTTATGCGACTTCGGCTGTGAAAGGGTTAAACGAGCTGTGATGAGAAGTCTACGTCTGAACCTTTAATTCATGTGGTAGAAGTAGTGTAAAAAGCTCCAAGAAATGTTTCCTCTAGTATGTTTGCATTAAGAAACCGCCTGGGTTTGTGACTCCTATGCATATGGTCACTCAAAGCAGGCATTACTCGTGACAGCAAAAGTAACCCTTTCAATCCATGAATATTCATGTAAGTAATAAAGGCAGTATGAAAATAAATTGGTTTTTTTTATAGTAGCATACGATTAAGGTAAATTTCAGCCTAAGACAAAACTGTAAATACTATCTACTCTATTTCATAGTATAATTCTGATCTAGGTCTACTCTACGCAAAGGTGTTACATTTAATGTGGGTACTCCGTGAATATTCATGCAAGAAATAATGACGTCATGAATGCTCATGGAATAATTGAATAATGGCACATTAGCACAGGAATCCGGGTCTACTGTGTTTGCAAATTCGTAGAAAAGCCTATTTATGAAGTAAAGAGTCAAGGACAAACATTTATTTTGTATTTTCCAACAAACAAAAAACGAATGATAGACAGCCTTGTTTACATAATGTCAGGGCCATTAATGTTTAACTTTCTCGTGAAGTGGCTCATTTATAACTGACAGCTCGAAGGGAGCTTGTGATTTAAATTCTTGCTAATTATTGATTATGTCTGAATTCTTCAACCCGATGGATGGTTTTAGGATACTCTTTGTAAACAGTTTGGTTCCAGATGGGACGCCTGAACAGGATCCAGTCTGTCTGACACTGTTTTAACCATTTTATCATATAAACTCCTTATCAGGCATTTGCAAACAGAGTAGACCCAGATCAGACGGCTCCTAAAGGAGCTATATGGTATAATTTGCAGTAATTCCCCTCTAATGCGGCCACTAAAAAGATGTATAATTCTGGGTCTTAAATGCAGGTGGTAGCTTAATGCGGATCGAAAGTTATGCCGAAAGCTCCAGCAGGAGCTTTCTGCATAACTTTCGACCTGCATTAAGCAACCACCTGCATTAAAGACATTTATTTACATTCATAAAGTGGTCGCCTTAGAGGGGTTTTACTATAGATCCGATTCTACAGTTTCTGCCTAAGTAAAAATTATGGAGGACGATCAACGCCAAAATTGCATCATGCTTTGTTGCATTTCAATTTGCTTCATGTTAAATGCATTATGCTAAATGATTATTGCATGTCACGATGTGCTTTCTTCTTTCTTTGAAGTTTCTTCCTCGATCCGACATTTGACCTTCTGTAAACTTGTTTATTGATTATAATAACGTCAACTAATGTGCTTCATTGTTTAAACTTCTTTGGAGCATATTCTTTGTGCTATTTGCTTAGCGCTTGGTGCTTGGTGCTTGATGCGTGGTTCGTTGTTTAATCTTCGCCCCGGTCTTTGTCGTACTCTAGTCAGCTCGGACTAAAATGCTGAAGTGATTTGCCGAATACATAGGTAAAGAAGGAAAACGCTATGAAGACATAGAAATAGAAGGATTTAAAAAAACACACACAAAATAGAAGGGTTACTGATCCATTACATTAGAGAGAGAGAGAGAGAGAGAGAGAGAGAGAGTGTGTGTGTGTGTGTGGGGGGGGGGGGGTATTTACTGCTGGGAGAAGAAGAATAATAACAAGAGGGTCTGAAAGGCCCTGACATCGCTCACCAGACAATCAGAGGATGAGATTTTCAAAGTTTTCACTATGTGTTTCTGTAGAAAACTAGCCGGTCCTGGGGTTAACCAATTTTGACACAAGGGGCATAATTTATGTAACTTTTGTAGAGGACCTCAAGTGAAGAAAATTTAAGAAAATGTAAATGAAATTTAAACATATAGCAATGTAAATCTAAATAAGGGCATGCACAAAAGTATGTATACCCTCTCCCTGGGCAAATTGGTTGAATTTCAGACAGAATATATTAATCTATATCGTTAACAACTCAAAGTCTCATCAGGTTCAATTAGTTTACTCTCTATTTGCAGTTTTAAAAATTTGAAGCAGAGATCATTTTAGATTAACTAGTATTGAGCAAAAATATTTTCTCGTATTTATAATAATTACAGCGTGAGTAAATGACGTCACAAATATGTGATTTTAATAGCGCGTGCATTCATCCACCTGAATCGGGGTCAGATGTCATTTATGCATTTCATTTTTTATGTGCAATACTTTATATATTATAGCTTTATATTAACTATTTGGATGCTAGTGGCAAATCAAATCTATGATAACAGATTGGATCCAGATTAGACGCCATTTTACTCGGAGTTTTATCAGGATCCAAATGCGTGTCCATAAAGAATAAATCTACAAACTGAAGCAGACAACATTTATTAATTATCCAGACGCAACATTACTGAACTTCTGAACATTTATTGCTTGTGTATATATAGATCTGTGTTTTACTGTTTTGTATTTTGTATGAAACGCTTGTTTTGAGGGCCTCAAGGTAGATTAGTCATTATGACTAATTTAGCTACTCTCGTTAAATAAAGTATTCAATGTTCAAAATTTCAGATATTTTCATTACACCTTCATGAGTTATTATTATTCATATCTTAATTTATTTTCAACCCTTCCCCTGTTCTATGTTTATTCAAAATTTAAATACATTTTGTACCTACTGAATATTCATGGACAAAATAGTTATAATGAAATATGGAAGGTGGGACAGTGTAGCCATTTTAGAAAGTAAAGAAACATCTTTCAGATTCTATTGACGAACGGAGCGGACCCTGATCAGACAGCTGCTATAGGAGCCATCTGATCTGGGTCTGCTGTGTTTGCAAATGTGTGAAAAGATGTTAACATGAGAGAAAGGGTTAGTAAACATATTATAAGTATATTGTACACAAAATGAAAATAATGTAATGTAATGTATTTCTCAAACCCAATATAATTCTAATAAAAAATATGCTATTTTATGATATATTAGACATGTTTATATTTATACATGTAATCTTAGCCCTTTCCCTGTTCTATATCTAGTCCCGATTCCAATACCTATACAGAATATTTATGGACCAAAAATTATAATGAAAATATGGAAGGTGGAACATTGAAGTCATTCAGAAATTCTAAATAAACAGATGAATGAAATTCCATTAGCAATCAGAGCAGATCCTGATCAGACGGTCCGTACATGATCCACGCGTGGTCTATCACACATCGGCGATCAGGGTACTACACAGTTGACCCTTTACTCAATGAATATTCATGTGAAAAATAATGACAATGAAATAGCATATGGACACGTGAATTTCATCAGGGCAAACTATGCAGAATGATATCTTTGACAGACCATCAGCAAACAAGACAGACCCTGATCAGACGGACATAAAAAAACAACAAATAAAATTGCACCAAAGGCAACATCTTTTTTAAATAATTAAACACCCCCCCCCCCCCCCATACACACACGTCCGAATAATGTTCTTTTTTCGCTCAAAACAACATTTAAAAACCAAACCAAACATTTAATTCGATCTACGTTGAATCCATCCTTAGTACTTTCAGTAGTTTGATTATCTGGTTTTACATGCAGCGCCACCTATATGGCGAGTTCGGCTGAAGTGCATTATGCCTTCGGCGTTCGTCGTTCGGCTTTATGCTTGTTGCTATGGGCTTACCGCATTGGGTCATGTGCCATTGAAGAAACTTCAATGAAAGAAGGACTCCCATCTTGACAGGCAATAATCGTTTAGCAAACTGTTCAACACCACAATGCAGGATGCATTTATCATGAAGCAAACTGAAATGCCACAATGCATGATGCAATTACAATGAAGCAAACTGAAATGCCACAAAGCATAATGCAATTTTGGCGTTGATCGTCCTCCATAAAAAATAGCATGTGTACATATGGCACCATAATAAAATCAGCTAATGAATATACATAATATTATTAGTCCTCACATGAATATTAAACCTGGTAGGACAGGGTTAACTGATAGTCATTCGGCTGTTTAACATTATTTCCACGTTATTTGACATTCTGATCATGTGTTTTTGAAAAAGACGAAACAAATATTCAAGTGTGAAGCGAATTCAGATTTCCACTTTTACCCACAGGTGCTAGGCGCGATACAATTTCATAAATACTACTTATAAATACCTTCAAATACGTTTAGACGTTTAGACTTTGACAGTAAAAAATGTGGGTTTTTTTTTCGTATTGTATATTGCTATGTAAATTACATAGTAATATACTATACGAAAGAAAACGTTTTACTGTCAAAGTTTGATGCCTAAGTAGTATTTATGAAATGGTCACGCGCCTAGCACCTGTGCCTTTACCATGCTTAATGCAAAATACTGGTAATGATATATGGTGGGTGAACCATTTTAGAATCTAAGGAAATATACAGTAAAACTTCTCTATAATGGCCACTAAATTGTGTTAATTAGTAGGTATTTATGGCAGGTGGCAGCTTAAACCAAGGTGAAAGTAAAACAGAACGCTCCTACCTTTAACAAAAAATACTTGATGTAATTGAGTGTCCGTTATAGAGAGGTTTTACTGTATCTATCAAATTTCATAAGCAAACAGAGCAGACCCTGATCAGACGGCTCCTAAAGGAGCCGTCTGATGTGGGTCTTCTGTGATTGCAAATGCGTAGAAAGGCGTACTTATGAAGGAAAGGGTTACAAACGAACCAGAAGCAAACAAAACCTCGCACTGAATAACGAGCAGACATGACAAATATTAAAAGTTCATTATGCGGGGGGAAAATAATTCAGTGCACGTTTTCAATCCGAGCTGTTCTCTATGATAACATCCGTATTAGAGCATGATCGCTTCCAACATCAGGTAACTGGTGGAAAAAACCAATGTTTTGTGTCTTTCAGTTGTCAAAGATAATTTTTCCCAATTTATTTCAGGATTACAATCACACTGTCTAACAGTTTTTTACCATTCGCCTGCGAAGCGCGACCCAACTAGTATTAAATTAGTCACTCCATAAATACGCATTTCAAAGCCTTTGCAAATAGAGTAGACCCAGATCAGACGGCTCCTATAGGAGCCGTCTGATCAGGGTCTGCTCTGTTTGCTTATGATATAGATATGGCTCTACAGTTTCTGGCCAACAGTACTTGTGTCTATTTGCGATTATGACAATTAATTTAATACATGATGTCATTATTTCTTACATTAAATGCAAACAGTCTGGATCCAGCTCAGACGCCGAGTAACTCAGCGTCTCGCATCGGAATCCAAAATGTTGTTCCTTACATATTTTACAGATTTTAACGAATCGAAGGAAAATTATGAATTGTAAAAGATCAGAGATAAACCCTTTGATTGTTGTACACAATTGGCAGTTATTCATACACAGTGTAGACCAAGATCGGGGTTCACGCCGTTTGTAATTTTCAAACAGTAGACCCGGATCAGAGGGCTCCTAAAAGCGGATTGTTGGCTTAGAGATAAAATATAGAATCAGATCTATATAATTGCATAAGCAAACAGAGAAGACTGATCAGACGGCTCCTATAAGAGCCGTCTGAGCTGGGTCTACTCTGTTTGCAAATGCGTAAAAACACGTTTATATAAAGGAAAGGGATATGAGGGGTACTTTATGACGATGGGTACTGTATAACAAAAATGTCGGATCCTATGAATGCAATGTCTTAAACAACTGTTACTGAAGAAACATTCGTGTAAATATATTTCAATAAGAGCCATAAAATATCTTAAAATACGATTTCGAAAAGGAAATGGATTTTAATATAGAATAACTTCCTTGTGTAAAATATGTTCATTCGCTGTTGAAACTCATAGCTCACGATTTGTTAACCAGACCTGATGTTACATGTAATTAGTTTTATTTAAATATCCCAACCTATTCCTTGTAGTGTTTCTCACGCACGATTCTCGTCAAAGTTTATTCCATTTCTTCCTAGACTATATGTAGACCCAATGGGCGAACCTGTGATAACGTTTACAAACAGTTTGGATCCAGATGAGACGCGGAGTAGCTCGACGTTTCATCCGGATTCAAGCTAATTGACATACCAGTTCGTTTTAGAGAGAATACTGATGAGATCCTACTACGAAAATTAAAGCACGCGGAAATATTTACAGACGAAACTAATTTGGCGCTAAATAGTTAACGTTGGACATATTTCGCAAAATTACAAAATTTATACTAAGACGGCGAATATTAGCTTCTTACAGTCAATATGTGCCAGATTTTATGATAAGACTTGACGGGTTTCATAAACGATAGAGGACTAACACCGTCTGCCTCAACTAATATTCAGTCTCAAAATTGTCACATGCGTCTTCTGCTAAAATGCTTTCGCATGTAGAGAAACAGCGAAAACGTATTGATCAATAATCATACTGTACTCCTTGATAAAACACACACACACACACACACACATATATATATATATATATATATATATATATATATATATATATATATATATATATATATATTTTACTCCTTCGGGAGACCATCCGTCCTAGGACCACCGCATAAGGGGGACCGCTGGAATAGGGAGACAAAAAGTGGTCTCCTTAATATTTTGAACATTGACTATCCAAAATCAAGAATGAACAGACCATTACTTTTACTGCTCTGTGATTCAAACTCACTATATTTATTGTGTAATTAAAAAAAGTTTGACATTTGTAGTTTATTTTTGAAACTAGAGAAATTTTGAGAAATTGTGGTATATATTTCATCGACCTTAATTTTCAGGATTAAGGAGACTTCCCAATTTCTATTTTTTTTTAATAATCTGGCTATATATATTACAAAATAAAATACATAAAGCTTAATTGTCATTTTAACTACCATGTGGGCCATGATATATAGCCAAAAAATGCATAATAAAAAAATCGATTTTTCACACCCCACAAATTGCTTTAATAAACTCCGGTGACAACCAATTACGTCATCGATGACGTACGTAGGCTCTTCTCGAATTCCGGTAAAATGGCCGCTGTAGCTTTGCAAAAGATCCAGTGATCAGAATTCGGTTTGCAATAAACAAAATGGTTATTGAGATTTGGTGCATTTACTTTAAACAATGTTTAAGACATTGAAATAGACGTACATGTATTGATCGAATGATCCTGACAGCCGAGACGGCAATGACGAAGGAAATATGGCTGCGTCCTTGAACGGTGAAAAGTGCATGGTAAATTTTATGCTTTTATTCTGATAATTGCGTTGTTTTAATAATGAGACAGTGGTTTGTTTTACCACCGTTCACCTTTTGTTTCGCTTTGTGTTCTGAACAATTATTATAACAATATTACGCCATAGCTTTCAAGGCAACCTGCTGACGGCCATTGCCAAATTCGTCCTCATGGCAAAACAACCCCATCTCAATATTAGGTTTAAAAATCATGAATTGGTTTGAAGTAGCAAATAAACATAGGACATCACTCAAGTTATGTATTTTAACGGTATTTTCGATTCCAAGTTTGGGAAAGTCAGAAGTTTTTATTTGCACCATATGATTGAACAATTCTTAGTAAACTGTATTCTAGTAATAATTTAATCTTTACACAATCCTTCTCTTTTAATTTTGAATATATTTCTTCAAACTTCAGTTGCCACATAGCTCCTGACAGAATCATCTTCCCGTAACATAGACTTTTTTCAATAAAAATACATGTACGTGTAGTTTCAACTGAAGAAAGAAACATTATGTTGTCACAGCAAGCCCATGGTTAATGTAAGGGCAATCAGATCTGAGTTGTCAAAATTGTATTTACTTGTGACAATACTAATGTATAATCTGAAATGGAAAATTTGGATAATTTGATAATATGTGAATTTATATTGATTTTCATATTATTTCATTCATGCCATAATGGCCCATATATGATAACCACATCAAAATATAAAAAAGAAAGTTTCATTTTAATAACATTGTGATTTTCATGTGTTTGTATATTTGCTGATTGACCTTAAATGTAAATGAATAAATATATAAAATAAAGCACTATCAGAACTAACCTGGGGAAATACGAATGTTAAAGCATAAAGTGTGAGCAGCATAAAACAGGTATTCCTGGTGTATTCATTTAAGGAGACGGGAATTTCACACATTCAGTGGTGTGATTAATATGAACAAATTTAGTTGTTCTTATTATAAGTTTATTTTTGGACATACGGAATGTTACATTTCATTTAAAAATAATTTGAATACTAATGTTAGCAAATTTCTATGAAGTAATTTTTTTATATCATTTGATTATAACAATAGAAAATGCCTACGCCTGCTTCAGTATTACACTACATCAGAATAAGCGGGTACATTTGAACATAGCAATTTAAAACATTTATTTCTATTTAGTTCTATGTATATTATGTTACATTAAAAATATTTTTTAAATATTCTTTTAAACCAGATCATAAGTAAATAACCTGCATGAGGATCAAACACATTATGAAGTATCTATTAAAATAATAACTTTACATTTTGACAAAAAAAAGTAGGTACGTTTTGGTATTGGGTACGTTTTGACTTGGTCCCCTGTTAGCCTGTTAGGGCATAGAGACTGAGTGACGTCATATTGCTTCATTCCTAGAAAATTACCTATTTTCAGTTTGTAATGGTAATGGTGGATTGCAAAATAGGCCGAGTGACATTGCTCTACAAACATGGATTTTACATGAATACAAGGATATTTAAAGGTACGTTTTGAATGTAAACCAATAATTAATTACAGTGCTCCCTCCCTACAACGACCCTCTCAATAACGATTCCCTCCTTACAACAACGCATGTCACTGTTTCCGAAACAACAAGGCTCCAGAAACAACTTTTTCCATCGTATTTTCTTTATGCCTCCATCAAACCCTATGTTGTGAACACTCTTTAGAATCGTCACTTTGTGACGATTCTAAAGAGTGGTCACAACATAGGGTTTGATTGAGGCATAACGGTTTTAGTTCTCGAAAAACACCTTATCTGGGGATCTGCAAACAAGCTAATTATGTTTGATTTTCCCTCCCTATAACAACTCCCTCTGAACAACGCATACAATCGTCGTGTCCCAAAGGGTGTCGTTGTAGAGAGGGAGCACTGTAAGTAGATAATGAATGACAGTAATCCTAGTAGAAACAGTACAGGTAATTACATCTATAGGGAAGACAAGTTTGCTGATCAAAAGTGAAAACATTCATTTACGTCAAATAATAGAATCATGTCCGGTTATTTCTTGTCTATATAGATAGTGAAAATACAGAGCTACAGATAACAGGGCATACTCAAATACTAAAATCGTCATTTTTCCACCAAACCCTATACTGTGACCAGTTCTTTAGAATAATCTGTATCATACATGTGATAACCTGCTGAGGCATGTCAGGTAGATTTAGGAAATTTGTCAGGTAGATTTGACTTTTATCAGGTAGATTTTACTGACGCGACAAAATATATGGAGGAGAAAAAAGAAATTTGCTTGATACCTATGTTTGTTATACTTTTTCACAGTATCATTCATACTTTACAATAAATGCATATCATACCATTATAAACCTTACATTACACACATAACATTTACACACGTAACCCTCTCCCTCAGATAAACACCTTTTTCACGCATAAATTTGCAGAGAGAATAGACCCAGATCAGATGGCTCCTACAGGAGCTGTCTGGTCAGGCTCTGCTCTGTTTGCTTATGGTATAGGAATGATTCTACACTTTCTGGTTTGGCAAAAAAAATCCAATGTGGTGTTAAAACCCCGATTAACCCTTTCCTTCATATAAACCAAGGTTTCACGCATTTGCAAACAGAGTAGACCCAGATCAGACAGCTCCTATAGGAGCCATCTGGTCTGCTCTGTTTGCTTTAGGAATTTTAAAAATGTTTCTGTACTTTCTAAAATGGCTATAAAGTTCCAATCGCCATATTTCTTTAAACGGTAGAACGGTAAACCACCTCTGAAAACGGTAGAATTCACCTACCGTCGGTAGTTATCACATGTATGCTGTCTGAGAGAGACAATTCTAAAGAGTGGTCACAGCTAGTATAGGGTTTTGTGGGGAAATAAATGAGCTATGCTTGAAAATGTTTAAATTTAAGCATCTTATCTGGGGCTCTGGAAAATCTGATAATTTTAAGATTGCAGTCAGTGTAGACACAGATCAAACATCTCCTATTTGAGTCTGGTCTGCTCTGTTTGATTATGTTTACTGTCAGTAGGTATGATTGTACAGTTTCTTTCATGGTAAAAAATTCCTTTGCTAATTAAAGTTATAGCGTTATTTTAATAATTAATGTAATTAGTATTCATGATATCATTATTTCTTACATGAATATTGATGGAATAAAGTGTTATTTAGGGAGGTATATGTGAATAATTGCTATTTATATTGAAGACAGAACAACAAAATTCCTTTAAGTAACCAACAGTACTTTATCAAATATAATGATATTTTTAGCTCACCAGAGCACAAAGTGCTCAGAGTGAGTTTTTGTAATCGTCTGATGTCTGCCGTCTGTCTGCTTTTGTCGTGCATCGTCAACAATTTGAACCTTTAAAAGTCTTCTCCTCTGAATCTACAGGGTTCTCAGCTTTCATCTTTGGCACATAGCATCACCTATAAAAGGTCCTCTACAAAAGTTATATAAATTATGTCCCTGGAGTCAAAAGTGGCCCCGCCACGGTCCCAGGGGTGGCCAGTTTTCTCTAGCTGACTGTTGTTTTCTGTATAAGTAGCAGAATGCTGGGTTCACTTAGGTTAGGCATGGGGAAAACTTTAAAAATCTTCTTGTCAAAAACTACATGTCACAGAGCTTAGATATTTGGTGTATAGATTTACTTAGTATACCTTAATTGGTTAATATCATAGTTCTGAGGTTAAAATTGGCCCTGCCCTGTTGGTTATACTTTAAAATAGACTTTTACACTATAAAGGCTCCCCTGAGCTAGAAGGACCCCAGATACTCAGTCTGTCTTACGCAATCACTGGATAGGTCAAGTTCCTGGTCAAAACTCTATAAAGGTGTCTGCTTCAGAATTAGTGTCTGTTTGTTCACACTGTTGTTAACGGTAAACCCATTCCCTCATAGGCTATTTTCAGATCCTACCTCTTGGAAAATTTCAGAATCTATGTGTAGATTTGAAACCATTGTGATAAATAGAGCATTTACTCCTATGGAGCAAATGCTCTATTTATCACAATGGTTTCATAAAATGACTATTATACCTCTTTAAATAAATCTACTGATAAGGAGCATTAATTAGAGAAAATGAAAATTTCAGAATTGTGTAAATTTGAAACCATTGTGATAAATAATTAAATAGAGCATTTACTCCTATGGAGAAAATGCTCTATTTATCACAAAGGATTTTATCAGATCCTTCCTCTTTGAATAAATCTACTGATAAGGAGCATTAATTATAGAAAAGGAAAATTTCAGAATTGTGTAGATTTGAAACCAATGTGATAAATAGAACATTTACTCCTATGGAACAAATACTCTATTTATCACAATGGTTAGCAAATGCTCTATTTATCACAAAGGCCTTTTTCAGATCCTACCTCTTTGAATAAATCTACTGATAAGGAGCATTAATTAGAGAAAAGGAAAATTTCAGAATTGTACATAGATTTCAAACCATTGTGATAAATAGATCATTTTCTCCATAGGAGTAAATTAACTCATATACAAACCACATATAAAGTTACATACCGTGTTACTGGTATGCGTCAGATCAGCATCCAAACTGTTTGCTTATTTCGGTCAAGTCATGCTAAGCAGTGATAGGGTTGTCATCTGTTAGAAATGTTGTCTGCTTATTCAAAGAGGTAAATCTGGGTCTACTCTGTTTGCAAATGCGTGAAAACATGTTTATATGAGGGAAAGGGTTAATTAGAGAAAAGGAAAATTTCAGAATTGTGTAGATTTGAAACCATTGTGATAAATAGTGCATTTATTCCTATGGAGCAAATGCTCTATTTATCACAGACTTTTTTCAGATCCTACCTCTTTGAACCAATCTACTAATAAGGAGCATTAATTAGAGACAAGGAAAAATTCAGAATTGTGTAGATTTGAAACCATTGTGATAAATAGAGCATTTACTCCTATGGAGCAAATGCTCTATTTATCACAATGGTTTCATAAAGTGACTATTACAGAGGCGTAGAACAAAGGCATTTTTGCTCACCAGAGCACAAAGTGCTCAGGGTGAGCTTTTGTGATTGCCTGATGTCCGTCTTCCGTCGTCGTACGTCGGCCCACGTCAACAATTTGAACCTTTAAAAATCTTCTCCTCTGAATCTACAGGGTTCTCAGCTTTCATCTTTGGCACATAGCATCATCTGTAGGTCCTCTACAAAAGTTATATAAATTATGCCCCTGGAGTTAAAATTGGCCCCACCCTGGGGGTGTCAAGTTTTCAATAGAAACATATAGTGAAAACTTTGAAAATCTTCTCCTCTGAAACTGGAAGGTTCTCAACTTTCATATTTGGCACATAGCATCATATTCACATTCTCTACAAAAGTTATATAAATTACACCCCTGGGGTCAAAATTGGCCCTGTCCCAGGGGTGGCCAGTTTTTTGAAGCAGACTGTTGTTTAAGTTTTCTTTAGCACTAGTAGAGTGTTGAGTTCACTTAGTAGTTATAGGCATAGGGAAAGCTTTAAAAATCTACTTGTCAAAAACTACAAGTCCCAGAGCTTAGATATATGGTGTATATATTTACTTAGTATATCTTTATAAATTTTGTAAATATCATAGTTCTGAGGTTAAATTTGGCCCTGCCCTGCCCTGTGGGTTATACTTTATAATATACTTCTACAGTCTAAGGGTTTCCCCCTCTATCTTGGACTGCAGATGGTGTGACTCCGGTGAGCAATTGCTTCCGGAGGTTGTAGTACAGTAAGAAGTAGTTCTTTAGAACTGCAGTGCTTTAAATATGAGCTAATAAGTGTCTCTTAAGAACTTGACAGGCTGAATAATTGCATATTTTCAAGTTATTGTGTGTATTCTCTGCCCATTGGGGTCATTTTTTGTGACTCTCTTGCAGGACTACTTTCTCTGGTGGATGTTGGGAAATATGTGTGTGGAGCGTCAGAATTGCCCAAATTTAAAGCGAAATAGACGGTGTGTACATACTTTTGTGTGTAGCGAAAAAAGTCAACGTTCTTGACCTTGTTTTCTGGTGATCTAGAGACTGTGTTTGGACTAAATATGAACGTATTAAGAGGGTATAACCCAAATCTATGCCTGAAAGTAGCTATGGGACGCAGAAAATGCCTGTTTCTACATAGAATAAAGAAGGGCAAAAGTGACCGGGCTCACACCTATAACAGAAACTGTTAAAATGGAATATCTTCAAAACGGTAAGGATTACTGCCCTGAAATTTCACATGTAGGTAATTTATGACTAAAGAAGCTTGCACATGAGAGAGTTTTCAACAGATCTCAGTAGATTTGAAGAAATTGAGATTTTTTAAAAAAATGTGTTAAACAGTTCAGTATAAAGACCTCTCCTGCACTTACATCAGACTATTTGGCCTTGATAGGCTCTGTGATCTGGATCTAAACAGCATACAACAACCCGGCTGAGTATATTTTTGTTGAATTTCAAGCATTTTTTATTAAATTGAGAAATTTTGGCTAATGACGGGCAACTTTGAAGTGTCGGTATCGTCCTAAAGCCTTCCTAAAATTGCCTTAGGCTACTTTTTGACATCTCCCTGCTGGAGAAATATCTTTCTCTGGAATCAAAGGTCCCTCATATGTATCAAATTTGGCAAAGTAAAGTATTTCGTGAAGTTTCGGACAGATTCCAGCATTTAGCATCTCATAAATTTAGCTTGAAGCGCATAAATCACAGTTTTTCATTGGATCTAGCCGCGCGACCGACTCTTTCGGTGCTTCCTGTCATTTTATTTGGCTCTTCCAATGTGTTTTCTTACATAATTTCCAAGATCTAATATTCATCTCAATCAAATTTGCATTTTCAGAGTGTCTCTCTTTATTTTTATTGCATTTTTTCTGCATTTAATAACTTTAATAGTGCAGAGCTCTACATAAATTGCAACCGCTAATTAAAAATTGTTCATCAAGCATGCAAAGGGGGCGACTCTTAACCCTTATTTGTAGCTTTAGACAGACGCGACTGTAATTTCTGTGGCTGCTAAGCAAGGAAAAAGAGTGCTATTTCTATTTCTGAAATCTATTTGTATCTGCTGGCCTTAAGTTTTGAAGTTTGAGTGCCCTCTGTTATGGGTTTCTTTGAATACGGTGCAGCTAAGTTGGTCAGATGACTTTAAAAAGGTAACAAAGCATTAATTTTATTGTGAATTTCTCATAACTTGACAGTTTCACTATTTAAGAAACAACAATATTTAGCTAAATCATAACATAAACACTCAAATTAGAGTTCTTAAAGCATTTTTCAAGGATTTTTGTATATTTTATGTGGTTTCCCGGTTTTTCAGGCCTTGGAGGCACATCAGGAAGGACACATTTTTTCCATAGTTTGGCTTTGTGTGGCATATTCTTTGAGCCGGTACTTTGCACTGGGGTAGGAACCATGTACAACACCATTGAGCATGACAGGAAATACCAGCCGGTCTATGGTGAAAAGACTTTTGCGGCTACTCGGCGCTGCTTCCGCCGAAGCCGGCTACATGAGGCTGAGATCTTTGATTAATGCTGACAGTGACTGAAGGTATGCAAACCATAGGAAGCAATGTCCTTTTATGCTAAAATTCACCCTGCACTGTTGAGTGATATCTGATTGGGCAGTCTTTTTCTGCTTCTTGTGCTTGAAATACCCTTCTGGAAATCTTGGAATTTGATAGATCTATTTCTTTAGATTCTAAAATGGCTACAGTGTTCCATGTTCCATATTTCATTATACCCCTGCATACTTCTTCAAGGTAAGTCAAGTCAAGTCAAGTAATTTAATTAATATTTATTTAAAGTCAGAGGTTTACAATAACAGCCAGGGGGTATACTGGAATTACCCTGCCCAGCAGTCATTTGGGCGATCGGTTGGTCCGTCCGTATTTGAACATGGGTTGCTCGGATAGCACACTCCTCCCTCAGTTATTAAATTTATATTTGGTATACATCTACACATAATAACCATGGCACGAATAGTTAATGTGCAAGAAACAATTTATTAAAGAATAACTTCCAATTAACCATTTTCCTGTTGAATATTCATGTAAGAAATAAAGACGCCAGGAATATTAATAAGATTATTTTCTATAATGGTACATGAATATTCATGACTGTAAAGGGTTAAACTGTAGTACTGTAATTGTGACACATGTAATATGGATGGGTATCTGAGTTAAACAGGGCTCAAGCAAGAGGGTAATTTAGGAGAAAAAGTCTCCCTAACCCTGCATACTTCTCCCTGTTAAGAGCTGAGGAAGAAGTTTTATTATGTAGAACACAGGGAGATACAAAATAAGGACCAAAACTTCTCCCTCAATACCACTAAACTTCTCCCTAATGGAGAGCTCCAGCTTGAGTCCTATAAATCCTTTAGTATTTTATGCAGCATAGCAAACCAGTGAATGTAGAACCAGATCAATGGATATTGAAGAGGCATGATTATGATATAATCAGAATCTTCACATTATGCTTAAAAATATGGAAGGGTAATGCTCATTTGCATTCACAATCTGGCGTTTGCCTTAACCCGGCCTTTTCGCCATTAATATTCATGTAAAAAGTAATGACATCAAATGATCATCAATATTAATTAGATAAATTGTTATAAAAGCACATGGACACAGGAAATTGTGATCATGGCAGAATCTAGAACCATATCTGTATTACACATAAGCAAACAGCGCAGACCCTAATCAGACTGCTCCAATTGGAGTTGTCTGGTCTGAGTCTGCTCTATTTGCAAATGCGTAGAAAGGTATGTTTATGGAAGAAAGTTTTAAATATTCTCTTGTCTGGTATAATATCTTAAATTAATTAGTAGAACTTTAGGCATAATTATAGAAGAAAGGGTTAAGTGTTCTCTTTTCTGTCTTACATGAATAGTCTGACATGAGGTACGTAATAATACGTACAATATACCTGTTTTTCAGCTTTGGATGGGAATTCATCTGAGTGACAAATCAACCATGTTGATGGAAGATGCTGGATGAATTGATAAAAGGGACTACAGTTAATAATGCTCTGTCTATAGATACAGGCTTACCTGTCCAAGGTAAGAATTCAGAATACAGCAAAAACCTATTTTAACCCTTTCCCTGTTTAATATTCATGTAAACAATAGCATTTATTAGCTGGCTGTTAAAAATGAACTCTGTACATACGATTGTTCGGTATTGGTAGAAACTCTAGAGTATGTTCTGCTATAATTTCATAAGCAAACAGTAGATCCTGATCAGACGGCCCCTCTGGTTCTCCAGGGCTACCCTCTTTGCAAAGGCATATAAAAACATTAATATGAGGGAAAGGGTTAAATGCCCTCAAAATGAAATCTATTTCTGGGTCATTAATTAGTCCTTTACTTCATGAATATTCATGTAACAAATAATGATGTCATGGATATCTATTAGCTTAAATTTTATAATCATACATGAACACATTATGGTTTGCCTATGGCAGACACTGTAGAATAGGATCTTTATAATTCAATATTATAAGTAAATAGAGCAGACCTTGATCAGATGGCTCCTACAGAAGCCATCAGATCTAGGTATACTCTTTTTGCAATGCCATACCACTTTACTTGATAAAAACAATTATATTTGCAAATAGTAGACCGGTCAGATCAGAAGCGTCAGTAGGAGCTGTATTTTGCTTATTGAATGATATAGGTCAGATTCTACAATTTCTGTCATGGCCAAATTGACCTGTTCATGTGCAGGTCTAATTATTCTGCTTATAAATATCACAGGGGGCCATTTCGTGGGTCTACACGGTCTAAAAGGTAAAAAAAATATGATTGGATCGATTTAGCGTTATATTATATACAAGGGATCTAACTACCCATTCGAAAATTTCACGACCGATTCTAAATAACGCCCGGTTTTGGACTACCAAGGTAAAATAACCACTAATGTTTAGTACGAACGTGAAGCTGGGATCTTGTACTTTTCAAATAATATAACTTTTGATACATTCTGAATAATCTGTAGCCAGTGGCGACGTGAAATTCCTACACAATACGCTGATTTTTCTTAGTCCGACAAGATCTCGCAACAACTTGACCTAGTTTCTACTTAGCCAGTCAAAAGGCACCTGTTGACCGAGGGATGGTGCCCTGCGTTCTCGCTCATGCTTATAGGGCAAACAAGAAACAGACACACGGATGTTGCTATTGTAAAGGAAGCGGGTCATGTGACTCGTAGTAGCCTGACAGAGATTTAAATCTGCTAATTGCACGAAAATTCACCTGCATTTCGGATCTGCATCAGTGTCTGCAGGAAGCTTGAGAGGTAAACGATAGCTTGTTGTCATATGTATTGATTGCACAATCGTTTTGTCTCCAGGCATCGCGATTATGGCCATTTTACACGGGGTCCAAGCGGTAAATCGTTGTTGCGAGATCTCGTTCGAGTAAGCAAAATCAGCGTATTTTGTAGGAATTTCACGTCGGCAGTGGCTAGTCGGCTTAGTCGGAATGTATCAAAAGTTATATTATTTGAAAAGTACAATGTCCCAGCTTCACGTTCATACCAAATATTAGTGGTTATTCCATCTTGGCTGTCCAAAACTGGGCGTTATTTCGAATCGGTTGTGAAATTTGCCAGTGGGTAGTTAGACCCCTTGTATATAATTAAATATGACACTAAATCAACCCAATAATTGTTTTTTAACCTTTTAGACCATGTAGACCCACGAAATGGCCCCCTGTGATAAATATTGATAGTTATGATTTCTTCATGAATATTCATTAAGTAATGGGGTAATCCCTACAACACTAGCTAACTTCATTCTGGACATATTGTGATTGACTGCAGTCCACAAATAAATGTTTTCATGTATTTATTATACGGCCGTCTTCAGACGGGATGTATTATGTGAATTTAAACCCTTCGGTTGGCTGGCGGGCGGGCGTCTCAATTCGTTTCCAGACGATAACTTTAGTTCTGTATGATCGATCTTCATGAAGCTTTACATGTGCATTGATATCAATGAGGGCAGGAACCCTATTGTTTATGGGCTTTACCAGACCAGGGTCAAGGTCACTTTTTCTAAAATTAGATTGTTTTTCAGTAGTATTTTTCTGTTTCCGGACGATAACTTTAGTTCTGTGTGCTCGATCTTTATGAAACTCCACATATGCATTGATATCAGTGAGGGCAGGAAACCTGTTGAATATGGGCTTTGCCTAACCAAGGTCAAGCTATTTTTTTCTAAAAATAGATTGTTTTTCAGTAGTATTATTTCGTTTTAGGAAGATAACTTAAGTTCTGTATGCCCGATCTTCATGAAACTCCACATGTGCATTGATATTAGTGAGGGTAGAAACCTTATTTAACATGGACTTTGCCCGACCAAGGTCAAGGTCATTTGTTTTCTAAAAATACATTGTTTTTCTGTAGAATATCCCATTTCTGGACTATAACTTTAGTTCTGTATGTCTGATCTTCATGAAACTGAACATGTGCATTGATATCAATGAGGACAGGAACTCTATTGAATATGGGCTCTGCCCGACCAAGGTCAAGGTCATTTTGTTCTAAAATATATTGTTTTTCTGTAGAATTTTCCAATTTCCGGACGATAACTTTAGTTCTGTATATCCGATCTTCCTGAAACTTCACATGTGCATTGATATCAGTAAGGGAAGAAACCCTGGGCTTTACCAGACTAAGGTTAAGGTCACCTTTCCTAAAAATAGATTGTTGTTCAGTGGTATTTTTTTCCGGACAATGACTTTAGTTCTGTATGCCCAATCTTCATTAAACTCCACATGTGCATTGGTATCAGTGAGGGCAGGAATCCTTTTGAATATGGGCTTTGCCCGACTTAGGTCAAGGTCGTTTGTTTTTCTTCTAAAAATAGATTGTTTTTCTGTAGAATTTTCCCATTTCCAGACGATAACTTAAGTTTTGTATGTCAGATCTTCATGAAACTTTGAATGTGCATTGATATCAATGAGGACAGGAACCCTACTGAATATGGGCTTTGCCTGACCACGGTCAAGCTCACTTTTCCTAAAATATATTGTTTTTCAGTAGAATTTTTCCATTTCCAGACAATAACTTTAGTTCTGTATATCCAATCTTCACGAAACTTTACATGTGCATAGATATCAATGAGGGCAGGAACCTTACTGAATCTGGGCTTTTCCCAACCAAGGTCAAGGTCACTTTTCCTTAAAATTAATCGTTTCTCCTTTTTCGTTTAGGGACTTATATAGATTAAATGTAAAAAAATATTAATTTCCATGATTTATTGCCACCTGATATGGAGTAAGGGCCATTCAACTGAAGACATTTGACGGGCGTATTTTGTGACATTTTGGCCTCTTGTTTATATACATCTATATATCTTTTCCAAACCAATAATTATTGGTCTAATTGTTGATCCTAAAATGTCCCTTTTACAAAACTTTTTCACCACTTTGCAAGCAGGAAAGGTCTGAATCAGACAACTCCTGGAGGAATCATCTGATTAGGGTCTACTATTCTATTTGCTTGACTGGAATTATGATAGATCCGCCCGTCTATCTGTCTGTCTCTCTGTTCTTCCATCCGTCCGTCCGCCCCAAATTTCATGTCATGTCTAGAACTTTTATCTGTGAATGGATTTCAAAATAACCTAGCACAAATGGTCACCACACGAAGACGATGTGTTGGCTCACATCCAACACCCTGGCCCATGGGTCAAAGGTCAAGGTCATCCTTCAGGGTCAAAGGTCAAGGGCATAGTGTTTCACAAACACATCTTGTTCTGTTTTGATATTTCAACCTTTTCCCTAGTATAAATGCTTCATGCCTTTGAAAACAGAGTAGACCCATATCAGATGACTTTTGTAAGAGATATAAAAGGACAATGTGATGATTAGGGGGACCAAATACGGTTAGGGTTAGATAGGATGAAACAGTGCTTAAGATGACCATCTTGAATTACTTATCAATGTTTAAAATAATATGTAGTCCAATCACTTCACATGATCATTGCTTGTTATTTGCAGATGTGTAGACATATTTTTATGCCCCCCAGATCAGATCTGGGGGGCATACTGTTTTTGCCCTGTCTGTTTGTTTGTATGCAACTTTAACATTTTTATAACTTTTGTGCCAGTACAGATAGAGGCTTGATATTTGGCATGAATATGTATCTCATAAAGCCGCACGTTTTGAGGGGTGACATGTCAAGGTCATCCTTCAAGGTCAGAGGTCAAATATATGGGTCAAATCACCATGTTTAACATTGGCAAAACTTTTGGACCAGTAGAGATAGAGACTTGATATTTGGCATGCTTGTGTATCTCATGAGGCTGTGCATCTTGAGCGGTGACATGTCAAGGTCAAAATCATCATTCAAGGTCAAGAGGTCAAATATATGAGGGGGCATAATGTTTCACAAACACATATTGTTGTTTTTAAAATGTTGCCATGGTAACCAAATGTGATCTCTGATTGGTAAAAATTTAGATATTGTTTGATTTTGCTGAAAATTGCTGTGATGGGGTATTTGGGTACGCCCCCGACCTTTGACCCTGAAGGATGAGCTTGACCTTTGACCCATGGAATAGGGAGTTAAAAGCAACAAATTGTCTTTGTGTGGTAAACATTTATGCCAGGTTATTTTGAAATCCATTCACAGATAAAAAAGTTATAGAAAAGAAACAAAATTTTGGATGGATCGATTAAAGGACAGACGGACGGACAGACAGAAGGATGGACAATGCAGTTACTACATGCCTGCCATTGGATGCATAATTCTATTTTAATATTCAACCTTTTCCCTAATATAAATGCTTCATGCCTTTGAAAACAGAGTAGACCCATATCAGATGACTTCTGTAAGAGATGTAAAAGGACAATGTGATGGTTAGGGGGACCAAATAGGGTCAGGGTTAGAAAGGATGAAACAGTGCTTAGGGTGACCATCTTGAATTACTTATCAATGTTTAAAATAATATGTAGTCCAATAACTTCGCATGAACATCGCTAGTTATTTGCAGATGTGTAGAAAACTTTTTGTTTTTAAAATGTTGCCATGGTAACCAAATGGTTGTCTCTGATTGGTCAAAGTTTAGATATTGTTTGATTTTGCTGAAAATTGCTATGAGGAGGTATTTGGGTACGCACCGACATTTGACCCTGAAGGATGACCTTGACCTTTGACCCATGGATTAGGGAGTTAAACGCCACACATTGTCTATGTGTGGTAAACATTTGTGCCATGTTATTTTGAAATCCATTCACAGATAAAAAAGTTATAGAAGCGACACAAAATTTGGGATGGACGGATCGAAGGAAAGACAGACTGCTAGACAGAAGGATGGACAATGCAATTACTACATGCCCGCCATTGGATGCATAATTCTGTTTTAATATTTCAACCTTTTCCCTAATATAAATGCTTCATGCCTTTGAAAACAGAGTAGACCCATATCAGATGACTTCTGTAAGAGATATAAAAGGACAATGTGATGATTAGGGGGACCAAATAGAGTTAGGGTTAGAAAGGATGAAACAGTGCTTAGGGTGACCATCTTGAATTACTTATCAATGTTTAAAATAATATGTAGTCCAATAACTTCACATGCACATTGCTTGTTATTTGCAAGTGTATATAAAACTTTTTATGCCCCCCAGATCAGATCTGGTGGGCATATTGTTTTTGCCCTGTCTGTCTGTCTGTCTGTTTGTTTGTCATAAACTTTAACATTGGTTATAACTTTTGAGACAGTACAGATAGAGACTTGCTATTTGGCATGCATATGTATTTCATAAAGCCACACATTTTGAGGGGTAACATGTCAAGGTCATCCTTCAAGGTCAGAGGTCAAATATATGGGTCAAATCACCGACTTTAACATTGGCCATAACTTTTGGACCAGTAGAGATAGAGACTTGATATTTGGCATGCTTGTGTATCTCATGAGGCTGCACATTTTGAGGTGTGACATGTCAAGGTCAAGGTCATCCTTCAGGGTCAAAATTCAAATTGTCTGTTTCTTTGTAACTTCAACAGAACCTTAACATTGGTCTTAACTTTTTAGCCAGTACAGACAGAGACTTGATATTTGGCATACATATGTATCTCATAAAGCCCCACATTTTGAGGGGTGACATGTCAAGGTCAAGGTCATCTTTCAATGTCAGAGGTCAAATATATGACAGGTCATAGTGTTTCACAAACACATCTTGTTGATTTTAAAATGTTGCCATGGTAACCAAATGGTGGTCTCTGATTGGTCAAAATTTAGATATTGTTTGATTTTGCTGAAAATTGCTGTGATGAGGTATTTGGGTACGCCCCGACCTTTGACCCGGAAGGATGACCTTGACCGT
Organism: Azorinus chamasolen; assembly: GCA_963576725.1. NCBI lineage: Eukaryota > Metazoa > Mollusca > Bivalvia > Cardiida > Solecurtidae > Azorinus > Azorinus chamasolen. Next base: position 87,093,659 of record OY755235.1, on the reverse strand, counting down.
TGACCCATGGACTAGGAAGTTAAACGCAACACATTTTGACTTTGTCTATGTGTGGTAAACATTTGTGCCAGGTTATTTTGGAATCCATTCACAGATAAAAAGTTAAAGAAGCGACACAAAATTTGGGATGGACGGATTGAAGGACAGACGGACGGACAGACAGAAGGATGGACAATGCAATTACTACATGCCTGCCATTGGATGCATAATTCTGTTTTAATATTTCAATTTCCCTAATATAAATGCTTCATGCCTTTTAAAACAGAGTAGACCCATATCACATGATTTCTGTCAGAGATATAAAAGGACAATGTGATGATTAGGGGGACCAAATAGGGTTAGGGTTAGAAAGGATGAAACAGTGCTTAGGGTGACCATTTTGAATTACTTATCAATGTTTAAAATAATATGTAGTCCAATAACTTCACGTGAACATTGCTTGTTATTTGCAGATGCGTAGAAAACTTTTTATGCCCCCAGATCAGATCTGGGGGGCATATTGTTTTTGCCCTGTCTGTCTGTCTGTTTGTCAGCACCTTTAACATTGGTTATAACTTTTGAGCCAATACAGATAGAGACTTGATATTTGGCATGCATATGTATATCATAAAGCCGCATATTTTTAGTGGTAACCTGTCAAGGTCAAGGTCATTCTTCAGGGTCAGAGGTCAAATATATGGGTCAAATCACCAACTTTAACATTGGCCATAACTTTTGGACTAGTAGAGATAGAGACTTGATATTTGGCATGCTTGTGTATCTCATGAGGCTGCACATCTTGAGCGGTGACATGTCAAGGTCAAAATCATCATTCAAGGACAAGAGGTCAAATATATGAGGGGGCACAGTGTTTCACAAACACATCTTGTTGTTTTTAAAATGTTGCCATGGTAACCAAATGTGATCTCTGATTGGTAAAAATTTAGATATTGTTTGATTTTGCTGAAAATTGCTGTGATGGGGTATTTGGGTACGCCCCCGACCTTTGACCCTGAAGGATGAGCTTGACCTTTGACCCATGGACTAGGGAGTTAAAAGCAACAAATTGTCTATGTGTGGTAAACATTTGTGCCAGGTTATTTTGAAATCCATTCACAGATAAAAAAGTTATAGAATGGCCCCAAATTTTGGATGGATGGATCGAAGGACAGACAGACGGACGGACAGAAGGATGGACAATGCAATTACTACATGCCCGCCGTTGGTTGCATAATTCTGTTTTAATATTCAACCTTTTTCCCTAATATAAATGCTTCATGCCTTTGAAAACAGAGTAGACCCATATCAGATGACTTCTGTAAGAGATATAAAAGGACAATGTGATGATAAGGGGGAACAAATAGGGTTAGGGTTAGAAAGGATGAAACAGTGCTTAGGGTGACCATCTTGAATTACTTATCAATGTTTAAAATAATATGTAGTTCAATAACTTCACATGGACATTGCTTGTTATTTGCAGATGTGTAGAAAACTTTTTGTTTTAAAATGTTGCCATGGTAACCAAATGGTGGTCTCTGATTGGTCAAAATTTAGATATTGTTTGATTTTGCTGAAAATTGCTATGAGGAGGTATTTGGGTACTCCCCGACCTTTGACCCATAAGGATGACCTTGACCGTTGATCCATGGACTAGGGAGTTAAATGCCACAAATTGTCTATGTGTGGTAAACATTTGTGCCAGGTTATTTTGAAATCCATTCACAGATAAAAAAAAAAGGTATAGAAGCAACACAAAATTTGGGATGGACGGATCGAAGGAAAGACGGACGGACAGAAGGATGGACAATGCAATTACTACATGCCCGCCATTGGATGCATAATTCTGTTTTAATATTTCAACCTTTTCCCTAATATAAATGCTTCATGCCTTTGAAAACAGAGTAGATCCATATCAGATGACTTCTGTAAGAGATATAAAAGGACATTGTGATGATTAGGGGGACCAAATAGGGTTAGGGTTAGATAGGACGAAACAGTGCTTAGGGTGACCATCTTGAATTACTTATCAATTTTTAAAACAATATGTATTCCAATAACTTCACATGAACATTGCTTGTTATTTACAGATGTGTAGAAAACTTTTTGTTTTTTAAAATGTTGTCATGGTAACCAAATGGTTGTCTCTGATTGGTCAACATTTAGATATTGTTTGATTTCGCTGAAAATTACTGTGATGAGGTATTTGGGTACACCCCGACCTTTGACCCTGAAGGATGACCTTGACCTTTGACCAATGGACTAGGGACTTAAACGCCACACATTGTCTATGTGTGGTAAACATTTGTGCCATGTTAGTTTGAAATCCATTCGCAAATTAAATAAAGTTATAAAAGAGACACAAAATTTGGGATGGACAGATCGAAGGACAGACGGATGGACGGACGAACAGAAGGATGGACAATGCAATTACTACATTCCCGCCATTGGATGCATAATTCTGTTTTAATATTTCAACCTTTTCCCTAATATAAATGCTTCATGCCTTTGAAAACAGAGTAGACCCATATCAGATGACTTCTGTAAGAGATATAAAAGGACAATGTGATGATTAGGGGGACCAAATAGGGTTAGAGTTAGAAAGGATGAAACAGTGCTTAAGAGGATCATCTTGAATTGCCCTCGACCTTTGACCTTAAAGGATGACCTTGACCTTTGACCCATGGACCAGGGATGTAAAATTTTAGATGGACGGACGGAAGGACGGACAATGCGATTATTATATGCCCACCGGTGGGGGGTGGGGGCATAAATCTGTTTTAATATTTCAATGTTTTCTCAAATGTAAATGCTATTCACGCCTTTGAAAGCAGAGTAGACCCAAATCAGATGACTTATGTAAGAGATATGATGATTAGGAGGACCAAATAGGAGCATATCTCCTATGCTGTTAAGCAGGAACATCAATTTCGGAGTTTGTGTACATCCTAACAGTATGGAATGTCGTATACATTTACCAAAGGTTTGCGACGTTGACCTTTAATCTCACTTCTTTCGCTTTTCCTATATGAAAATACATGTGCATTATTTACAATTCTATTTGCAGCATGAAACTGGTGTTAATTTGGACTCAGTTCTATATCTTATTTGATTGGTTGAACATGACGTTTTAATGACAGTTTCGACAGGTGACAATGTTCAGAGAAACATAACAGGTTACACATGTGTTCAGAGGAGAAACACCTTTCTGTTTCTTGTTATGTCATCTGCCGAGAGGCAGTATGTCACTTAGGGATCACTTTTCTGTTGTCTGTCTGTCTGTCTGTCTGTCCGTCACACTTTCTTTTTTGGCCCTTCATTTCTAAACTAATCATTAAATAGAGATTTCAAATTTCACTTGTGTCTTCCTCTCATTGAGGAACATTCATGTAACTAAGGTCCATCACTGCATGCAATACTTTTTGAGTTATTCCCCTTTGTTCTGATTTTCGCACTCCGGCATATTAACAGTTTTTGTGTCAGTAACGAGCAGGTGACACATATGTTCCTCCGAATACTCTTGTTTTGAATATAATGTTCTTTTCTGAAAGGAATTCATTATGAGGGATTTCAAATTCTTATTTTTATTCTTCAGGTAAACAACAGATTATAGACCTCCTGGCCACAGTTAAATAGAGTCCCTAGGAGAGTTGTCCCTTGATAACAGATGCTGGAAACCGAGAACATACCTGTTCAGTGAAAGGAAAAGTTGAAGAATCATCACAAAGCATAACCTTGATTAAAAATATCAGTGGGTTAACCCTTTCCCTCATAGAAATGCCTTTTCATACATTTTGGAAACAGAGTGGACCCAGATCAGATGAAAAATTAACTATGAATAGTTTGGTAATGAATATTTTTGATGTCATGAATTATGAAGAAATATAAACAAGTGAAAGGATTACAAAAACAATGTATATTTGCTTTCTAGTTCACGTAAAGATGCCATGACACACTTGCAAGTTGGTGGTTTATACATTAACTACTACTTACAAATGTGGAATTATTTTCATGGGAAGTCCCTGATAGAGTGATACATGATCAAACAGGGTAAAGAGACATTGTGAATTAGTTAACAAGACCGAACAGGATGTAGAGACCTTGTGCTTACAGTATTTAAGTGTTACTTGAAATTCAGCAATTTCTGTTATATACAGAGAGGGGGGGGGGGGGAGTAATATAGACTATTTCTGATATGGCCAAACTTTCCTGTGTTTCTAATGCTGTTATGTCTGTATTAGTTCATAAACATTTATCAGGTTAACCCTTTCCCTGTTGTATATTCATGTAAGAACTAACAACGTCATGAATATTAATACGATTATATTTTATAATGGCATATGAATACATGACATTTTGGCCCAGGCTGAAGCTGTAGAATCAAATCTATATTACACCATAAGCAAGCAAAGCAGACCCTGGTCTGGGTCTACTATGTTTGCAGATACGTAAAAATACGCTTACAAAAGGGAAAGGGTTAAGCATTATTAGTTAAGCAGACAGAAGTGTTGGTATGTTTAAATTAAAAGCTTTTTTAAAATGCCATCATATCTCATAAATTATCATAATGCATTTGGTTCCTATAAATAAAAAAAATATCAAATGCCATCATGTCTTGTAATGTACTTGGTTCCTCTTCTATCTTATGACACCATACAGTGATAGATATCCACTTGCAATAAAGGTATACACTTTCAATACTACATGTATTGAATATGTATCAGAGCTCCAGATAAGATGTGTATATTAAAACGTTTGCAATAATAACTCATTTTTTTTTCATAAATACTTAAACTGCTCTGTTCTAATATTTCGACCACTAAGGGCCTTTGTCAAAGATTATCATTTGATTTTATGGCTGAATGCTTGTAACAAAAATGTGACGTGTATTTTGACATGATAATCTTTGACAAAGGCTCTTAGTGCTCGAAATATTAGATCAGAGCAGTTTAAGTATTTATGTATTATATTAATTCCCTATTTTGGAATATTTTCTTCATTTTTTTCTCAACCAAATCCTATACTGCGACCACTCTTTAGAATCGTCTCTAGGGTTTGGTGGAGAAATAACAGTTTTAGTATTGTGTACGCACCCTTATCTGTAGCTTTGTATAGAGTTGAAAACCTCTAAAGCCATCGCTTAATGAATATAACATTGCTGCAGTTATAGGTATATGTTTGCTTAATGTATGATAAATAATGTAGGAGCTTTCTGCACTACTTTCAACCTGCATTGAGTTACCATCTGACACAGGATTATTTTATGTAATCGGCTTAGAGTAATTTTACTGTATCTATCTATAAACCACCTTTGTAATAAGTAATTATATTTACAAATTAAATGAACCGAGATGAAAGGCTAAGCAAACTGGTGTCGCCTAACTTTTCGTAACTCTTGCACCACAGATATGTGTGTCATTTGTTTACTGATTACAGTGATTAGGTGTCATTTATTATCAAACGAAACAAGAGTACGAACTGTGCAATTTGCTAAAGCTGTTGAAGAGATTATTTAAGCACCAACTTATTGCATAAACATTCCTATTATTTAACACTTCCCTTCATATAACTGCCTTTTCACAAATTTGCAAACAGAGTAAACCCAGACCAGATGACTCCTATAGGAGCTGTCTTGTTAGGGTCTGCTCTGTATTCTGAAGGAATTTGATAGATCCATTTCCTTAGATTCTAAAATGGCTACAATGTTCCACCGTCTACATTTCATTAGAACTAGTTATCCTTGAATATTCAGTAGGTATTGAAATTTGGAATCAACATAGTTCTCACGGAAAAAGGGTTAATACATGTCTATCTGACCCGCCGACCAACTATTTTTATACAATTGTCATCCTCTACGTTTTCAAAATTCAATTTATAATCAGCATCTCTATCAAAAGGCAATTAGGGTTTCAAACAGTTTGTATCCTGATGAGACCTAGACTTATTCAGTGTATCAGTTGGATCCAAACTGTTTGTAAACATCAAGGATCCGCCAGAAGCCGGAAAAAGCTAACTATACTCGATTTATTTACATACCGTCAGTTCGGCACGGTCCATCCGCAATATTTTCTCCGGCGTTTATGCGCCTTTAAAAGCACATTACCTCATATTGACGCTTCTGTGAAAATCACGTTTTGAAACCATAGTGATAAATAGAGCGTCTGTTCCAAAGGAGCACATGCTCTATATATCACAATGGTTTCCAAACTACAATTCTAAAGGCATTTTCTAGTAAATGCTCCTTTTCAGTAGATTCTTTCAAATAAAAACTAGCCTATGAGGGAATGTGTTAAAACAGATCGCTGATACCCGAAGGTGTGTTTTTTTCAAACATTATCTTTATTCTGACCGTTTAGGAGATAGATGATGGTGTCATACTGTAGCTATACTTGCGTTTGGAATTTTACAAAAGACCCATACATTGTCATCAACAATAGTAAACCCTACTCCTGCTAAGCGCGACCTGGCATTTACAAACATCTTGGTTCCGGGCGAGACGCCGAGAATCATCTGGACCCAAGTTGTTTGACAGTCGATCAAGTTTTTTTTTCAAAAGCTTGAACAAATTAGAGGTAAGTGGAATCTGCAGGAGATCATACTTTTGGTGATTTCATCATGATAAAAAACCATAAGCACGCTGTAAACTGTTGACCGAGTATGTCGTCAGCTAAAAATCTTTTTAAAGAAGACATTTTGTCCATTTGTTTTCAACAAGATCACGTTGTTTTCAAAACGATCACATTTGAGGACAACCAACAGGCCGTGTACTGACTTCTAAAAGTGTTTTCTAGTCATTTTGCCTGTCTTTGGTAATAATGATTATTATACACGGTCTTGGAAGGTAATAAATTGACCTACGATGGTGTATTTTTCTTCACCATTCCCATTCTAGTAGCCTGCATATTTTAGTGCATATTTGCATTTTGCAAATACAGCTGAACTGGTGGAAAATGAAAACGTATCACTACGCATATCACTACAAATGTGACAGCTTAATACACGTCTAAAGTAATGCTGAAAGCTCTGAAAACCTGTATTAAATTGTGAATTTGAGCAATAGTTCACATTAGAAATTGGATGACTCGATTCTCTGTTATAAGTAATTTTTATGGTCTATTGAAGTTCGAGATATCGACGTTTAACTGCACATGTGGTGTAGAGAATTCCTAGAGGAGCTGTTTGGTATCGGTCTGCACAATAGGACATGATTATTCAGTGTCTACATTTGATCTAAAGTTTAGAATCTAAACGTATAATGATTCAACTAATTCATATTCATGGTGGATGGATAAACATTTCAATATTTAACATTAGAATGGTTCAAACATCATTAACTGGCGAGCAATAAATGCACGTTAAATACTTACAAAATGTTCTAAATTGTATTTTCTCAGTGAAAACTGCTTTGTCAAACCTCGAGGAAAGGAACTCCTGTCTTATGTACACTGCATTTAAATTTTTTACATCAAGTTTATATGTATTTACCAAGATAAACCCCAATGAACTGGATAGCATAGAGACAAACGACGGACAAAAACGCAAAACCTTTCACACTACGTTTAACGACGTTACTAACCACGAACAACCAACCCTTCGCTTGCTATTCACGTCAATATACGTACCAGTAAATAGTGAAGACTCAGATGAGACAGGAGCTGTCTCATCAGGGTCTGCTCTATTTACAAGTTGATTGTGCAACCAGTGCACTCCACAGCAGTGATTACACAGCGAAATACTTGTACACAGAGAGGATATATCGAGGGCTTGGTGCAAAACAAAGTGAAGGAGTTAGAATAGTTTTGCACCAAGCCCTCGATATGTAATTATACAACAGGGTAAGGGTAAAGAAGGAGAAATGTATTTTAAAATTCAGCAAGAGAAGAATTAAGCGGCCGTTTGTAATTGAAAAGAGTAGTGTTTAATGCAGGGCAAAAGTAATACAACACACTCCTATAGGAACTTTTTACAGTACTTTTGACATGCATTAAGCTACGATCTGCCTTACAGATCCACAATTAGACATTTTGATGGCCGCTTAAGAAGGTTCTACTGTACAGACGGCATACTGATGATCGACATCATTTCAATTTGTGGCTGATTTTTGTTCATGTGAAGATTAAGATTCATACAGAGCATTGGGAAATGGCGTCAGTAAATGACACCTGTTAACAGTAACATATCTCCAGCTGTGATGCAGTAGATTCTAACAGTAATAATATGACAGATGCCATTATCCGAATTTATAAAGACAATGAAGCTAAGGTATAATATAATGTCATCCAACGTCTCGTAAAAAGAGCTACTCCAAAATTTGCAATTGTTGAAATGATGCACCCAGTCAGGGTATACATACAATATTTGTCTATATCCGGGACTTTTTATTTGTATACTAGAACTTTCAGTCTTTGCAAATAGTATAAAGTAGCCCTCTCATCAGGGTCAAACGTTGTTTATCATATTACATTTTTTTTTTTTTTTTTAAAAAAAGTCTGAATAGTCGACCCTATGTCTGTTCGTCCGTCCGTGTGTCGGTTCAATGGGAATTTATGATCATGTTCATGAAAACGTATTATAGTTCAGATTTAATTTAACTTACGGGTGATATTATCAGCTACAAAGTGAAACGTTTGCCGCTAAATAAATTTCGTCTGCAAATATTGAAAGATCATTGTCCACTGCTCAGATTTTGATCGGGTGCAGTTTTGACTACATTCTATTCAATCAAGCTACTGGGAATATATCTAAAGACGGGGTATCGAACAGCTTGGATCCTGACGAGACACCGAGTTAAGGTGAATAAACCCAGATACATCCGCAAGTTGTCATCCATCAACAGAGTTTATTTGAGCGACGTATTGGGCTTGCAGTGATTCCAATAATAGGGATGTAGATGTATCTGTCAGAAACGAAATATTCAGTATACTTTAACCCCTGTGGGTTTTGTATTGATATATTTCAACAAATGGTTAACCATTTATTCCGTAGATGCTCGTTCTAACACCTTTGAAAACAGAGTTGACACAGACTTCTCCTATACGAGCTGAATGATCAGGATCTATCTACTTTTGTTGCTTATGCAATAACATAGACCTGATCCTGCAGTTTCTGCCTTGGCTAAACATTCATGTATTCGTGTGTTATAATAAAAAAGAGGCTATTTATATATCCATTCAGTACTTATTTCCGACATAAATATTAAGTAAAGGGCAAACAGTCCCTGCTATTTATTCATGAAAGAAATATGTACATCATGAATATTTATTAGCTTTACTTCTGTAATACTTTAATTTATGATTACATGTCTTGTTTTGAAAATAGCAGAAACTACATAATCAGCTTTATATTATTTCATAAGTACGTAGAGCAGACCCTCACCAGACGACTCCTACATGATCTTCTGACCTGGATATAACCTGTTTGCGCAAATGCATTAAAATTCTGTTTCAGGGACAGTTTTAAGTAATGACCGAGGACACGTACTATCCCAATACTATCCGTGACAAATGATTTGCCCATGGGCGTTATTTCCTCTTTGCCCTTCATCAATATTTTACGCTTAAAAAGTCTGTTTAGACAGTTGGCTACTTAATACAGGGTGAAAGTATTGCATAAAGCTTCCAAATGAGTTTTCCGCATAAGAAGGAGCTTTCAGCATGACTTTCACCCTGCATTAAGCTGCCTTTAGTATTTCAGACTGGCATTGATACTAATTTGAATACCCGGTTAAGAGAGGTTTTAAAATTCACTCACATCATTTTACTTTCTAGTTACATATGTACTATAGAGGGTTCTAATGATAAATTTGTCATCGAGTATAATTTTCCTTTGTTTAATCCTTTTGCTGCCAAATAAATTTATTCTGCTAAAATTATCGTCTTCAAGTAGGAGCTGTCTTCAATCTTGATTGCCGGAAGTTAATTTATACAAGTAGGACTTGCTGAAATGGATGAAAATCTGATTAACTTTGAGAACAGCTTGGATAACTCGGTGTCTCATCGGTACCCAGAATGTTTGACATCCCATATACTCATGTGTTTAAGGAACTTAAAGACAAATCTACTGTGAAATGTATCACAAAAATACATATTTCATTTAATTCACTCGTAGCCCATTTAACTATTTCGCTTTCGAATTTTGTCGCCTGAAACATTAGTCGTCACCTATTTATTTTTAATTTTCTTCATTTTTTATCTAAAAAAGTAGTCAAGCCAACAAACAACAGTTTGTATCCTGATGAGACATCAAGTTACATCTGGATCTAAACTGTTTGCATGGGAAATTACAGATATGACATTGGCAGCGAAAGAGTTAATGAATGTTCAAGTAAGAAATAATGAATGTATGAAAATAATTGATTTTTAATGATGACACTATGACTTTTTGACCATGGTAAAAACTCAAGCATCAGATCTCTATGATTTCATTAGTAAATAGGACAGATCCTGTGTCTATACTGTTTGCCAATGCGCTAAGAAGTATGTCCCGTATGAAATCCGTATGAAAATCACCCGGCGACTGCCTGCCTCCGTACGGACTACGGAGAGCGCGCGAAAAAATTAATGACGTTACGTCGAGTCTACGGGCGCCGTAAACTCATCGCAGGGCAAATGTAAACTAGGCATTACTCGGTGTCTCATCTGAATCCAAACTGTTTGTCAAGCGAATGACAATAAAGTCAGTGTCGACAAGATGGGTCACAGCACTGAAATATGAAAGTATCGCCATAATATGACTTTTTACAAATGTTATTATCGACAAAAGCTTCGTTTTTGTTGTTGTAAACGTGTACACAATGTACATGCTTGTCAGAGTGCATACTCATTGTTTCCCTGAGTAATATTCTGCAGATTTTTTTTTGCCGAATGAAGAAAAAATATTAACCCCTTCATTGTCTTGAAGACGGGTCTGTGATATCATAAGCAAACAGTTTTGATCCAGATGAGACGTCGAGTAACCCGGCGTCTCATCAGTCCAAACCATTTGACACTTTTCATTTATAAGATCATTCATTTACAGAATATAAGTCTTAACAACATGTGGTTGTTTAATACAGGGCAAAAGTAATGCAGAAATCTCACATAGGAACTTTCTGATTACTTTTACACTGCATTAAGCTACCACAAACCTTAAGTGCCCATGATTATACCTCTTTTTGATGGTCGCTTAAGAAAGGTTCTACTGTAATTCAATGAAAGTTGATACGCACATTTATGTTGATGTGATGTCTGTGAAGTTTACAAGCATGTGCATCACATAAATATTTCCAGTATCTAACATACATGTGTTATCAGTCTTTGGATTTACGATCAAGGCTGCCATGCGGGCGTGTTCGTCACCTTTTTGACAGTTCTAGTTATGTTTTGCTTATCGAATCTCTGTGTTAAGTCAATAAGGAAATAAAAATCACAATTGGTTAAAATAGTCTGTTTATTATCTTGTTGGTTTTTTTACAGCTGTACAGACTACAGTACACACCTTCATTATCCACAGATAACAGATCTGTGATATCATATGCAAACAGTTTGGGTCTAGATCAGATACCCAGTAGTTCTGTTTGATATGCACATTGGTTTGATACGCACATTTTTATAAAGGAATTGAACAAGTGCACACTCTAAAACTGACGTAGATTTCAGTATATATTGTACCCATCTATGGGTGGAAAGGAGTACAAATGTTCTACCAGATGCCCGCCAGACCACTAAGAATAGAATATTCAATAATTTTTTGCTTCGAAAAACTCATATGATTTTTAACAACATAATGCATTCGAGGAAAACTACATTCGCTGCATATTGCCAATATATATATAGCCAATATTGACGATGATGCTGAATACAATAAACGGAGATGTTCACTGAATGGAAATTATAAGTATATCTGCACAAAACCTCGCATGTGATATTGTCGCAATATTTCTAAAACATATTAAGTAAATTAAGAGGCCAAACATTTACAGGTTTGATTATTTTCTGTAGTTGATGTTTATGAATCCAACATAGACAATGAAACCCCTCTAAAATGACCACTTTAATTCAATATATAAACATATTAAGCAGGTGGGAGCTTATTGCAAGGCTAAAGTAATGCAAACAGCCCATGCAGCTTTCTGCATAATGTTTGTACTACATTAAGCTACCACGTACCTACCTTAAATAGCCTATATCTACACATAATTGATTGAATGAATGAGTTGATGAATGAATGAATTAATTAATTTATATAACGAGGATAGCTTAATTAGATATAATCATAATCACTAATCTACCCTGAGACCTTCAAACGAAAGCTTTTCATATAAAATACAAAACAGTAACACACAGATCTAGCTCTAGATACGCACAACACTTTAATTTATCAAACTTTCAGTAGGCCCTAGATCTATAACTCTTCGCATGCTACGGGATTTTGCGTCTACAATCGCAATTGTTGTCTGCTTGAAAAATGTTAGACTTAATGTCCTAATGCAATTCAGAGTAGGCTAACTGCGTCTCGGTGTCTAATCAGGATTCAGTATGCTTTTGTTAATTAATGCAAAACTATCTGTAAAGAATTACATGGAATAGTCTAGATCTATTCCATAACGTGTGCATTTATGATGCTGTTTAATTAAATAAATCTGATTCAGGTTGATCCATACATGTACACACGCTATTTAAACCAGATATTTGTGACGTCATTTTCCAACGCTGTCGTAAACACGAGAAAATGTCGATTGTCATGTTAGCTAGATTGTCCTCTGCTTCAATAATTATTTTGAAAAAAAAGATTGACATTCTAGTGGTCTTTCGATTCTAGGAGTACAAACGAATTAAACCCTGATCTGATGGGACGTCGAGTTTATCATCGTCTTAGCTGGATCTAAAATGTATGCAGTTTGGTTTATGAAAGATGCGTGGAAGGAAGGAATTAAAGAATAAATGAATGAATGAGAGATATTGAAAGCCTGATTATTAATGAAGAACAATATAATACATTATTTAACATGTTAAAAAAGTGTTTACTTTATTATTATCATCTACAGTATCAGAAAAAATAGTATTTTATCTTAATTCCCAGAGTTTGAATCAATATAGGTTTTTCAAGAGCCAACTAATGTGGATCTCAGATCAGACATGCGTCAACGCTCGACCTGTTTTAGGCCCAAACTGATTGCTTAAGTTTTCAGTGGCAAGAAATTTACAAACAATTAAGTTAAGTGTTGAAAAAGAAATGCACGAACAGCAATAACTAATATTTCGTGCATGCTTAATTGTAATCTGCTAAATTGTAATCTGAATCAAACTCAAACGTTTGGAAAAAGAACTAGCCTACTGCAATGGTGTCAGATAATTTCAGTTATTAAAGTCAGTTATAGACGAAATAATACGTCTTACATGGGTCCAAAATGTTTGCTCCAGATATATTGAAGTAGTTTCATCTGGTATCAAAATTGTATAGTTTTGTTCTAGACGACAAAGGACAGCCAATATATGATCACAATAGTTATCATAGATCTAGATTGTTATTACATTACTGAATACATTTAAGGTTTACAATCGATTTCAATTAGAGCTACATTACTAAATATATTTAAGGTTGAAGTAGATCTACGTTTGTATATTTGTTCTATCAAAATAATGTTAAATAAGTAGACTTATTTTTGGTGGTCGCACTAGAGGCGGTTTACTGCAGTTGATTTTCGCATAAAGTACAGTAGGTAGGTCAATTACATGGGTTAACGAAAGTGGCGTCTGTTAGGCCTAGTACATATCACCAACATTGACTTTTTCTGTCTAACGTGTAATTTCGACAGCTTCTGTAATGTAGAATAAACTAGAATCTACTTAAAGATTGTGCATTTAGTTGTATATAACGGCATTTATTGCCAGAACAAGATAAGAAATGAGAAAATTCCATGAAAATCAAGAATAAAGTAAATATACCGGTATCCGAAAGACGGGGATGTGCTGCACTGTAAAGCGATCGGATATTAACTCTTTCCCTGTCAATCGCGACAGCAATGCCATATTCAAGCATTTCGGATCTGTATGAGACGCCGAGTAACTCGGCATCTCGTCCGGCTCAAAGCTGTTTGACATTCAGCAATCTTAATTCTACCAAAGAACCAAGGCAATTTGTAGAGCTTTAAAATGAAGCGGACGAGAGTTTGGGCCTGCCCTGACTTTCATGGCAGGATAAGTGTCCACATCTTTTTTATACGAGTTCGTTTTATATAAACGCTCACGATGTGCTTTACTAAAAAAAATGACAAGAGCATAATTTATACGGATACAGCCTACTGAACGTAATCAAAATCAGATTTATCAAAGTCTCACAGAACGAACGGGAACGTAACCGACTTCAGTCAAAATCTCTTTTCAGAAAGTTGCAAGTAGTTTGGATGCTGGTGAGACCACAGGAGCCAGGCGGGTGACCGTTCTATAAATACTACTATCTTCAGATACGTTAAGACACCATGAAAATATTATTTATTTAAATCTTTTCGTATACTATAATACTATGTAATATACTATACGAAAACAAAAATCAAGATCAGTAAATAATCAGTAGTATTTTTGAAAAATTTCACGCGTCTAGCACCTATGGGTGGACCGGCAAGTCACCCCAAACTGTTTGTGACAACATACGGCGTAACAAAATGGATATACAGTAAAACCCCGCTAATACGACCACCAAAAAGGGGCATAGTTCTGGGTGGCAGAGGCAGGTGGTAGCTTAATGCAGGACGAAAGTTATGCAGAAAGCTTCTATAGGAGCTTTCTGCATAACTTTCGTCCTGCATTAAGCAACCACCTGCTTTAAACGGCGCCAGTGGCTGTTTATTAAGTGGTCGCATTAGTGGGGTTTCACTGTATATGGTATCTTTTAATTAAACTGGTATTATTTATTTTTCTATTATTAAAGTTAACTGGTACTGCACAGAACTGCACCGGAAGAGTTGTCAATTTAATAAAGAACCGTGCTGTATGTTTTCCATGACAAACGATGCAAGCATCCACAGCAACCCTCTCATCTGGGGTTTTCACTATTTACGAAAACGAACAGACAGACACAGACACAGACGCATTGTGCGGGTAAGACAGAGGGGCAGACATACACAGACACAGAGACATACTGTGTCATATGAGTTATGTCGTTGACATCGTACCTATTATCATTGATAATACGTTCTAGTAAAATATTTTGGGGGCAAGAAAACAAAAGATCTACTGTAAGAATGATTAGCAGGCGACTCTTCTTTTTTTTTGGGGGGGGGGGGGGCGTGCAAACAGTTGAAAAAGGGGCGATCTATGACCGGGACGCTTCGTATTTATTCATTCATTACCATAACAGCATGAGATAAAATCAAGTCGAAATACTCAAAGCAGCCCTAAAAAGGGCCGTTTGTTCAATTCTTGTGTAAAGACGACAGTTTACCTGGCCTTCTGTGTCTTCTTGGGCACTGCTGATAGGCTTGGATGATGGGCAACACATCACCCTGGGCGATGGTTACTCCAGACAAAAGCTTGTTCAACTCCTCGTCGTTGCCATGACCTGCTGAAGGTGACTGGGAATGATCCTGGTCTCCTTGTTGTCTCGGGCAGCGTTGCCTGCCAATTCCAGTACTTCAGCAGCCAGGTATTCGATGACGGCAGCCAGGTGCATGTACTCTGCGTAGTTACCTTTGCGCAGCAGACGGTGGATCCTGTCCACTGGGAACTGAAGCCCTGTCCTGGAAGACGTCCTCTTTGTCTTTCCCTTAGCTTTTCCTCCCTTTCCTCGTCCAGTCATGTTTGTACGTAATTTGGGCTTCTCGTGTAGACAAGGCAATGTGAATGATCAAACCCACCTTTCTTTAAATATGCGATAAAACGGATTGACCTACTTAACTTAAAGGACCGGCTCGACCAATCAGAAATAGCCTGTGAATTGGCCGTCTTGCTGCAAGAACGACGCAAACTCTGGTTATAATTTACCCTGATTTCGAAATAGATTTAACAACACAACTCTCACATGTGGCTAGGTACTTCTTTCTTGCTCAGTTTTATTGGAATGGGGTTGTTTGCTAGTCAGTTGAAAAATTCCGTTTTAGTAAGATTCCGAAACCCTATTAAATGTAAGCATCGATTAAAAAATCAACCGCTTTTCGATAATTGTGAAGTATATGTAACCGGATGTTCTTATAAGGAAACAAACCCGCTCAGACCTGGGGTCGAACCCGGGTCGCCAAGTTCGCAGTCATGCACTCAACCACGTCGGCATAAAAGCGCGCTTGTACAGCTAGGCCGTGCAAGTGGTGATATACCTACATACTGTGACATACTCCCCAGCAAGTTGAAATTAGTCCCGAATTTCTATGGGTATGAGAACGAATGGGAATCGAACTCGTAGCTCATACAGTCACAGTCCCTCGTTGGGTGCCAAACGTAACCGGGTGTTGAAAAAATATAGCACCAAATTTGGTCCCAAGGAAAATTGGGAACGTGTTTTACGACTCTCTGAAAGCAGTTTGGCGAACGAAATGCCTCCAAAATATTGATAGAATGGCATTTCTCCAAAACGTTGGTACACGTGCCATAGGCATGAGTAAACTGTTAAGAATAAGAGTGAGCTTACCGCAGATCACAGGAAGTGAAAAATATGATTCAGACCAATATGTTTTGAAATGCTAAAAGTAACGGAAACCAAAACAAAACGGCCTTTGTGGGCAACCGAACCACGTCTAAGTAGATTCTATGTGCCTTAACCCTTTTCCTCATATAAAACGCATCTGCAAACAGAGTAGACCCCGGCCAGACGGCTCGACACTACCAGTATTTGATATATACATTACAATAATTATAAAAGAGAAATTCTGAAATCATTGAAGATACATTAATTTTGGGTTATAATCTATGGAAATTGGACGAGGGACAAATTGTATAGAAAATGCGCCGATTGCCCAGACATACTCATATACACACTTAACTACTAGGAGAATTAAGTCTTTCGGAAAAAAAGTGTGTGGCCCTTAAAAGGACCGTTGTTGTGTCGGTAAGACCCGAAGTTTAACCTCCGAACCCGTAGTGTCCTGCCTTGTCTCTTCAGGGCGTAGACGACGTCCATGGTTGTGAGTAATCCTCTTGGCATGTTCGGTGTAGGTTAAGGCATCACAGATCACGTGTTCAAGGTAAACTTTCAAGACACTTCTTGTCTCCTCGTATATCAGACCAAAAATACGCTTCACACCACCACCACGAGCCAGACGGCGGATAGCTGGCTTGGTGATACCCTGGATGTTATCACGCAGAACTTTTCGGTGACGCTTAGCGCCTCCTTTTCCTAGACTTTTTCCTCATTTGCTCTCATTAGAATCTACTTATATGTTTCTGGATATAGAGTTCAAATTCGAATGTTGCAATACCGACAGCGCAAATTTTTTTCATCGTACTTGAAACACCAAATCCGGCCTTCACCTTGACCTGACCTGACTCATGGTTTAGTTAGGTCAGTGTGGGGTCGGAGTCGAAAGAGAAATATGCGACGCGCGCGGCCGGGATAGAAATCCATAAATGTTCTGGTAAGTTTTCGCTTTTAATAGAGTTTGGATGTGGATCCGAACGATTTTTGAAAGGCAATATCGTAACAAGAATGATGTTTCTTAGCACGACGGTCGATTTCAAGCGGTTGCGTGGGAAAATATACGACCTTCATGGCAATAAAAATGGCAAATATACACATAGATCTTGGCGAGGAACAGGTCCAAATACGCATTGTTACGAACTTGGTTCAACGAAAACACAAACAAAAAAGGAAAGACAAAAAATCTGATCGAGGCTTGAAAGTTCTAGGTTTGTGAGAAGTAAAATATCTTGCAAATGCACTGTATTCGACTTAAACTATGGGACATAACTAGGAATCGGTGGGCTACACGAACTCTGAGATACAATCTTACTGAAATATTTGCGTGGCCCTAAAAGGACCGTTTTGTTAGACTCAGTCCCAAGTCTTAGGCACGCTGTCCGTAGATACGACGTTCAAGATGGATGTCCTTTGGCATGATGGCGGCACGTTTGGCGTGGATGGCGCACAAGTTGGTATCCTCAAAGAGACCAACCAGATAGGTCTTGCTAGCCTCCAGCAGAGCCAGGACGTGGAGCTCTGGAATCAGAAGTCAGTCTTAAGTCCTGGGCAATCTCGCGGACCAGACGCTGGAAGGGTAGTTTCCTGATGAGCGACGGTTCCTGGTCTGTATATGTGAGGTTTCGTCACACCTTCGGTTGCTGGAGCGCTCTTGCGAGCGGCATTAGTGGCCAGCTGTTTCCTTGGAGCCTTTCCTTCGGCGGACTTTCTAATTGTCTGCCTTGTTCTCTCCATGTCGGTTGTAAGATACAATGATTACGGAGTGAGCAGAGTGCGTCTATTTCATGCTATCGGGCCTGGTCTACGTTGACTGGCCAACGACAAAACCGTCGAGCTTAAACCCCGAAAACGGATTGAAAACTGACCAATCAGAATACAGAAAAGTGTGGGCTATTGAAACTCTAACATGGGCGTTTTTCACCGTTTTAGGACAGAATGTAGTAAAAATAAAGAAAACGGCGAACGATGGAAAACATTTACTGCGTAAAATGTGAGTACATACTAATGTGTTCCGAAGTTATGCCGTCTGCGAGGCAACCGGAACCTATATTTATAAGCGGTTGAAAGAGAGATACAGACTGACTAGTTCTAATGGTGTTCTGCTTACTTTTCCATAGTACTGTACTATGTAAGTAAGGGGTGCAGACATGATATTTAGCGTCATGACAAAGTATTTATTTGTTTGTTTGCTTGCTTGCTTGTTTGTTTGTTTGTTTGTGGGTGGGTGGGTACTGGTACGTGTATTATAGGACTTTATTTTTTTTAACTCGATGGAAAAGTGACCTCTCGAAAGTTTTTGAATGATCCTTTGTTTAAACCCGGGTGGCCGGGTAACTTCTCTTCCTTACTTCTCTCTTCCTTACTTCTTTGCTGCTTTGGCTTTCTTCGGCTTGGCGGTCTTAGCTTTTTTGATGATTTGGTGGCAGCCTTGACCTCTTGACCGTCTTTGGAGCAGCAGCCTTTTTCACTTTCCCGAGCTTTAAGGAACCGGAAGCACCGACTCCCTTTGCTTGCTTCAAAACTCTTCACTCCACTCTTCAGTGCCAATTTCAAATTGGTATTGACGCTGGGGTTCTGTCCCACTTTGTATTTGCCGACAATGAATTTCATAATAGCAGCCTTGGAAGAACCTCCGCGGTTCTTCAGCTCCTTGATCATTCCCTATCGACTGTGTTACGATGAGGAGTGCGCCTGCGAGAAGACACGTTAAGGTATCGGTTCGATACTGTTATTTGTTTGCAAATATGCGAGAGAGGAGATTCATGTAACGTTCAGTAATCTGTTTATTTTCCTAAGTTTTGGTTCCTTTATTCAATACTTAGGCAGTGTCGTATATCGTTTCGAATTATACATCATACGTACGCAGGAAATCGAGTTAAAAGCAATTAGTGCGCGAAAAGGGTTTTTTAAAAGTAATAACTTGTTCAAAACATGAAGATTTTGCTCTGTTTTACATTTCGTTTCACTAAAGGTGAAAAATCTTTAAACGGTATGTACCGGTAATGCCTTATTTAGCATATAACACCCGCATGTACACTTAATTTGCAGGTTTTAAATTGCTTTTGACGAGTATATCCATACTATCACATCCGTGTGTACATGTTACGGTTTCTTCCCAATCAAATGACGCATTTTACGATCTCTTATCTACAGCCTTACAGACTCTGCCAGAATGCCTTACGGCATTACATTTTTGACTTTATTCTAACATAAGCGACGTGTTTGGTATGCAGTAAAACCCTTCTAAACTACACGTTAAATGTAGCATAACTATCGGTCTTGGAGACAGGTGGCAGCTTAATGCAGGGAGAAAGTCATGCAGAAAGCTCCTCTAGGAGCTTTCTGCATGACTTTCACCCTGCATTAAACAATCACCTGCCTAAAAGTATCTTAATTCTTCTCTACTAAACTTCCGGTTTATAGAGGTTTTACTGTACATCTACAGATAATGCTCGAGAGATAGATTCTAAAATTATGTCAATACTCAGAGACAATGGTGTCTACCGTGCTACCCCCCCCCCCCGACTATAGGGGTGGGGGGGGTTGCACGGTAGACCCCACTGGCTCCCTGAGTACATATCTTTGGATCGATGCAAGACGTCGATTACATGGTAATTACATTTACTAAACTATGAAATACAATCGAACCAAATCACCTCAACTACACTCATGCTGTGACATTTTATTTAAATCTGCCCAGCCGTTTTTGAGAAGAAGCGCAGACAAACTTTGCGACAGGCAGACAGGGAAGACAATTATACCATAAGCAAATAGAGCAGACCCTGATCAGACGTCTTCTACAGAAGTCTACAGATCTGGGTCTGGCGTTTATATACTTTATATTAGGGGAAAGATTAGCTGACGATAATATCAATTTTGCAATGGAGAATTGGCCAGTCGTGCTTATTGTTAAGAAAATTATATTTTATTACAGAACCATGTTGTAACTGTTCATAACCTTTTACCGGATGAATGTTCATGTATGACTTATTTTAGTTATTGTATTAAAAGTACAAATATTTGCTATTGCAAACAAATAAGAATGTATAACATTTCAGCAAAACAGAACAGACTCTGATACATCCACGGCGATCCTCTGATCTGGATCCACTATGTATACAGAAACAACAAATGTGTCACTATCAGAAAAGGGGCTAACATCTTCAACGCTGATGTTTTGGAATGTAATAACCAATCCTTATTTAACCGTTTCCGTCATATAAACATCTTTTCACGCATTAGCAAACAGAGAAGACTCAGCTCAGGGTCTGCTCTATTTGCTATTGGAATTTGATAAATATATTTCTTTAGTTTCTAAAATGGCTACAAGGTTACGCCATCTATATTTCAATATAACTATTTTGTCCATGAATATTCAGTAGGTATTGAAAATTAGACTGAATATATAATAGGGAACGGGTTAATATACTGACACGAAAAAGAAACTGTGCACATTTATATTCGAGATAACGTTTCTGCTATAAAGTTTATAATTACAATTTTATCATCATAAATGCAGAAAATAACCCTCCACATTTTGAACTCATTTATGGACATTTTATGTACATAGACAGCCTTCAAATTGACCGCAGACGATTATGCAACTTTTCGCTCGTGCTACCCGTGCAACCTATGTACAGGTACAGATTAACCCTGACCGATATCTCTACTCGTTGTGCAATCATAAATCACAGTTCACTTTTGAATTTCACTAGCTCGTAAGCAAGATGCCACGGCTTTTAGAAAACGAACGAATTCAAGCTCTTATGCAACTAGCAGCTGGCGTCAACGTTTCTGGGGTCGCTAGACAGTTCAACTGTCATCGGAATACCATTTGAAGTCTCCGACAACGTTACCAGCAGAATGACAGCGTTAGAGATAATCGTCGATCCGGTAGGCCGAGGGTGACGACGGCACGTCAGGATTGACATTTGACGTTGACGCACATACACCAATGATTCAAAGCGGCTACAAGCACAGCCAGACAGCTTGGCATATCAAGGGATACGGTTTTAAACCGATTGCGGGCCAACGTTAACACAGTGAGGGCAAGGATGCCTTATGTTGACAGTTCATAAATAACAGACATCGTGCTCTTAGACTGGTCTGGGCCCGCCGTCATCTCCGTTGGAACCGTGCAATGTGGTCTAGGGTGCTCTTTAGTGATGAGTCAAAATTCAACCTAAGCGATGCTGACGGTAGAGTCCTGGTTTTCAGACGTAAAGGTAAACGGTTTGCACAGAACTGTTTACTTGAGCGAGATCGCTTTGGAGGGGGTAGTGTAATGGTATGGGGAGGTATAATGGGAGGAAGAAAAACAAACCTTGTTTTTGTAAATGGTAACTTAGATGCCCAAGGTTATGCATGACAACGCAAGGCCACACACTGCTAGACTCACCATGAACTACCTGGCTGCAAACAACGTTAACGTCTTACCTTGGCCGGCTTGCTCTGTCTTGTCTGCAGCCTTAGTGCATGAATGGAACGCCATTCCTGACTTCGTCATTAGACGTTACGTCAGATCCATGCGGTCAAGAATATTAGCATTGATCCGTAGACGAGGAGGCCATAACAGATACTGAATAATTGTCGCGAATCGTTACAAATATTCAAAATCAAAAGGCAGATACGGTAAATTACAAATCTGCAACTTTCACTTTTTACCCTTGCGTTGTTCAGACGTTAAATACTTTTCGGACAACTATTACATTTAAAGTAAAAGTAAACCATCGCAAAGCCAATACATTTTCGCACATTGTGGTACGAAATATGCATATATTCAGATACTAGAAATATAAAATAATGCCATTTAACCAACTGCGCGGTTTCTTTTTCGTGTCAGTATAGAATCTATTCAGTTTGAAAGGTTTGCTAGGAGATTTTAAATGACAAACAATGCAGATCCTAGTCAGAGAGCTCCCAGAGGAACCTTCTCATCTGCTTCTGCACAGCTAGGGGATTTTGAAGAACAAACAATACAGACCCTGTTCAGAGAGCCCCTAGAGGAGCCTTCTCATCTAGGTCTGCAGTGCTAGGGGATTCCGAATGATAAACAATACAAACCTTGGTCAAGAACTCCTAATGGAACCTTCTCATCTGGGTCTGCATTGCTAGTGGATTTTGAATGGCAAACATTGCAGATCCTGATCAGAGGGCGCCTCCAGGACCACTCTGATTTGTCTATACAATGTATACCAGTAAGCATATGCATGCACAAAATACGGATAAGAAATTAGAAAATTCCGAGCCCGGGTCACCTCTTACCATAGATTTTCGCAGTTTAAAGACTACCCGACGTTCGAAATGGTCCTGAATCGGCTTCGGAGACGTAGAAGGAGAACATATTTTATCATTTTTTGTTATATTGGAAGTCCTATGGTGGACTGAGTAGAATTAATGCCAGACGCAAGCAAACCGCACAAACACAATCACAAGGTGCCGGGAGCCTTCCGTCAGTACATGACCGGACACATTTTGTTCATTTTAAGCATTTCTATGCGCAATTAACTGTTCAAAATCAAGTTTATGCCCAAAGATGATGGTGGATGATAAAGATGATGATGATGGAGATCATGATAAAAACTTCAATTTACGGCGAATGCTGATTTGAACTTGATTATGACTAGGCTCACTGTTTTTTTTCTCGTCAAAGTCTAACTTTACCAGCTGTCTTTGTTAACTATGCATGGATTTGTGATAGCCTAGCAAACATATATGATCAGGGTCCTAGAGAGAGAGAGAGAGAGAGAGACAGACAGACAGAGACAGAGAGAGACATACAGAGAGAGACAGACATACATATAGACAGACAGGCAGACAGACATACAGACAGACAGAGACAGAGACGGAGAGACACACAGACATAGACAGACACACAGACAGACATACAGACAGACATACACACACAGACAGACACAAAGACGGACACATACAGAGAGAGACAGAGAGAGAGAGAGACAAAAGAGAGAGACAGAGAGAGATAGATAAACACAGAAAGACAGAGAGAGAAAGAGAGAGACAGAGAGAGATAGAGAGAGGGAGAGAGAGATCCAGACATACAGACAGAGAGACGAGACAGACAGTAGTCAGACAGACAGACATACAGACATACAGGCAGACAGGCAGACAGACAAACAGTAATGCATTGCGGGATAATAGTTAAAATGCACACATAAATGATAACGTTTCTAAATTGAGAAGCAAGAGTATTTTTATTATTGGCAATTAAATGGTTTATACACAGGTTCAGACATTTTCAATTACATGTACTGAAAATGGGTATCATTTGGAAAGAAATATTATTAAATGACAGTAGTAAGGAAGAACCACTACAACCATAAAATCTGCAATGGAGAGATAGACTGACACGTTTGAATGCATGGAATAATGTATCTTGCCACAGCAATGAGTTGAATTTAACACATTTATCCCTATATTATTTAAGTAAAGTTCGTCGAGATCTTACATTGGAACATGTCCATGTTTTATGTGGAGGCAGCACAGGCAAACACCATACATCCTTAATAACCCGTTGGTTTCAGTAGACAGTGGAAACCCTGATCAAAGGGTTCCTACAGGATCCCTCTGATCTGGGTCTATACTGTCTGAATGAGTCTTTTTTAATGGACACTGGGCTCAAATGAGTTAAACTCTGTTGTACTCTATTAAGCAAACAGTCTAGAGCCTGACCAGGCAGTTCCAGCAAATCTATCTAACAATACTCAAATTTGTTTGCATAACACAACGAAACCTGTGTTAAACGACCATAAAAAACAAACCCTTTTAAGGCAGCTGAATACAAGTCGAAAGTACTACAGAAAGCTCCTGTTGGAGCTTCCTGACTTATTTGTATTTAGCTACCATCTGTCTAGTGTGTGTTTCCTTACATATGGTCTCCTAATATAGATTCGAATGTTAAATATTTTATAATATGGTTTTAAACTGCTGGGTTAAGCATTTGTTTAGCTCATTTACCACTTATGGTATACATTCCGACAGGGTCATGTTTAATTTTGAAGCAATATCAAATACTAATCTACAAGTGAAAAGGTCTGTGTTTTTTATGCCCCCCAGATAAGATCTGGGGGGGCATATTGTTTTTGCCCTGTCTGTCTGTCTGTCTGTCTGTCTGTTTGTCTGTTTGTCTGTTTGTCTGTTTGTTTGTCAGCAACTTTAACATTGGTCATAACTTTTGAGCCAGTACAGATAGAGACTTGATATTTGGTATGCATATGTATCTCATGAAGCCGCACATTTTGAGGGGTGACATGTCAAGGTCAAGGTCATCCTTCAAGGTCAGAGGTCAAATATATGGGTCAAATTACCGACTTTAACATTGGCCATAACTTTTGGACCAGTAGAGGTAGAGACTTGATATTTGGCATGTTTGTGTATCTCATGAAGCTGCACATTTTGAGGGGTGACGTGTCAAGGTCAAGGTCATCTTTAGGGTCAAAGGTCAAATTGTCTGTTTTTTGTCTGTAACATTAACGCAACTATAACATTGGTCATAACTTTTGAGTCAGTACAGATAGAGACTAGATATTTGGCATGCATATGTATCTCATGAAGCCGCACATTTTGAGGGTTGACATGTCAAGGTCAAGGTCATCCTTCAAGGTCAGAGGTCAAATATATGGGTCAAATCACCGACTTTAACATTGGCCATAACTTTTTGACCAGTAGAGATAGAGACTTGATATTTGGCATGCGTGTGTATCTCATGAACTTGCACATTTTGAGGGGTGAAAGGTCAAGGTCATACGTCAGGTTCAAAGGTCAAATTGTTTGTTTCTTTGTCTGTAACTTTAACATTGGTCATAACTTTTGAGCCAGTACAGCTAGTGACTTGATATTTGGCACGCATATGTATCTCATTAAGCCGCACATGTTGAGGGGTGACATGTCAAGGTCAAGGTCATTTTTAAAGGTCAGAGGTCAAACACATGGGTCAAATCACCGACTTTAACATTGGTCATAACTTTTGAACCAGTACAGATAGAGACTTGATATATGGCATGATTGTGTATCTCACGAAGCTACACAGTGTGAGGGGTGAAATGTCAAGGTCATTCTTCAGGGTCAAAGGTCACCAACTTCAAATTGGCCCTAACTTTTGAACCAATAGAGATAAAGTCTTAATATTTGGTATGCATGTGTATCTCATGAAGCTGCACATTTTAGGGGGGTGACATTTCAAGGTCAAGGTCATCTTTCAGGGTCAAAGGTCACCGACTTTAACATTGGCCATAACTTTTGAACCAGTAGAGATACAGACTTGATAGTTGGTATATGTGTGTTTCTCATTTTGCTGCACAGTTTGAGGGGTACCATGTCAAGGTCATATCCTTCATGGTCAAAGGTCACAAACTTTAACATTGGCCATAACTTTTGAACCAGTAGAGATACAGACTTGATATGTGGTATGCATGTGCGCCCCATGAAGCTGCACAGTTTGAGGGGTGACATGTCAAGATCAAGGTCATCCTTTAGGGTCAAATATCATATCGAGGGGGCATAGTGTTTCACAAACACATCTTGTTTATTTTTGAAGTGTGTCAAACAGAGTAACTGTTGAACTGGTCCTTCAAGGGGCTGTCTAGTGTTTCAACACAAATCGTGTGTTTTAGAGCTGAATGGATCATGATAAGGTGTGTGTGCCTGTGCGCTCGTGCGTGTGTGCGGAGCGGGGGGGGGGTAGAGATGGATCCGCGCATGCCTGTGCAATGTTTCATTTAAAACACGGACGGTCGATCGTTTTTAAAATAGTATTAAAGAGAAAGAAAATACAGTCTAAATGATAGCTATATACCCGCCGCAGCACACTGCTGACTTCAAGTGTGCCATTGGTCTTGAGTTGGTATAACTAACTCATGTTCTGTACATTGCATTAATGAGGTGAACATTTGACGAAAGTTAAATGAAAATCCTTATAAGGGTTTTGGAAATGTGCAGTCACGAAATCGTATGTTCAAACTGCTGACATTCAAGTGTGACACTGACCTTAACCCTGCAATGTCGACTCATGGGTTTTGCATATTGCCTTACTGGGGTAATAATTTGATCCAAGTTGAATAAAGAACTTCATAGGGTTAGGAGATATATGGGAATGATACGAACAGGTGACAGATTGTTTTGGTCAATAATTAATGTTGAAAATGTACCTAGTTTTGAGAGGAATGTGTTCAGATCGGGAGGTAGTAAAGAGGGCATAGATCCTTCGCTGGATCCATGCATATACTTGCTGTGTAGTTCAACAAAGATTTAACTAAACGTGAAAAAAAACCGGAAACTATTCAGACTATCACAGGGTGACACATTTTCAACGACTGTCTTGATCAAAATCTGGTGTTTAAATTGTGTCCGGTCGATTCTCAACGTTGAAAATTGACCTGCTGGATCAGTTTTTAACAGTCAAAATTTTATGTTACATCTGCTAAGTACAACCTAATTGGTATTTGCAAACATTTGGTAAATTGGCATCTCATTAGAATGCAAGCAGTTTTACTCCTGGTCAATAGTTTCTCAAAAGCCTAATCTAACTGCAAGTAAGTGATTACTTTAACAGGCCAGAGTTTCAACAGGCATCCTTTTATAGCAGGCTAAGAGTTAATAAGATAAGATGAGCTATACTAAAAGTAGATCCAGATCATACACACTATAAAATAAAGTGTTCTGATCAGGTTCTACAATGTTTGCTCAGTAACAGTGAATGAATATTCATTCGGTAAGGTTGTATTACCTCAAAGATCATATACCACAAAATCTTCCCAGTGTCTAATTCCAAAACAAGTAGACCGAGAGCATGCATATTTTAGAACAAAGCTATCTGATTATTATGTGATTGATAAAGGGAGCATGTTAAAAAACATGCTAGTTTTTGGCAAAGGTCAATTGTCTGATGGGCAATTGCCCTAAGGGTTAACTGTCCGTATCCTGTAGAAGATGTCTTGCTGTTTGATCAGTTGAAAAGAAAGAACACAATCAATGCAGAACTAAGTTAGAGCATTTTGATGTGGCGCACATGGTTTTCATAAGACAAGTGCACTAATTTTACAAGACATTTTGAATATTCCAATGTCAACAATGTCATTGGCAACTGATGATATCAGATAGCTGACTACGGATCACGGGCGATCCTTTGTATCCAGATATTGGTAATGATCTACCTGCCCAAGGGTACCAGGGTGCATGTTTCCGCTCAATCAATTGTATATGAACACTGGACACCAATGCCAGATACTAAGAAGCAACGTGTTCTAAACAATAATTTAATACCAAAGATATCGGTTTTTTATTCCTGCATGGATATGTACATATTCCTGG
The DNA here is from genome assembly GCA_963576725.1 of Azorinus chamasolen. Lineage (NCBI taxonomy): Eukaryota > Metazoa > Mollusca > Bivalvia > Cardiida > Solecurtidae > Azorinus > Azorinus chamasolen. The sequence goes on along the minus strand of OY755235.1, from coordinate 87,065,753 downwards.
AAACAGATTATTACATAATTATGTTTATCAAAGTCAACACTAGAGGTTTGTTCTTTCACAACCCCCCCCCCCCCAGATGTCCCCCTTCATCCTCTTTCCAATAACAAAAAAGTACCTAGTTATAGTTTACTTTCAGTCCGAAGGACCGCTCAATCGATTGTATATTTATTTCCCTGGTTATTGAGCCAATCGCCTACAATATTAAGCACTGGTAACATATGGCGCAATCATGCAGCCGCAGTACCGGTTAGTGACCCTCTTATGTACCCATTTTAACCTCTGGGTTAAGAGGAGGTTCAGGTGAGAGACACTGAAAACATCTCTGATATTTTCGAATAGCACCGGAATTTAAACTCCGGACCTGGACTGGTAGTCAAGCGCATTACCACTAGGCCATCACAAATCACCAATACACACGTATAATGTCTGTAATGTCTGTAACTTCAAAAATATCAGGGGTAGACAATTTAAAAAAGCCAGGTGTACAAAAACCCATGCTGGTCAACATTCATGTGAACATTGGTGACGCTAGCTTTAGTGGTTTCAGAGATACGCGCAACACAAAGTTTGTCTAATTTTATGTCATCAGGGGCAATAACTCCAAAGTTATCGTAGGGAGACAATTAAAAAACCCAAGGTGCACAACAACTCATGCTGGTCAACATTCCTGTGAGGTTTGGTGACTCTAGCTCTAGCAGTATCAGAGATACGCGCGATGCAATGTAAAGTTTGTCTACTTTTAAGTCATCAGGGGCAATAACTCCCAAGTTATCAGGAGAGGAGAGAGGGGGGGGGTAAAAAACATCAGGTGCATAACAACTTATGCTGGTCAACATTCCTGTGAAGTTTGGTGACTCGAGCCTTGTCGAAATACACGCGACACAAAGTTTCTCTAATTTTAAGTTATCATATCAGGGGCAATAACTTGAACAATTATCAGGGGGAAACAATTTAAAAAACTAGGTCCACAACAACTCATGCAATTAATGCTGGTCAACATTCCTTTGGGGTTTGGTGACTCTAACCCTAGCGGTCTCAGAGATACGCGCGAGACAAAATTTCTCTAATTTTAAGTTATCTTGTCAGGGGCCATAACTCATCAATTATCACGGGGAGACAATTCAAGAACCCCTGGTGCAACTACAACTCATGCTGATAAACATTCCTGTGAAGTTTGGTGACTATAGCCCTACTGGTTGCATTGATACACGCGACACAAGTTTGTGACGGATTGACGGACTGACAAACGGACGGACGGACGGACTGACAACTCTGGCATAAACAATATGTCTCCCTAAAAATGGGGGAGACATACTTATGTTGAAGAAAAGGCGGGTCTACATAATGTATGTTCCGTCCTTTAAATATATACGTCGGGGTACGTAAGCCTTATAATTCTATACATCGGTCTATCTAATCCTTAGGTCATCCTTTAAATATATAGGCCAGTCCACCTAAACCGGACGTCGTCCTTTAAATATATACGCACGTGTCCACCTAATCCTTATTTCGTACTTGAAAAATATTAAGGAGACCAATTTTTTTGTATATTTCACATCTTACACTTTTAAATGAATTTGATATCAGACTAGCAGTAATAGGCACTATACGTGTAAGAAAATGCAAAAGTTATTTTTATGAGATGAAAAATGTGGAATATACAAATTGTCTCCCTAATCCCTAACATAAAGGATGGTCCCCCTAATGCGGAAAATAGTTTTATATATATATATATATATATATATATAAATATATAACTGTATTTGAACTTAACCCGTTCCCCCATATAAACGTGTTTTCACGCGTTTGCAAACAGAGTAGACCCAGATCGGAGCCGTCTGATCAGGGTCTACTTTGTTTGCAAATGAAATTTGAAAGATCTGTTTCTTTACTTTCTAAAATAGGTACAATGTTCCACCTTATATACTTCATTATAACTATGTTATCGATGAATATTTAGTAAATATTGAACTTTGAAATAAACATAGAACAGGAAAAGGGTAAAACGTCTCATATGCTTTACGAAAATTGGTTAACCCATTTCTTTATTTAACCCTTTCCCTGATGAATATTCATGTACGAAATAATGACATCATGAATATTAATAAGATTATTTTTATAATGGCATATGAACACATGACATTTTGGACCAGGCAGAAGCTGTAGAATCAGATCTATATTACACCATAAGCAAACAGAGCAGACCCTGATCAGACGGCTACTATAGGATCCGTCTGATCTGGATCTTCTCTGTTTACAAATTCGCGAAAATGCGCTTACATAAGGGAGAGGGATAAACGTCTTTTTATGCCTTTGCAAATATAGTGGACACAGACCAGACATCTCCTATAGGAGCTGTCTGATCAGGGCCTGCTCTATTTGCTTATGACATTACATAGATATCATTCTACAGTTTATGTCTAAGCCAACACTCTCCTTTTAAATGGTTTGTATTACATGTGTATATATTTTAAGTAATAATGAATATTCATGAAGTAATCAATTCATGCATAAATGTTCAATTGGGAAAGGGTTAATCAAATCAACCTCAGTTCTGTTCAGATTTAGGTATTGGAATTGATGTTAACTTAAAATACTTAAAGGTATAACCCGTAAATATTTTACCTCATAACGAATTGATATTAATTTGCATAAACCATTCTACTTTATTTTTATAAAAAATGACCAGAATGTCAAAGAAATTGGAATTCTGGTGAGATACAGGATGATAAGCTGTTTTAAAAGGTCCCTAAATGTTTGCAAAGGCTATATGCAATTCTACAGTAGCAATCCAAGCGTTAATCCTTAGCCTGTTATGAAAATAAATTTTGATCTGTTACTTCGTTCACATAACTAACGATACGTTCCAGATTTTTATTAACTATTGGCCGAGTATCAATCAGTTTGGATCCTAATGAGACGGCGAGTTACTCGCCGTCTCATCTGGATCCAATCTGTTTTCAAATGGGAAAGAGGTCGGTATAATAGCAGTCAAAGGATTCAATTTAAATCACGTTATACAGACGTTAATTGTACCAATCACGGGGACACATTAAGTAGTTTTGATACATTACGCCTACTCCTTATGAGAAATTAACAAGAAAGTAAGGAATTTAAGTCTTAAAAGACGAATTTGCAGAGTTCAAATTAGAACACCAGTAAATTAACAATTTATCCACTCAGAATGAAACCAATGCAAACGGAGAAGACCCAGATCAAAGTCTCTGTTTGCTTATGACATAATATAGATATGATTCGACAGTTTCTGCCATGGACAAACAATCTTATACGTTCATATGTCATTATAAAAAATCTAATTAATATCCATGATGTAATTATTTCTTACATGAACATTCATGGAATAAAGCGTTAATTTACTTTTTAGCCTTTAGCATGCTGACAATGTGTTTGAAAACACAGAACAAAGTAAATGCATTCTTCGAATGTTTGAAGCGGAATTTTCTTGTAGTTCACTTCAAAGAGGTATTAACAATTTCACACAATCCGAAAAATGATTAGACGCCCGGATACACATTATGCCTTCAGGATCCAAACTGCTTGAACATCCAATCGCCATTTCAATTCTAGGTGAAATTCTGATCATAATTTAATTGTTTAGCATACGACTGACTCAGAATGCAGATTTGGTTTTGCCGATTTCTCTCTGACCTATCCTATGTCATTGGCATAGATGATAGGAAGAAATTAAACAAATATCTCTAAGACCAACCTTATACTTAACCATTATCTAGCGGTGAAAACATACTTAACCATTATCTAGCGGTGAAAACATACTTAACCCTTATCTAGCGGTGAAAACATACTTAACGATTATCTAGCGGTGAAAACATACTTAACCCTTTCACCACCGAAGTCGCATAAATGCACCACGACAAATAGTGCAGTCCCAGATCAGACGTCGCCTTTTCAATGCGGCGTCTGATCAAGCACTTCACTTTTTGTCTCATTCTCTTTATATATATATATGTGCTTTATTCTTTTGAAATTTGCATTTATTTATATCATTTCCTTATTGTACCGAATGATTTAACAAAATTTGGATTGCAGACGACAATTAGAACGTTGGCCCCGAAAAGGTTATCCATTATCTCATTGTGAAAATAGTCTGTTAAATGTCTTGACTACTTCGAGCGTTTGAGAAACTGTTGGTTATTTGTCAAACAGATTGGATCCTCATCAGATACCGAGTTACTCGGTCCCTCTCATATGGATCCAAGCGGTTTGCAAATGCGAGCCCGGTAACGAAGAGCGGGAAAAGGGTCACGTTCAAACAGTTGAAATATATGTATGAACAAAACGGAGAATAACCACTTTTTGTCTTCTATCAGTTTACCTCGTAGAAGCGTAATTTGTTTTGCAGACATTATTATTCACAGCGGAGGTAAGGTTTAAGGCAGGTGATCGTTTAACCCTTTCCTTTATATGTTATATATAAACATAACGTTTTTGAATAAATCTACCGAAAAGGAGCATTTACTACAAGAAAGGAACATTAGAAATGTGTAATTTTGAAACCATTGTGATAAATAAAGCATTCGATCCACTGGAGCAAATATGTTCGATTTATCACAATGGTTTCAAAACGTGACTTTACAGATGCGTCAAAAGGTTTCAATACGAGGGAATGGGTTAATGCATGAGACGAGTTATATAGATAGTTCTGTCCGCTGTCTGCATTAGTTAGCCATGAATCTGTTAACCACCTACATGTATCTGTTAGCCATTTCCCTCATAAAAACGCTTTTTCACACTTTTGCAAACTTGAGTAGAGTCAGATTAGATGGATCTAGTAGACACCGTCTGATCAGGGGGTCTGCTCTGTTTGCTTATGAAATTACAATATATCTGACTCGACAGATCCTATCAATACCAAACTATCTTCTGTGTATATGCCATTATACAAAAAAAAAACAGCCAACAAATATTTACGGTGTCATTATTTCTTACATGTTTATGCATAAGGGAAAGGCTTACATGTAAGATGCCCCTTTTTTCGGTTGTATTCATTAAATGATCACTAAGCCAATAGGGATTGACTGTGATTTGAGAAACCATATCTCTAATAAGATTGGTTAATTAGATGAAACCGATTTCTTGAGGCAAAGACAGTGCTAATAAGCTGGGTAAATTTGAAACTGGTGTGATTCAGTTATGGTTCATAATACGATACATAAAAAAATAATTATTAAGCTTTATTCTGCTCAGTGCGACGTGACTGCCCTTTACAAACAGCTTGAATCCATATAGTGAGACGAGGTGTAACCCTGCGTCTAATCAGGATCGAGTATATTTGACACCCGGTTAACCCTTTCGGCGCCAAAATTCTAATTGTCGTCTGCAATTCCAATTTTGTTAAATCATTCGGTAAAATAAGGAAATGAGATAATAAATGCAAACTTCAAAGGAATAAAGCACATATATAGAAATAGAGTTTGAGACAAATAGTGAAGTCCCTGATCAGACGCCGCCTTGAAAAGGCGGCGTCTGATCCGGGACTGCACTATTTGCCGTGGTGCATTTATGCGACTTCGGCGGTGAAAGGGTTAATAGTGTGTCAATGGTTTGGACGAATCGGAAATAAGTGATATATTATACAGATCGCAGCTTAACCCTTTACTCCATCAATACGCACTTCTACGTCTTTGCAAACAGAGTAGATCCAGATCAGACAGCTCATATAGGAGGTCAGGGTCTGCTCTGTTTGCTTATGATATAAATACATGTATAGACATGATTCAACAGTTTATTTCTTGGCAAAAAAATCTTATGTCCCTGTACAATTATACCAAAGTAATCTAATTGATATACTTGATGTCATTATTTCTTACATGAATATTCACGGAGGATAGGGTTAAGCAGACCTTATACAGTAGAACCCCTCTATTGCAACCATCAAAAATGGGCATAATTCTGGGTGGCAGAGGCAGGTGGTAGCTCCTATAGGAGCTTTCTGCGTAACGTTCGTCCTGCATTAATCAACCACCTGCTTATAAAGGCAGACATGTTTATTCATTAAGTGGTCGCATTAGAGGGGTTCTACTGTAGTTACAACAGGGTATGGATTAACTATTTACCTCATAGGCTACTTTTAGACCCAACCTCTGAATAGATCTATTGCGAAGGAGCATTAATTTTACTAGAAAAAGAGAAACATTTTTAGAATTGTGTAGTTTTGAAACCACTGTGATAAATGGAGCATTTGCAAATTTTTATCTATTTATCACAATGGTTTCAATAAGTGATTTTTACATAGGCGTAAAAAAGGCGTCAATATGAAGGAATGGATTTATATTATTTCACCCGGAGGGCACGAGCCACAAAGTTGATTAAGTTAATGTTATATTCGAAGAAATTATCAGAAACTGAAGTTGTAAAGATTCATAATAATTAACCTTTTACTATTTCTGTAAGAAATAATGACTTATATTAATTAGCTGAACTTTGCGACGGCATTTTGATCATGAACAGAAACAAGTCCAGATAAGATGCGTAAATTAAAACATTTTCAAAAATAATTTATTTATTTCTCCACCAAACCCTATGTTGTAACTACATGTACTCTTCGAGGCGATTCTAAAGAGTGGTCACAACATAGGGTTTGGAGGAGAAATGACGGTTTTAGTTATAATATGCACCTTTGTCTGTAGCAGTGGCATAAGCTAACAAAGCAGAAACTACTGACCGAGTGTCAAACAGCTTGGATCCTGATCAGACACCAAGGTGACCAATTCCTTCCTACTGACGCATTTTGATACCTCTGTAAAAGTTATTTTTGAAACCAATGTGATAAATAGGGCATTTGCTTCGTAGGAGCAAATGTTTGTTTATAACACTGGTTTCAAAATTATGTAATTCGAAAACCATCCACTTTTTCCTATTAACTGTTCCTTTAGGTAGATTAATTCAAAGAGGTTGGTTCTAAAACTAGTCTAGGAAAGATTTACGCTTCTCTATTTGACCATTAATCTTAAGCACGTTGAATTTTTCAACCCTGAATTATCAGAGTGGAATAACCCATCAGTTTTAGCTACAGAGTCCACTCAATAAGACAGGTGTAAACTTGCTAGAGAATGACAAACAGTGCAGACCAAGATGAGAAGGGGGCTTTGACCTTATCCACCTAATGTATAATAAGAAACCTGAACACGGACATCCTTTATGCATGCGATGCCTATAACCCATTCCTCCATAGCCTATTTTTAGACCCAACCTGTTTGAATAAATCTACCTAAAAGGAGCATTTACTAGAAAAAAGGAAATATTAGAATTTTGTAATTTTGGTTTCAAAAGGTGACTTTTACAGAGGCGTAGAAAGGCGCATTTATGAAGGAAAGGGGTATTATTGCTATCCATATATTTTCGAAGTAGGCCTAACTGAATATGTCGAGGTATGCCGATATTCAGATTTCAAGTTCACTAAAATACAGAGAGTAAAGGCTAACCCATTACTCCTTGAATATTCATGTAAGAAACAATGACACCCTGAATATTGATTAGAAATTGTAAACTTAGATCTATATTATCTAACAAGGAAATAGAGCAGACCCTGATAAGACGGCTCCTACAGGAGCCGTCTTATCAGGGTCTTCTCTGTTTGCAAACGCGTAGAAAGGCGTATTTATGGAGTAAGATGTTTTTAAACAATGACTAAGTTTACCGATCCTGTAATGAGGTTGTTGTCTTCCACGGAGCCTTTAGTTATCATCCCACACAATGAATAAACAACCATCAAACATCATCGCCTACACAAACAATTGCCCTGACCATTCCTGAAGATGTGTAATCGAGTCAAACTATAAACAGAGATAGCGCCCTTCATCTACAGATATAAAACAATGCCTGCTAAATTGGTGGGTATCAAAAATATGTTTGCAAAACTTAACAAGGCTCTAAGGTTGTAAAACTTAATACGTACTCCGTACTCAATTAGTTGTTTTTTCCCCAGCTCAACATTTACATGTTCATTGCCATATACAACAAATATGCGGTTGATATTTCGGCAGCAGTAGGGAAGGTATAATGGCCATATTTATAAAATACAAATATAAATCATATATAGTTATCAAGTCAGAGTTGACATGGTAAACTAGACAAGTCTATGTAGTAATATCCATTAAGAAACATAATTTGTTATACAATACTCAGTATTGATCTCGACCTCCTATAGATAAATTAAATACTGACATTGATCCGAGCTGTACATGGATACATTTCGTATATATGATTAGCCCTTTCTTTCCTATACCGTTTTTGCAAAGAGAGTAGACCCAGATCAGATGGCTCATGTAGGAGCCATCTAATCAGGGTCTGTTCTGTTTGCTAATGGCATTGTATAGATGTGATTCCACAGTATCTGCCAATGTAAAAATATCCTGTGTTCGTATACCATTGTTAAAATGCAGCTAATAAATATTCACAGCGCATTAGTTCTTACATGAAACAGATAGAGGGTTAACTACAAGATAATGATGAAAAGTGTATGTCATTATATGCTATCAAGAGGAGGACAATCTAACACTTGAGCACGGAGTTCGTTCTAACCTTTATCCTGTTGTTAAACAAAACAGTGTCTGTTTAAATACTGATCTGCTGCAAGATTTCGAGAAACACTTGACCGAGAGTCAAACAGTTTGGATCCTGGTGGGTTACTCAGCGTCCATCTGGATCCAAACTATTTGCAAATGTGAGTCAGGTTGCGGGTAGAGGGGGAAGTTTAATAACTAGGTTTCACGTATTAGAAATAATTTAATGTATGGGTGTGGGTATGGTTATATTTAGGAGACCCGGACTGTAATAGATTTCAAATTATTCAAAACATTGATAATTTTATACAGACTTGGAATACCGATGTTGGAAATAACTGGGTAATGGATTTGTATTCCCATTTCAAACAGATGTTTATATATGAACAGTATTTAGATGATATATCTGCTGAATTAAGGTTCTATGTTTCTAGACTCCGACTGGCTTCTCACTCAGAATAGTGGGCCATTTAAGAACCTGTTTAATTTGTAACTCTAGAGATGTTGAGGATGAATATCACTGTTTTGGTTTGCAAGCAACTGTTAGAAATTAGACTTAAATAACTAGACCTAGTGCTTTTAAATGTGTACAGTTGTTGCAAAGTACAGAGAAATTTAGCTATTTTTTTTTAAAGACGCAATAACGTGCTTAATCTTTAGCCTGCTATGAGCGGATGAGTGAATACCTATGCAAACAGTTTGAGTTCAGATGAGACGCCGAGTAACTCTGCGTTTCACCAGGATCCAAACTGTTTGACAACCTGATTGCATGTTGGTAGACAAATTGATAAATAATTTGCTCAGCAGGCTAAAGGTTAATAACGTGACTTAAATAGTCTTGAGTTTCTCTGGTTATTTCCCTGGTTATTTCCCTGGTCTCTGGTTATTTCCCTGATTAGTTTAGATAAAACACTGATACATCGGACCTCGGTTTATAAAGTCGCATTCGTATCATGTTAATATCCCTTGCAGGAATATACATGAGACAAAGGATTAAGGTCTCATCTCTTTCCTCAATGAATATTCATATAAGAAAAACCGACGCCATGAATGTTAATTAAATCAATTTGTTATAATAGCACCTGGGCACATAAAGTTTTGGTCATGGCAGAAACTGTAGATCAGATCTACATAATTCCGTAAGCAAACAGAGCAGACCCTGATCAGACGGCTCCTACAGGAGCCGTCTGATCTGGGTATACTCTGTTTGCTACGGCGTAGAAAGGTGAATTTATTGAATAATGGGTTATTGTAATGTTGTTAATTCCTTTTAATAATCAGTTTTCAGAATAGAATAACCCATCCGTGTCCACTCAGTATGAAAGACTTAAAATTGCTAAATGGGTATAATTGGAAAACAGTGCAGACTATGATCACAGGGTTCCTATAGGAACCCCCTGGGCTGTGTCTACGCTGTCTGCAATTGACAGTACGCGTGTTACGCATGCGAATGATTACTACGGGATATTAACTCTACTGAATATAATTATCAAGAAAGGAATAGCTGGACATCACAGAAACAGTAAAATCAGATCTATACCATTCCATAAGCAAATAGAGTAGACCTCGATTATACGGATCCTATATGAGCCGTCTGGTCTGTGTCTACTCTGTTTGCAAATGCGGTAAAAAGTATATTTATTATGGAAAGGGTTAAGGTTATATGTTGCGTTTACATATTACATGTATTTTGTTCACTTCGCTTTACGAGAGCGTTTTCTAAGACTTGATACAATTGAACTTCGATATCTCGAACTAGGATAACTGGATCTTCGGAATAAGTCGAAGTTTCGGTTCTTCCAAAATTTATAAAGCAGAATTGTTCTAAAATGTATCCTTACGTATATCGCGAAATACATATGGCAGTTTAATGCAGATCAAATGTAATGCTGAAAGCTCATGTAGGAGCTTTCAGCATTACTTTAAACATGCATTCAACTATGAAATTGTTCAAATTAGAAATCGGATTACTCGTACCTCTGTTATTTCGAAGTAATTTGTATAGTCCCTGTGATGCTTGAGATAACGAAGTTCAAATGTATTTTTAATTCGATAATCTAGTTTTGTAGATTTTATGACAAATATAACGATTATGTCTACTGTGCGTTTACTGAATTAATTTGGTGGATAAATACATTAAGCGTTTATTGGAGTCTGTTTTGGATGAGTTGGGTAGTAAATGCAATCAATGAGCTAATATATTCATTTTCCCTTTCTTTTAAGACAGTAGAACCTGTCTTAAGCGGGCATTAATTTATTGAGCATAGGAGTCTGAAAAAGCAGGTGTGTGGTTAATGCAGGACAAAAATAATGCAGAAAGCTCCTATATGAGCTTTCTGCATTACTTTTGACTTGCATTAAGCTATCACCTGCCTTACAGACCTCATAATTAAACCTATTGTTGATGGCCGCTTAACCCTTCGCTTGCTATTCACGTCAATATACCTACCTGTAAATAGTGAAAGACCCAGATGAGACAGCTCCTGCAGGAGCTGTCTCATCAGGGCCTGCACTATTTACAAGTTGATTGTGCAACCAATGCACTCTACAGCAGTGATTGCACAGCGATATACTTGTACACAGTGAAGATATATGTAATTATACAACAGGGCATGGTTAAAGAAGGAGAAAAGTATTTTAAAATTCAGCAAGCGAAGGGTTATGGCAGACTCTACTACAGTCTGACTTAAAATACAGATGTACGTTTCATTTAATTTTCATATAAGAAACAAGTGACTTTGTGAAAATTAATGAACTTAAATTTAATAATGGCATATTATCAACGGAATTTTGCGGAATCAGATCAATATTATTCCAACTAGAGCAGTCTGCGTCTACAACAGTTTTCTGATCTGCGTCTGCTCTTTTTACACAGGCGAAAAATGCGTATATGTGGAGTAAATACAGTTGAACGTCGATATCTCGAACTTCGGGGGACCAAATATATTAGTTCGAGATAACTTAAATTCGAGTTATCCAATTTATGATCTCGATTCACAGCATTACTTTAGATCTTCATTAAGCTGTCACATGTGTTTTTAAATATGCATGGTAATAAATTATAGAGCAATTCTGTATTGTTAGTTTTGGAAGGACTGAACAGTCAGTTGGAGATATCCTGAAGTTCGAGTTATCCGAGTTCGAGATATCGAAGCTCAACCGAAGTTAAAACAGTTCGACCGCTCGTTGAATGATATTCAATTAATAATCAATGGACGAATTTGTATTTAGATACGAAATGAGTAAGGATTCAGTTGAAATTGCTACATGTAAATCTGTAATACCTTGGCATGTCAAAGATTTTAATTGTATGGAAACCCTACTGTATAGAAATCATTATGTGCTTTAACCCTTTACTCCATGAATATTCATGAAATAAGTAGTCTTGAATATTAATAATGGTTAATGAACACAAGAAAACTTGACCATGGCAGAAACTGCAGAGTTAGATCTATATGTTTTCAAAAAGCAAACAGAGCAGACCCTGATAAGACGGCTCCTATAGGAGCCGTCTGGTCTGGGTCTACTTTGTTTGCAAAGACGTTAAAAGGCATATTAATGGAGTAAATGGTTAATTCTTCCGCTGCCATAGGCAAATCTATGCAAATAGTCCTAGTACATATGATACGTGGAGTAATTCAGTGTCCCAACATGATACGAAATGTTTAATTCCGTGATGATGGTCACTGAAAGAAATGGTAGATAATAGAAAATGAAATCTATAGCAGTCGACAAATGTTGCAGACGACAGTTTATAGTAGCGAAAGCTTCCATTTTCAAATATGAGTCAGACGACAATTGTTCAGACGAAACAGTTTTGCGACTATTAATCTATATTCCGTTAATCGCGGCCTGATTCGCATTTACAAACAGCTTGGATCCAGATGAGACGTCTCATCTGGATCCAAGCTGTTTAACACTCGGTTAATAGGTTTTCACCAGCTTGATCGAAATAAAAATAGTCAAAATTGAACCAGCTTCATATTTGAGAGACGTTATTTATTTCACAGCACGATAACGGTTCAAAAGTCAATGCTTTTCAATAACTTTTAATAGCGAAACCATCCTATATTTATTCTAAATAGACCATTTCATCATTTTTCTGTTTATAAATCCCACACGGTTGATAACAGAATTGTGAAGCTAAATCTATACAGTTTCTAAACAATCGTTCTCTCAAGAGGGAGGCATAATGAATGGGATGTTGAAATCACCATACAAAATCTCTCCAGTAACCTCCCCAATTGTCAGGCAATCGATTCTATTTACGGTCCGATAAGTCGTGCATGTAATCGATTAAATCAACCGTCGATAAATTGTGCATGTATGCTTTAGCACGATCCGGACGAATTATTACGCTTCCAAACAGTGTTGATTCAGATGAGTAACTACATACAGTGCTGCTCCCTCTCTACAACGACACCCTTTGGGATACGAACATTGTATGTGTTGTTCAGAGGGAGTTGTTATAGGGAGGGAAAATCAAACATAATTAGCTTGTTTGCAGATCCCCAGATAAGGTATATTTCGAGAACTTAAACCGTTATGCCTCAATCAAACCCTATGTTGTGACAACTCTTTAGAATCGTCACAAAGTGACGATTCTAAAGAGTGGTCACAACATAGGGTTTGATGGAGGCATAAAGAAACTACGATGGAAACAAGTTGTTTCTGGAGCCGTGTTGTTTCGGAAACAGTGACATGCGTTGTTGTAAGGAGGGAATCGTTATTGAGAGGGCCGTTATAGGGAGGGAGCACTGTATGTGCGTAGCTTGGAGTTTAAAGATAAAGTCCACAAGTCAATGAAAATTTGATAGAGCAAATAGTTCAAACAAAAGTTCGCTTGCCAGATTTATGACAGCAAATACATACTATATTTGAATACACAGTAAAACCTTTCTAGATCAGACGAGCAATTTACTAATACATATCGGTCTTGGAGACAGGTGGCAGCTTAATGCAGGAAGAACGCAATGCAGAAAGCTTCGCTTTCTGCGTGACTTTCACCCTGGCAACCATAGCTTGTCATCAACCGTTTTAAATATAATGTGATTTGTTGTGGACCTTTGTATGGCATCTCCTGTCTGACCCCCTGTTCTATCTCAGACAGGGTTGTTCCAAGAGCCATACATGTACACCTTTTACTTCGCGATTCATCGATTGACCTTCGACTCGGTATTGATAGTTTTTGTAATATTCTTTGCCAACGGTTTCGATTCTGATCATACACAAATTAGCTCAGTGTCATACTTGACCCAACATATGTGCCTCTTTGAACTCAACTCTTTCGCTGCCTATGTCACACCTGTGCACATGATTGTCTATGCAAACAGTTTAGATCCAGATGAGACGCCGAGTAACGCGACGTCTCATTAGAACCCAAACCGTTTGTTACCGTAGTAATGATTATGAAGGTATAGTGAAGAAAATTACACAAACGAAAATTGTAGCAACCGACAAATTTAGCAGACGATAATATATGGAAGCGAAAGAGTTAAACATTGCAACAGACGGTAACTTTTACAGAAAAAAATGGTGTTTGTTCCTACTTGGATCTGGTACAAATTTGAGTATTTCCGAATCGATCAAGCTTTAGAAAAAACTATTGACCGAGTGTCAAACAGCTTTGATCCTGATGAGACGCCGAGTTACTCGGCATCTCAACTGGATCCAAATTGTTTGCAAGTGTGTGTCAGGTTGCGGGTAGCAGCATAGAGACTTAACTCAGCATACCAAAGGCTGGAATAACTCTCCAACAAACACTCTAAACAATACTATACAGCGAAACCTCGATATAAAGAACTCGGATAACTCGAAGTACGGTATAACTCGAACTACGGTATAACTCGAACTACGGTATAACTACGGTATACCTCGAACTACGGTATAACTCGAACAACGGTATAACTCGAACTTCGGTCCTTCCAAAATTTACAATATAGGATTGCTTTAAAATGTATTACTACGCATATCTAGAAAAACACGTGACGTTTTAATGCAGTTTTAAAGAAGTGCTGAAAGCTCCTATGGGAGCTTTCAGCATTATTTTAGACTGGCATTAAGCTGTGAACTTGAGAAATTGATCAGATTAGAAATCGGACAATTGTAGCTTTTGTTATCTCAAAGTAATTTGTATGATCCCATAAAGTTCGAGATATCGAAGCTCGACTGTAGTATCTTGTTCGTTTCCGAGGAAACGGGGTAATGCACCGGTTTGAGGCAGCGTATTTAGGAGGATTTAGCAATTAATCCTAGGGCTGTAATGCTTTTGATAACATAATTAATATAAATACATTTTCAACCAACAAACACTCGCAATATTGGAATATTACGTTCAAATAGCTACATCGCATAGAAATAAGGCTTTAACGCTTTCGCTGCGACGTATTTAACTAGTAAACTTTATCACCTCCTTTAATATATCTATTGATTATTTTTTCCGTTGTATTTTAAAATTCATTATAATAGTAACAAACAGTTTGGATCCTAATAACATAATTGCACGGCGTCACGTGTGGATCCAACCTATTTGTGAAGGTAATCACAAGTTCGACATTGACAATGAAATAGTTGACTCTTTGACCACTATGTGATGTAAAATGTCTAACATAACAAGAGTGTTCGGAGGAACACATGTGTCACCTGCTCGCAGCTGACACAAACACTGTTCGGAACAAAGGAGAATAACTACAAAAAGTATTGCATGCAGAGCGATGAACCTTATTTACATCAATGGTACAGACATACAGACAGGCAGGCAGGCAGGCAGACAGACAGACGGACGGACACAGACGGACAGACATACGATGGAAAAGTGACCCCTAAGTGACACATTGCCTCTCGGCAAGTGACACAAAAAGTAAGTCAGTACAACAGTACTTACAAACGACATGTCTAACATAAAGTAAGCCAGTACAACAGTACTTACAAAATACATGTCTAACATAAAGTAAGCCAGTGCAACAGCACTTACAAAAGACATAGGCAATGCGAGTCAAATATCTAGAACTACATGCATGTCAATTAGGCCGAGCATGATGAAGTCCAATTTAGGAATAAATGAAAGAGAAAAACATCACCATCAATTAACACATGGTCGTTGTGGATGCTTAATGTTTATACTCCCAATTAACCCTTACAACTATGAATAATCGGAGTAGAACAATCCATCAGTGTTCAGCCCTTTCCTTCATATAAACGTGTTTCCATGTATTTGCAAACAGAGTAGATCCAGATCAGAGTCTGCTCTGTTTGCTAATTGAAATATCCGTGTCTTTACTTTCTGAAAAAGTTACAATATTTCACCTTCCATATTTCATTATAACTATTTTATCCATGAATATTCAGTAGGTGTTGAAATGTGGAATAAACATACACACATGTAAAACAGGGAAAGGGTTAACTATAGAATACATTCAAAAGAAAGGCTTTTAACTTGCTGGAAGATTTTGAATGACAAAAAGTGTAGACCCTGATCAGACATTCCGTGCTTGTCCCTGGTTGGAAGAGTTAAGAAACGATACGTGAAAGTGTTTACTAAATTGAATGAAATGTTTGGTATCTTCGTTATTAATATATTACATTATACATGTACACATTTTACAATGAACCTTTTATTCCATATATGTATATATGCCTGTTTATGCCTTTGCAAACAAAGAAGAACCAGGTCATACGACTCCTGTAGGAGTCACATTATCAAGATCTGCTCAACTTGCTAATTGAATTATATAGATCTGATTCTACAGAATCTTCAATGGCCGAACATAGTATGTTCATATGTCATTATAACATACCAGCCAATAGACATTCATAATGTCATGATTTTATGCACGTTTCGATATCTATGAAGTAAAGGGACACGCCAATGACAACAACTCACTTTCACTTTATTTAGCCTCGACTCATGTCTCTAAATGTTGCCTTTGTTAACTCATTCTTATCCCTTTCACTGTTCTATGTTTATTTCAAATTTCAATACCTACATAATATTCATGGCCAAACTAGTTATAATGAAATATGGAAGGTGGACCATTGCAGCCATTTTAGAAAGTAAAGAAACAAATCTATCAAACTCCATTGACAAACAGAGCAGACCCTGATCAAACGGCTCCTATAAGAGCCGTCTGATCACGGTCTACCCTGTTTGCAAATGCGTGAAAATGAGTTTATATGAAGGAAAGGGTTAAGTAGACATATTATATTGCGCTTGTTGTGTTAATGTGGTTTCCAGATGTATGATAGATTCTAAATAGTTTTACATTCCAAATATGAAGCAAACAGTGTAGACCCTCTGGTTTGAATCTACACCGTTTGCGCATGTCCCTTTTTAACCTTTAGCATGCTAAGGGCGGATGAGTGAATCCTGTGGAAACAGTTTGGATCCAGATGAGACGCCGAGTAACTTGGCGTCTCATCAGGATCCAAACTGTTTGACACTGTGATTGCATTTTGGTAGACAATTTGATTACAGCTTGT
The DNA here is from genome assembly GCA_963576725.1 of Azorinus chamasolen. Lineage (NCBI taxonomy): Eukaryota > Metazoa > Mollusca > Bivalvia > Cardiida > Solecurtidae > Azorinus > Azorinus chamasolen. Next base: position 87,048,732 of record OY755235.1, on the reverse strand, counting down.
ATATAGTGGGTGAAAAATTATGTGAAAATAATTTGCTCAGCAGGCTAAAGGTTAAGAGACTCCATAAGTGGCACCTTTTGAATACAGGAAACGAGTTTACTGGTATCGGCAAACAGTGTAAACCCATACCAACGGGTTCACAGAAGAGCCATCTGATCAGGGTCAACATTGTATGTCAATCAAACTCCTCAAGCAAATTTACATGCACGCCTTGTATACTGAATATATACTGTTGGATTGTTCCACTTTGGACATCCAGTATTCAAAGATTTAAAGATACAGTAGAACCTGTCTTAAACAGCCATTGGTTTATTGAACATACATGTCGGAGTTTTAAATAGCAGGTGGTTGCTTAATGCAGGGCAAAGTAATACAGAAAGCTCCTAGAAAAGCTTTCTGCACGACTTTCACCCTGCATTAAGCAGTCACCCGTCTCAAAGACCGATTTTTATACTAAAGTAAACGTCCGGTTTAGAGGGTTTCACTCTATGTTAGTTACAATGTTTAGCTTGCTGAGTATTTTCTTATTAGTAGGCACAAAACATTTTTCAATTCAATTCTGAAAGAAATGGAAGTTAGTTTTTGTTTTCATTCCATTTCATTTTAAATACACAAGCAGTATATAAGACAGTTTGATTTCAGTAGAACCTGTCCTAAGCGGCCATTCATTTATTGAACATAGGAGTGTTAAAACAGATGGTCGTTGAATACAGTGTAAAAATAATGCAGGAGCTTTCTGTGTTGTTTTTAACCTGCTTTAATTTCCAATCTACCTTACAGACCCATAATTGTACCACTTTTTGATGGCCATTCTAAAGGTAGATAAAGAATCGGTAGAAACTTTCTACAACGGCCACAAAAATAAGTTTAATCCCTTGTATGCTATACAAGTGTTAGCTCAACGCAGGACTAAAGTTTCTGCATTACTTTTGTTCTGCATTAAGCAACCATCTGCTCTGACAGAAGCATATATTCATTCTTTATAAGGTCGATATTGAGGGGGTTTCCTGTACAACCCTATTATACAGGGCTAAATGTATGTGCGTGACAATTTTGTCGACGTACGGAAAGGTTACATGTAAAATGAAATATTACTTGTTTGTAACTATGTTATCGTTTGGTGAATCTTTAAAACATTTCACAGCTTCATTTTTGTCAGTAATTTCCAGTCTGCATGCTAACAGTGACAAGTTTGTTATAACTCCATGTTTCATCATTATCATAACAGTATGATATTCTGAACATGGATTAGAAATGGAGACAATCAACTGTACCCCCTTTCTTCATATAAACGCCTTTTCACGCATTGGCTAACAGAGTAGACCCAGATCAGTGAGCTCCTATAGGAACCGTCTGATCAGGGTCTGCTCTTTTTGCTTATAATATATTATAATACGCGTTTTATATGAATGAAAGGGTTAACTCATTCCCGCATAGGCTATTTTAGACTCAAACTCTTTGAATAAATCTTCCGAAAAGGAACATTTTACTACAGGAAAGGAAACTTTTAGAATTGTGTAGTTTTGAAATCATAGTGATAAATAGAGCATTTGCTCCATAGTAGCAAATGCTCTATTTATCAGAATGGTTTCAGAAAGTGACGTTTACAGAGGCGTCAAAAGGCGTCAATAAGAGGGAATGGGTTAAGCGGGGAAAGGGCTAAAATTGCTGTAGTACACATTATTTGTAGAGTTAGCAGACAAACAGATAAGCAGAATACTAAACGCTGTTTCTAAATTGACGTATTACATTTTACATGCACATGCAGTCTTTGTGTTACAATCTAGGTCAGGGTTCGTTCTTTGAGATAAAGGACATTAACTGTCTAACTAGAAAACTACAGTGAACCCCCTCTAAAGCGACCACTTTATGAATAAAAATAGATGCCTTAACAACCAGGTGGCTGCGTAACGCAGGACGAAAGTTATGCAGAAAACTGCAGGAGCTTTCTGCATAACTTTGGTCCTGCATTAAGCTACATCCTGCATTTAGACCCAGAATTAGCCATATTTATTTGGTGGCTGCATTAGAACAGTTTAATGTACTTGCATTCTCGGTGAAGTAGTCGATTTACTAGGATTTTATCAAATCGAAGAATGCGATCTCATTGGACGGAATTGTAGGTATAAATAAACATTCCAGAGTGTCTTCAAAAAGGAAACTCTGGCACTAGATCAAATACAGACACGACTTTTATTACTCTCTTTATAAACTCTTATTTATAAAGTCTCCATTGAAAGGTTATGTATATTGAATGTTTCAATGGCATGTCTTTCCAATCATAAGCCCTTTTCTTCAAGAATATTCATGTAAAAAGACTGACATTATGAATATTGATTGTCTGATTTTCGTTGTAATAGTGTTTTGTTTGTTTAACCATGACAGACACTGCAGAATCAAATCTATATCACGGAATAAGCAAACACAGTAGACCCTAATTAGACATCTGCTACAGGAGCCGTCTAATCTGGATCTATATTGTTTGCAAAAGCATGAAAGGGCGTAAGTAAAATACTGTAAAACCCCTCTAATGCGACCACATAAAACAGGTAAAATCATCGGTGTTAGATGCAGGTGGTAGCTTAATGCAGGACAAAAGAAAAGCAGAAAGCTCCTACAAGAGCTTTCTGCATTACGTTTGCCCTGCATTAAGCAACCATCTGCTTATTAAGACACCCATGTTTATTCATAAAGTGGTCGTATTCGAATGGCTCTATTGTAGTATATTGTAGGCGATTGAGTATTAACAAATGATATGTAGAAATCGTATCTCAGAAAAATCGTCATATTTCCACCAAACCCTATGTTGTGAGCACTCTTTGCTGTAGAATTGTAACTCCGAGACAATTCTATTTTAAAGAGTGCTCACAATAACGGATTTAGTGATGGTATAAAGGAGAGCTACTGAAAAAGAGGTGTACGCATCCTATCCTCTGTTTCATAGGAGCAAATGCTCTATTTATCACAATTATTTCAAAGCTACACAATTTTAAACGTTTCTTTTTCTCTGGTAAATGCTCCCTTTCGGAAGATTTGTTCAAAGAGGCTGGGTCTGAAAATAGCCTAGAAGGGAATGGGTAAACATGAAAAATGGGTTGATCCAAAATAACGTCTGAACGGGTTTTCTTTAAATAATATAGGAACAAATGGATTTACCCTTTCCCTCATACAAACGTGTTTTCACGCATTTGCAAACATGGAAGACCCAAATCAGACGGCTCCTACAGGAGCCGTCTGATCAGGGTCTGCTCTGTTTGCTAGTGGAATTTGAAAGATCTTATTCTTTGCTTTTTAAAATGGCTACAATGTTCAACCTTCCATATTTCGTTATAACTATTTTGTCCATGAATATTCATTAGGCATTGATATTTGTAATAAACATAGAACAGGGAATGGATTAAACAAAACGACAGTGTCTTACAATGATGCCTCACTTACCTAAACCAATTATACCTAGTGTCCCTGTTATACAATCATACAACGACACCTTCCTAATCTGAACGTACGAATATGCATCATTATCAGTCTTTAAAGCGGGCGGCAGCTTAACCCATTACCCCATAGGCTATTTTAGACGCAACCTCTTTGAATATATCTACCGAAAAGGAGCATTAACTTGAGACAAGGAACATATTAGAATTTTGTAGTTTGAAACCATTGTGATAAATAGAGCATTTGCTCATATAGGAGCAAATGTTCTATTTATCACAATGGTTTCACAAAGTGACTTTTACAGAGTCGTCAAAAGTCGTCAATATGAGGGAATGGGTTAATGCAGGTTTACAGTCATGCAGAAAGCTCCTATTGACTCCTATGACTCACACTGCATTAAGCAACCACCTGCCTTAACATTTCCAAGAAGAGCTTTCCGTATGATTTCCATTATGCATTAAGCTGTCATCTGTTAAAATGCAGAAATAACACTATTTTGAGCGGTCGCTTTGGAGAAGTTCTACGGTATTTAGATATATCAGTAGACCTTGTCTTAAGCGGCCATCAAAAAGAGGTCTAATTACGGGTTTTTAAAAACACTGCTTGGCTATACCACTATAAAGAGACAAAGATAAGTCTGAACGCGCGAAACAATGGAATGAACGGCTATACATGTAGGTATGTGATAAAACATCTGAAAACAGTAGCACCTGTCTTATGCGGTCATCAAAAAAGAGGTCTAATGATGGGTCTGTACGGCAGGTGATAGCATAATGCAGATCCTAAAGGAACTTTCTGTATTACTCTTACCCTGCATAAAGCAACCACTTGCTTTTTAACCCTTCGCTTGCTAATCGCGTCAATATACCTACCTGTAAATAGTGAAGACCCAGATGAGAAAGCTCCTGCAGGAGCTGTCTCATCAGGGTCTGCACTATTTACGAGTTGATTGTGCAACCAGTGCACTCCATAGCAGTGATTGCACAGCGATATACTTGTACACAGTGAAGATATATGTAATTATACAACAGGTCATGGGTAAAGAAGGAGAAATTTACTTTAAAATTCAGCAAGCGAAGGGTTAAAACAGGTTCTACTATAATGAATATTGCCAAACATATAGTGAATATTGCCAAACATGTAAACCTAGACTAGCCATGGTCTTACAACGTAATGTCAACGTAGTTTTTTTCAATGGTGAAGGAAGTGGTGGCCTGCTTGTAAAGTATTATATACAATGTAGATCTTGGTTGAACAACGATGGCACATGCCAAGGTCTGCCAAGTTTGTAAATATCCACTAATACATTTCCCGGCCATTGAGGCTTTATATTAATATGTATGTATTTGTATAAAATACAGAATGATTTCCGAGAAAATAATTTCCTGACAATACGTTTTTAATAATTCTTGGGGACGAGATTATCTAGAAATATCGAAAATGTTCATCAATTAAGTCTATCGCAGACATTTTTGAAGAAAACAGATAATTGGATAGGCGCTGAACCTCGCCTAAAGGATTTCCAAACCTTTGGCATGCAAAGTGTGAATGGATGATTATTTTTACAAAAGTTTGGATCCTGATTAGCTGCCGAGTTACTCGGCTTCTCCTTGGGATCCAAACTGTTTCAAACCTGTATTGTCTGTTTGCTGGAAAAGTCAGCTTGAGATCAGTGAACGCTTTACAAACGAAACAAGGCAACTTTTACGCGGTTGAATATTTACTATGCAAGCTAAAATACACAATAATTTACAAGCGGCATAAAGACTGTGGATATTGGCATTCATATAAACTTTGAAAATTGATTGTCTTATCATCGATTTGCACGGCCGAATGAGATACGCTGGAAAATGGCGAAATCTGTTAATTACATTTACCTTGTATGAAAGAAACTTGGGCTGAAACAATTAAACAGTTTTAAAAAGCATGTGATTGCCCGCCCGTAGTAATTTTGTAACATATCATTTGCAAATTGCTATGGTTAGTTTGGGACATATGGTTACTGTTCAGACCTAGCTATGAAGCTGAATTGTCAGAAAAGGTGCAATCTACAGACTGTCTTTATATATGTACATAAAATAGATTATCGATATTCACGAGAGTAAATATTTAAAGTCCATAGACACGCCTTTTAACACCTTTTAACAAGAAAGTAATTACAGATCAGACGGCTAATCAAGGTCTGCTCTTTTTGCCGAAGGAACTATATAGATCTGATTCTGGCCAAACAAGTTCCATTATAACAGCTGATTTAATTAATAATCATGCATGATCCATTATTTCTTACATGAGCATTTATTGAGTTAAGGGTTACATACTGTGTGTGCGTGTGTATGTATGTACGTACGTTTTTGCGTGCGTTTCTTAGCGTGCGGGTGTCTATCTGTGTCTTTGTCAGGGTATGCAAGTACAGACAACAGAACACGTTTATTAACCCATTCTCTCGCACTCACGCTTTTTGGCGTCTCTGTAAATGTTATTTTGAAACCTTTGTGATAAATATCACAATGGTTTAAAAACTCTGCAATTCTAAAATTCTCCTTTTCAATAGTTAATACTCCTTTTAGGTAGAGGTTGGGTCTAAAACTAGTCTAGGAGGGAATGAGTTACATGTATTCTATAACAACTGCAAACTGATAATGAAGGTCATCATTTACAACAGTATTGAACCTTGGACTTTAAATCAACATTACAAATACTCAACCAGTTGTATACACACCATGAACTCAAGCACAGCTTTTTGTTGTTCAATACATACTTCAGGCACACATAAATGTCAACAGAGCCATACTAATTAGACTGCAAATTGATTGAACCACAGTATTGAGCGCTCTCTCCTTTCACCCTTTTACAATGCTGATCGGGCATTTGAACCTTTGGACTACCATCGAATGCCATCTGCTTTGTGCCGGTGTCGGTTAATAATGTTTACACTCACATTCTGAGATTCTACTTTATCGATCCGGTCAAAAACTGGTTGTCATTGTCGCTTTTCCTTTTCTCCTCCACGAATATTCACGACATATTCCAACCTTTATTAATAATTATGAACTAATTATTTCACAGCATTAATGCGCGTCTATGCCGAATATAATAGAACCAGGTCTAAGATAGTTAGTAAGCAAACAGAGCAGATCCTGATCAGACGGCTCCGAAAGGAGCCGTCTGATCTGGATCTACTCTGTTTGCAAATGTATAAATAGGCGTCCATATGGAGCAAAGGGTTAAGAGGTAGGCTTCATCGATTTCTAATACAGTCTGTTAACTAGGCGAAAGACGAACCGCAGTAGGTTATTATTGTTTCATTTACATATAGCCATTGTTAGATAGTATATCCGGCCTGGCAGTAGAACATGTCTTAACCTTTGTGCGGATGAGTGAATACCTATGCAAACAGTTTGGATCCAGATGAGACGCCAAGTGACTCGGCGTCTCATCAGGATCTAAACTGTTTGACACCCTGATAGCATTTTGGTAGACAATCTGTTTATAAATTGAATGTTTGAAAGTGCATTAGGTGAAAAATTCTGTAAAAATAATTTGCTCATCAGGCTAAAGGTTAAACGTCAATGGATTTATTTAGCATAGGAGTCTTAAAAGCAGATGGTTGCTTAACCTTTAGCCCGCTATGGGCGAATGAGTGAATACCTATGCAAACAACCTGATTTCATGTTGGTAGACAAATTCATCATAGCCTGAATTTTGAAAATGTTGTAGGTGAAAACAATTGCAAAAGTAATTTGCTCAGAAGGCTAAAGGTTAATGGATTGCAAAAATGATATAGAAATCTCCAGTAGGAGCTTTCGACATTACTTTCGACATGTATTAAGCTACCACCTGTCTAGAAAACCCAGATTTAGACTTCTTTTTAATAGTCGCTTAAGACAGGTTCTACTGCATTTTCTCCAAGAACCCCCGTTATCTCTTAGATATCGCCCCCTCAAACTGGAATAACACAAAGACTATTTTGTAACGCAATTCATTATCGACTTTTATCCTTTACCTGATACAAACGTCTTATGACGTCTTTAAACCATTCCCTCATATTGACACCTTTTGACGTCTTTAACCCATTCCATCTTATTGACGCCTTTTGACGTCATTTACCCATTCCATCTTATTGACGCCTTTTGACACACTTTCTGAAACCATTGTGATAAATAGAGCATTTGCACCATAGGAGCAAATGCTTTATTTATCACAATGGTTTCAAAACTACACAATTCTAAAAATTCGATTTTCTCTAGTAAATGGTCCTTTTCGGTAGACTTAATAAAGCGGTAGGATCTAAAAATAGCCTATGAGGGAATTAGGTAAAAAGCAGAGTAGACCAACATTTATGTCTGCTCTGTTTGCTCATATAGATCATAGTATATAGTTTCTGCCAATGTAACACACAATCATGCGTTCATATTCCATTATAAAACCACATCTAAAGTATTCATGATGTTATCATTTCTTACATGAATATTCATGAAATTAATAGTTAACGTCTAACCTGCATAGATGAGAATCGTTAAATAAGCAAGGTTTTTTCCTTCAAAAAAGCTCAATTACAGAAGAAACTGTCTTAAGCGGCCAGCAAAAAGAGGCATAATTATGGGTCTGTAAGGCTGATGGTAGCTTTATGCAGGTCAAAAGTAAGACGGAAAACTCCTATGGGAGCTTTCTGCCTTACTTTTGCCATGCTTTAAGCGACTACCTGTTCTTAAGGACTCCCTATGTGCAATAAATGAATGTTCGCTTGGGACAGGTTATACTGTATTTCTCAAACAAAACTCTTTGTTGGAACTCTTCTGTAGAACTTTATTTTCTAGCCGTATATAACACTTTTCTACGCCTCTGAAAACAGAGAACATCCATATCAGATGGCTCCTTTAGGGGCCCGTCTGATCAAGGTCTGCTCTGTTTGCTCATGATATAATATAAATATGATTCTACAGTTTCTGACATGGCCAAAAAATCCAGTGTCCATGTGCTTATCATTACAAATTTATCGACGATTATTCATGACGTCGTTATTGTTTACATGAATATTCATGGAGGAAAAGGTTAAAGAAAGGTTACAGCATAGGGTTGATAGAGAAAAAGAAGATTTTACTTTTTGAAAACGTCCATTTGTTTGTGGCATCTAAACCACACTTAATAGTTTTGAAACAGTTAATTTTGATTAAAAGTTAGATTTTTATCCAAAACAGTTTGCTACATTCCCATTAACGTAACCGTTAATTTCCTGTAAAAAAGCATGGTTTGTTGACTCTCGTGACTATTACAATTTTAAACATTACATATGTTTCTCTTGATTTTTTTTATATCATTGACCGACTGGCAAACACTTACTGTTATCAATAATGAGACACCATGTCACGAGTATGTAAAAGCCAGACAGAACTTAGGAAGAGAAGGGTTGGTAATCATGTTAGTAAATGATTCGATAGATAGAAGGAAATGACTTTTACCCAGCTTTTGAAAATAACGTTTGCCTATATTTGGATCTGGTGTAATTCGGACTATGTAGTAAAACCTCTCTATAACGGCCACTAAATTGTGTCAATTAGTTATTTAGGGCAGGTGGCTGCTGAAAGCAAGGTGAAAGTAAAATAGAACGCTCCTATAGGAATGTTCTGTTTTACCTTCACCTTGCTTCAAGCAGCCACCTGCCTTCAACACAAAATACTTGATGTATTTTAATGGCCGTTATAGAGAGGTTTTACTGTATTTGATCAAGATTTTGAGAAACTATGGAATGTCAAACAGCTTGGATCCTAATGAGACACCGATTTACTCGGCATCTCATTTTGGGGTTAAGCTTTTTGCAAATGCGGGTCAGGTCGGGAATAGCCGGATAAGGGTTTAATACGAATTGGTAAACACCGTTTAGAGGAAAAATCGTAATTAGTGTTAAGGGACTCGAGGACTAGCAACATGATAACTCGGAAAGTCCTCCCATATTTGACAAAACATATCTCTGAACTTTATCTCATATTCCCAAACGATAATGAAATTATCCTGAAAACGTTGCCTTTAGCTCGCTGCACAGTTTGTTCTACAAAATATTAAAACAGAGGTCCAGACAGGATGCGTAAATTAAAACATTTTCAAGAATAGATCCTATATTTCTCCATCAAACCCTATACTGACTTTTTAATCGTCTCTTCGAGACGATTCTAAAGAGTAGTCACAGTGTAGCATTTGGTGCAGAAATGACGAATTTAGAATTTGCTTACGCACCTTTATCTGTAGCTCTGATTAAAAGTAATTTTAATTGCACAGTTGTTACAGCTAAACACATTTGCTGTTTGAATTCGCATCAACACTGAATGAATTACAGAGTGGAATACGCCCTATAGCATCAACACTGAATGAATTACAGAGTGGAATACGCCCTATAGCATCAACACTGAATGAATTACAGAGTGGAATACGCCCTATAGCATCAACACTGAATGAATTACAGAGTGGAATACGCCCTATAGCATCAACACTGAATGAATTACAGAGTGGAATACGCCCTATAGCATCAACACTGAATGAATTACAGAGTGGAATACGCCCTATAGTGCTTAACCATGTTATTCGTCATAAGATGACCGTATTTCGTCTCATACGTGATGTGGTTTGATTTGGTTTGGTTTTTATCGGGGTGGTTACGGCGTTTTAACAGTATTTCAGTCATATCACGACGTCCAGCTAATGACAAGTTGAGGAATACCTCAGATGTTCTTCTGTACACGGAACAAATTACACTGTTTCGCTCACAGAACATCCAGGTAGAACCTTCAACTTACCTAGTGATGTGGGTGGCAGTCTTTATGTGTTCGTAGGTGACGATCATATCACTCTTTGCACGGAACATACGATTACATTTTGACTTAAACTCGCGGGAGGATTTTGAATGACATACAGTGCAGACCTTGATCATAGTCTTATATATTTGCAAATGGCATTGCATATATTTAAACGTCGTGTCCCGCATTTAAAAAGTTTTACTTGTGTTTTAAATGGATGTTTAGCTATACAGCTATCTTATCCACTTCCTTTTCAGTTGTGTACATGTGTTTCAAGCTGTGATTTCATTTGTAAGATATAATCAGAATTTACAATATATCTTTCTTTTTTCAGGATTTGGTATGACAACGCCCCGAACCACTGGTGGAAAGATATTGCTGATATTCTACGGATTCTTCGGTTGCGCGGGCGCCATCTTGTTTTTCAATCTATTTTTAGAACGAATCATAACATTCCTAGCGTACATTCTACGCGCAATACACGAGCGGGAGCAGAAGAGAAAACAGGGAAATGACAATAATAATCAGGATCAGGACAGTAGAAGAGATTCTGCCTCTTTAGACGAAGACACACTTAATGAATGGAAGCCCTCTGTATACTGGGTCATGCTTATTTTACTATTAGGGGCCGTAGTAGTGGCATGTTGTGCATCCGCCATGTATTACCCTGTTGAGGACTGGACCTATTTTGAAGCGATTTATTTCTGCTTTGTAACGTTTGCGACAATAGGATTTGGTGACTACGTTGTAAGCCAGCAAGAACATTATAAAAATGTACACTTCTACAGGCTAGGTAATTTCATATTCATTGTTTTAGGATGTTGTTGTATTTATAGTTTATTTAACGTTACATCCATATTGATAAAGCAAGTATTAAACTGGATGTTAAAGCAGCTTAACTGTGAATGCCGAGTCCCTCGGCCGCCGACGGCTCGTCGAAATGCAATCACACCGGGTCATCTGCAGCGGAAAGGCAAAGGGAACACAGTGACTGTGGATGTCGAGTGTGATAGTGACTCGGAAGGTAGAAGGAATTCAGGGGAGATGATTTCAATGAGGGATTTCTTACAAGCGAATAAAATATCGTTGGCAATGATGCAAAAACAACTATGGGAGACGTCTCAAAGAGGACAGGGATCCAGTGGAAATGCTTTCCAAGGTGGAGTCGGACCCCTTGCAATCTTAAACAGGAAATTAGGACAAGATGAAGTCTGACGCAAGTTTGAAGGAATTGTTAATTTATGCTCGCTCAAATCCTGTCGCATATTACTATAAACATGTAGCACTGTATAAGCTCAAGATTTACTGATAGCTGTATATGTTGCCGATAGCAACAAACCTCAAATGTTCACATCAAACGACAGATTAACCCATTCCCTCCTTCTAGACTACTTTAAGATACATCCTCGTTGAAAAAATATACCCAAAAGTAGCATTTACTAGATAAAATGTTAGAAGTGTGTAGTTTTTAAACCATTGTGATAAATAGAGCATTTGCTCCTATCGAGCAGATGCTCTATTCATTGAAATGGTTTCAAGAAAATGGACTTTAACAGAGTCGTCTAAAGGTGTCAGTAGGAGGGAATGGGTTAAGGCACTCACACGCTCAATCCGGATGATATCTGTGTAATACATGTCGTTACAGGGCTGTAGTCAAAAAGAGACATTTGAAAATCTAAGTAATGTATTTTTATTACCGCCCCCTAGACCATATACAGTAAATTCTCGATTATTCGAATTTTCTGTATAGAAGAATTAAGACCCATTTAGGCAGGTGACTGCTTAATGCATTGTGAAAGTCATGCAGAAAGCTCCTAGAGGAGCTTTCTGCATGACTTTCACCATGCATTAAGCTGCCACCTGTCTTAAAGATCGATACTAATACGTATTTTAGTGTTCGAATAATCGAGATTGTACTGTATTTCTAACTCATTAGAATTGCCTTAGAGAAATGATTCTAATGAGTAGTGCAGCAAGACAGGGATTGGCTTAGAAATAAGAGACATTCATAGATCAGTACGCAGTGTTGCCTGTAGTCCTGTAATGTTAACCCTTACAACGATGAGTTTTCAAATGGACTCTTCCAAAATTCAAACAGGTCAAGCTTATGGCGAATATTTAGGGATTTCTTTTAAAGAAAAGTGTTACATGACAAACAGTGCGGACCCTGATGAGAGAGCTCCTCTAGGATCCCTCTCATATGGGTCTACGTCGTTGCAAATGATATAAGTGACTCTTAGCCCGGACAGTAAGGGTTAACTCAACAAACTAAAGGGATATTCATGAGCAAGGTCAACATATATACATGTATGTGATTTAACGACGAACATGCACATATACAGAAACATCCTCTAAACCGGATATGCCGTATAGAAGAATTAGAACTTGTTTGGCAGATTGTTATTTAATGCAGGGTGAAAGTCATGCTGATAGCTCGTTTTAGACTTCTACCCTGCATTTATCTGCTGCATGTCTGAACGCTTTCCCTCATATAAACGCATTTTCACGCATTTGCAAACATAGTACATCCAGATCAGACGACTCCTGTAGAGGCCGTCTGATCAGAATCTGCTCAGTTTGCTTATGGAATTGTATTATCTGATACTACACTCTCTGTCACAGTTAAAACAAAGCTTCATTCGTTAACAATGCTTTAAAATAGCGGCTCATTTATATAACGTCATTATTTCTTTCAAGAATATTAAACAGGGAAAGGGTATCAACTATCGGAATTGTTGCTAAAGTCCGGTTTAGACAATTTTTACTGTATATCCCTGTTGTATGTGAGTTTTAAACCACACTTTATGAGTAATAACATATTGAGACTAATTTGTGTTTGCGTCATAAAGAGAGCAATATACATTGTATATGTCAATGAAAGAGTTGGCGATGCGATCATTGTATAAATACGCCAATATGTATCCAAGCTGTGATGTGATAAGGCAGATTGGCCTACAGTTGCAAGCTTATAAGTATGTGTTCTACATGCGTATTTTCATTGTCTCACGACCCTTTCAACACTATATTATACAGTGGAATGGTCCATTATTGTTTCACGACAGAGACCATTCAGTATAGTCAGATAAGATGCGTAAATTTAACTAGTTTAAAGTGTAACTTCTGTATTTCTCCATCAAACCCTATGTTGTGACCACTCTTTACAATCGTCTCTTCGAGACGATTCTAAAGAGTGGTCATAACATATGGTTTGGTGGAGAAATGACGATTTTAGTATTTGAGTACGCGCATTTTATCTGTAGCTCTGAGTATACTATTCTTACGTGAGTTCAATATTTTCAAGAATGATTTCTTTATTTCTCGAAGAGACGATTCTAAAGAGTGGGCACAACAAATGGCACGGTTTCAATCTTTGAGTACGCACATTTATCTGTAGCTTTGATGAGTTAGTGGGTTCTGTTTGAAAAACGGAACAGCTCCTGCAGCCCTCTGATCTTGGTCTGAACAGTTTGAAAATTTCGGTACACTCGTTTCCTGCATTCAAAGTAATAATTACAGTTTGTCAATACTTGGGAACTGCGAACTGTGCCGACCAATATCAAACTGTCTCGTTTGCCTTGTTAATTGATTAAACCTTGTATATCTAGCATACTTAAAGAGACATATGCAACACTATAGACCCAGATCAAATGGCTCCTTGATGAGGTCTGCAGGGTCTGCATTGTTTACTCCACGAATGTCAATACTGCATACAATAATGCATACAGCTACCCCCTAAAGCGACCAGCTAAAACGTCTTTCTATGGGCCATAAAGGACGAAAGTTATGCAGATAACTCCAAAAAGAGCTTTCTGCATTACTTTCGTTCTGCATTTAGCAACCATCTGCCTGTAAAGACACCCATGTATATTAGCTATGTGGTTTCTGTAATAAGGTTCTCCTGCAGTTTTATAGAAACGCTCATCGAAACATTAGATTAAAATATAATACATATTTGGACGGGTTCATTCAGAATTGCAGGCTTAAATGAGTTAACCAATTCCGTCATATTGACGACTTTTGACGACTCTGGAAAAGTCACTTTGTGAAACCATTGTGATAAATAAAGCATTTGCTCCTATAGGAGAAAATGCCCTATTTATCACAATGGTTTCAAAGTACAAAATTCGAAAAGTTTCCTTTTTTCTAGTTAATGCTCCTTTTAGGTAGATTTATTCAGAGAGGTTGCATCTAAAATAGCCTATGAGGTAATGGGTTAAGGTCAATGTTGTATGCAGTGACAGTTGACGAAGAAATGTTAATGTTTGCATTTTCATTATTAAACAATGTAGAACCTGCTCAAACGCTGTGTTGAAATATAGTGATTGATTTAGGTCTTCACTGTTTAAAAGCTGATTCTTTGGCATTGTTTACCCTATGTATTCGACATTAACGACATAAAAAGCAAACAAGTTTGAGTGTGCTCAAAGGTAAATTTGAATATAATGCATTGTTCCATGGGAATATATACTGTCTCTGCTTCAAATATTAAACCGAATATTTTGCTGATTAAATTGCCAGTGTATCTAGACAAAACCTTGATCTGCATCACAGGGATGTTCGCAAGAAGCGCATTTATAAAAATCTAATTGCATGGTTTGATGTTTCTCCCAGAGGTCCAGATAAGAGGCGTAAATTAAAACGAAGCATTTTCAAGAATAACTCCTTTATGTCTCCACCAAACCCTACGTTGTGACCACTCTCTAAAATTGTCTCTTCGGGACGATTCTAAAGAGTGGTCATAACATAGGGTTTGGTGTACAAATTGTGATTTTAGTAGTATGGTATACACCTTTCTCTGTTGCTTTGTAAATTCTCCGCACAACTCTAACTTGCTGCAACCCATTGAAATCAAATCGTAGAGGCAATTCCACTGGGACGAAGCACGATAGTGTTTGACAGAGATATAAGAAATATTTATATGTATTTATGTATCTATTGCCATGGCATTTTAGGGCACCTTTTGGAAACACATTAAAGATGATTTTGTTGGCATAAAAGGAAACATTATGAACGTGACAATTACTTGAATGGACACATGCAATATTTATCTATTGAACATTTTCATCAATTCGCACCAGCAACAGCCATGGTGCAATTTGAAGGATGTCAATAGAACGGTGTATGATTTGAACTACATGTATAATAGGAAGCTCTTTTAAACTGGCACCTAGAGCTCCAGATACGATGCGTAAATCAAAATATTTTCAAGCATAACCTCTAAATTTCTCCGCAAAACCCTAATTTGTGACCACTCTTTAGAATCGTGTTTTCGAGACGATTCTAAAGAGTAATCACAACATAGGGTTAAGTGGAGAAATGACAATTTTAGTATTTGAGCGCGCGCATTTAACTGTTGCTCTGCAATGTAAATCTAAAAGATACAGTAAAACCTCGATTATTCGAATTTTCGGTATAGAAGAATTTAGACCCTTTTAGGCAGGTGGCTGCTTATGGCATGGTGAAAGTCATACAGAAGGAGCTTTCTGCATGACTTTCACCATGCATTAAGCTGCCACCTGTCTTAAAGATCGATAATAATACGTATTTTAGTGTTCGAATAATCGAAGTTTTACTGTAGTAACACTATGGTCGTTTTCACATTATTAACAAAACGGATCTTGATTAAATAAAGTATAAAGGCTGGTTAATAACCAATATATCGCTTGTTGCTTTAGGTAAATTGGATCATAAAAATATTTCCGAATAAAAATTGAAATTATTATAAATTATTATGAATATTGTCATAATTATAATGTTCATATATTTTTCCACTGCAATGCTACTTAATGTGGTACTTTTGGTATATAATTATCTCTTTGCATCCTAGCTGAGGAGAATACTGAAAACCGCTTAACTCTTGTTGAAATACCTTGTATGTCGGCGTCTCATAAGAATTCAAAATATTTTGATATGCTATCTTTTTGTTTTGTTTTACTTTGAAGGAGACACAACAGCTTTTAGAATATATCTAGTTGCAGACGACGCTATTTTTGCAGACATTTACTATTCAGCATACAAATAGTTAAATTATATGGAAAAGGCGCGCTCTTGGGAGAAAGAACAGAAACCCTAACAGAAAGAATTAATCCTTACGTTGCTATAAGCATCAAGTCTGTGTCCATGCTTATGGAGCAAATGCTCTATTTTTGACAACGGTTTTAAGAAGTGATAAAATCAGAGACGTAGAAAGGCGTATTTATAGACGAAATGGTTAAAATGCCCGCAAAGGCAGTCATAGAACCTTCAATATCAGGCTAAAGGCCGACCTAACATTTTAGGATCAGTTTCAGGTGAACCTAACATTTTAGGATCAGATTCAGGTGAACCTAACATTTTAGGATCAGATTCAGGTGAACCTAACATTTTAGGATCAGTTTCAGGTGAACCTAACATTTTAGGATCAGTTTCAGTTGAACGCATGATTACTTAATGCAGGGCAAATATAATACAGAAAGCTCCTACTGGACCTTCTGACCTGCAATAAACAACCACCTGCCGTACAAAACCATAATTGTACTTCACTTTCATGGCCACTTAATACCATGTTTTTATGAACTATTGATCGACTGTCATACAGCTTGGATCCTGGAGAGAGGCCAGGCTACTCGGCGTCTCACCTAGACCCAAGCTGTTACAAATATATGAGCCAGATCGAATTTCAGTTAGCAGGGTAAATGTCAAAATCAATATACGAACACGCAAGGTCGCGTTTAGCGGGGTAACTGTCAAATTCGTATACCTAATTACTCAAAATCCGTTGCAAACATTTTAGAAAGAAAAATTGTTGTTATCGGCAGGTGAACGTTTGTACTTCTCTTAAATATGTTCATGCTAAGAACGTCTTGACTGGGATTTGCAAACAGTTTGGATCCAGATCCATTAGTTATTTAACATAAGAAGGGCTACGTGTTAAGTTAGATAGATGTCTGCCTTCTGCCAAAGGCACACGCTGTGTCAGAGAATGACTTGACTTATTTAGAATGGCATCAACATGTTTGAAGTTGTAAGTCTACAGAGCAACAGGTAAAAGTGCATACTCAAATTCTAAAATCGTCATTTCTCCACTAAACCCTATGTTAAGACCACTCTTTAGAATCGTCTCTTCGAGACGATTCTAAAGAGTGGTCACAACATGGGGTTTAGTAGAGAAATAAAGAAGTTGTCCTTGAAAATTATTATATTTACGCATCTTATCTGGACCACTGGTACGAGATTGTCTATATTTGTTTAGCAGTGCATAAGGACTGTATTGTCACCCTCTTTACCATGATCACCAAACAGAAGTCTAATACTGGGTCTTAAAGCCGTATGCTAGCTTAACTATTTCTCTATTTAAATATTCATGTAAGAAATAAAGACATCATGCATATTGCATTTATTAGTTGAATTTTTATAATTGCAAATGTACACATGATTGTGTGTATTGATAGAAGCTGTATTGAGCCATATCTATTTTAATTTCATAAGCAAACAGAGCAGACCCTGATCAGACGACACTTACAGTCGTATCTTGATATGCCCTATTTGCAATGGCGTGAGTGAAAGAGTAAATTAACGACGAAATCAACGACGAAAGTAATGCAGAAAACTCCTGTAGGAGCTTTCTGCATTACTTTCGTTATACATTAAGCAACCACATGCTCGTGCATAGATCTATATTTATTCAAAAGGTGGTCGTTTTTAGAGGGTTTTATTCTATCTTACATTTTGTCATACACTTTTCTTAGTCGACACGACAATTGTACGTGCGAACACAATACCATGTTTACATCCATCCACCAGACATTGTCGATGGATGGCCAAAGAACAGCGTGCCTTGTTAACGTTTTCAGTGGCTAATTGCAAAACTATTGTACCTACACCCTACGGGTACATTCGTGATATATGTTGATGCCAACCAAGATCCAAATGAGACACCGAAGTACTCTGTTTCTCTTCAGAATCCAACCTGTTTGTTACTCTGTTCAGGCATGACTTAACATGCATTTGCAAATAGCTTGGATCCAGATGAGAACTCGGCGTCTCATCAGGATTCCAGCTGTTTGAAACTAGGTCAAGAATTTCTCATAACATTAAACCAATCTGACGTCAGTTTAAAATCAACATTTTCAGAGTTTGAGCGAATAAAGGTTAACTCTTTCGCTGTCAAATTCTGTCGCCTGCTAACTTTGTCGTCTGCTACAATTCTCCCTTTTTTAAATTTTCTTTATTTTTGTGTCAAAACTATAGTCTCTATAACAAACAGTTTGGATTTTGATGAGACGCCGAGATACTCGGCGTCTCATCTGGATCCAAAGTGTTTGCATAGGTAATCACAGATACGACATTCACTGTGGTGCAAGGTGTACGGCCGCAAATGTTTAGACTTTTCTAAGATGGCGGACAAAACGGAGGCTGAAAGGTAAGCATCACATTTTTACACTGTTTAAACTATGTAGATATTTCTTTCAGTCATTTAATTGGTGCCATAACACAGAATTATAACGCCCGTCAACAGCGGCGTACCCCCTTATGGTTCATGTATGTGTGTAAGGCTCAAAATCTTCGGCAAACTTTGCAGAAACTGAAAGTCAGAAATCGAATCGAGAAGGAGGTCATATTTTGCCTCATTGTAAGCTTACCAACTATGCTAAACATTTTCTAACACTGTGGATATATGTATCTGAGCCCGATATTAACGCTGAGTTACCTAGTTTGTGGCACAAATCTACATTTTGTCTTTTGGAGACGTTTGAAAATAATGTTGAGTGTACGGTTTAGCCATTAGAGGTAAAAGTGCACTGTACGGTTTAGACCCGATGTTTTTTGTACGGTTTAGCCACGATTTTCTTTCGAAAAACTGTACGGTTTAGACACAAAACAAATGCTACCATTTGAATATGCGCCGTAGGTCTATATAGTATAATCCCAACTATTTATTATGGATCTTCCTTCATGCAATGCATGTTTGCAATTAGGACAGCATATCACAAAAAAGTAGGATCGAGATCAGAAGCACAGTATATAATTGGTTTAAACGTATTTTATTTTTAAATATTTGCATGAATATTGTAATGATAACACAAAGGAAAAGAAAAGGATGGAAACGAAAACAAGACTGCTTATTGTGTTTCTCCCCCATCACCGTAACAACTGCACTCGCTTTATGCAGAAATGACTGTCCGTTATTGTACTATATTAATTGTACTGAACAACTAATTAAATTAATTAAGCAGGATATATCAGTTTATACAAAAAATGTTTGAGAAAGATACTTCAGAATAAAAAATAAATAAATAAAAGAAACAAAAAAGAAAACGAAGGAAACAGAAGAAGTGCGATGCGCTCTCAACGAGGCCACATGTACACAAAGCAGTGTCAGATATGTTCTTTGAGAATAGGTCATGGTTCAAGGAACTGCAGTTTGTACGAAGCCTCTTGTGCAGGAGCTGCTGTTTTCTGACACCGTAATAAAATGTTTGGGAACAGCAGATTGATATTCAAAGACGTTTCGAATGCGTTTAGAGTAGAAGATTGTTTTTCATTTTCGGAGAGGTTGTTCCATTCCTGTATTGTTGCAGGGAGGAAAGAGTTGCTATAATGGGTTGTGCGACAGGCCAGAGGTTGAATATCACCAGCGTTTCTTAATCTTAAATTGCATCGAGAAACCCTTCCAGTCACTTCAGGTACCAGTTCTGCGAGATATTTTGGATGAAACACCATTTTATAAAAGAGAATAAGTCTGTGTTTTACGTCTGGTTTCAAGGCGTTTCCACCCAACTTCATGCATTAATTTACCAACAGAAACCAAGTTAGTTGTCCCAATTACTATACGGGTAGCTTCATATTGAATTTTTTTAAAACTGTTAGATTCTCTGGCATTACAGTTATCAAATATAGTATCCTCGTATTCTAAAATAGGTATCACGAAATATACGTAGATTGTTTCAAGGGAATATCTGTCCGAAGTGAATTTCTTCTCCATGCCTTCTCCATGCCTTAGTAGCGATATATTCGATATGACAGTGCCATGTTAGATCACGTGAGAGATGAACGCCAATGTGCTTATGTGAATCTACTTCATGAATTTGATGGTCTTGCATATATACGGATGAGACATTTTTCTCGAGATTATTAACGACTCAGTCTTCTTAGGATTGAATTCAACTAGCCATTTCTCTGCCTTTTTAATATATAGTTATTGATATTTGTTGCCATATGTACGGGAGTAATACCTACACTAAACAAGCTAGTGCCGTAAGCAAACAAACGAATGTTCCATCCAATGTCGCTAACAATATCATTTATAAAAACAAGAAATAACAATGGACCTAACATATATCCTTGTGGAACACCAGCTTCATCCTTGTGGAACACCAGCTTCATAGTATTCCAGTCAGAGAAGGTACCATGTAAAATTACACGTTGCATTCTTTCAGTAAGATAACTGGAAAACCAGAATAGAATATGGGTAGAACATGACCTGGATATATACTGGTTATTAAACATTTAAGGACAATGTTTTACTTTAAAAATTGAAGTGAATTGGTTTTTAAGTTTAACTAACATGTTTTTTTGACATGCCGGTAATTCATTTAGCGAACATATTGGTTAATCTGTAGCATCTGTCAGAAAAAAGAACCTACCCTCGGATTATGTTTTACAGGCATTTAGTAGAGTTGATGTAATTTAGCACTTGGTCGATATCTTGTCAGTTTCGCGATGACGGATCTGGGCTGAGTCTGTATGGAATGTCTAAATGCCATTTCGTAGGGCATACATGCATTTTAAAAGTGACATGAAAATAAACGTGAAATAATTATATAATAGAAAGGATTAATGAGAAAAAACATATATTTATCCAGTCACCAGGCTTCTCTAGTGACATAATAAAGGGGGTGCAAATAAACTTAGGTTTATTAGGTTACTTCCGGTAGTGGAAGGTTTATTAGGTTAGTAGATAGGCGTAATGATTCTATAACCATGGAACTATTTTAGTTTTCTGTAAATATTCATAAACATGTTGATGGAATAGATCTAACAGATCTATTTGGTCACCAGAAGAATTATTCAAATGAGAAAAAATAAAAATAATTGGCTACAGCTGGATTCGAACCCGCGCCTGATCCTACAAAAACTAATTCTAATCTCTCTAGAGACGTCGCCCTTACCGATTACGCCACTGAGGCCACATACAAAATGACGTTGATTTATCACTTTTATTAATGTAATCCACCGCTGGCAAAACCCGTTTTTGATAAAATCAAACCTGGAAGCAAAGATTGACAGATAAATAGTAAATGTTTTCTTTTCACTCTCATGATTATTTGATTGATAAACTCTTACAGGGGCGGTGATAGTCATAAACCTAAATATAGCCTGTTCAGTTCCATCGATTTCTGAGTGACGTTAGGTAGAATCTAAAAATAGAAACCGAGACTACGTAACTCGAATTTGACCAAAGAATATAGATCATGTCTGTTTGAAATAACTTATCGACCCTCGATTCAAATCATCTTATTTTTCAATTTCAACCACGTTTCCCTTCTAGTAATACAAGCATCGAAACTATATTCCACTGCGGTAGCTCATTAGATCTATTTACGTCTAAATGGAAGTGAAAAGGGAGGGATCCGTTGATCGAAAAACTGCATTTTCAATGTAAATTATTTCAAGAGTGTTATGAGTCTATAAAAAAGACATTTAAATATATTGACTGGATAAATCGAATAATAGGTTAGTGCCGTAGATGGGACGCCTTTATCCGACTCGGAGAGAAAACAGTTGAGGCTCGGCAAGCCTCGCCTCAACGTTTTCTCCCCTCGTCGGATAAAGCGTCCCATCTACGGCACTAACCTATTATTCTCTATTTATTGGACCAAATAAATTGCCAAGTCTAAAATCTTCGTCAATATATTGAATTTCAATGGTTTGCATTTCACCATTTAGAATTATTTTGCTTGTTTATTTCAAAACGTCTGGTATACCATTAAAAGTTAATGTACGTTGCCCCGACTTTCCCGATACATGTATATATGACTTAGCTCTTTTCTTCTAATTTTCATTAGATTTCTCGGATTGGCATCTACACAGTGGCTGATGGTTTCCTTTGTCTCGCAATAGTAACAGGCAAATAATCTGAAAAGATATGTACATTTTGTAAAGTAATGTAAAGTAACAGTACAAAGTGCTTGACTTAACTTCAGACGCTCTGTATTTGCATTAGGACTGAAACGGGTAAAACACTTTTACCCAAATACCCAATCAGTTAAACTTAAAAATCAATTCACTTCAAAACTTTTTAAGTATAACATTGTCTTCAAATGTTAACCAGTATAGATCCAGATTGTATGCTATGCTTCTGTTCTCGATCCTAATTGTTTGTAATATACTGTAAAAATCGCAAATAGGCATTGTGTGAAGGAATATCTAAACTAATTAGTTGGGATTACACTATCTAGACCTGCGACGCATATTCAAACGTTAGTATTTGTATGTGTCTAAACCGTACAGTTTTTTGTAAGAAAATCATGTCTAAACCGTACAAAATAGATCGGGTCTAAACCGTACAGTGCACTTTTACCACTACGGGATAAACCGTACACCCGACATTTTTTTCAACCCTCTCAAAAAGACAAAAATGTAGATTTGTGCTTCAAACTAATTAACTCAACGTTAATATCGGACTCAAATGCATATACCCACAGTGTTAGAAAAGGCTTAGCGTTGTTGGTAAGCTTACAATGAGGCAAAATATGACCTCCTTCTCGATTCGATTTCTGATTTTCGGTTTCTGCATTGTTTACGGAAGATTTTGAGCCTTACACACCGACATGAACCATTAGGAGGTAAACCGCTGTTGACGGGCATTATAATTCTGTGTTATGACACCAACTAAAAGACGGAAAGAAAAATCTACATTGTTTAAAAAGTGTAAAAATGTGATGCTTACCTTTCAGCCTCCTGTTCGTCCGCCATCTTGGAAAAGTCTAAACATTCGCGACCGTACAGCTTGCACTACAGTGACATTGGCACCGAAAAGAGTTAATGTTTTAGCCCCTACCTTGCTGTGAAAAAAATACTGTCTGCTTAAATTTGGAATATGGTGCAGTTTTTGCTGCTCTTTTCCGATTTGATCAAGCTTTTGAGAAACTATTGACTGAGTGTCAAACAACTTTGATCATGATGAGACGATTGAAACTGATTGAAAATACGGGTCAGAGCGCGGATAGTGGGACACGGTTAACCCATAGCCTGCTAAGCGCGACCTAACTGACATTTGCAAACAGCTTGGACCCAGATGAGACGCCGAGTAACTCGACGTCTCATCAGGATCCAAGCTGTTTGACACTCTTTTAATAGTATCTCAAAAGCTTGAAGGAATCAGACGAAATTGACAACGGCAACAGATCGGAGCTTAAGCAGACCTCATGTGCATAGCAGGCTAAGGGTAAAAAAATTGTATTGACTTCTGAACTGGAGAATACAATAATGTTTCGCGTACCGGTGTTACAATAGTTTTGCTGTGAGACCTCCGTTTGTACATTTCTCATATTACAAATTGGAACATCTCCGATGACATATTATCAAACAACAAAGGAATATACTAGGGAAGTACCTGAATTACCCTTAGTATTTGGACACCCGGCCTGAAGCGACTATACAAATAATGAGCATAAATGCTTATAAGAGCAGATGGTTGCTTAATGCAGGACAGAAACTTATTCAGTAAGCTCCTAGAGGAGCGTGCTGTATGATTTTCGTTCTGCATTAAGCTACCACCTGCCTTATTTTGGATGGTCGCTATAGCCAGGTTTTACTGTATTTGGTTAAATGATATAACCGTTTGATTCCAATTTGGGAATAAAAGTACGTCATTTTAAACGTGCAAGCCAGATACAGTTAAAATCCTCTAAACCGGATTTCTAGTAGAGAAGAAGTTTAGTTAATTGTATGCAGGTGGCTGCTTAATGCAGGATGAAAGCCATACAGAAAGTTCCTAGAGGAGATTTCTGCATGACTTTCACCCTGCATTAAGTTGCCACCTGTCTTTAAATAGAACGTCCGGTTGTTAATAGGGGCCTACTGTTGCTCTATAAACCAGGCTATTATTTGACTTGACTTGTTCGGGTATTGTTCGCACTGTTAAAAAATCAAATCAAACGAAAGTCAGAAACTTGACAGCATGTATTGTTATAACAAGAACTTCTAGTTAAACCCATGCTATTGTCTTGTGTTTATAAACATGCTTTCCTGTTTTTATAACTATACATTAACCAATTCAACGCTGAATTATCAGAGTGGAATAGCCCATCAGTGTTAACCCATCTATTTCCTATAATCATTATCAGAGTGGAATAGCCCATCAGTGTTAACCCATCTATTTCCTATAATCATTATTTAAGGAGAACTTGTCTGGTTCATCCATTTGTCACGTTCCCTCCTAGTGACACATTTTGGCGTCTCTGTAAAAGTTACAGATTGAATCCATTGTGATAAATAGAGCATTTACTCCATAGGAGCAAATGCTCTATTTATCACAATGGTTTCGAAACTACACAATTATAAAATACTCCTTTTCTATAGTTAATGCTCCTTTTCGGTAGTTTCATTCAAAGAGGTTGGATCTAAAAATAGTCTAGGAGGGAATGAGTTAAGGGGATACAACAAACACAATATTTCATTAACCCTTTACCTGTTCTATCTTTATTCCGAACAGCAATACCTACTGAATATTCATTGACAAAATAGTTATAATTAAAATATGGAAGGTGTAATATTTTAGCCATTTTAGAATCTAAAGAAACATATATATAATATTCCGTAAGCAAACAGAGCATACCCTGATTAGACGGCTCCCATAGGAGCCGTCTGAACTGGGTTTACTCTGTTTGCAAATGCGTGAAAAATGCGTTTACACGAAATAAAGGGTTAAATAAGCAATTTACATTGATGGGTTCATCAAACAGTGTAGACCTTGATCAGAGAGCTCCTTCAGGGAGGGGTCCTCTAATCTGGATCTATGCTGTTTGTCTATGTCCCTTTCAAGGGAGACTGGACATTAACTATATAACCAACTCAGTATGAAAGGCTTAAATTTCTAGATGATTTCGAATGACAAACAGTGCAGACCCTGATCAAGAGACTCCTGTAGGAAGTCTTTGGTCTGAATCAACAATGTTTGCAAATGTCAGTGAATGCGTTTCTCTACTCAGGTAGGAGCTTTCAGCATTACTTTTGACATGCATTAAGCTTTTAAATGTGTTTCTTGATATAAATGTATATATAGTAATACATTTTAGAACAATTAGGTATTGTACATTTTGGAAGGACCGAATAATTACCTCGAGTTATCTAGAAGTTCGAGTTATCCGAGTTCGGAATATCGAAGTTAAACTGTATTGCTTTTGCTGTAGCCCCTAATATGGAAAATGACTGGGTTCCAAAATATCATCTGAACGAGTTAAAGAGTTAAGTTAAACCCTTTTCCTTGCAGGAAATGAGTCACTGACGCCTTTTGCAAACAATATAGACATGCTTGTCATGTTACACTATTTTTTAAAACTATCCCCGAATATTCACGGTAGGTTTGACCTGTTTGAATTTTGGAACAGTCTATTTGAAATTCAGCGTTGAAAAGGTTGTCCCATGCATAAGAATATGTTGGTGAGTTTTAAGCTAGATGTTTGACATGTGTACATATGTTATAATTGTATATTTGTTTTATGATACACCAAGTTTCACTACCACCAAGCTTTCGTCATCACGTGTAAAAACCAAAGTGTACAGTCATGAAGAAATCGTCACGTGACTTTGTCTGTAAGGCTTCGTGTTAAGTGTGAATGATTGCCTTTTCGTTTTTGCAAAGTATATAGCATTAAAGTACCACATTCATACAATTAACATACTTATTAACATACTTATTTCGGGAAAAAACACAAAATCTCGCATCTATTCGTAACGCGCATCGGATGCTAGTCGTGAAATGTTCTTGTCTGATTTTCACCGAGACCTACCGATTCGCATTACGGACATCTACGACCATTGTTTCCGGAATGGACAAGTTTGAATTTTGGTCTAATGTCCTAAGTGTAGTTTTTAATTTGCAATAGATGCATTTTGATATAATATAATGTTGTTTTATGGTTTGTTTGTTAGTATTGCATACGGCAATTTGTTTCAGTTAAGTTTTGTTTAATCAAATGCTACGCGGTTTTAAATCATATATTTTGTATGATAATATGATCTATGTACATAATACCTATTCATTTATTGACTATAAACTATATCGTATCGAATTTTTTAACTCTTTCACTGCCAAACATTGTCATCTGCAAGAATGTTTGGTCTGCTATTCAGTAGTCATTTATTTAACATTTATCCCTTTTTCTTTAAAAAAACAAAAACAAAACAGAAAACATTGCCAAAGAAACAAACAGTTTGGATCCTGATGAGACACCGAGTTACTCAGCGTCTCATCTGGATACAAACTGTTTTGATAGGTAATCACAGATGCAACATTGGCAGCGAAAGAGAAAATGTAATACCATTTGTAAATGCTGAATATTTGTTTAATGTGATGGAATTGTTTCAGTTAATACTTGTTATGAGGTATTCTGATTTTGAAAATGTTCAAAACATTTTATAATAATAACATTGTTAAATGATATAGGAACCGTCCTCTTGGAACACTGTAGCCATTTACCTCATGGATATTCATATAAAATAATAACACCATGAATATTAATTAGACGAACTTTTAGCATAACATTATGAACGAGCGAAATGTTGACCATGAGGCAAACTGCAGAACCAGGTTTACAATTGAACTTCAATATCTCGAACCTCAAGGGACCATACACATTACTTCGAGATAACAATAGTCGAGTCATCCGATTTTTAATCTGGACAATTCCTCAGGTCCACAGCTTAATCGGACCGAAAATAATGTTGAAAGATCTGGTTGGAGCTTTCAGCATTACGTTCGACCTGCATTAATCTGTCACGTGTGTTTCTAGATCTTCGTAGTGATGCATTTTAGAACAATTCTGTATTGTAAATTTTGGAAGGACTAAACTTATACTTCGAGTTATACCTAAATTCAAATTATCCGAGTCCAAGATGTCAATGTTCAACTCTATACTATTTAATAAGCAAACACGGGAGATCTGAACTGGATCTACAAAGTTTACAAATAAATCAAAATGCGTATCTATGGGGTTAAGTGGTCCTGCCTCAAATCTACATGCAATTGACCTTCCGTGTCCTTGTAAGGAATTAAATACTCTGAAATCCCAACAGCCGATTCTGATATATTTCTGAAATATTTATAAAAACCGTCAGCAAACTATGTTTTAACAGTTTGAATCCATTTGATATGCTTAGTGAATGGTTTGCAACTGCAACTATAAACTGTTCTTTTAGTGTACCAAAGGGTAATCTATTTATTCCTATATTATTTAACCCTTTCAGCGCCAATGCCACATAAATGCACCACGACAAATGGTGCAGTCCCAGGGCAGATGACGCCTTTTAATGCGGCGTCTGATAAGGAACTTCACTTTTTGTCTCAATCTCTTTTTCTATATCTGTGCTTTATTCCTTTGAAATTTGCATTTATTTATCTCATTTCCTTACTGTACCGAATGATTTAACAAAGTCGGATTGCAGACGACAATTAGAAATTTGGCGCCGAAAGGGTTAAGGAAAACCCGTACAGGATCCATGCTTATAAAGCTTTTTAGTTGAGCCTGAGTTCGTTCTCAAGCTTTTGATTGGTCAGATTTGAGTTCTCAAGCTTTTGATTGGTCAGATTTGAGCCAAAGGCTCAAATCTGACCAATCAAAAACTTGAGAACGAACTCAGACTCAACTAAAAGCTTTATAAGCATGGACCCAGATCTATTTTGGAACCCATCCATTTTTCACGTCGAGGGGGTACAGCAAAACTATTTGCCGGTATATACCGTTGACCTCGATGGGTTCAGCAAAAAGTGCAGACCTTGATACGTGGGCTCCTTCGGAAGCCCTCTGATCTTGGCCTACACTGTTAGCTCATGTCTTCATAACGAACACTGGCCATGGATGGATTACAAGATAAGTGAGGGATTATGTCTACTTAGTCTTATGATCAACCCTTTACTCCAGAAATACGCTTTTTATGCCTTTGTAAACAGAGTAGAGCCAGATCAGACGGCTTCTATAGGAGCCGTCTGATTAGGGTATGGTCTGTTTGCTTATGATATAACATGAATATAATTCTACAGTGTCTGCCTATTCGTGATGTAAAGGGTTAAGATTTGTGATTAAGTAAAATTTCAATTTTGATTAGTGAAAATCCGTTAAATAAAAGACAAAACAAGATTAGTTCATTTACATCTATTTTCCCTAAACATGGACACGGGCAATAGTTTAGACCAAGCTCAAAGGGGTTTTGCACGGACACTTTGATCAGGGTTTACACTATTTGCCTGAAAAGGATTCTTGCAAAACAACACTCAAACTGAAATTTAGATTCATTCATAGATTTTTCTAAAAACGAATGGCTATAACTGTGTCATCTAATGAGAAAATTGTGACCAAGAGCACTGACACGTAGACACTGATAAGTCGCCTCACTGTGAACGCGGCACCTGATCAGGGTCTACACAGTTTGGCTTTGTCCAAAATTCAATTTGACAAACGGTGTATAATTTTATCTGACTCCACGACTTTGACCAGTGACCAGTCTATGTCTATACTGTTAGGCCAGCCCCTTCGCCGCTGAAGAGGAATCCGTTTCTACATTTCCAAACAGTTTGGATTCAGATGAGACGTCGAGTAAGTTATCAGGATTCAAGCTTTTTGACACACTGGTTATAGTTTTGGTCAAGTAATATGAAGAAAAGTCCACACTAAAACCTGAAACCTACGACAACAATTGCAGATAAAATGTATTCGGCGGCGAAAGGGGTTATTGCCTAAGGTACTTTTCTTTACATGTGACTCAACTAGAAATAAATCTGGTTCCATCTAAGTATTATGGAAACAAACATACTTTGAGCACTTTTATACTGATATAAAATACTTTATATGCATATATGTGTCTCTGTTATTTGTTATTTTCCACATTCATTTGTTAACACATTATCCCCTAGTGACGCATTTTTGCGCATCTATAAAAGTCACTTTATGAAACCATTGTGATAAATAGAGCATTTGCTCCTATAGGAGCAAATGCTCTATTTATAAAAATGGTTTCAAACTACAAAATTCTAAAAAAATTCCTTTTCTCTAGTTAATGCTCCTTTTCGGTAGATACATTCAAAGAGGTTGAGTCTAAAAATAGCCTAAGAGAGAATGCGTTAATAATCTTTTACGCTATATATACGTCTTTCTGTGCATTTGCAAACAGAGTAGACCCCGATAAGACGGTTCCTATAGGGCAACAAATGCCTAACCTTTACACAGGTTTCAATAAACGTTGCCTCATACAAAACCCTTACTTGAATACTAAATACCTTTTAACAGTTCAATCTAGTTAGACTGGAAACAATTTAAGTTTGCCTTTGATGGTTTTGCTTTGCCGTTAGCATATATTCAGTCCTGTCTGTTTCCATTGCAAGAAAGTATTTGAAGTTGATGCTTGTTTCAGGCCCAGATATTATGAAACGATTTCAGGTTATTTGAGAATGACAGTATGTGTTGTTCTGTCGAATTATTTTTTTTATTAACCCTTTACTCCATAAATACACCTTTGCAAACAGAATAGACATAGATAAGACGGTTGCTATAGTTCCTCTGTTTGCTTATTATGTAATATAGACATGGTTCTTCAGTTTCTGCCATGGCCAAATATTCCTGTGTCCATGTGCTGTTATAACTATTTATCTAATTAATATTCACGCTGTTATTATTTCTAACATAAATATTCATGAAGTAAAGGGTTAAGGCGATAGAAGAACTATGCTCCGTTTTTTTTGAAGAATGTATTCAAAGACAAACTATCTGCTATTTCTATTTTGAAGACATTAATTTTCGTCAATATCAACTTACGTAGACCACGGCCGAGGATATCATTACCTTTGTAAACCTTTGTAAACAGTTGGGATCTACGCGAGAAGCCGAGTAGATCCATGTCTCATAAGCATAGTTTTATAAATTATTTATTTAAATAAACAATATATTTCCAGGGGTAAAGGTTTTGAAAACTAGAAAATCTGAAATTGAAACCGAGGATCAACTGCTTTGTGAATCCAGTGCAATGGCCCAGACAGCGATCCAGGGTTTCGGAGGCCCCTGGGAACATCAAACAAATAACTAAGCTAGAATTCCCAGATCCCAGAGAAAGCTTTGTTTGTTTGTATTCGGGTTTATATCACTTTAACATTTATTGCAATCATATCATAACGTGCAGCTAATTACAGAGGGAGGAAAACCTCAGAGGTTTTCCCGTGCATGGAACAAATGACATTGTGATAAATATACAAGTATATAAGGTGTTCTTTCGTTTTGAGAAATACTTATTCCGGTGGTAGTAAGGAACGAACGTAAGCAGTGTTCCAGTCCAATCCGTAATGATTGCTCCCTGGTATATTTTGTTTATTTGGAGTACCTGTTTTATGGTTTATTTAGTCCATGCTATATATTTGTCTGCCATCCTACCTTGAATACCGAAATACAAATTGATTTCATTTAACGCATTCCCTCCTACTGACGCCTTTTGACACCTCTGTAAATGTCATTTTTGAAACCATTGTGATAAATAGAGCATTTGCTCCTATGGAGCAAATGCTCTATTTATCATATTGGTTTCTAAACTATATGAATCCTTTTTTATATAAAATACTCCTTTTCATTAGATTTATTCAAGGAGATTGGGTCTAAAAGTAGTCTGGGAGGGAATGGGTTATATAAAACAAGACCAGAATGTCACACATATCGGGCTCTGATGAGTCGCCGATGTACTCGGTCTATCATCGCATCAAAACTATTTGCAACGGTCATAAAATGTTCTCGTAAATGCTGTCACTCACTGAAAACGATACATCGGTTCATGTTAATACTATTCCCTTTTTTGCACTTGCGAAACAATGCATAATGTAGTCTTCATAGAATCTACAAATGAGTTGTGGAGGCGATAACTGATCGGTTGTCAAGTCTTTGACACACGGATCAGTTACTTTGTTAGAAGGACCTGTTACATATGGCATCTCCTTGTACAGTTGATACAAACTACAAACAACTGTGTGCGTTATGTAAGAGCAATTACACGACATTGTTTGAAAATGTTTGTTTAAATATATGAAATTATTGAATTCTGTGGTGTTGATCTAGGTTTTTACTTTTTAACATTAAACACTCTGATGGGCCATTCCACTTTACATGTAACTGTTTAGCACTCAACGCCAAGGGTAAATAGTAGTTTTATTTTTGTCAGCGAAACACAGAATCTCTGATCATACCTCACTTGAAATAATATTAATTTTATTATCCATTGTCATGAATATGCTTGCACTCTGTCATAACAAAACACGATGGTATAAAAAGAAGATAGTAGTGGTTTGTAATAGCCGACTGCTCGTATATTTTAAAAGAGCAATAGAAGTTGGATTCCCTTTATTGGTGAACATCATATTGTAGAAACTGAAAAAATCCTTGTAGAAAACCAAGTCTTTCCATTAAGCATAAAATGAAATAATACCGAGTTGGGTCCACTTTATTGACAATCAATATATTGTATAGAAAGGTAAATCCTTGAAATAAGAATTTATAACATCGGCAGACCTAGAAAAAACGGCAGATAAACTCTTCTCATGCTGATCGTGTCTCGGCTGGCATTGGCAAGCATATTCGTTCCAGATGCAGGCGCGTAGCTAGCGATACATTTATTTGAAAAGTGAAAACATTACTATGGCCAAAAATAAAATGGAAGGCGACGGGAATACACTGTGATAAACGTTGTCTTGTCATGTAAGCTTTAATACATTTAATCTTATTGACGCCTTTTGACGCATCTGTAAAAGTCATCTTTTGAAACCATTGTGATAAATAGAGCATTTGCTCCTATAGGAGCAAATGCTCTATTTATCACAATGGTTTCAAAACTAGACAATTCTAAATTTTCCCCGGGGGAACGTGTTCCAGGAGCCGTATAGCCACGGTGCGTACATTATATTTGGACTCAGCTACGCTGCTGAGATGAGACGCAGAGTTACTGGGAGATTCATCAGGATCCAAGCTGTGTGTCACTCAGTCAATGCTTTTTCAAAGGTTTGATTGAATCCGAAGTCAGAGAAAAAGTTCAGCAAATTAGAGACCGTGCTATTTTTCAGCACGGGGATGGCTAGTCTTCTTTTGTTTTCAGTGCAAATAAAGCAAATGGTATTAGTTTGTGTATCATTCGCTTCTATGGCACCACTATAAATGGTTTTATGTGTGTAAATAGTGATTAATTTTCTAAAAACAAATACGCAAGATGTTGTTATGGGAGAGACGGGGAAACAGGGCCATACATTGTATCTATTAGATTTGCATCTACGGTAAATATTGGATAATTCGAATAAAATGAGGGTTGTTCGAAAAGTTTCGGGACAAGTGCTGTATTTTTTTAATTTGTTAATATTTTTCTATGAAAGTTTCATAAATGATAGCTGCGACTGTATCCTATTGATTTATTGCCATATTTAAATATTTGCACAAGCAACTCGCGATATATTGTCACCATAGCAACGTCACGTCGACGTGAGCGGGGCACTTTGACGTCACAATGCAAAGACAGTATTACTCAAAGGTAGGGTGTTAAGTCTTTTTAATAATTTGAATTTAAAATATTTCTTACTGTACATGGAATAAAAATACTGTTTGATAAATATAATACAAACATTGTTGCATAGATATTGATGCATATATGCACTCATTATCACGTATCGGGTGCTGTGACGTGATTTGACCAGGGCTGTGAGGAAGAAGCGACCAGAAAATGACGGCAAATTCTACCTGCATCATGACAATGCAACGCCCCATATCGCATCTGCAACAAAGGAAGTACTTGCTGAGAGAGGAATTGACATAATTGCGCACATACCATACTCCCCAGACCTTGCAACGTGCGATTTTTGGTTATTCCCGACAATCAAGTGTGACTTGCGAGGCTGACTTTTCGACGACGTCAATGACCTGCCAATTGTTGTCAGAGAGTGCATTCGAAACATTTCATCAGAAAAAATCAAAAATTGTTTCTCTTCTTTGTTAAATAGGCATCAGAAGTGTATAAAGTATGCTGGGGGAATATTTCGAGAAAATTTGAGTGTTTCAGACCTATATAAAGACAAACCGTTATTGAGTATACCAAGGTACCCAGCTCACGTCGATGTGACGTTGCTATGGTGACAATATATTGCGTCTTACACGCACGTAAGTTTAATTCTGGCAATACATCAATAGGATACAGTCACAGCTATCAATTATGAAAATTTCATAGAAAAATATTAACAAATAAAAAAAAATACAGCACTTGTCCCGAAACTTTTCGAACAACCCTCGTAAGATGTTGTTATAGGATAGATGAAAGAATCAGGATCATATTACATTTTCATCTACAGTGAAAACTCGATAGTTCGAAACTTTAGTAATTAAGAAATCGAGTAGTTATTTAGACAAGTGACTGCTTAATGCAGGATGAATGTCATGCAGAAAGCCCTGCATTAAGCTGCCATCTGTCCTAAATACCGATAATGATACTTGTGTTAGTATTCGAACTACATGTATTGGGATTATACTGTATTTGCATATTTTCGGCGACGTAATGAAATAAAAATGTAACGTCTTTAATATAAATAAACATTGATATAGTGCAGTCTCTGTGTGCATTGTGACTGCAATATGGTGTTTTATTGGGTTTAAAATATATACAATATTTTCGGCGGGGGTGACGGGCGGGGGGGGGTCACTAACACCGTTGGAAAGTTAGTACTGTAGACCCTTTAACCCTTTCGGCACCAAATTTCTATTTGTCGTATGCAATCAAAGTTTCTTAAATCATTCGGTAACATAAGGAAAAGGCCTTGAAAAGGCGGCGTCTGATCTGGGACTGCACTATTTGTCGTGGCGCATTTTTGCGACATTGGCGGTGAAAGGGTTAAAGAGGTAGCACGTAATGCAGCGATTAATTTGAATGTTTCGTGTATATTCTTCATGGCAATTACAGTAGAGCTTCGCTGAAGCGATCACATAATTTATTAACACAGCCGTCTTTAAAAGCAAGTGGTTGCTTAACGCAGGGCAAAAGTAAAGCAGAAAGCTCCCGTGTGAGTTTTCATCAAGTTTTCTGTCCTGCATCAAACAACAACCTGATTTAGAAATTAGAATAAGACTTCCTTTGAATGTTCGTATTAGAAATGTTTGACTGTATAGGTTACGCTTTACTGATACACTGTGGAGTTGTTCATGAGGTGACTTGGAGGTGTGTATAACAATCAGAACACAGACGGAATTGCTACAGTGCAAGTAATATATCATGAGAGAACATTACTTAGTAGATTAGTTCATATTGTCTAAATAGAGACCGATAGAGTAAGTTTTTTTCTGTCTACATGACGGCCCTTATAGTAAGTTTATACTGGGATATAAGTTTTCAATATACGTACCAATGCCCTATGGGATTTTCTCAGGGCAAATGATAGATGAGACAGTGATTATTTGCTTACATATGTCACCTTGATAACTGATCATGTTCGGGCCAAAGAGATGGCATAGAACAAAATCAATAGTTTTGTATGAGACGTACTGAAATATAGACAACGGGTCCCCTTCATTGTGATGGGTCGTGTAGTATACTTGAGACAAAGGTATTGATACACTTGTAAAGTAAAGTACATAGTTATAGTCTACTTTCAGTCCGAATGACCGCTCAGCCGACTGTACATTTACTCCCCTGGTCATTGAGTCATTGGCATACAATATTGAGCACTGCTAACATATGGCGCAATCATGCAGCCGCAGTACCGGCGAGTGACCCTCACAGGTACCCATTTTAACCCCTGGGTGGAGAGGATGTGCGGGTGGGAGACACAGAAAAGCGTCTCTGAAATTTCCGGGTGGGACCGGGATGAAATTGTTTTATTAATCCATTCCCTCATAGGCTATTTTTAAATCCAACTCCTTTGAATAAATGTACCGAAAAGAAGCATTAACTAGAGAAAAGGAAAATTTAGAATTTTGTAGTTTGAAACCATTGTGATAAATACAGCATTTGCTCCTATAGGAGCAAATGCTCTATTTATTACAATGGTTTCAATATGTGATTTTTGCAGAGGCGTAAATAGGCGTAATTATGGAGGAAATGGTTAATTATATTTTAGTGATTGCATTATGATTAATTATAATAAACAATATGTCTGTATTGTATAACTTTCTGTTTTACATAAATGCTACTAAAGATGCTATACTAGCGATATTCCTTTTTAACCCTTTACGCCATAAATACACCTTTCTACGCCTTTGCAAACAAAATAGCCCCGGGTCAGACGACCCCTTTCTCTGCTCTTTTTTGCTTATGATATAATACAGATTGATTCAAGATTCAACAGCTGTCATGACCAAAAACTCCTTTGTCCACTTTCTAATTATAACGAGGTTTGTTTTTGTCACAAAAACAGATGTCTCCCCCTCCCATCCTCTTTCCAATACACAAGTGTAATGTCTAACTCCAAAATCAGGGTCTAATTGTAAGTAATCAGGGGCAATAACTCCAACATTATCAGGGGAGACAATTCAAAAACCCCGAGTACACAACAACACATGCTGGTCAACATTCCTGTGAAGTTTGGTGACTCTAGTACTAGTGGTTTCAGTGATACACAAGACACAAAGTAAAGTTTCTCTTATTTTAAGTCATAGGGGGCAGTAACTCAGGGGGAGACAATTAAAAAACCCAGATGCACAACCACTCATGCTGGTGAACATTCCTGTGAAGTTTGGTGACTCTAGCCCAACTGGTTTCAGAGATACGTGCAGCACAAAGCTTCTCTAATTTTAAGTTATCATATCAGGGGCAATAACTCAAGAATTATCAGGGGGAGACAATTCAAAAAACCCAGGCGCACAAAACTCATGCTGGTCAATATTCCTGTGAAGTTTGGTGACTCTAGCCCTTGTGGTTTTAAAGAAGTGCATGACACAAAATTTCTCTAATTTTAAGTAATCATATCAGGGGAAATAACTCCAAAGTTATCAAGAGGAGACAATTCAAAAATCCCATATGCACAACAACTCATGCTGGTCAACATTTCTGTGAAGTTTGGTGACTCTAGCCCTAGTGGTTTCAGAGATATGCACGACACTAAGTAAAGTTTGTCTAATTTTAAGTCATCAGGGGCAGTAACTCCAAAGTTAACAGGGGAGACAATTAAAAAACCAAGAGCAAAACAACTCATGCTATTGAATAATTCTGTGAAGTTTGGTGACTCTAGCCCTACTGGTTTCAGAGATACACACGACACAATGTTTGTATACATTTAAGTGTTCATATCAGGGGCAATAACTCAAGAATTATCAGGGGGAGACAATTAAAAAAAATTAGGTGCACAACAACTCATGCTGGTGAACATTCCTGTGAAGTTTGGTGACTCTAGTACTAGCGGTTTTAGAGATACGGGCGACACAATTTTTTTCTAATTTTAAGTCATCAGGGGCAATAACTCCAAAGTTATCAGGGGGACACAATTAAAAAACCTCAGGTGCGCAACAACTTATGCTGGTGAACATTCTTGTGAAGTTTGGTGACTCTAGCCCAACTGGTTTCAGAGATACGCGCGACACAAGTTTGTGACGGACAGACAGACAGACGGACGGACCGACCGACAGACAACTCTGGCAAAAACAATATATCTCCCCATAAATGGGGGAGACATAAAAATTAATATAAGTTATGAATATTCATGATATAAAGGGCAAATGACCATTCATGCACGGTATCTACCATTTGATTCCGATGCGACGTTTTTAGACGGGAGCTAAACAAACGTAATCAAGGGGATTCTCGTGTCATCAGATTTTGCTTTAGTGTAGCTTATTTTGGAGCGGGTATCAATTACAGTAAAACCGGTCTAATGTGACCACTTAATGAACAAACATTGCTGTTTTCATAAGCAGGTGGTTGCATAATACAGGACGAAAGTTATGCAGAAAGCTCCTATATGAGCTTTCTGCATAATTTTCGTCCTGCATTAAGCTACCATCTGCCTTTGCCACTGTGAATTATGCCCATTTTCGGTGGTCGCATTAGAGGAGTTTTTACTGTAATATAAATATAATATTATCAACAGACAATTAAACAAAAAAACCTTTATCTTGCTATCCACCATCTGAATTCCATTAGTTGATATCTCGGACCCAGGTGAGAGGCCGAGTAATTCGGCGTCTGTGTCAGTCTTCTAGTTTGTAATTTTGTCGATTAGCAATTTAATTGGCGTCCAGTAGTTGTTGCCCATACATGTATTTAACGATAGTCCATTCAGTATGAAAGGGTATACTTTGCGAGAGAGGATTTTCAATGACAAAAGTGCAGGCTCTTATCAAAGGATTCCGCTGGGAGCCCTCAGCTACGGGTCTACACTTTTGAAAGAGCTAGTATACTCGTTTTCCACATCGCAAAAGCTAACAATATACGTCATTGACGCCCTATCCCCACACTGTCGTTATAGTAAAGAGTCTGCCGTTTATCATGTATTCCGACAGACGACTATGAAGTGTGTGTGTTTTGCACGAATCGTGTTAGGCTAATTTATAAGCGCAGTTTTCGCGTATCATTAAAAGTCGTGCATTTAGGGTTCGTTTAAAACTAGCTGATGTGACAGCTCTAATAATTCAGGTATAATAATTCAGGCATATTTTAAAAAGAAACACGCAAGCAGTTAGAATGTTGATTAATTACTTCATCTTAATCAAAGTCATTTATCCGCCTTACCTGTTCAACATTCATGCAAGAAATAACAAACGTCATGAATATTTATCAGCTGAAATTTTAATGGCATATATAATTATACAGTAGTTATTGTATTGCTAGAAACCGAAGATTCAGATCTATTACAATTTCATAAGCAAACAGAGCAGACCCAAATCATACGGCTCCTATAGGAGCCGTCTGATCTGGGTTTCTCTATTTGCAAATGCGCGAAGAAGGCGTTTATATGAGGGAAAGGAATAAATGAATGTTCAAATGAAATTGACAATGCTCATCATTATAGTTTCCAAATGCAGATAAATCCAAGTACATACGATGTGACCTTTCTAAATAATCCATGACATTATCATCCATCATACTGCTACAATAAACCTCTCTATAACGGCCACTGAATTAAATCAACTATTTTGTGTTAAAGGCAGGTGGCTGTTTAAAGCAGGGTGAAAGTAAAACAGAACGCGTTCTGTTTTACTTTCACCTTGCTTTGAGCATCCACCTGCCCTAAATACCAACTAATAAACACAATTTAGTGGCAGTTATAGAGAGGGTTTACTGTATTTTGTTAACCCTTTACTTGTTCAATATTCAAGCAGGAAATAATCAGATGTCCAGATAAGATGCGTAAATTAAAACATTTTCAAGAAGAACAACTTCTTTATTTCTCCAGCAAACCCTATATTTTGACCACACTTTAGACTCGTCTCTTCCTCAGATGACCCATTGGGGTTCTAGGTCTCTACTGTTTGTAAATACCAGTGTACAGCAGAACATGTATGCATTGAACATAGGAGTCTTAAAAAACATGTGGCTGCTTGCTTAACCCATTACCTCATAGGCTATATATAGATACAACCTCTTTGAATAAATCTACCGAAAAGGAGCATTAACTATTGAAAAGGATTTTTTTTAGAATTTTGTAGTTTGAAACCATTGTGATAAATAGTGCATTTGCTCCTATAGGAGCAAATGCTCTATTTATCACAATGGTTTCACAAAGTGACTTTTACAGAGTCGTCAAAAGTCGTCAATATGAGGGAATGGGTTAATGCAGAACAAAAGTAATGCAGCAAACTCCTATAGGCCCTTTCTGCATTACTTTAGACCTGCTTTAAGGTAACACCTGCCTGATAGATCCACAATTAGTCTTCTTTTTTATGGCCGCTTAAGACATGTTTTTACACTGTATTCGCCTCCCGCGTCCAAAGGGTTAAACTGCCAGCTAACTAACCAGGTCAACGGTGTATCGCAAAATGGGTGTTCCGTCATGTACAATTACAAATCAGTTCTATTTCCCAACTGTTCTTCCCTTTTAAATTCAAAAGTATTCTCAAAATGTGAAAACGATTAGCTATAGATGATATGTCGAATTACATGTACTGTCCAAACTCTTTGCAATTTAACCACAGAGTGTAGTAAACATATAGTATCTACAGACCTTCGATGTTAAATGAAAAACGAACCGAATTATTGTTTGCCAGTCTTATAATATTCATAATAAAATGGAACCTTTCTAAGTCTAACGAGTTTAACTGCACCTCATATTGCTTACAATTATATGAAAATATTAACACAATATCTCATTATGATATGAATAATAAAGTTGCAACTTTGAAGACTATATTCAAAAGGAAGTCGTAGAATAACATTATTATGATTTTCGCCTTTGACGCCTCTGCAAAAGTCATTTTAAAACCGTTGTGATAAATAGAGCATTTTCTCCATAGACGCGAGTGCTCTATTGATCATAATGGTTTCAAAACTACGTAATTCTAATAGTTTCCCTTTCGATAGTAAATGACCCTTTTCGGTAGATTTATTCAAAAGGACAGGTCTAAAATAGCATATGGGGGAAAGGGTTAAAATAAAATAAGACAAGAGTTGAAGTTCATGCATTACATGCAAAACTCAGCGACTTGCACGTAATGAAAAACTGTCCCATTAATCTCCATTAGACTTTAATGTGTTTTGTCAGTATCTGTTTTCATGTTAATACACTCATACATAAAACAGTTGTTATCATAGTGAAATAAAATCGAAAACATACGATATCAACTTTTGCAAGAATCCTAAACAGTTAACCCATCTGCTCCCACGATCCCATATATGGGACGTAGGCAAACAGTGTAGAATCTGATCCGACGCCGCAAAATGCGGCGTCGGCTCAGAGTCTACACTGTTTGCTGATAGGAAATTCAATATAAAACAAAACAAAAATGAAAATTTAGAACATACATCCCTCACATAAAAAATAGACTAATCCAACATATAAGCATGGAAGAATCCACTGGGAGCAAATGGGTAAAGTCAAACCAACATGTCTCTGTACAACATCAAGTAATAAGAGCAACACTTGAAACATGAAGAACGAACCAAACCCATGAACATATCTTTTTATTCATATCGTATAAATAGTATTTCACAGAAAATATATGATGAGTAGGATTCATTCAATATAAAAGTGTAAGAATATCTTATAAGACTAGCAAATTACGAAACACATCTTAAAGGTTGTTGAACATTAATAGTATGCTACATTTATATAGCGCTCTTTTCACACTGGATATGTGCGTACAAAAGCACTTAATTACTGAACATGGTATTAGTGGCTCGGAACTGCATCTTTAACCCATTACCTTATGGGCTATTTTAGATACAACCTCTTTGAATAAATCTACCGAAAAGGAGCATTAACTAGAGAAAAGGAAAATTTTAGAATTTTGTAGTTTGAAACAATTGTGATAAATAGAGCATTTGCAAAGTGACTTTTACAGAGTCGTCTAAAGTCGTCAATATGAGGGAATGGGTAAAGTCTTTACTCCATGGATATTCATGTAAGAAATAATGATATCATGAATATTAAATAGATATTAATTGTTATAATAGTGTATGGACACATGAATATTTTGGTCATGGCATGCACTATGTAATCATATCTATATTATATCATAAGCAAACACAGCTGATCCTGTTCAGACGACCTCCTAAAGGGGTCTTCTAATCTTGGTCTTCTCTGTTTGCAAAGGCATATAAACGCGTAATAATGGAGTAAAGGGAAATTTGATAAATGCATTTAATATATACAAAAACTGAAGAGATAATTTTTATTCTATATATTTATAACATATGTATCAGTTAGTTGGTATCTATATGGTATATTTGTGCCAGGCAATGTTTTGTGACATATTTCCAACATTTTATAAGAGAATGTTTCAAACGTTGGTTGGTTAGTGAATGTATTTTGCTACAATAAAAAGGTATTACAGTAATTAAATAATTATTTTGCATCAGCCTTGCTGAAAATAGTAGTTCCAATGGAAAGTTATTCTGTATTTATTCATGTAAATTGCGCAATTTACCTTTCTTAACTTAATGACATTTCCATGGTCATGTAGATGTAAACAGGGGTTAAAACATCCCTATCTCTCTTGGGAATCGATCTGCGGTCATTTGGGTTCGGGATCCAATCACATAACCATTAGGTCATCAAATTGATTTAATTTCAAACATGTTTGATATTGCTTGCCTGCCTAGGAGTATTGTTTCATTAAAATTATACCTTCACGTTACTACAATCAAGTGTTCATTTTGAACTGCCTGAACAAATAATTCTTATAAAATCACAAACAAATCATAAAGATAATGATGTGACATTATTAGCTCATGAATGACTATATTACATATTTGCACTACAGAAAAATAAAAGGCGTTAATTAAAAACGATTGATAGACTAGCTCCAGCTCAATGGTATTGACACGATAGCAATCAAAAGGCGTGTAACATCACATGTAAAAGTCATTAAACAATTTCTAATTACAACACGATAATACAAATGCAGTAGAACCCGTCTTAACCCTTTCCCTTATGCAAGCGCATTTTCGCGCATCTGCAAACGTAGTAGACCCAGATCACAAACAGGAAATAGATGGACAACGGACCTGAAAAGTGGAGACACTCACTATGATGATGCTTCAGACCAAATATCAAATCATTCCACCTTACACAAGCCAGGAAATCCTTTACGAAAATTTCGTATGTTCGGACGTACGGGCGGACGGACGGGACGGACAAGGGTAAAACTTAATGCCCCGCCGCCTAAAACCCTGGTCAGAATTACTTTAACCCTTTCCATGTTCTACATTTATTACAAATTTCAATACGTACTGAATATTCGTGGACAAAATAGTTATAATGAAATATGCAAGCCAGAACAGTGTAGCCAATTTTAGAAACAGATTTATCAAACAGCGCAGACCCTGATCAGACGGCTTCAATGTAGGGGCCATCTGATCTGGGTCTACTCTGTTTGCAAATGCATTAAAATACGTTTATATGAGGGCAAGATTTAAGCATTTCCCATATTATTTAAGGAAAATCCGTCTAGATCTTATTTTGGTACCCATATATGTTTTCATTGTGTGTGTGTGGGGGGGGGGGGATAGCAAACAAAATGTTTGATGATATAAGCCATTGACATCGATGGGTTCAGCAAATTGTGCAGACCATGATCAGAGGGCTTCTTTAGTGGCCCTTATATCTGGGTCCACACTGTTTGCCTATATTCATTTTAACGGTCATTAAGCACCAATAAGTTATTAATAAATTTCATAGACACGCTACACATCAATGCTATCATTGCAATGCAATAGTCAATATTTCATTAAATATCAATCCTATTGTAAAAATCTAATACATTGTTAATCATTTTCTAAGAAAACCTTTATTAACAATACACCAGAAAAATACTTTTAAAAAAACATAAAATAGGACTTTCATATAGTGGCACCTGCGGCAGTTTTATGCTAACGCGTTTGTTTTCTTTTAAAAGTGGATCCTCAGTATCTGGTCATGTCTGTTTTTTAGTTTAAGAGATGGTAATTCCATGATACACAATCAATAAGTATCCAGTGTATTTATTTACTATACGACTAGTAAAAGTATTTTACAACCTTTTTTTGACTTGTCTCATTACAACATGTTTTAATTACAATACAGTAAAACCTCTCAATGACGGCCACAAAATTACATCAAATATTTTGTATTAATTGCAGGTGGCAGCTAAATGCAAGTTGAAAGTAAAACAGAACGCTCATATAGGAGCGTTCTGTTTTACTCTCACCCCTTGCTTTAAGGAGCCACCTGTCCTAAATACCAGCTTATTAACTCAATTAACTGGCCGTTATAGAGAGGTTTTACTGTACGTAACATTATTGATACACACACCTCCCATGTGTCGATCCCATAAGGGATACCACCTTAATTGATGGCGTCAATTTGGCACGTAACATTGCTACGAGCATTAGGTTTGGAAACAATTGAATGTTTATACCGGAATATAGTCATGGGTATTGCAATGATACGGTAGTTAAGTATATGATTTATAAACCAAACCCTTCATTGAACAGGCGGTCATATGCATCCACACAATGAGTTGAATCGCTGAGAGAAAGCCTCATAAGAATATAATGAGTGTGTGTGTGTACCTCGATTACATTCTAATAATGAAAGAAGCTGACTTTATAAATACAAATTCCTCTTACCTTAACTGCTATATTTCCACCAAGTAGTGCATGCATGTCATATTTGTTTCTTGAGAAGACTTCTACAAATGAAACATATGTGCCGTAGACGTGATTTGGGACCAATTTGTTCAATGATTAACAAGAGTTCAGACACGTATGCGTGACTAGTAACGTATGCAAAGGTACAACACGAACTATGTATGTCTGAACTTTTATTCAATTATTAAACATAACGGACACCATTCATGCAATCATCAAAGGCTGGCTTTAAAATAAATAAAGACAGGGGAATCTATTTCGTGGTCTGATATGTAAGTATTAAAAATTGGTAATATTTGTATGATTTATTGCATCAGTCTTGTCCACTGAAAAACTTGTTTTCGTACACTAGTATGTAAATTATGAAAATAGCATCTTGTAGAATATATT
The DNA here is from genome assembly GCA_963576725.1 of Azorinus chamasolen. NCBI lineage: Eukaryota > Metazoa > Mollusca > Bivalvia > Cardiida > Solecurtidae > Azorinus > Azorinus chamasolen. The sequence continues at coordinate 87,004,642 of OY755235.1, read as the reverse complement.
ATTACAGCCTTTATGACATGCACGATAATCTCTATGAATGATCTGAATTAAAGAAAAGTAGTCCAGAGTAAGAGTCTAAGAAAGTGTGTGCTTTTAAGAAAACAAATATTGAATTTACTAAGCAAGTTTATTGAATTAAACATACACATAAGCAGTGCAGATGAGTTGTAACGTTTCATAAAAAACCGCGAAATTATTTACATGTCCTATGTATTCTTCATAGAACAGTTTACTAGAATGTATATATAACAAGGTATAAAAGTTGTGACTCGACTGGGACTCGAACACAGTGCCTCTGGCTTATCATTCCAACACTCTACCGACAGGGCTACCAAGTGACACAGTAAAGCCTATCAACTGATTCACCACAATTTCTATCCGGCTACATATACATGCCACCTTTATTCCATTAACGAATTTATTTGAACACACAGTAAACCGCTCTAAACGACCACAAACAAATATCTTAGTCTGGGTCTTAATGGCAGATTTGTAGCTCAATGCAGGACAGAAATTAAGCAAAAAGCTCTAGAGCATTCAGCAAACACCTACATTAAAGACATATGTTATTCATACAGTGGTCGCATTAGAGCGGATGTACAGTATACCTGCAAAACCCAAATATACCCATATAAACCAATGTTATTACATACTCATTATATCTGTGATTTACACATTTACGGTAAAATATAGAAAAGTGCCAAAAACAGTATATGCGACAGAGTGATAATATCTGCAACAGGGAGTGTTATATTGCAATATAACATATTTAACGGGTTAAATACATACAGTACAAAAGGATCATAACTATTATATTCAGCATGAAACGCATATTAATTTATACTAGCGTGAAAGTGTTAACACTAGTTATTAATATTTTCTGTTTGCATAGGTAAAGCGAAAACCAAACTGTGAAACGAATTGTTTAATCACTATATGGGAGTGCATTAAGTCTCAAAATATACATTATAAAGCCACATTCATTTGCAAAAATAGCTGATAACTCTGCGCTAATAGTTAATGCTTGTAAAAGGAATTATAGTGCAAAATAGATTATTCGAACACGCAAATATGATCTGTAACAAAAGTGGCAGCTGGCTTACTGTATAGTGAAAGTCATACAGACATCTCCACTGAAATACTCGGCATTTCATCTGGATTAAGATTGTTTGTAAATGTTACTCAGGAAGTTTTTTCATATTTTTGCACTATATAACAAACAAATTTCGAACAAAACAATACCGGACAGAGCACAATCAAGACAAAATAAGAAGTGTCGCTTTCTAATAAAGTACAAAATCCTGAAGCAAACACGTGTTATTTTTACTAAAGCTTTCAATGTACAATTTGCCATAGGCAATACAGTAACGGCAGCGACTTTCGTAAATTATTTGTATTTAGTAAACACTGTTGACCAGATCAGATGCTGCATTGCGTCTAAGCAAGGTCAAAATGGTTTGTAGCTGAAGTGGACAGAGCAATCCACTAAGTGAAAACACTTGCTAGATATATATCATAAGACATGTCTAACTCGGAGGTTGGAACCAATCCACTTTTCGTGTTGAGTTTCAGCAAAAGAACAAATATGTCTTTGACAATGCAATGATTTATATACATGTAGCACATAAAGCAAGCCCTGTTTAGAGGGCTCCTTTAGGATCTCTCTGATTTACGTCTACGTAGCTGTTGAACCACATGAATAGGACGACAAGCGTTTATGGGATGAATACAGCGGTTGATCTTGATCAACATTATTTGCGTTGTCCAAAGATTTGACTTCAAACAATTGGAATGGAGCGTTTTGTAATTGCACAATCGAGCAAATTCCATTGACCTTTAAATGTGTGATTGATGTACAAATGTCGGAAAGGAAGTGCAGACAAACTTATCATTAGCCCGAATGTCTGAGAACAGCATTATCTTTCGGAAGATGGAATAGTTCGTCTCGTAAACTAATCAATCAGAAACAGGACGATCTTAAAAAGCATGTAGGTGAAAAACCTTGCATATTGCACTTTCACAACGAGAGTTTCATATGGACAATTAACCCTATAGTAGATATCTTAACATTAAGTATGAAAAGCACATTGTCGTAAAACATGTTTAAATCAATTCTAAAATTAGATTTTCCTCAAATGCGTTCAAAACAACACCAGTTTGAATCCTGATGAGTTATTTGAATTCCAACTGTGTGCATGTCATTACAAATATGCATGTTATGTTATTCAGAGCATGTTAAAGGAATGATATATCGAGTGTTTGTCTGGGTTGCAAAATTATTTTGGGTTGCAATTCATAAGAATGGTAAGCATGATATTGCAGTCAGTGAAGGCATTCTAACTGATACATGCACACGCGATATCTACTTCTACAAAGAAAACTGTTTGTTTTTCAATGTATATATCATTCTGAAGAGAAATCTATGATGTGAAGTAATAACAATATCACCATATTCAGCAAAGAATTTACAGACATCTAATTGAATTAGATACACGATTTCTATTGTTTAATATATGTCATAATTCCTTCCTTCATTTTCCTCGGAAATCTGATGATGTTGTAATACCTGCTAAACATGAATCGGTAGATATTATTTTCCAATTATTTCACTTTTAAATGATGATTTATATATCTATGATGAGATTGCAATGACACCACGAAATAGGTAAAATTCGTTGCCATAAATGTCTTAGTCGCGCTTTATAGGACAAGAATTATTGTGTACTGAATATGACTATTTCTTCTGAACATAATGAAATTCTACTTTTGCCTTAAATATTTTCACCAATACCCACATGAATAATCATATAACCCTTTTAGTTTTGTTCTCGGCAAACAAAATCAGTGGCGCGTAAATCTGACATGACCTATATAATCAACAGCCAGTTTTCTGCCCTTGAATGTAAGGCCGAGACGAAAAATAGAGAGCAAAACATTTTGTAAGTATATTAGTATATTTTCTCAAATTTACAACTTAATGCAGGACTGGTCTAAAATAATGCTGACATCTCCTTTAGGAGCTTTCAGCATTACTTTCGACATGTACCGTTATTAAGCTTTTAGATTTGTTTCTAGATATGTGTTGTGGTACACTTTTGAACAAGTATGTATTGTAAATTTTGGAGGGATCGAACTTTTACTTCGAGTTATTCAAAAATTCGAGTTATTCAAGTTCGAAATATCGAAGTTCAACTGTTTATACATTTAGCATCTTCCATCGTTATCGATCGTTATCAAACGTTGTTACAAACAACCCTTCTCTGCCAAAAGTATGCTGATCTGCTATTGGTTTTACCTTCATCGGAATCGTTGAAGCTTTTAAGAAACTATTGACCGAGTGTCAAATTGCTTTGATCCTGATGAAACACCGATTTACTCAGCGTCTCATCTGGATCGTAGCTGTTTGCAAAAATGCCAGATAAGTCTGGCTTAGCAAAATTTGAAAACCACCTGCCTAAGGAAAGCAATGTGCTGCACGTATTTGCTGGACGGAAATTAGAATTATGTTCCACGTTTAATTACATTAAGAAGGAGACAATTAACTAAGTTCTTAGTGGTTATGTCTACTGTTTTACAACAAGGAAATCTCACCAAGGACCTATATAAATCAAACTAACTCCTTGAATACTCGAAACGAAAGGAGAATACTTTGTCAAAGAAGGAGAATAACCAATACTGACAGTTCATCGCCACAACAGCTTAAAGGTAGAAACTTCTCTCACAAAAACAATAATAAAAGAGGGAAAAGAAGTTTTCAGAGACACACTAAAATAGCTTTTTAAGATCTAATTAAATGAAAAACTTCAACTGAATATAAAACATCATTTGCATATTTAATGCTCATCCACAACCTGTCTAGTGACTTGTTACCAGGCATTTCATTAACTCGAACACCGAATACAGCTATATGAAAATTGGAGAAACATATATTTCCACGCATTTTTCAGTGATATTCCATTCAATAATTAACTCTTTCGCTGCCAATATCGCGTTTTTGATTACCGATTCAAGCAGTTTGAATCCAGATGAAACGCGGCTTAACTTTGCACCTCATCATGATCAGGACGGTTTGTTTCTTTGACTGTTTTTGACGACAAAGCTTGCAAATGAAAACTTTCGTTCACCTCATTCTGGTTCACAGAGATATTAAAACGCTTTTTATGACCCATTAGTTCGTGGTTCATGTTACTGGTAACTCAGATTACTTAAATTATATGCATCAACGAAAAACATCCGACACGTTTTAGGAATATTTAGCGCTAAATCATCGATTATGTAAAAACACAATAGTTTAATTGCTGTATTTGTTCAATTGTTATTGCCTGAACGTATAAATTGTCCCACTGTATCAAACTTCTGTATACAGTAAAATATCGATAATTTGATATATTGGTATAGAAGAATTAAGACCCTTTAAAGGAAGGTGGTAGCTTAATGCAGGATGAAAGGCATACTGGAAGATCCTAGACGAGCTTCCTGAATGACTTTCACCCTGCATTAAGCTGCAATCTGTCTTAACAAGCAAATTCATAGAATTGATATCCCCTGCCAAAGGTATTACCTAATAAAACGGCAAACAATGTAGGGGGATAATCGATTTAAAACATGAGGGCTATGATAGCCCTGTATCGCTCAACCAGAATTTACTTGCCTTTGATACATACCAATACCTTAAATAGATATTTTGACCAACTTTATGAATATTTGGCCAACTTACTGCTTTCTACGACAATCTTTAATAATTGTGTACAAGTTTTCATACTGAATGAGCCACAACAAGGGCAAATGTACCTTATTGTATTACAAAAAGTATAGACCTAGACTGGCTGCCGTATCTCCGACGTGGCATATGATCCAGTCTTACTACTTTTTACATTAGTTGTAGTTTTTATATACCATACAGTTTATTCTGATACAGTGAATCATTACATATCAGATTGGATGTTGCATTGGTGACGTGGATGCTGGTCTATATCTGAACTGGTTGAATTATAAGGCCTTTGTTTATCTTGACACTGCTTGAATATGAAAGCTTTATAAAGCATATTCAAGTACTTAATGCAAAACAGTATTGAATGCAATGGAGTATCCCTCTGCTTTCAGCAGGGGGTAAGGGCAATAAATATATGATGTCTGTGTATCAAAGGGGAACAACATGGGAACGATGCCATGGCGATAACAAATATTCATGTTGAGTTTCATTGAATTTTGTTAATCCGTTACAGAGATATAGAATTGGACGGAAAATATATATGATATTTGAGTATCAAAGGGCAATAACTTCTAAATATTACAAGTGACTTGGAAAATTATAAATGGGAATGATGCCCCAGTGATAACAAATATTATTTTGAGTTTCATTGAAATATGTCAATCTGTTATAGAGATATGGCATCTGACGGAAAAAAGTCATTTTTGCGTATAAAAGGGTTATAACTCCTAAATATCGCAAGCGATCTGGAAAAATAATACATGGGAACGATGCCCCAGTTATAACAAATATTCATATCGAGTTTCATTGAATTCTATCTATCCGTTACAGAGATATGGCATCGGACAGGGAATAAATGTCATTTTTGCGTATAAAAGGGCAATAGCTCCTTAATGCCACACGTGATCTGGAAAATAATACATAGAAATGATGCCCCAGTAATAACAAATATTCATGTCGAGTTTCATTGAATTCTGTCATTTCTGCGTATAAAAGAGCAATAACTCCTAAATGACACAAGTGGTCTGAAAAAGTAATACATGGGAACGATGCCCCAGTGATAACAAATATTCATGTTGAGTTTCATTGAATTCTGTCAATCCGTTACAGAGATATGGCATCGGACGGAAACCGGACGGACGGTTGGACAGAAAGGCGGAAAGATGGAAGGACGGCCGGACGGACAGACCCAAAACAGTATCCCTCTGCCTTTGGCAGGGGATAAAAATTGACAATGCTACACACCGTCATCTGTTGCTCTGTTGTCATGTTAAATACGACGTTTTATTTTAAATCTCACTAAATATTAACAAAAATCACGTAGACTGAATGTATGCAGATTTGTCTAGATGTGGAATGTTTCCTTGTGCTCCCCGTGTAAACAGTGTGGTTTCTTTATTCACCACTGAAAATAAAGCTCAGAGAATATTAATAAGAGAAATACCCAGCAAAATGAAAATTAATAGATTGACCGATCAACTGCTAGCATTAACACTTTCAGTGCGGTAAACTAGTCACTAATGTCCTATGCAAACAGTGTAGACCAAGATCAGATGGCCTGTACTGTTTGCCCTGTTTCACTTCTCTTAACGCTTGACTCAATAAACTCGTCTTTCTTCGCCTTTGCAAACAGAGTAGACACATACCAGACGGCTCCTATAGGAGCCGTCTGGTCAGGGTTTACTCTGTTTGCTTATAAAATAACATAGATATGTTTTATCAGTTTCTGTTTATGTGTCATATTATAAAATATTCTATTTAATATTCATGATGTCATTAATTCTTATGTGTATCATAGGGTAAAGGGTTAAACAGTATCCCCAGCAAACTTGACCGGTTAGAAATGTCAGCGTTGAAGGAGTTCAAGTGTAAAGACATTTATTTATACACGTATCTCTAGTAACAGGGGAATAACAGGGACATGCAATAGATCCGTATCGCGTCCGACTTCGTTTAATTTACATTTCGAAATTATATCCTGGCGATAAAATCACTGATCTTGAGAAATGATTAACAACATATTACATATTGATTATCTTAGTAATGTATCGCACTCAAATGGCTTAAATAGAATTTAGAATCAATCCTTTCCTCATGAGGTGTCCACTTAATTTTTTTGACCATTTATTTGCTGGAACATGCCTTGGAATATGAATAATACAAAATAGGTCTCTCTTTGACATTTAATTGGGTCAAATATTTCAGATAATGTTAAACATTTAAAAAGCATCTGGGTTTTTTTCCAGCCCTACTTAAATCAAAACAGTAAAAATTATGAATTCTATGTTAGTTGTTTTTAACCGGCATATCACATATTTGGAGTATTTCTGATACACAAATTGATATGACATATAACGCTGCGTACCAAAATACTAAAATCCTCATTTCTCCACCAAACCCTAAACTGTGATCTCTTCGAGACGATTCTTAAGAGTGATCACAGCAAAGGGTTTGGTGGAGAAATAAAGGAGCCATGCTTGAAAATGTTTATATTTACGCATCTTATCTGGAGCTCTATGGCATTATGAAAATAAATCGAAATATAACAGAGTTGTAACCAACTGGCATACACCTTAATAAAGTCAACCATCACAATTCATGTCGGAATAAATCCTACACTTACAATTGCTTTTGGACTGTGTGTGCAGTTTCCTGCACGATGCGTTTTTAAAACATCCAACATGTGTCTACATTTTGTGATATTGAATCGTGTGAAGATCAAATGACATTTTTGGTAAACTGTGGTGTTTGGAAAATATTATATTGAACGTTGTTCATCAGGTAAAGGATTAACCCATTTGCGCCCAGTGGATTCTTCTATGCTTATATATTGGATTAGTCGATTTTTTATCAAATGGATGCCAGGTCTAAATTTTCATTTTAGTTTTGTTTTATATTGATTTCCTACCAGCAAACAGTGTATACTCTGATCAGACGACGCATCATGCAGAGTCTACACTGTTTGCCTATGTCCCATAGATGGGATCGTGGGAGCAAATAGGCTAAAGTACATTTCCATTGTTAACATGTGTGTTAAAGAATAATTGAAAGAACTTACAAGACAGTTTTATGATACCATCGATAAACGTACAACCTTCGGTTGGTTTATTTCTTAGTAGCGATGTAATGAATCAACCGGGAAATCCGTATATCGCGATTTAAGCTTCTTACAATGTTAAAGTAATGTAATAAGCAAACCCATTTCCGTCCGTAATCACTACTGAAGCCTGATATGATAACGGAAATCAAGGGTGATCTCACTACTGCGTTCTGATGTTCCTACATACAGTAGAAACTCGATTACTCGAACACTACAATGCGTTTCATTATTGATATTTAAGACAGGTGACAGCCCATTGCAGGGTGAAAGTCATGCAGAAAGCTCCTAGAGGATCTTAGTTCATGACTTCTACTCTGCATTAAGCAGCCACCTGTCAAAAAGTGTTTCAATTCTTCCATATTAATATATCGAACTATCGAGGTTTAGCAGTATAATACAACATGCACAAGAAAGTGTGTTAACATATATAGGCTGCATTATATAATTGAATTTCCCAAGCTTCAATGATGGGTCAAATACAGGAACTTTCTTCATTTCTTTCGTCCTGCATTAAGCATTTCCCGCTTTTAGAGAACAATGTCTATGCATTAAATGATTGCTTTAGAGGGGTTATGATGTGCAGGATTTATAAATTGTGTTGGATTTTAATCATATATACAGAGGTCCAGATAAGATGCGTACATTTAAACATTTTCAAGAATAGCTTCCTAATTTCTCTACCAAAGCCTATACTGTGACCACTCTTTAGAATCGTCTCTTCGAGACGATTCTAAAGAGTGGTCACAGTATAGGCTTTGGTGGAGAAATGACTATTTTGATATTTGTGTACGCACCTTTATCTGTAGCTCTGTGAATATATATATATTTCTGTAGATCTAAAACATATCCCTTTTTGCGGATTCGAAATAATTCAACAAACTAAGCATAGACACATCCACGTCACTAAGTGAATTGCTTATAGGTTAAAGATCACGGACACGGGGCTAAATTTTGCATTTGTTTAATATGAGGCTGACGGACTGTGTAAAATATTCATGTGAAGATAAAGGTCAAATATCAATGCTGTACAAGTTAGTATTACATTTCACACAATAATGTCACTAAGACAGGCGTTTTAAGAGATACCATGCCAATAATAGCTGCTTCTTTCTCTGGAAAGATCCAAAACACACATCCAAACTCAAACTATACTTTTTAAAAGAAATGTTTTTCTAACAGTTTTCTTTAACCCCTTTCCCACATACAAACACTTTTTTCATGCGAACAGATTAGAGCCAGATCACACGGATCCTGTCGGAACTGACTGATCAGGTTCTGATCTGTTTGCTTACAACATTATAGTATACATATGACAATGCCGTTTCTTTTTCTTCATATATCAAATACAGTAAAACCTCTCTAATGCGACAACCAAAAGGGGGCATAATTCGCAGTGGCAAAGGCAGGTGGTAGCTTAATGCAGGACGAAAGTTATGCAGAAATAGGAGCTTTCTGCATAACTTTCGTCCTGCATTAAGCAACCACCTGCTAATGAAGACAGACAAGTTTGTTCATCAAGTGGTCGCATTACTGAGGGGTTTTACTGTAGATACTTGTGATGTAGTATGTCCTATATGAACATTCAACATGGAAATGGTGAACTAATTATCAAAACACAGAAAAAAATCCATTTTCTTCACCAACTGATTGTATTGTTAATTACTGTAACGATCTATATCACAGGACTTTTATTTCGAACGTAAGGCAAAACCATCACCATGACACGTAAAGTAATCGTGAAGTCGTAAAATCCGTCATCAAATTAATTTGTCCAGCTAATTGGCAGCTACGTATCAACTCATCTTCTTTATAAATAGTATATGGATTTACGTATTTTTTCACTCTGTGTCCACCCCTTTTAATGGTGTAACCGAAGCCGAAACTTCCATCGATTAACAAAAGTGTTATGTTTTCTCACTAATAGCAAGTCTATTTATTTAACTCTTATCGACCTAACTGGCAATTTCAAACGTTCAATGTCGAGTAACGTGTTGTCTCATCAGGTCCTAACTTGTTTGACACACGGTCAGTAGTATATTTTCCAAAACATTATACAAATCGGGCTTAAAGACGATTTCTGTAGTAAGTTCTGCGCAGCTTTTTGCGCAGAATACTCTCTACAAAGGAAACAAGCGTACCTGTATTCTGGATAACGCAATTTTCGGACAAATGATTTCGGCCAGCATTTATAAAAATTTAATCATGTCTCAATGTGATCGGCTGATGTCCATCGTCTGTCGGCGTGCGTCGTCCGTTGTCGGTAGTCAACAATTTGAACATTTAAAAATATTCTCTTCTGAATATACAGGGTTCTCAGCTTTCACATTTGGTACATAACATCATCTATAGGTTCTCTACAAAGGATATACAAATTATGCCCCTGTGGTCAAAATTGGCCCCACCCAGGGGTGCCTTGTTTTCTATAGAAACATGTAGTAAATCTTTGAAAATCTTTGAAAATTCTCAGCTTTCATATAGCATCATGTTCAGGTCGTCTAAAAAGTTACATAAATTATGCACCTGTGGTTAAAATTGGGCCCATCCCAAGGTTGGCCAGTTTTCAATAGAAACATATAGTGAAGACTGAAAATCGTCTCTAAAAATGGAAGGTTCTCAGCTTTCACATTTGGCATACAGCATCATTTTCAGGTCCTCTACACAAGTTATATAAATTATACCCAAGGGGTCAAAATTGGCCCGCCCCAGGGGTAACCAGTTTCTATAGAAACATCTGGTGAAACATTTGAAAATCTCCTCCTCTAATTGTCCGGTGAGCGATATCAGGGTCATCATGGTCCTCTTGTTTTAGATATTGTCACTGTTTCAGCTGTTTTGGTAGGGGTTACCTAATGCTTATTCCCATCAAATTATTCTGAAATCAGACCATTGGTATTGGAGAAGAGGAGATTTTGTGATGTTTTCTATATCTATAAGGAAAACAGGTCTGTCCCCGAGCAGCCATGTTTTTAGATGGTTTTAATTATTTTGGTAGATAGTCACCTAATGATTACTCCCATCAAATTAGTTTTAAAGCTGACCATCGGTTTTAATTTGGAGAAGGGATTTATAGATTTGTCTTTTTGTTGCCATGGCAACCAGAGTTCTATATGGATCCAACTCATTTTAGCTATTTTAGTAGGGAGTTACCTAATGATTACTTTCACTAAATTATTCTGAAATCAGACCATTAGTTTTGGAGAAACGATTTGAAGGTTTTGCTATGTTATCTATGTATACATAATATATACGAGGAAAACAGGCCCCGCCCCCTAGCGGCCATGTTGTTTTAGATATTGTCATGATTTTAGCTATTTCAGTAAACAGTCACCTAATGATTATTTCCATAGAATTATTTTTAAATCTGACCATTGGTTTTAGAGAAGAAGAGATTTAAAGATTTGTTTTGGTTGCCATGGCAACCAGATTTCTACATGGAGCCAAACCGTTTTAGCTATTTTGACAGAGGATCACCCAATGACCATCCTTGGAAACTGCCTGTAATTTAAAACCAGAAATGGTGTCAAAGCCACCTGATGCACGCCTGTTTAAAAGTTCATTCTAAAAAGTGTCATATAATTTCCAATTTAAACTTAACTGCATCAATATCAGAACCAAAATGCAAACAAATACCAATTTTCAGTATCTTAAAAAGATTATTAAAAAAGAAAGACACATACCAAGTATGGAAGCCCTAGGTCTATTGGTTCCGATGTGATAGGCAGTTAAAGATTTTTGTAAAAGTAGGTTAACGGTGAAGGTCAGGTTATACTAAGTATAGAATCCCTTTGCCCATCTTGTCCAATATTATTGGTATTTAAAGATTATTGCAAAAGTAGGTCAAATGTCAAGGTCCAGGTCACATGGTATGGTTGAAAGTCTTAAGACAGGAAAGATACATACCAAGTATGGAAGCCCTAAGCCTATTGGTCCCAGTGTTATATGCATTTAAAGACTTGCAAAAGTAGGTCAAAGGTTTAGGTCAATGTCAGAAGGGCAAATATGTTGGCATGGTCATACCGAGTATGAAAGCCCTAGGTTTATCGATTGCAATGTTAAAGGCACTTAAATATTTTTGCAAAAGTACGTCAAAGGTCATGGTCATATGGTAACAAACATTGGTAAGTTTGAAAAAGTCACAAGACAGATGCATACCAATTATGGAAGTATATACATTTTAAGAATTTTGCAAAAGTAGGTCAAAGGTGAAGGTCAAGGTCAGAAAGGCAAACATGTTGGAATGGTCATACAAAGTATGGAAGCCCTGGACAATTGAATTTTTTGCGAAAGTAGGTCAAAAGTCAAAGTCAATATCACATAGTTAAAACAATGGTATGGTTGGAAAAGGCTTAAGACAATAAAATCTGAAGGGTGGTGATCCCCCGAAAGCAAAAATTGCAACACAAAAAGAGAAAATTGCAGACTCGGTTTTATTGAGTCTGTTCATGAGCAGTAATTGAAAGTGCAACACTGCTCACGCCCTCTAGCACCGGCTTAAGCGGTATTCAATTTTCAGAACAAGAAGTACTGAAAGTCATGATCTCGAAGGATCAGAAGGTATAACAACACTGAAAATGAAGTACTTGAAGTTACACTACAAGTATAGAAGCCCTTGATCTACTGGTTCAAATTGTATAGGCATTTAAGGAATTTTGCAGAAGTAGGCCAAAGGTCAAACAAACATGGCAAAAGCATTGATAGTGTTGGAAAGGTCCATACCAAATATGAAAGTCCTTGGTCCATTGGTTCAAATGATATAGTCATTTAAAGTTTTTGCAAAAGTAGGTCAAAGCTCACGGTCAAGGTCAGAAGGGCAAAAAATGTTGGCATGTTCAAAAATAGTATAGAAGCCCAAGGCCTATTGGGTCCAATAATATAGGCATATCAAGTACACGGAGCAAGTTTAGTGAAAATTGGACCATTCATTGAGGATATATTGCATGGAAACCAATCAGCTAATCAGATTGCAGCAGCTTAAGTGAAAATGCCCGTAGTTTTCCGAAAAATGCGCAGAAATTGTCGAAGACAAACCCCATGCGAGTAATTTGGATATCAAGTACACTGAGCAAGTTTGGTGAAAATTGGACCATTCCCTGAGGAGATATTGCGTGGAAACCAATTGGCTAATCAGTTTGCCGAAGCCAAAGTTAAAAAATGCCCGTAATTTACCCAAATATGCCCGGAAATTGCCGAACACAAAACCCATGCGAGGTACTTGAATATTAAGAACACTGGGCAAGTTTGGTGAATATTATACCATTCCTTGAGGAGATATTGCGCGAAACCAAGTGGCTAATCAGATTGCAGCAGCCTAAGTTAAAATGCCCGTTATTTACAAAAGAAAACATGCGCGGAAATTACCGAACACAGAACCCATGCGATGTATTTGGATATCAAGTACACTGAGCAAGTTTGGTGAAAATTGGACCATTCCTTGAGGACATATTGCGTGGAAACCAATTGGCTAATCAGATTGCAGTAGCCTAAGTTAAAATGCCCGTAATTTGCCCAAACATGCGCGGAAATTGCCGAGCACAAAACCCATGCGAGGTATTTCAATATCAAGTACACTGAGCAAGTTAGGTGAAAATTATACCATTCCTTGAGGAGATATTGCGCGGAAACCATGTGGCTAATCAGATTGCAGCAGCCTAAGTTAAAATGCCTGTAATTTAAAAACAAAATGCGCGGAAATTACCGAACACAGAACCCATGCGATGTATTTGGATATTAAGTACACTAAGCAAGTTTGGTGAAAATTGGACCATTCCTTACGGAGAAGGACGGACAGACAGACGAACAGACGGACAAGCTGATTACTATAGGGCATCCACATTTTGATGCGGGGCCCTAACAAGTATGAGAGGAAATGTCCTGCACAAGGGCCATAACTCTAGCATCAATATTAACAATGATTTTTTCAAATACCATTCAGGTTGATCATGTATACATGTATACCATGGTCAACTACACCATGGGTGTGTGGGTCGGAGGAGGTTTTTTAATCCGGTGGGGGACTCATGTATTGCATAGCAATACAACATTAGCTTGTTTCAACTGTGACTTGTTGTTTGTTGTCGTTTCATCCTAGACAGTTGTGCCAAATCGATTGATGTGTTTGAATCAAACATACGTTATAATATATACAGTTGAACTTTAGTATCTCGAACTTCAAAGGAACCATGCAAATTACTTCAAGTTAACATAGGTTCGAGTCATCCTATATCTAATCTGGACAATTTCTCAAGTTCAATTCAGGTCTAAAATAATGCTGAAAGCTCAAATAGGACCTTTCAGCATTACTTCCTACATGCATTAGGCTGCCAAAAGTCTTTATAACAATTATGTATTGTAAATTTTGGAAGGACTAAACTTTTACTTCGAGTAATCCCGACGTTCGATTTATCCCGAGGTTCGAGTTATCCGAGTTCCAGATATCGAAGTTCTCCTGTAGTAGCGATTGTCATAAATTAGGACTTATTGATAATTTTGGCCGTACCATTTTTGGTAAAACGGGTGCCAATTATTTATATGAGGGTTAAAACAAAGATACCATTGGGACCTCCATAATGTACATGTATTTTGTCAATATTTATAAGTTGTAATGCAGTAGAATCTGTCTTAAGCGGCCATCAAAATAATGGGCATGTAAGGCAGACGGTAACTTAAATCAGATCTAAAGTAATGTAGAGCTTTTGTCCTGCATTAAGCAACCATCTGCTATTTGAGACTCCTATTTTCAATATATGAATGACTGCTTAGGACACGTTCTACTGTAGTTCATTTCTCTGTCGTGCCCTTAACGGCTTCCCTGCAGTTGCTCTGTCTTCAGCAAAGTCATTGAGTACATATTTGACGGACTTTCGCAGTTATTATGCTATGTTTTACATTTTGTACTGTGATTACTGTCTTCTATGTTGTGGGGAAGTCCGGCGGGGATACCTTAATTTACAATGTTTGTTTAGCTAGGGCGACTTTGAGATAAGTGTGAGGTTAGGACGTCCGTAAACCGGTTTAAACCCCAAATGGTGATTTTGCTACTGACCGTACCAAGGCGGTTCTCTCTTTGTCACCCTTACTTTTGTTTGTCTTGTGTCTTTGTGCTTGTGTTTTGTTCATGTTTGTCTCTGGTGCTCGTGTATTTGTTGGTGTTTTATGTGTTCTTCTCGTGTGTTTGCGTGTGTTTGGATGTGTGTGTGTGGCATGCTGTCTATTGATGTGTTGGTGGTGATTGCGTCTTGTATGCGACTTTCTACTGTATGCGTGTGTATGAGTATAAATTGCTATGCTTTCTGTAGGTGTTTTGTGATGGTGGCGTTTTGTGTGTGGCTTTTCCTGCTTGACTTTACTACTTTTTCATTTAGAGGTTTGCCTATAGTTCATTGCTGAACAAACTTATTAGTTGTACATCTTCTCCCGAATACAGTAAAACCCTTCTAATGCGACCACTTAATTAATAAAATGGGTGTCTTTACAAGCAGGTAGTTGCTTAATGCAGGACAAAAATAATACAGAAGCATTAATTTTGTCCTGCATTAAGCTACCACCTGCCTCTTCCACCCCAAAATTATACCTCTTTTATGTGGACGTATTAGAGGGATTTTACTGTTATCATGCTTATGCGATAAGCAAACCAAAATTATACATAAGTAATATTTCAAAAATAACAATTCCCTGTATATCTGTTTTATCTAGACTACACAAATATATCACACAGACGAGTGGTTGAAGGATATTTCTTTATAGGATGCCATCCTGAGTTTATATTCAGTTGCATTGTAAACTAATACTTGAAGTACAATACAATCGGTCGTAGAAGGTTTGACAAATGTAAAACACAAATTATATTAGTCTGTCTGGGACTTGATGAACGGTGTATTCTGGTAAAAGACTAGTACGCAATCATGTATAACATCACATGTTCCCATATTTACTGGGAGACATTGTTATTTTTATATATTACCTCAATGAAATACACTCATTTTGTACACATTACAAAACGATGATAAAATTACACAACGGAAATCCTTTTTCATATCGAAATATTAGACTTTTTAAAATTCGTTTAAATGTCTCGAACGAAAATATCCGAAAACAGCTATTACAGTATTACTATTACTATGGTGAAGATGGTTGCCTCTAACCAGCGTGTGTGTTTTGTGGGAATATACATGGATTTCAATTGTCAAAATGCATGTCTGCTGCACAAAATGATAAATATAAATAACAAAAACGAGTGGTGTGAAACAAGGGTATTTTTTTTAAAGCATTGTGATGAATAGAGAATTTGCTCCATAGGAGCAAATGGTCTATGTGCCACATTGGTTTCAAAGGTATACAATTCTAAATTTGTTCTTCAAGAGGTTGGGTCTGAAAATAGCCCAGGAGGGAATGAGTTAAATGAATTCAGAAATGGGAGTTAAAGTCACATTATGTTTTAGCATAAATTTTCCATGTGAAAAGTGAAGTTATCGACTTTTTGTCCAAATATGTTTTTTAAAAATTCTAACAAACAACTCGCGATGCTGGAAAACTGTTTCATTTCGAAGAAATGTACGTTATTTACCATTAACTCCTTCGGCGCCAATGTCGCCTGTTGGCACCTGAGACTTCACTGTCTTCTGTATTAGTTTAGCCCAAGCATACAGGTTTTTAAAAACAAATGTTTTACTAATATAATATACTACTTATTATTTAGTTTAGAATTATATTTAATATGAAATTATTATTGCAGACGGCACTTTTAAATTTGGCGCCAAAAGAGGTAAAGTTGATACTGTGTCTCGACTGGGACACTGTCCCTTATGTTCTTGTTTATTCGCTTCTTATATCAACCGTGAATGCTTTAATGTTTGTGTTTTGTTTACTTTCTTTGAGCACAGGCGTCACGTGGTGATCATGTTACAGTACCTCATTTGCATTTATTGGATGATCTGTCCAACTAGGGATTTACCTCTTTTGGCGCCAAATTTAAAAGTGCCGTCTGCAATAACAATTCCATATTAAACATAATTCTAAACTAAATAATAAAGGTATATTAGTAAAACATTTGTTTTTTAAAAACCTGTATGCTTGGGCTAAAACAATACAGAAAACAGTGCAGTCCCAGGTCAGATGCCGCCTTGAAAAGGCGGCATCTGACCTGGGACTGCACTGTTTTCAATGGTGCCAACAGGCGACATTGGCACCGAAAGATTTAACCCATTCCCTCATATTGACGCCTTTTGACGCCTCTAAAAAGTCACTTTTTGAAACCATTGTGAGATATAGAGCGTTGAATTATTTTGCTCCATAGGAACAAATGCTCAATCTATCGTAGTGGTTTTAAAATAACACAATTCTAACATTTTCCAATTCTCTAGTAAATATTCCTTTTTTGTAGATTTATTCAAAGAGGTTGGATAAAAATAGCCTATGAGAAATGAGAGAAATATGGAGCCAGCTACTTTCAAGCTTTATTTCTAGTTTCTCTTTTTGTTGTTGCTCTATGCGATAAATTCATAGATTAAACGGAATTTCTACATAAATTCGTGCCGATGGTACCTTTATACTCTGGCGCGCTAAATTTAGCCTTTTCTGTTTGTTCTGTGATACTTTTCTGTGCCGTGATTGAGCAAACACGAAGTAAAATGGTGCTATCTTCTACACAAAACATCATATGTATCCATTTGTCATCTAACTGAGCTCGGAAATGTGTTCATGTGATATATAATGGGATTTTAATTGCGTATAAGAAAACAAAAACAGTATGGTTCCTATATCACGCTATAACCAGCATCACAAAATTACAAAGTCATACGTTTTACTTGCAATCCGTTATGATACTTTCAATCTTTTCGATATGTAGCAATCTGTTCTAGTAATCGTCCTAGCTTTTATAGTCGACAAACATAAATCAGTAGTAAGCCACATAATTACGGTACTGTAGATCTGAACGATAGCAATCTCATTAACCAGTTAAGTTTTGAGAAACGTTTGCACAACACAACTTCTATAACCTTGGGTATATTAATGATCCATTTGGTTTTAGATAAATACATATGGAAACACTATTGTACAGTTAAATCCCTCTAAACTGACAACTCAAAAGAAGTCTTATTTTGATGTTTTAAAAACAGGTTTTAAAAAGCAGGACGAAAGGTGTGCAGAAAAGCTGCATTAGATTTATATGTAATACGTATGTGATTACAAGGGATAGAATAAACCACACCACATTTACTTTTCATGTGGTGTGGTTTATTGTATCCCTTGTAAGCAGTGTGACAAAGTCTTCATCGGTGAGACAGGCAGGTATAGACTCGATGGACATAAGAAAGACGTGAACAGCCAGTGAAAAACTTCACGCGATCAGAAAGAAAAGCATTACTCATTGGGTACAACAAGAGCGGCATCACAGATCACTCAATACAATCAAATCATGTTATTGACTGGGAGGGCACAAACGTATTTAATAGAGATTCGGGCACCCGGGCACGGCACATGAAGGAGGCCATCCAGATTAGGAAGAACAAATCGACTATGAACCGGGATGAGGAGGCATATAAACTCTCCCAAAGGTGTCCGACGCAAGCTTGGATTCACCCACGGACCCTACCCCCCCCCCCCCCAAAAGAAAACAAATATAATAATAAAAAAATAAAATAATAATTTATGTGATCGAAGTATCTAAAACTAGCCTAAAACTATCTATTTGAACCTTAAACCACTCAGAAAAACCAGAAAAACACGACCCAAAAAAAAGATTCCAATCGGGTCTATATATGTATTGAAAGGTACCTAACTACGTTAGATCAGCGGCGGAAAATACAACAGTCATGTTTTTCAAAGTCTTACAGCAAAGCCAATTCAACACTGATTTCAATCATTTTGGTGTTAATCCGTTCCAAATTCCATATGCTAAGGCGCACAATTAGTGCTTTCCTTAAATATTGCCCCGTCTTGTCGCTGCAAGACCGCGAATTTGAAAAAAACGCTAGAGCGAAACGATGTGACTCCCGCCAGGATGCATAGACGTATATAGAGGGATCTGTATTCGTTAATCTTTTCAACAAAAACGCGAATTATGGTGAAACACTATCGAAAAACATTAAACTCACCGCAACTAAAACGGCGCTTACTATTTCCAGTCTGCTACGAGACGCCAGTTTTCTTTCTCCAACTTTCCTTTTGAACGGATGCGACCATTTTGCTGTGACCCGGCTCATAAACTATTCGATATGCAAATTGACTACTACTTCCGGGCAACAGCGAAATGGCCACCTCCGTTCAAAACGAAAGTTGGAGAAAGAAAACTGGCGTCTCGTAGCAGACTGGAAATAGCCAGCACCATTTTAACTGCGGTGAGTTGAATGTTTTTCGAATGTGTTTCACCATAATTCGCGTTTTTGTTGAAAAGTTTTACGAATACAGATCCCCCTATATACTTCTATGCATCCAGGCGGGAGTCACATCGTTTCGCTCTAGCGTATTTTCAAGTTCGCGGTCTTGCAGCGACAAGACGGGGCAATATTTAAGGAAAGCACTAAGTGTGCCGCTTAGCATATGGAATTTGGAACGGATCAATACCAAAATGATTGAAATCGGTGTTGAATTGGCTTTGCTGTAAGACTTTGAAAAACATGACTGTTGTATTTCCCACCGCTGATCTGACGTAGTTAGATACCTTTCAATACATATATGGACCCAAAAGGAAATATTTGTCCGGGTCGTGTTTATCTTGTTTTTCGGAGTGGTTTAAGATTCAAATAGATAGTTTTAGGCTAGTTTAACATACTTCGATCACATTTTTTTTTTTTTTTTATTATTATTATTTTTTTTTTTTTTTTTTTTTTTTTTTTTGGGGGGGGGGGGGTCCATGGTTGAGTCCAAGCATGCGTCGGACACCTTTGAACTCTCCCACATCTGGGAACCGGTTTTCGTCAGCGCACCTGCTGACGAAAATAGCCGATGATACACGGACGCAGTAGAGTCATTGAGAAAGGTGACAGCAGTCATCGAAACTGTTAGAGGATAAAAATTATTTAGCAGTGTTAAAAATACATTTCTAAAATTATGGATTTACCTACCAGACGAACGAGTTCAAGGATATACGTAGCCACCTGGTTTTCTATTAAATTAGTTTCTCTATAGTGATGTTCTACAGTATTTATCACATTTGTAGCCGACGCTTTATTTATCCATTAGTACCAAGTTTCGCTTAAAAATACAGGCATACATTGCAGACCCATGAGCCCTCTAACCAGGGACTACAGAATTTGCTGAACATATCGATATCATTGGCTTATACTAGCAAATGTTGTGTTTGATGTTCCCCATCAATTTGTGAAATGGATAGGTTTCAAAATAATAACTGGACGAGTGTTCCTGAAATAGTGTGGGAATAAATGAGTTAAAGTGGTTGCGATGTTGTCACTAGTGTAAATGGGTCGGCTTGATATGCGCTATCAAAGTAGCATGTTGGGTAACATTATATTGTGTAATAAATTGAAAGGAATGGTTATATAAGTGCTTGAAATGGGTTTTAAATTATTTTTGAAATCAATAAGCCATTACGTAAGTGCATGACTACGTGTAGAAAAAAGTGAGCCAAGGACACATACAGAAAACACTGAAAACGTATATGACTTTATAATACACATTCGGTGCGATAAATAAACGATATTGTAGGTTATTTAACCCATTCCCGCATAAGCTATTTTCAGACTTACCCTCTGAATAAATCTACCGGAAGGGAGCATTTACATGTACTAGAGAAAGTTGTTTTTAGAATTTTGTAGTCTAGAAAGCATTGTGACAAATAGAACAGTTGCTTCTATGGATCAAATGCTCTATTTATCACATGGTTTCAAAAAGTGACTTTGACAGAGGTGCCAAAATGCGTCAATATGAGGGAATGGGTAAAATAGATAATAATTTTACAACCTTAACTCAAACCATTGTAAGTCGCATTGTGCGATTTAACAAGAGAAGCTATGTAGACTCAATTCATGTGCTGCACTTACACTCCTTATCTCTTTGAACGCTGCGTTTTCAAAGTGGCATGTTCTATTACTGTTAAACCCTTTATTCCATGTATATTTATATACAAAATAATGAATATTAATTAGGTTAATTGTTATAGCAGCACATTGACATATGAATGTTTTGTCATGGCAGAAACTGTGGAATCATAAATATATTATACCATAAGCCAACAAAGCAGATCCTGATCAGACGGTTCCTATAGGAGCCGTCTAGGCTGGGTATACCCTGTTTGCAAGGGTGTAGAAAGGCGTAATTATGGAGTAAATGGTTAAATATTCATGTGAAAAATAATGAAATCATGAATATTTACTAGCTATTTTTTATAATCACATATGTATACAGAATGCTTTGGTGTTGGTAGAGAACGAAAGTAAAATATATTATAATTTCATAATCAAACAGAACAGACCCTGGTCAGACGGCTTCTGTAGGATCCGTCTGACCTCGGTCTTCTCTGTTTGCAAATGCGTGATAATGCGTTTATATGAAGGAAAGGGTTAATAAGAGAAATTATTCAGTATTGAATGTTATACGCGTATTTTACAAGAGTATTTAAATGACAACCAATGCAGACCCTGGTCAGAACATTTGAGCTGGGTCTACACTATTTGAAAATGCAGTCTAATACTAGTTTTCCATTTTCAAAGATTTTAAATATTTTAGGGGTGGACTACAGTAAACCCTCTCTATAACGGCCACTAAATTGAGTAAATTACAGTAAAACCTCTCTATAATGGCTACTAATTTACATCAAGTATTTTGTGTTAATTTCAGGTGGCTCTAAATAACAACTAATTAACACAATTTAGTGGTTTTACTGTAGTTATTATTTAGGGCAGGTGACTGCTTAAAGCAAGGTGAAAGTAAAACCGAAAAACACCTGCCTTTAACACAAAATATTTGATGTAATTTAGTGGCCGTTATAGAGAGGTTTTACTGTAGATGTAACACTACATAATAATAAGTTGGTTATACGAAATGATCTATAAGTAGGTGAAACAAATACAAATTACAATAACCTTAAAAACTTAGAAAGTAATTATGTTCTTAAGAGACCCGAGGACAGTTAATGAGAAACGTTGTTGTATACTGTGACTTAGGGTATTCTCCACTAAACATTGGTAAGTATTTGAGAATAGTGAGGTATTGGTTTATAGTAACAAACACTGATAATTGTATACTTGAGTTTAGTGGATAATACGACAATCAAACCGGGCGTTAAACGTGAAACAAAAAATAAATAAACATGGGAATTACTGTGAATGGGGAAATCCCAAATGAATTGGTCAGAGGGTAATAGATAGCCTAATTCAGGAATGTACAGGTGAAATAAATAATAATCAAGTATTTCCTATCTATAAAGAAATTGAAGTTAATTAAGGATGAGTACAGATATGTATTTAAATTTATGCTCAAACGTGTTACTTAATAGAAATCTGCGTACATGTAAGAGCTAAAGAAATGTTATTGTTACACAGTTAAGACCTATATCTGTACATAGACTGAGAATACAAACAGACTTGAGAACATGATAAATTTTGCACTAAGTATGACAATCTCTTTGAATAAATCTACTGAAAAGGATAATTTACATTCAGAATTGTGTCGTTTTGAAATCCTTGTGATAAATAGAAAATTTGGTTCTATGGTGTTCGTCTTGTAAGCATTCTATTAAAGCTAAAATGACTATCGATCCGGCCTGTGTTCATCTTAATAACCCAAAGCATAAATAGGAAACTTTAATGATAAATTGTGTTATCCAAGGACATTGTCTAAATTACATTTCCTGCAGTATAAATGTAATTAACCCTTTGAATGTGTAAAACAAATTCACTGGCATTTGCAAAACGTGTACGTCTGGTTCAGAGGACATTAGAAAGCGACATTATAAGGTCTGCACTGTTTCGTCATTCAACTTTCTCCGCTAGTTTAAGCCTTTCGTACTGTAAGGACGCTATCGTTAACCCTTTCATAAATACGCCTTTTTACACCTTTGCAAACCGAGTAGACACAGATCAGACGGCTTCTATAGGAGCCGTCTGATCAGGGTCTGCTCTGTTTTCTTATGAAATAATATTGATATGATTCTACAGTTTCTACTATAGCCAAAGTCTCCTGTGCCAATGTGTCGTTATCAAAATTAATCTAATAAATATTTATGAGGTTATCATTTCTATCATAAATATTCACGGAGTAAATGGTTAAACACCGAGGTTCATTCCATTTTTAATTAACTCAAAGGGATTTCTGCATGAACGAAAATATCTAAACACTATTGAAAACTATTATCTCGAGAATGTGGAATTATTTAGTCCGGTTCAGTCCACGGTAATTTTCATACCGACAAGAAGTTACATTTCGGTTCTTCAAAGACCTAGTTAAGATGCGTAAAATTAATTATTTTCAAGAACAGCTCCTTCATTTCTCCACCAAACCCTATGTTGTGACCACTCTCGAAAAGACGATTCTAAAGAGTGGTCGCAGTATAGAGTTTGGTGGAGAAATGACGGTTTTAGTTTTTGGGTACGCACCTTTATCTGTAATTCTGCGATCTTGTATTCTTATATCGCCCACGAACAGACTGAAATTAACGCGAATAACATAGCAGAAAAATCGATGGTACCGAGAAATTATGAAAGCTTTACTCTTTCATTACCAG
Source organism: Azorinus chamasolen (assembly GCA_963576725.1). Taxonomy (NCBI): domain Eukaryota; kingdom Metazoa; phylum Mollusca; class Bivalvia; order Cardiida; family Solecurtidae; genus Azorinus; species Azorinus chamasolen. The sequence continues at coordinate 86,981,152 of OY755235.1, read as the reverse complement.
CACATAAATAATGGTAATCGAGATTTTCAGAATGGAGATAATGGTAAATAATTATAGGGTCATATCTGGTCATTTACATAATAATTCTGACCGACATCATATCGGTAGACAAACGTCAAGCAAAAAGTCAACAGCATCTCTTCGGTTTGTCTTTTCTAAATTTGTAATTACTAAATACGGAAAACAGGAGTTGAATAAACGTCATTTCACTCAATGCGTTTTCATGCGAGAATCCGCCCATTGTGAATAGTGTGCCTTTGTTATCATAGTGAAAATTTAAAGATAAAAGAAAATTATTTCCGTGATAAACCATACATAAATAATTACAGTAAAATCTCGATTATTCGAACACTAAATACGTATTATTATCTATCTTTAAGACAGGTGACAGCTTAATGCATAGTGAAAGTCATGCAGAAAGCTCACCTGTGAGCTTTCTGCATGACTTTCACCATGCATTAAGCAGCCATCCGCCTAGAAGGGTCTAAATTCTTCTATACAGAAAATTCGAATAATCGAGTTTTACTGTAGTTATGTAATGTTGACAAACAGAGCAGACTCTGGTCAGACAGACACTGTCTGTTCTGGGCCTGCTCTGTTTACAAAGGCGTAACACGTCTGCAGGGGCGTAACAGGTGAAGGTATGGAACCATTCAATCCAATATATCAACATGCAAGCCATCTTCTGCTACAACCAGAAACTCGTAGGCACTCGTTTGTTTAACGCATTTGCAAAACAGACTGTACCCAAATCAGACAACTCGTGTAGGTGCAGTCTGATCAGGGTCTACTCAGTTTGCCTAAGGAACACTATATTTACAAATATCATGTTACAGCTTTTGTGTTGGCTAAGAGTTCATGCATTCATGTGCCACTACAAATCTGATTAATATACATGATATAAGTATATAAACATGTAGGAATGCTTATGGCAGGCTGTAGCTTAATGAAGGACAACATTCTTTGGAGCTGGCTGCATTATATTTTCTCAATATTAAGCACCCACCTGCTATGTGAGACTCGAATGTTTAATTAGTATCAGATAGTTTACTTATTTCAATGAACATTTCGTTTAAAGGGGAAGTCCCAACATTCGACGCGTTTCAAAACTGCCAATAATATACAAAACTCATTCGTTACATGTATATGCTAAAAAGTAGTATATCATAAGAAAACCAATCCAATTAACGTTGAAAATGACAAATCATCCATGTGTTTGATATCGACGATCCCGATTTTATTCGCCGATGTTTCAGTTTTATTCGGGTTGGATTTTAGTTTCGTATCTGTTCGATCTATTCTCGTCTCTCCGACCACTGCTCTGAGAAAGTGTGTGTGTGTGTGAGTTGGGTTTTACGTCCGACCAACAGTATTTCAGTTATTTGCAGACGGCTCTGAGAAAGCTGTTACGTAAACAATGGAGGGATCGGTGATCATCGGCAAAACGCGGAATTTTCTAACGGAAAAGGCCGATAGTACTTGTATTGATGAAATATGTTTTTTTGTACCAGATGGTCATTTTTCGATATAAGTTCAAATTCACAATATTCATAATAATGATTGAGCATAACAAATACCACGTTTTATGATATTTGAAAATATGCGTTCATTATAGGGACTTCCTCTTTAACATATTCCCTATCTTTTGACGCCCCTGTAAAAGTCACTTTTTTGAATATTGTGATAAATAGAACATTTGCTCCATGCTCTGTTTATCACAATGGTTTCAAAACTATGCAATATTAAAAGTTTCACTTTTTCTAGTAAATACTCCTTTTCAATAGATGTATACAAAAAGAGTGGGGTTAAAAGAGCATATGTGGTAAGGTCTAAAAATAGCATATGAGGGCATGGGTTAAAGCCTATCACAACTATTGCAAACAAAGTTTAATGATATATGCAGTGCAGTTTATATTTTGCTTTCTTTATACAATAAGTATAAAAATCCCGCAAATGCGACCACCTAAATAGGTATCATTCTGGGTCGTAGAGGCATGTGGTAGCTTAATGCAGGGCAAAAGTAATGCAGAAAGCTCATTGAGGAGCTTTCTGCATTACTTTTGTCCTGTATTAAGCAACCACCTGCTTATAAAGACACCAATGTTTATTCATTAAGTGGTCGCATTAGAGGGGTATTCACGAAAATAAAACTAGTATCTTTGTCATCTAAAAGCGGCAATATACGGGAATGTCCCCCAAAACCCTTGAATTAATCGGAATACATTTGACAATGTCTCTATTGGTATTGAAGTATACACTCATCCCGTGATGTTGCGGTAATATCTGTGAGGGCTATTCCGGGACATTGCCCTAAACGTTACCTTTTACCAGACACAGTATTCCCAGAGTCACATATTTCGACCGATTACAATAATGTTCCGAAACGGACGTGCTGGTGGTCGATGGTTGAAAGGACAAGCAACATAACATTTTCCCCAAACAGTCGCGACTCAATAAATACCACGAACCTTTTATTTGATACAGACCTTTTACGCATTTTCAGACAGTAACCCAGCTCAGAGAGCTACATGGGAAGCTGTCTGATAAGGGTCTGCCATGTTCGATTATTTACATCCACGTGATCAGACAGCTTGTCACAAGTAATAAAACACAAACACAATCACCAAACATGTATATTTAAACAAGAGCTGTCACAGGACAGCGCGTTCGACTATTATCGGTATTGTTAATGTGCAATGCTTGATAATGGGCTAAAATTGTGTCCAATGATACTAGAAGTATTCAAAGCCTCAGTAAAATATCTTTAACAGTATTCAAGATGTTAGATCTCATTGAAATCTTTAATGAAAAGGAAAACCAAAGTTTAAAAATAGGCAACAATTCTGTTTTAAGACTTTGCCTCAAAGGGTTAGGTAAATAAGAAAAACCTTACCCCAAAATTCTAAGTTAAAAATAGTCATGATTCTGTCAAAATGCTTGACAGAGTTATATACACTGTGCTTTCAGATGAAGCTTGTGATAGTAAACAAGTATTTCAAGTTTCAAAGCTTTATTCCTAAGTTTAAATCAACAAGTGGAATTTAACAAAAACCTTAACCAAGGTGTGACGTGGACTCCGGGCCGACGCCGACACCGACGCTGACGCCTGGGTGAGTAGGAAAGCTCCACTATTCTTCGAATAGTCGAGCTAAGAAATCGATACTCTAACGTAAATTTTACAGTATTTTAGTTGTAAACTTTTGCATTAGAAAAAATCAAATGCGTCCGACCCGGGTTTCTATCTCGCGACCTCGTATTCACGTTATATACGCGCTACCGATTGGCATGTCGACCCTCGCGGCCCTACATAGCATACGCACTACCGACTCACAAGTCATATACATCTTACTGGATACTGTATGCTGGAAAACTAGTACACTATGGTGAAACCTTTTATCATTAAGTCAATGCAGTTATTGTCTGACCATTTTAAACTGAGACTCATCAATTTCCATTAGCGTTTCCGGATATACTCGGATGAATTCGATTGCTCTTCAGAGACTTGGATGAATTTGAATGCTCTTCAGAGACTTTCTTTTCAGACATTGTAGAGTTTTCAATGTAGGAGTATAATGACTAAAACGTGTAGTGGAAAATAATGAGACGTACTTTTTCAATGGAAACTGGGATGATTGTGTTTCATGAAAACAAGCATGCATAAAACGAGGACAGTGTAATGTACTCACTTTTTGAAAATCAAATCTGCCAGAGGTGTGACTCGAAGCCAGAACCTTGTTCCCCGCATACAACGCCCTTATCCACTGAGCCATCACAGGGACTCAACAAAATTACAAACCGTCATTAATCAATAATGTACAAACGTTCATCTTCGGAAATATATCTATAGAATCACAAATATATACGGAGTATGACCGGAGTCTCAGTTTAATTTGGCCAAGCAATAAATGCAACTCGTTGACATATACATGTATATGTATAATTTAGTATCACAAACGAGATACTGTGTGGATATTGTTCAGTTCAGTTCAGTTTTATTAGCAACTCGGCAAAACTTACAACAGAAGTTAAATATGGCCAAGACATATATAGACAGATTATGACCAAGACAATATATAGACAGATTTTCTATTTCCACAAAGTATGCATTCTGTATAGCGGTACCACCAAATTATTTTCTGACTATAAAGTTATAGGTCGGAAAAGTTGACATGAACCCTGACCCATATGCAGAAAACATAATGACAGATGACACGCTGTATAAATAAAACTCCGCCGGTAAATCGTGAAGTCTATTCTCGCTGAAATTACGGGATAGCGATTAAACCATGCAATCACGAGTGTGTCCATAGGACAATGCCGATGATAACCAGAAATGGTGTCAAAGACACCTGATGCTCGCCTGTTTAAAAGTTAAGTCTAAAACGTGTCATACTGAACACAAAAAAATCAATTTTCAATTTAAACTTAACTGCATCAATATCACAACCAAAGGCAACCAAATACCAATTTTCATAAATTTAAAAAGATTATTAAACAAATAAGATACATACCAAAAATGGAAGCCCTAGATCAAAGATCAATATACAGCAACACATCAATAGTTGATAGTTATAGGAATGAAGAATTGGTGACTTTTAAGACAGGTGACTGCTTTACGCAGGGTGAAACGTCATGTAGAAAGCCTAATAGAGGAGCTTTCTACAGGACGTTCACCCTGCAACTTCAAGTACATGTAAATGTGTACTTACGGATCAACTTTCAACGACAAACCAATGTATTTCAAGTAAGCGGAAATGTTTGGGACTCTTAACCATTGCAATGTTTTATGGCCGAAATCAGGAAACATGCCAAACACTAGACTACTTTATTTTTAACAGTTAATCTTTAGCTTTTGCAAAAACCTTTGTCAGTATACAGTGATGAGTTCTTCTGTTTTAAAAACAAAATTATCTTACATTTTGTTTCAAAAGCACGAGGCGGTTGTCATAAAGGTTGGATCCTGTTCAGACGCCGTTTTATATGACTCTTATGTGGATCTAAACTGTTTGCAAAGATAACCACGGATCCTTCAATAATAAAGATTCCAAGTTAAAGCTCGTTAACAGGGGAGTTTAACATAACTACCTAAGACTTTTTACATTACCACCGTTTTTTTTATTATACCACTTTGCCCAACTTGAGAGAATTCAATGGAAACTGTCTGAAATTCACATGTACTATATATTGCACTCTACATGTTGGGATACTGTGTCCAGACAATTCACATGTACTATATATTGCACGCTACCTGTTGGGATACTGTGTCCAGACAATTCACATGTACTATATATTGCACTCTACGTGTTGGGATACTGTGTCCAGACAATTCACATGTACTATATATTGCACTCTACGTGTTGGGATACTGTGTCCAGACAATTCACATGTACTATATATTGCATTCTACCTGTTGGGATACTGTGTCCAGACAATTCACATGTACTATATATTGCACTCTACATGTTGGGATACTGTGTCCAGACAATTCACATGTACTATATAGTGTACTCTACATGTTGGGATACTGTGTCCAGAAAATTCACATGTACTATATAGTGCACTCTACGTTTTGGGATACTGTGTCCAGACAATTCACATGTACTATATAGTGCACTCTACGTGTTGGGATACTGTGTCCAGACAATTCACATGTACTATATAGTGCACTCTACATGTTGGGATACTGTGTCCAGACTCTCTTAGTTAAACCAAAGAAAATATAAAACAAAACATAATGCGAAAGCAAGCAAGTAATTTTACATGTTCACAATTAACATACATCTAACTCCGTGATGTTTCTTAAAACACTGACACAACCTTCGAAATGAGACATAAGTGCATATGGGCATTTATTAACAGAGGTGCGTAAATTTAAACATTTTCAAAATAGCACCTTTATTCTCCACCAACCCTATACTGTGACTACTCTTCGAGACGATTCTAAAGAGAGGTCATAGAATAGGATTTGGTGGAGAAATACCGATTTTAGTATTTGGGTACGTACCTTTACCTGTAGTTCTGTAATATAAACACGGCATGTACGAAACCACTCGTCTTATTCATCGTTGAAAGAATTACTGCTGTACTTGCGCTCATTTTCATTTTTCATTGTATATGGCAAAAACCGTAGAATCATATTCATGTTATATCATATGCAAACAGAGTAGACCCTATAGGAGCCGTCTGATCAGGGTCTACTCTGTTTGCAAATACGTGAAAACACGTTTATATGAAGGAAGGAAAGGTTCACCATGTCCCTCATGAATATTCATGTAAGAAGGATTGACTTAAGCAATTATATTCTGATCAGATGATTCCTACAAGGTCTACTCTGTTTACAAATACATGAACATATTACCTTTGCATCAAACAAAGGATGATCATACAAATTAGAAAAAAGAGAAAAGACGGATCAGATTGATATGGCTGTGACGTTAACATTGTCATGAGACGATTCGTTAGAATAATAATGTATGATAAAAACACAAATAATACCAGTTAATGAGAAATAAAAAGAAGGATTATTTCTTGGGAAAACACACTGTGTTCCTCAAATAAATGTAGTTTAACCTTTGTCTGCAGTGGATTGATCGGTGGTTAACATTCTACTCCATATGTATGCATTTTAACCTTTTCCCTGATGAATATTCATGTAGAAAATAATGACGTCATGAATATTAATAAGATTATGTTTTATAATGGCATATGAACAGAGGACATTTCGGCTCAGGCAGAAGCTGTAGAATCAGATAATATAATATTATACACCATAAGCAAACAGAGCATACCCTGATCAGACAGCTCCTATAGGAGCCGTCTGATCTGGGTCTACTCTGTTTGCAGATGCGTCAAAATGCGCCTACATAAGGGAAAGAGTTAATGTCTATGCAAACAGGACATACCCAGATCAGACGGCTAATACAGAAGCCGTCTGATTAAGACATTATTGCGCTAAGTAATAGATACAGTACGAGTCTTACTACCAAGGTGTCTTCTTACAACCGTTATCAGGACAGTTTGTTCGCATGACCGAAGACACGTGTCCGAGGCGTAGCCGAGGACACTTGTCTGAGTTGTAAGAAGACACTTTGGTAGTAAGACGAGTACATGTATCTTACTTGTACGACAGTACGTTGTAGACTTTTAATTTTGATTAAAAATGAATAAAAATGAATATTTCACAAATGAGTACAAAATGTTTTCCCCTTGGTTCACCCAATTCAAATTACAAAGAAGCCGGTCGTTGAACCCTAAATAGCCACCGGCCACATAGGTAGATAGGTTTTAACCACAAAAATCACGTGGGTACAAAAGTGTCCACTTACAACCGTTATCAGGACACTTTTTCAATAGCTTTGCTGGGGGTCTGTCGTACAACTGTGCTTATAGATCGGATTCTACAGTTTCTGATCAAACTACCCTGTCTCCACATACCATGTAGCTAATACGTATTCATGGTGTTATTACTTTTTATATGAATAAGATAAGAACAAAGCAGTAATTAATATGTGCCGATTTACATTTCTCCTGGTTTTGTGACAAGACCAGTACATTTTAGACATGTATCTTTAACATTTTAATCCATAAATATACCTTTCTACGCCTGTGCAAACAGACTGAACTCAGATCATATGGTGGATTCTTTAGGAGCCAACTGATCAGGGTCTTTTCTGTTTGTTTATGAAATAATATACATCTGATTCTACGGGTTTTGACATGACCATATATCATATTTCACATGTCGTTATACATGTACAGTAAAACCTCTCTATAATGGCCACTAAATTACATAAATTATTTTGTGTTAAAGGCAGGTGGCTGCTTAAAGCAAGGTGAAAGTAAACCAGAACGCTCCTATAGGAGCGTTCTGTTTCACTTTCACCTTGCTTTAAGCAACCACCTTCTAAATACCAATTAAGACAATTTAGTTGCCGTTATAGAGAGGTTTTACTGTACGTAAAACATCAGCAAATTAACATCCAAGGTCTCATTATTTCGTTCATAAATATTATTAAATTAAAAGGTTAAACATAAATTAGGAACCGAACTAAATAGCACAGGTCACTCTCACTCAGAACATTGCTGTGCATTTTATCTATATCGTTTAATTTGATTCAACGCATGCCACAGCATTCTTGTTCTGCTGTTAGATGGTGTTTCTTTATATGTCAATAGGCCTACAACGTATTTGCAATTTTCCACATCTTTTCTGATTATTTTGTTTTCTGGCAAAGCTGGTTTCTTTGAATTGCAATATTATCTAATTATTTCGTTTCAAATTGAATTTTACAAGAAAATGTTTAAGTTCATTTTGAGCCCGGGAATCTAATTCAGTTCACCACTCTCCAATTTTATACACTTTGGGCACACTGCAATCAGATTACTATAAGTGAATAAAAGCAGTGCGTTAGATAAGAGGCTTATTAAAATTCTACAATCGTCATTTCTCAATCTTCTAAATGAGAATATTCTAATATATTGTTTAGTGGAGAAATAGCGGGAAAAGTGGTTAAAGTGATAGTTTTGCAACGTGTTTTAAAAATGCCTCTCAGTTACACAAATCATTTGTTCATATGCTGAAAGAAGTATATTGCAAGAAAACCAGTCAAATAAACACCGTAAAAGACACAACTTGTATGTGTTTAAAATGCTATTCGGCAAGGTATTAGTATTAATTCGGCTCGCGCTGCAGTTTTGTTAACTGTTCGACCAAGGCTGGTGATATTTCGTTGTGGACAGAAATAAGTATCGATGCAAACGGTTTATATTGTATCACAGGGGCATTTTTGCGATATAAATTCCAATTGACAATCTTCATAATAATGATTGAACATAACCAATACCAAGTTTTATGATATTATTGACAAAAATGCAATCATTGTTAATTTGTAGGGACTTTCTCTTTAACTCTTATTCCGCTATTTGCGACCAGACACATATTTGTAAACAGCTTGGATCAAGATGAGACGCCGAGTAAATCGGAGTCTCATGTTGACCCAAGCTGTTTGGCGCCCGATCAATAGTTTCTCAAAAGCATAATCGAATTGTAATTGTGTGTATTAGAAATTGCATCAGATCCAATTTTAAGCAACGATATTTGTTTTGCGTGCACACAAATTATCTAAATATTGTGACCTATTGCAACTTATATGTCCTTGAAATTCAACGATAGTTTAACAGTTCGTAGTCTTTATACAGCTTAACCAATTACATCATATGCTATTTTTAGACCCAATTTTTTTTAATAAACCTTTCGAAAAGGAGCATTAATCAGAGAGAAGGAAATCTTTAGAATTGTGTAGTTCTGAAACCATTGTGATAAATAGAGCATTTGCTTATCACAATAGTTTCAAAAATGATTTTTACAGAGGCGTCAAAATGCGTCAATATGGAGAAATTGGTTAAAATATGTGTCACTAATTCCAACATTATATAATCTGTTAACCCTTTCTTTTATATAAACGCATTTTCACGCACTTGCAAACATAACAGACCCATATCAGTTTGTTTATAACATTGTGTGGATCTGATTCTACAGTTTTGTCCGAACAATAGCTAATACATAATTATTATCCATGATGTCACAAGTTCTTACTAGAATATTGAACAGGGAACGGGTTAAAGGCAAAGCTGTTTGTTCTGGAACACACGATATCTACAGATATTCTAGTTTTGCCATTAATAAATAATACTTTACACGTGTAACGCCTAGCAACGGACATGCTGTAAACCTTTTTTCTCATGAATGTTCATGCAAAACTGTATAGCTTCATGGATATTCATGAACTGAAAATTTTACAATGATCAATGAACAAGCGAATGTCTGACCATGACAGCAACTGTAGAATCAGATGTACAGGAAAAACCCTCTCATGCCACCACCTAAAAGAGGTATAATTTTGGGTGGTAAGAGGCAGGAGGTAGCTTAATGCAGGACAAAAGTAATACAGAAAGAGGAGCTTTCTGCATTACTTTTGTCCTGCATTAAGCAACCACCTACTTATAACGACACCCATGTTTATTCTTTAAGTGGTCGCATTAGGGGGGCTCTATTATATATTGTTTTATAAGCAAACAGAAATGACAATTATTAGACGGTTATAACAGAACAGACAATTATCAGACGGCCGTTATATGAACCATCTGACCTGGGTCTGCTGTTTTCAAAGGCATGAAAATACCGGTATGTAAATATCAGGTAAAGGGTTAAGACGCTACTCATTGTAATGAATATGTCGATGAGATGTGTCAAAAAGAACATTCTGAGTGTGTCAATTGGCTCTAAATAGAAACCTTTCAGTTACAGAAAAGCAGAGCCGTAAATACCATTTCCGTTTCTCCACCAAACCTTAGATTATTGACGTTCGTTAGAATCGCAATGAATACCAACACAATAGACTTTGGCTGACAAAAAATATGCCATTATAGAAACTAATCTTATTAATATTCATAACGTCATTATTTCCTACATGAATCTTCATCAGGGTAAGGGTTAAAGTATTCTCCGTCTTAAAACCCAGATTTAGAAACTGTTCAGTGATTCTACTGTAACAAAGTTAACATCTAGTCGATTTAAACATCCCGATTATTTAAATGTATACTTTCCAATATTAATATATGGAAATCATATCTGGGTAACATGATATCATTATATGTAGTGTAAATATTTGCATAGTCCATAGGTATGCTATTACATAAGGAGACTCTAGATGCGTACATGAATAGCTTCTTTATTTTCCCGACAGCTCTATGCCAAGACCACTCTTTGGTATCGCCTGTCGCGAGATGACTCTGAAAACTGGCCACACCATTCGGTTTGGTGAATAAGAAATATTTGAATACGCACCTTTATCTATTGCTCTGAGAGATATCACGATTGTGTCAGAGTAACATAGGGTTTGTATCGAGCATTAAATACATACTTGTAACGAGTCTGCAATTTTCTCTTTTTGCATTTCTACTTTTGCTTTCGAAGGATCATCCATTTTCAGAATGTACGTACTTCACAACAGTAGGTGTTAAGTGCTTGTGTGGCGGCCGTAAAAAGTCGCCCGTACTTCATTCTCAAGGTTGTTATATTTTATGGTCCTTCGGGATCATTAGTTTTTATGTTATTAGTTTTGAAAATTGAATACTGCTTAAGCCGGTGCTATGGGGTGCGAGTAGTGTTGCACTTTTAATTACTTCTCATGAACAGACTCAATAAAACCGAGTCTGCAATTTTCTCGTTTTGCATTTCTACTTTTGCTTTCGAAGGATCATCCATTTTCAGAATATATATACTTCACAACAGCAGGTGTTAAGTGCTTGGCCGTAAAGTCGCCCCGTACACTTCATTCTCAGTGTTGTTATATTTTATGATCCTTCTGGATCATTAGTTTTGAAAATTGAATACTGCTTAAGCCGGTCGGGGTAGGGGCGTGAGTAGTGTTACACTTTTAATTACTACTTATGAACCAACTCAATAAAACCGTGTCTGCAATTTTCTCGTTTTGTATTTCTACTTTTGCTTTCGAAGAATCACTCATTTTCAGAATATTTGTAATGAAACAAACTTAATTTGAAACGCACAAAGTCCATAGAATGCACTATTAGTTCGATTACGCTGTTACGTGTTTTTAACAGTGAAAAATCATCCGCTCGACCTTGGTCTCTATGAAAAAGAATTAGCTTGCACAGCGAGTCGATAACTTCACACTGTGGCAGGAGTTTTTGTATGATTTATTATTGCATGTTTGACACTGAAATTAAAGTTGTGTTAATTAAAACTGCAATAAATTTACAGGGCATAGATATTCTAAGAGTGTCTGTATAGAATCCATCTTTATTATCATTTCACCGTTCATCATTTATTTCCCTCCATGGCGGCGATTAAGTCATAGTCGGCAAAATACAGACGTTAACAAACGAAAATAAAACTTTTGACAAGGTATATTTTCACCAGATTAAGAAATTATTCAAAGCGTATTTGGTGTTAATGTCAACATACAAACGGTAACAACATAACAGACATGTTAAATTTACCACTTACAACATGATTCAGGTTTAGTGAGCTTTTATTGATGTATGTATAAGGTTATTTCGCTGCAACGCCTTGACAAAACCCACAGAGATGTCTCTTCTTTCGACAACATGTGCGCACTTAAAGGCCCACCTATATACACAGTATCCAGCTGTGCTCCTGCAGTGTCCAGTCAGGGTCCGTAGCCATAAGAGATAAAGTTATGCAATTGTACATTGATCCTCTGTGATGGTAGCCCGCCTTATCAGTTTGTGTATCAGACCCCTGACAGTAGGCTCCAAAAATACACAGCATGGGGTTAATGGGTCAACATTCCTTTCGAAATGCCTTTAAACCTTGTTGTACAGTAAAGTCTGGTAATGCGATGACATAACTTATTAGCAAAGGCGTCTGTAAAGCAGGTCGTTGCTAGATGCAGGACAACATTAATGCAGAAAGCTCAAATACGAGCTTTCTGCACCACTTTTGTCCTGCCCTAAGCTACCACCTGTTTCAAAAATCCGAAATCATACTTGTTTTGAGTGGTCGTATCAACGAGACCTTGTTGTACTTTATTAAACTGAATCACTGTTCACACTTTATGTTACATACTAACCCATTTGCTGCCATATACAATTTGACTGCCAATATTATATGTATCAAATTTCGAAATGGAGTGTTTCAATAGCAGGAAACATTGTGACAAACAGCTTGGATTTTCGCCATATACAAACTACAGTAGAACCTGTCTTACTACATTACCTCATATGGTATTTTTAGACCCAACCTCTTTGAATAAATCTACCGAAAAGGAGCATTAACTAGAGAAAAGGAAAATTTGAGAATTTTGTAGTTTGTAACCATTGTGATAAATAGAGCATTTGCTCCTATAGGAGCAAATACTCTATTTATCATAATGGTTTCACAAAGTGACTTTTACAGCGTCGTCAAAAGTCGTCAATATGAGGGAATGGGTAAGCGACCGTATATTGATCTGGCTCAGAAATCTTAAAAACCAGATGGTTGCTTAATGCAGGGCAAACGTGATGCAGAAAGCTCCTATAGGAGCTTTCTGCATTACTTTTGACCTTCTTAAGCTACCACCTGCCTTACAGACTCATAATTAGGCCTCGTTTTGATGGTCGCTTAAGACAAGTTCTACTGTATTTACAAATATTATCACTGATACGACTAAGATGGCGCAAGAGTTAAGTGTACTGTACATAAAGGTTCTGTCCCGAGTTGTCATTTGAGATAAACTTTTATCAAACCCTTTCACCGCCAATATCGCATAAATGCACCAAGACAAATAGGGCAGTCCCAGATCAGACACCCCCTTTCGAGGCGGCGTCTGATCAGGGACTTCACTTTTTGTCTCAATCTCAATTTCTATATATGTGCTTTATTCCTTTGAAACTTGTATTTAATTGTCTAATTTCCTTATTGACAATTAAATATTTGGCGCCGAAAGTGTTAACGAGTCCAGAAAAAAGTTATTAAGCGAGCCTTTGGCTCAATTAATAACTTTTTTCTTGACAAATTTAAGGATAGTTTATCTCAAATGACAACGAATGTCAGATTATTTTTATCACTGAACTAATTAGCTCAACTTCGATATTTAAACATCAGGCAGACAAATAGTCGGAATATCGCTTCATCTTTGCGATGCTGGTAATATTCTATATCTAATAACAAAGACGAGTCTATGCCAACGGGGAATGGTTATCGAAAGAAAAACAGGTTGTGTACTAGTCTATATTGCGTGCTTTAAGGTACGAACACGTGTGGCGTAACATTTTATATTAAACATGTTAGATATACATAAATGCGTGATGGTGAGACAAGCGAAGTTATGTGATAAAATGAAATCCTTGCAAGGTATTGCTTTAATTCGAATTTCGATTGATAAACGAGAAGCAGGAGCATACAAAAATCAGCGAAAGCAAGAACAAACAATGTTAAAGGCTTTGTTTGTTCTATAATTTTGTTTGATCATTTGGAAAGTGCATAAGAAATATAATACCCTTGCAAAGCTTTCAATCCTTCATATTGTACATTATAAACTTGCTTTGCTCAAAAATATTTTACAAAACATAACATAGGACGTTAATGATTACTATCTTATCAATAGAGCCAGATGTTTCGAAACGGCCTATCAGTTGACATTTAGAGCGCTAATTGGCATATTGACGGAAATTCTATTCATATCAGACGCTGTGAAGCGGGTAACAATATGCAATTTGCTTAGTAAAAGTTCATGTTCGTGTTAGCATTACTTGTCTATCACGAATTCATTAAACCTTCATAACTTGCTTTGACGGATGGGCTTCAATTGACATGTCTGTGTGGGCACGCATACTCGTATATTAATTATGATGTAATGTGTTAATCTACGTAACTCCATTTGCTTAATTTGAGTACCACCAACATTTTGTTATAACATTCGTCTATCATATTCCTAAAGGAGACGTTTGGTCTGGGTCTGTTCTGTTTACAAATGTGCATTTATGGAGCAAAAGCTTTAATCGAATAACGGACTTGTTCTAACAAATATATTTTTTATTAGTAGGATATATTCTACAAATAACATTATATGGTAAATATAGGACACGGAGCGAACTGAACTCCAATATACAGTTGCAAATAAACTCTATGCAAACCATTTCGTTTACTCTCTTTACCCTTTATTCTATAAATACGCCTTTCTACGCCTCTACAAACAGAGTATACCCAGACCAGACGGCTCCTATAGGAGCAATCTGATCAGAAGCTGCTCTGTTTGCTTATAATATAATATAGATATGATTCTATAGTTTCTGCCATGACCAAACATTTATGTGTCCATGTGCTATTACAACACATACATCTAATTAATATTCATGACGTCATTATTTCTTACATGAATATTCATGGAGAAAGGGTTAATCATTTACTCCGTGCATATCTGTGAGTTGGGCTCTATCCTTTTTGCATATATTTTATCTGATATTAGTATATATACATTGGCAATTACTTTTAATGAAAAACAAGCCTTACAGATCTGCAAATAGTACAGATTCTGATCAGAAAATCTAACAGGAGTTTTCAGATCGGGGGTCCACTTTGCTTGCCTTACGGCGTAAGAATGTATCTATGAAGAAAATGCTTGAGGACTCGCGCTTGAGTATCGTCAACAAATGGTCGTCTCTCAAGTCATTATGCATGCAATACAATAAAGCTGTATAGCCTCCATAACTAATGTGGTGAAATGGAAATTTAATGCCTTCTAAATAATTTAAGCAGCTTTCATTAGTATCGGCATATACATTATTGCGTTTTATTGCGCCTGTTCAACTGTTCAAACAATACGAATATTTGTTGATAGTTTTCTTCTCTTTCATTTGAAAAACATGTCTTCGCTAAATATTTTGATGACGGGTTCCTGGTGTCAGATCGGAATCCAAGTCGGTTTAAATACAGTTTAAGCCGATTACTATGCATGGGCATCTTTAAACGCAGATTGTTGCTTTACAAAAAAACGCTGATTTTTTTCAAATGGACTTTTTCCAAATTCACACAGGGCAAGCTTACGGTGAATAGTAAGGATTTTTCTAAAGAAAAGACAGTGCAGACTCTGATGAGCTGGCTCATGTAGGAACCCTCTCATCTGGGTCTACACTCTTTGCAAATGACATTAGTGACTATTTTCTGCATTGAACTAACACCTGCCTTTCACATCTAGAATTTCACTTCTTGTCACTGGTGAGGTTTTATTGTATCGGTTTAACTTATAGTACGTTACGGGCTTGTTACATATGTCATTACAAGCTGTTGGGTTCCTTTTGGAGCCCTGAGTAAGTCATCGTCTCACCAGGACACTGGTGGCCTCTCGTTATGTGTGTTTGCGTGTACTCCGTTTACGCAATTACAGTTTGGATAAAGACAGATAGATAATGCTTAACTAAACTTATCTGTTGAATTTTATTTTGGATTTGTTTGTTTATTTGCTCCTCTACTTTTTGTCTGTCTTCTCTTTCTTATTCCTATCTTAGATGGTTCATAAATTTGCATAACCTTAACCGACCACAGCAAACGTTATTTACATTATTTTGACCTGCAGTAAGCTACCACCTGCCTTTCAGACTTACTTATAAATATCGCCGCTTAACCCTTTCCCTCATATTGACGACTTTTGACGACTCTGTAAAAGTCACTTTGTGAAATCATTGTGATAAATAGAGCATTTGCTTCTATAGGAGCAAATGCTCTATTTATCACAATGGTTTCAGACTACAAAGTTCTAAAGGTTTCCTTTTCTCTAGTTAATGCTCCTTTTCGGTAGATTTGTTCAAAGAGGTTGTATCTAAAAATAGCCTATGAGGTAATGGGTTAATATAGTTTCTACATTATACATATAGCATAAATGCTGTAACAGAATTTAAACATGCGTTTTGTAAGAAGAACTTATTACCATGGACTTAAACAATGTCACTATCCTTGTTCTGCTTGACCTTTCAGCTGCGTTCGATACCATTGACCATAGTACCCTCCTAGACCGTTTTGAAGACGAGTTTGGTATCAAGGAAAAGCCACTTAAATGGATGACTCCTTACATATGTGATCGGTACCAGCCAGTATGTATTGATGGTCACTTGTCAGAGGCAGTTTTGATGAATTAGTGTGTCCCACGGCTCTGTTCTGGGCCCGAAATACTAAACCCATTTTTGCTATTTGCAGAAATCACGGTCTTCTTCACCATTTTACACAGACGATTCTCAACTTTACCTTCGATGGCTGCCTTACAGATATAGTTTCGTGGACGCATCAAAACATGCTTAAGCTAAACACCGATAAGACTGAGGTCATTATTTTCTCATCTAAACATAATGAACAGCTTGTTGATGAGATTTCATAAATGTTGGTACATCCCAGATACAACCTGCAATTGTTGTTAGAAATTTAGGAGCTTTCTTTGACTCTAGAATGGATATGAAAATCATGTAACTCAGAGTGTCGATCTTGTTATGTTCAACTGCGCCGAATAGGCCACATCAGACAGTTCATTACAAATGATGCAACACAATTTATTGTAAACAGTACAGTTACATCTAGATGGGACTATTGTAGTTCATTGTTATATGGATTACCTAAAACAACTCTTAACAAGTTACAAACCGTACAAAATACGGCAGCTAGAATTATTACTAGAGCCTCGCGTTTCAATCACATACATGTAACCCCAATCCTGAAAGAACTGCACTGGTTGCCTATAGAAAGCAGAATACAACATAATATATTAACTCTTACATATAAGGCACTGCATGGTCAATAACCGGAGTATATTCAATCAATATACAGACCTGGCCGTGTACTAATATCTCAGAACGCTTCACTGACAGTTGTTGTACCTAGAAGCAAAACAGTAAGGTTCGGTGGTAGAAGTTTTACTGTTAGTGCTCCACAACAACTCTGGAACTCGTTGCAAGTGTCACTACGCAAGTCTAGCAGTCTCTCCTCATTTAAGGAATTGTTAAAACACATCTCTTTGTCCGCCACTACACTGATCATTAAAATAGCAACGTGTTTAGTCTCTGTTCTTGTAATAACTGATGATTTAAAGTGTTACATTCAAGAAGTTACATTCTTAAGCTTACTGTCATAATCTAATTTTAGGCCTGTTGACTTTTTATATATTTAATTAAGGATATAGTTTTCATATTTTAGTATATTAAGTACTGCCTTTTAATTTTACTCTTGTTTATCTATTGTATAATTATTTAAGTTTATGTCTAGCTCACGTTGTTGGTTCCTTTGTATGTACATGTATATGATTTTGTTTTATTTATATTCATGATAAGTTGTAAAGCACTTTTGAACGTATATACGAGTAATATGAAAAAGTGCTATAGAAATGTGGTGTAATAATAATAATGATAATAAACTTTCTCGTTATACATGCAATAACCAAATTAGATGGTTACTGGAGAATAATTATGACCAGCCTCTGGTCAGTTTCTGCACTGTGTGTCAGTCATTCACCGACATTTAATTTAATATTTTCTAACTGCTCGTGTGTGATTTCTATTGACCGCTTCACTCTCAAAGTTCAACATTCCAAGGGTTATGTAAATGCCAGAAATTAGTGACTTTCTTAACGATTTACATCATAGATCCTGATTTTCCTGATATCCCAGATCAGATGGCCCCTGTCTGCACATCATATAGATCTGATTCATAGACAAAATGCCTTTCTATATAATTTTCAGATAATTAACTTTCATTGTACCATTATTTCTGACAAGAATATTCATCAGGTAAAGAGAAAAGGTTAATTACATGGCAGTTACCAACTACATGTACATGTATCTGGTACGTAGAACATCTGACAACCAGAATCATTGGCATGTTCGACTGGTTTTTCTAGATGTCGATGTATTTGCTCACGGAAACATTTTCTTTCACTTTGACATCTGTTGAAAACAAAATCAATACAACTATATGAACGCTTAACATATATTGAAACAGATTTCCATGTATAGTGCATGTTCGTTTTATTATGGGTATACAGTAAAACATCTCTAAACCAGACGTTCGATTTAGTATAACTATCGGTCTTTGAGACAGGTGGCAGCTTTATGAAGAGTGACAGTCATTCAGAAAGCTCCTTTATCAGCTTTCTGTATGAATTTAACACTGGATTGAGCAGTCACCTGACCAATGTATCTGAATTCTGCTGGAATAAGCTACAGTAAAACCTCTCTATAACGGCCACTAAATTATGTTAATTAGTTCGTATTTAGCGCAGGTGGCAGCTTAAAGCAAGGTGAAAGTTAAACAAAGCGCTCCTATAGGAGCGTTCTGTTTTACTTTCACCTTGCTTTAAGCAGCCACCTGCCTTTAACGCAAACTACTTGATGTAATTTAGTGGCCGTTATAGAGAGGTTTTACTGTATCGGTAATGATGGGTTTAGCAAACAGTGAAGACTCTCATCAGAGTGCTTCTTCAGGAACCCTCTGATCTGGGTCTGCACTGTTTGCTTATGTCATTTCAGTGGGAACTGGATACTAAAGGATTTTAAAACCAAGTCACTGAAATACGTAAGGATTGAAAAGGTAAAAATGTAAAATATTCATCTTTATAACTTCACAATATAAACATTTCTCTGTCGCGGTCTATTCCAATGAATAACTGCCACCAAATTGCAATATATTGTACCTTGATGAAGGACACCTATAAACACATCGTGTAATTATGCTACTTTTGACACCAAAAATACACGATGCATGCACAGCTTTCTCATTTTGCTATACATAATATCATCATTGTAAATTTCTCGGCATTTAAACAAGGTCTGATTCAATATCGAATCTCAGTAGTGATAGACTTGTCAAACCAATGCGCAGGGATGCATTATAACCGTTATACCGCTGTGCGCGACCTGGCCTATAATTGGCAACAGGTGTGATCCAGGCTAATTGCCACTCGGTCAATAGTTTCTCAAACCTTTGATCGAACAGGAAGTAGTCAAACTTATACCAGATTCAAATTCAAGATATATTTTACAATTGATGATTAATTGACGAGACTTAGTAAAGACTAGAAAACTTCCTGTCCAACGGCAATACGCAAAATAAAGTATTAAGTGTACGTGAAACCATTGGATATTGGGTATTTGAACATCAACAAAAGCTTTGACTTTAATTGTGCTTCTGGGATGGTTGTTGATTTTCTATTGGTATCTTTTGCCTGCCTCCCATCTGTTATATTTTACTTGTATATATCTTGATGTATTCTTCAGAATGTATCTAGGGAAAGGGTCCTCGAGCGTTTCAGCTGAATGCAGACATCGGTCCGCTATACATTTCCTGACAGACGGAGAACTGGCAAACTCACTCTTTGTGTAGAATTATTTCTGTTAACACTAAGCCTGCTATTAAATGGTATACATGTATATGTAAACTCAGATCTATGGCAATATTTCTAATTATTGGTCCATGTTTTGAGAGACTACTGAATGAGTGTCATAGGGCTTATTGATTGAGTGTCAAAGGGCTTGATCCTAATAAAGACCGAGTAACTCAGCGTCTAATTTGGATCCAACTGGTTTGCAAACACAGACCAGGTCGCGCATTAGCGAAAATAGTTAAGACGCATAAACAAGCCGGTAATACTTTAATATAAACGCATCTGTATGCCTTTACAAACAGAGTAGACCTAGAGCAGATGATTCCCACAGGGTATGCTCTGTTTGTAATGAACTAATAACAGATCTACCAATATCAAACAATCCTGTCTACAAATGCCATTACAAAAGATCAGATAATAAATATTCATGATGTCATTATTTCTTACATAAATATTCAAAAGGGTATATAGTTACACTCGTTTTACCGACAAGTCCACAAAAGATAAAATCATGAATTCAGGGCTGTATATAAAATGGGCACTGGTCGATGAGAACCCCTTATCTCTTAACACACCCCCTTAGACTAAATTTAGGCCCAACCTCTTTGAGTTAATCTACCGAAATGGGGCATTAATTATAGAAAAGGATAATTTTAAAGTTGTGTAGTTTTATAAACTTTGTGATTATTTATCACAATGGTTTCAATAAAAAGGCGTCAGTAGGGGAGAATGGGTTAATCAAACTTTATATTGATGCTACTCGGCAGCAAGATAGTATTTAATGAAAATGTTTTAATTAGATTTCCAGATTTCCTGATCACTCTATTTATCTACCAGCACTATGTACTATTCTGTTAAAAAATCCAAAACAAATACAATTGTTCTTCAATGACGTGTTTCTCGGTTCTTGACTAGCCATTTAGTAGAGTCTTACTTATTATTCAACTGAAAGACGCATAAAATGAAGCAAAGTCTGACCTTAATCTACTAGTCTACTGTCAGTCGACTACACTGACCAACTATCTGAGACAAACAGTGAGTTTCAAAGTGAATGCCAATACAATATTAAACTGTGAACGTGAGCTATTGGCCTGGTTATAAATCGACCTTTATTATTTCGAACTACATGTAATTTGTATGGTCCTTTGAAGTTCGAGATATAGAAGATAAACTGCATGTTTTTATTTATTACCCTTTTGTTGCTGCAAAAAGTAACGTTTGCTCACACTTGAACTTGGTGTAATGCTGAATACTTCTAGCTCGACCAGGCTTCTGAAAAAAACAACCTCGAGTCCTGGTGTGACGCCGAATTACTCGGCGCGTCATCTGGTTTCTAACTGTTTGCAAATGCTAAGCAGTAGAACGGTAAAATGTGCTCATTTCAAGAGCTGCACACTAGTTCCATCTTCTAGAACAACTCCATTACCCTTCATCATACTGTTATAGTAGTGTAAACAGCTTGGACACACGTGAAACGACGACGAGTAACTCGGAGTCACAAAACAATAGCGATAAGCATCTAGTTCGTTCGGTAGTTTGTAAACAGTTTCAGTAAAAACCAGAACTACAGATAAAGGTGCGTACCCAAATACTAAATTCGGCATTTCTCCACCAAACACTATACTGTGACCACTCTATAGAATCGTCTCTTTGAGACGATTTTAAAGAGTGGTCACATTGTAGGGTTTGGTTGAGAAATAAAGGAGCTATTCTTGAAAATATCTAAATGTATGCTTCTTTTCTGGACTTCTGTGAATTACTCCATATCAGAGCTTGAGCAAAGATCATGATAAGGATTAATGTACTCAAGTTATTATCATTTCGCGTCTGCGCAAAGGTTTTACACTTTCCTTCAACTAATGATTCCGCGGATATTACCTCACCATCAATCAGCTCTATGCGGAAATGTGCCTTTGCTCCTGTAGGCTATGCATCAGACCTTGATTATTTCAAAATCAACTGACGCATATAACTCGATAATTCCCAGTTCATGCTCACCAAATGGGAATATCAAGATTGAATAACAAAATCAAACTAAGAAACAAATGATGCAAGCAAACCAAACAAATGGCCAGGCGTAGAAAACACCGAATTTGGATTTTAACAGTTTGACCCCTTTGTATCCATGGCAACCTACTGAAATTTCCAAGTGATGCAGGGGTTCACCACGTGATGAATTTAGGTAGCAAAAGGTGAACACAAAGACTCATAAAGTGAAACAACGGGGAAGGAAATAGGTAAGTATGGCTAGGATTTAGAATCATGGATTTTGATGTGTCTCGGATTGCATATTAAATTTTTGGGGTGCCCCAGAAACCATATAGTATAGTGAAACTCTGAGAGTGAAACTCTAAGTTCTCTCACGTAACACGTAACAGAAATGAAATCTAACATATTTGTGGATCTCTTTGGACGAAAGAGTAAAACATATTTTAATCATTTCCTCCATAAATATACGCATTTCTACGCCTTTGCAAACAGAGTAGACCCCGATCAGACGGCTCCTATAGGAGCATTCTGATCAGGATCTGCTCTGTTTGCTTATGATATGATATAGATATGAGTCTACCATTTCTGCCATTGCCAAACTTTCCTGTGTTCATATGCCATTATAAGACAAAACTAATTAATATGCATGATGCCATTATTTCTTACATGAATATTCACTTGTAATGCATTCCTGTATTTGTAAACTTATTACCTCGCCGCCTGTTCAACCATTCGACAAAACATTTTTTTCGTTTAGGATCTGACCCTGTAGCAACCTCTAGCAAACAGTGTAAACCCAGTACACTCAATTCTTTGAGTTACCATCATATACACACAATAAAGAATACAGGTGAACTTCGATACCTCGACTTGGATAACTCGAATGTCAATAACTCGCAGTAAAGTTCGGTCTTTCCAAAATTTATAATACATTTTTTTCTACAATGTATCACTATCTAGAAACACACATGACAACTTAATGCAGCTCGAAAGTAAGGTTGAAAGCTCCCGCGTGAGTTGACAGCTTTACTTTAGACCTGCAATAAGCTGTGAATTCGAGACATTTTTCAGATTAGAAATCGAATAACTCAAACTTCTGTTATCTCGAAGTCATTTGTAGGGTCCCCTGAAGTTCGAGATATCAATTTAGGTCTTTTGTTAGACATTTCCATGATATAGTTGGTGTAGATCTTCTTATTGTGCTACTTTTCGAACATCTAAACTTCCGTCCCGAAATTAACAACTCCATTTTAGAGCTGTACACACACATCTGAGCCTCATGTCGACGATCTGCTTAAGTATGAAGACTTTTAACACTCCTTATTCTTCTTTTTGTATCTTTCCTGCTTCACCTGTTCAGTTTAACATACACCGCGTGCATCGCCTTCGGCATTTCCTTTAATACTCGTTAAATATGCAATATGCTCTGTCAAGTTATGATAATTACTCTGTTATCATTAATAGAATAATAAGGCATGCAATGCTTTAATTTTTTATGGTATATGTTTTGAACAGTCATTCATCATTGTAAATGCCATGCTCGTTCATAATCCATGTTTATTGTTGATTCTCATTGTTTTGTGAATATCTGGGGAGAGGGCATTCGATAATGTTGACATGACTTGTAGCCCAATCCTTTGCTTGTTATTCAACCATTTCTTTCATACAAACCCTCTTTCACTTTTTTGCAAACAGGGTAGACCCATGAGCTTTTTTTATATTTTATCTGAGCCTGCTTTGTTTAATTATCAATTCTGTAATTATAAAAGATCAGTTTTTACAGTTTCTACCAATACCTAAACTCCTGTGGAAATTATAAAAAATGATATAATTCTTGATGCCATTATTTCATACATGAATATGCATCAGAGAAAGGGTTAAATACAGTACAATATGTTCAACATTTTAGGATGCTGATCATTAACAGACAGTAAATACTTTAATCTGTCGAGCGAATTACTTTTTACACATTTTTTCACCCACTACATTTTCAAAATTCAAGCTATAATCAGTTTATCTACCAACATTCAATCAGGGTGTTAAACATTTTGGATCCCGATGAGACGCCGAGTTACTCGGCGTCTCATCTGATTCCAAACTGTTTGCAAATATAATAATGAATCCACATCAGGCTAAAACATTAATCAGACACCGCAACACCACACCACCTTCACGTACTTTAATTTTCTAAATGCATTAATTTGATACAAGCTATAATCTCCTTTAAAATAAAATGAGAATAAACATCAGGCATTAGATTGCGATGTAGAAATTATAAGGCGCACAGTCGGTGCTTACTGACATTATCGATTCGATCTGTTTCCAATTTGGTTGAACCTTAATTAGCCCTCAGCCTGCCAAGTGCAACATGCTACGTGTAAGGATTTTGAAAACAGCATGAGTCCTGATGACATTTCAGGATCTCAGGATCTTAATCAGGATTAAAGCTATACGATGCCCGGTCTATAGTTTCCAATAATCGTTATCGAATCAAAAGTAAAACTTGTAAAATATCAGAATTTAAGTAGATATTATTTTGCAACTGAATAAAGGTTTTACATGCTGAGTCATTTGCAGGGAGAAAACTAAACTTTATATATGGCCGTTTCACTTCATTTTCAATTTCAAAAACGCAACCATGTTGTCTAAAAGTATTGATCTTACTGTCCATTTCAATAAATGTTGTCACTCATTTTGAATGGAGATGTTGTGTTTTTTCTTCATTTTATTACCGGATTGAAATCAAATTTAAACCACCGGTGTCATCTTTTTTCATGAACTGTGTGCCTGAGTTCTCTCACGTAACGCATGACAGACGTGAAACCTTGGCGGTCGAATGACGTTGAGTGCAACGTTCCATTTTTGCCGAAGGTAAATATAGCTCTTAGAAGTTTACGTCATATACGAAATTAGGTAATTATTGTCTTCCTTGTTATTGCATGGCATAGGGGGGGGGGGGGGGGGGGGTATTTAGCATGGGAGTTTTTGAAAAACAGTGCGATCAAAGGAAGTAGATTTAATTTCAATTTGACTCGAAAAACAACTCTCGTTTCAAATTGAGTGGCAGAATTTATTGAAATGGAAAGTAAATAGGCGTCGTTACTGGTATACTGGTTTACTGATATACTTGCATTACTGTCATTATATTGTTTACAGCAAATTACCTACAGTAAAACCCTTCTTATGCGACCAGCAAAAAGGGACATAATTCACAGTGGCAAAGGCAGGTGATAGCATAATGCAGGACGAAAGTTATGCAGAAAGCTCCTGCTGTTACATATAGAGGAAACTGTAAAATCAGATTTTTGTAAAGACACAGAGCTTCTACAGCAGCTGTCTGATCTAGTTCTACTCAGTTTTCAACGGCGTAAAATACGTATGTATAGAGTAAATTGTTAACGATTAAACCCCTGTTGACGGTAAACAGTTAGTTCAAATCCAGATAGAACGCCATGTCTCATTCATCCACTTGTATCCCAATCTGATATTTTCTCCGAAAAAAAGTTCTTTGAAAGTTTAAACAGATGGTTACTGCTTGGCAAGCTAAAGAGTAATGAAACAAATATTTCGTTTTATTTTAGAGCAACAGACAAAGGTGCATACTAAAATAAAATCATCTTTTCTCCACAAAACACTATGTTGTGACCACTCTTTAGAATCGTCTCTTTGAGACGAGACGATTCTAAAGAGTGGTCACAATATAGGGATTTGTGAAGAAATAAAGTTATTCTTGAAAATGTTTTAATTTACGCATCTCATCTGGACCTCTGCAATATAAAACATATTCAATACATTCAAAAACTATTTCTGGTAAAGTGTAAAATAAAATGAGGATTGGATTCGAGGTTACATACATGTAAAAATAATGAATTAGCATTTAGATGGCGAGTGGAATATTCATGACAAGAGAAGCTTTCTTGTTCTACGCAATACATTGATGAAATGGCATTGCAATAAATGTTCATGTCTAGACAAAAGTCATACTGTTGTCAATGAAGGTATTATCTTAACGTTTTAGACTTGCAAAATGCCTTACTAAATGCCACTGTGATGATGGTTAAGACGTTTTATTGCATTCTCAAGAAGAAAGAATGCCGGCATTGACCCTTTCAATCCCGGAAAACGAAAGAACTAGAACCAGGGAAGCAACGTAGACCCAGATCAGAGGGCTCTTTGAGGAATAATTACGACCAGTCTCTGTACCGTGTGCCAGTTAGTTTTAATAGTTGGTTAAATGATTTCGTACTGCATGTTCTCTACTGTTATAGGTTATGGACCATTTCACGTTTAAATTCCAACATTCAAAGGGCTGTGTGATTGCCATAAATGAGTGACTTCCTTAACCCTTTCCTTCATATAAACGCGTGTTCACGCATTTGCAAACAAAGTATACCCAGATCAGCCAGCTCCTATAGGAGCCGTGTGATCAGAGTCTGTTCTGTTTACTAATAAAAATTGAAATATCTGTTACTTTACTTTTTAGAAAAGGCTACAATGTTCCACCTTCCATATTTAATTGCAACTACTTTGACCACGACCTTGTTCAGTAGGTATTGGAATTTGGAATTAACATAAAACCCTCTCATAGAACCCTCTCATAGAATGCAAACACACGACTACTTTATGACCTGGGTCTGCTCTGTTTGCTTATTGGAATATTACGTATACAATTCAACAGTTGTTACTATGGCTAAACTATTATTATCACTATACCAAATTTATATAGCGTTCTTTTCACACAGGATATGTGCGTTCAAAAGCGCCTAAATATGCTATCTTTATATAATCATACAAAGTGAACTAATAAATATTCATGACGTTACTATTTCTTTCATGAATATTCATTAAGTAAAGGGTTAATTACAAGGCCGACGCAGACTGTCTGGTATGTAAAACATTGGACAATCTAAACCTATTTGCATTTTCGACAGGGTTTTAGATGTCGATAGAAACATTGATTTAATATTAGAATTAGACCAATTCAATAGAACTGTGTGAAAGTTTTATCCAAACCGATCTTGACCAATGTTTCTTTCCATTTACCCTTTCGGCGCCAAAATTCTAGTTGTCGTCTGCAATCCATATTTTGTAAAATCATTCGATACAATAAGGAAATGAGATAAATAAATGCAAATTTCAAAGAAATAAAGCACATATAAAGAAATAGAGATTGTGACAGAAAGTGAATTCCCTGATCAGACGCCGCCTTGAAAAGGTGGCGTCTGATCTGGGGCTGCACTATTTGTCGTGGCGCATTTATGCGACTTCGGTAGTGAAAGGGTTAATTCAAGTTTTTGAAACACTACTGACCCAGTGTCAGGTTTGATTTTGATTCGACAAAGAATCACCCGGTGTCTAATCCTGTTCCATACTATTTGCAAATGCAGGCCGTGCTTTTAAACACAGTAAGGGTAAAGACTCATAAATAAACTATTAACATAGTTTCCCTTGTTTTGCCTTATTTACAATTACAATTCTACAAAAACCAAATTCATTCATGGATAAGATACGTTTAATTTATCTACAGCACATTATTATACTGCAAAGTAAAATTCTCACTTCTGATTGGTTAACTAGCCGTGTACATGAGTCCATGTACCCTGTGAGCTGACAGGGTACATAGACATGCCCCATGGCAGGCCCCACATATTATGGTCAGAAACCAAAAGACCGACTTCTCGACTCGGCTAAACAATAGCAAAATTCATAATAGACAACTATTAATACGTAAAGAAAAAATGCAGAAATGAATTAAAAAACATCATTGTTTGAAATGACCAATAAAACAGTTTTCAGAGGAGTTACTATATCGTCCAGCCATCTATAATAACACGAACGCCGACGAAATACAATACATACTACTTCGGATACCTTCGGGTAGAATTAATGTATTGGGGCGCTTTTAGGGGAATTAGCGTGTTTAGTGATTCAACATGCCAAAATGGATTTATATAAATTATCCGAAACGTAAAATTTACTTTGCAGTATAATAAATTCGTTATACAGTTCTTTCCCAGGGTACATGACGATTTATTCCCGGCTGGTAAAACCATGTAACCCTCGCCTAACGGCTCGGGCAACATCATTTTCCTCAGCCGGGAATAAATCGTCATGTACCCTGGGAAAGAACTGTATAACTAATAGTGTACTGGTCTCTGTGTAACCAATTACTCCATGAATATCCATGTACGAAATAATGACGTCATGAATATTGATTGGATTATTTGCTTTTTATAATGACACATGAACACAGGAAAGTCAGACAATGGTGGAAATTATAGCATCAGAAAAATGTTATTACATAACAGAACATACTCTGATCAGATGTCTCCTTTAGGAGCCGTCTGATCTAGGTCTAGTCTGTTTACAAAGGCGTATAAATGCGTATTGGCGGAGTGAAGGGTTAAAAAGCTCGATACAAAATGTAGTGCAATTGTCTCGGCTCTTGACGAGCCATTCAGTAAAGTCCTACTTATTATTATTCAACTGAAAGACACACGTAATGAAGCTAAGTCTAGCCTTAATCCGCTACTGTCTGTCGACCATAAATATTAAACAATGAGAGACAAACAGTTTCATGTGGAATTCAATAATTCTTCTAACCCGGGGCACCCGGGGCACACGCGTACTGTCATCTGCAAACAGCGTAGACCCAAATCAGAGGGCTTCAAAAAGAACCTTCGATCAAGGCATGCACTGTTTGTCATTCAATATTCACTGACAAGTCTAAACTTTTCATACTGAGAGATCAAAACAGTTAAACACTTATGAACTATTCCACTATGATTAATCAGGTTTGGAATGGTTAAAGAACAATAAAGTTATCTTACATACACTTATACTCAATCAAATTCAGCTTAGGTCGTCAGACAAAGCTAACGATGCCACCTTTTAAAAAAGAAAAGTTAAATACGTACAGTGGATAGACCGACTTATATTTCCTTAACTCTTTCCACGCTGATTTTTCAGATGGACGATTCTAAAGTTTAAACATGTCCAATCTTACCGTTAATATTAAGACATTTTGTTGTTGTTGTTGTTTTAAATGCAACGTGACAAACAGTGAAGACCCTAGGTCTACACTGTTTGTAAATGGCAATAGTAATTCGTTTCCCGCACAAAATCGGCTAATCCTTATTTTTATAATCTGTTCAAATTAAGATCTGGTTCAATTGTGACTACTTCCGATTCGAACACGCTTGGGAAAAAACTATTGACAGAGTCTCAGACAACTTCGGTTTCGATTAGAAGCCAAAATACCCAGCGTTCCATGTGTACCCAAGCTGTTTGCAAATTCAAGATTTTAATTTCAGAGGTGCACAGTTGTTCCATCTTCTTAAACAACCCCTTCATCACGTAGTGTGCTAAGCAAGGTATGACTGGCATTTACAAACATCTTGGATCAGTGTCCATGCTTATAAAGCTTTTTAGTTGAGCCTGGGTTTGTTCTCAAGCTTTTGATTGGTCAGATTTGAGCAATCAAAAACTTGAGAACGAACTCAGACTCAACTGAAAAGTTTTATAAGCATGGACACTGGCAATCGCCTTGCAGAGTTGTCGTTCGTTACTCTCACATACACCTCTGTGATGGGCTCGTGACAAGAATCTTTGCAAAGCAACAGTTTGTGTTAAATGCATCAGCTGATTTTGAAAACACAAACTTAAATATTAATGATTATCTGAGTCGATATCTTATATCAAAATAGCCTGAATCAAGAATAAATAGCTTTTATTTTATCATAAAACTGGTACATGTAATACAGTTTAATTTAAGAGAATATTTGATGATCTATTTTTATGCCGCTTTACGCATCGATTATTGAACAACTGTAAACAAACAAAATGGAATGATGTCTGCCCAATATTTCGAAAACATTTTCTACAAACTGTAGATTCCGAACTTCTTATAATGGCGCTGAAATTATGCTATAACCCCAAAGGGCACACGACTTATTGGGAACTTCCAGCCTATTGCTTTTCTTCCATTGAACTGTAACCGAAACACACAAAACAATGTACTTTCTGCTTTGTACGGGAGTTAGTTTCATTTCGGACTACTTTCTGAGCCAACTTCAGAGGTATATGTAATGTAACCGGGTAAAGGAGAGTGGGATACTGGACGAGATGACACCGCGTCACACAACCAACGCAGTTTGCTACTCGTTCAGTAGTTTCTCAAAGGCTTGATCAAATCAGATATGTAAGTTAAATATATCCCAGATGAACGTTTGATTTGGTTTGGTTTCTATCGGGTTTAACTTCGCTTTAACAGTATTTCAGTCATATCAAGGCATCCAGCTAATTACAGGTTCGGGAAGACCCCAGAGGTTCTTCTGTGCATGGAACACATTTTAGTGTTTGTACACAGAAGAACATCCGGGTAAAGTTTGAGCAAACAGCAAAATAAGGATTAATTCACTCAAGTTATTATCATTTCGCGTCTGTGCAAAGGTTTTATATTTTCCCTCAATTACTATTGGTTCGGATATTACCTCACCATCAATCAGCTTGCGGAAATTTGTCTTTGCTACTGCAGGCTATGTACAAAACCTTAATTACAGTAAAAACTTGATACTTCGAAAGTTTAGTTATGAGGAATTGATCATTTCTAACCATGTGGCTACTTAATGCAGAATGAAAGTCATGCAGAAAGTTGCTAGAGGAGCTTTCTGCGCGACTTTCATCCTGCATTAAGCTGCCACCTGTCTTAAAAAGCGATAATGATACTTGTTTTGGTGCTCGAACTATCAGGGGTTTACTGTATTTCAACATCAGCTGATGCATTATATGGGTCTACTGCAAATTATCAATTGTTGTTTGTTCATGTTTTTTTAAAGTTTCAGTATAATCTATACAATCTGCTTGTTTGCACTGTTACAAATAGTATTGATGATATCGTTCTTGGTTCATACGCCTGTACAGTAGAACCTGTCTTAACCCATTCCCACTTAGGCTATTTTTAGACCCAACCTCTTTGAACAAATCTACCGAAAAGGAGCATAAACTAGAGAAAGGGAAACTTTTAAAATATTGTAGTTTGAAACCACTGTGATAAATAGAGCATTTGCTCCTGTAGTAGCAAATGCTCTATTTATCACAATGGTTTCACAAAGTGACTTTTTACAGAAGCGTCAAAAGGCGTCAATATGCGGGAATGGGATACGAGACCGAACTGAGATGTAATTATGGGTATGTAAGGCAGGTTGTAGCTTAATGAAGGTCAAACGTAATGCAGAAAGCTCCAGTAGGAGCTCCTGTATCACATGTACCTTTGACCGGCATTAACCCTTACAACGCTGAATTTTCAAATGGAATATTCCAAAATTCAAATAGGTCAAGCTTATGTGAATATTTAGGGATGTTTTCTAAAGAAAAGTGTAACATGACAAACAGTGCAGATCCTGATGAGCGGGCTCCCCTTGGAGCCCTCTCATCTAGGTCTACACTGTTTGCAAATGACATTAGTGACTCGGGTCCCGCACTGTAAGGGTCAAGCAACCACCTGCTCTTTTAGACCCACTACGTTCAATAAATGAATGGTGGCTTAAGACAGGTTCTACTGTATTTAGTTAGCTCGATAATAGATAACTACTTCATGTTGTTTTAGTTCGACTGGTGGTAATTTGTCGCATTTTATCGGAAATAAAGACAAAATGCCATTAACAAAAAATACAGCTAAAACACTGGTGAAATAAAACAAAACAAATAGTAAGGCATATGAATAAACCAATAAGAACACATTTAACATTATATCCCTTTACTTACCATGGATGCATGTACCTCCTCACCTTCCACAATAATATAGGGATTCACCATATGACGTCTTTTGGCCATTGATATTGGTAACAAAATGTGAACAGTGACACATGGACGTGTCTGTCTTTGTAATACCATAGTACATGTAATAGGTAAGTATGGCTAAGATTTAGAATTATCAAGTTTGATGTGTCTCAGATTGGGGTAGTCGGAAAACATTACAGGATATATGAGTTTTCTCACAAAAATCATGACGGAAGTGAAATCTTAGAGTTGCATTTGATTGGATTGTATTTGACAAGAGAGCAAAACACCTTGAAGTTGGTAGTTTGTAATCTGTTCAGTCTTTCCAAAAGCGAGTGGTGTACTCGTGTGGGCTCTCATCCAGTTGCAAACCATGTATATCAAATGCCCCTAGTACTTTAATTACCTATTGTATACAGCATATAGACTACATCGTCTATCTGACCTTTCTGTCATAGAGCTATACATGTATATTTGTTTAAAGATCTAAATGTGTCTACAATTACATGTAACCTCTATTTTTAGAGCTGTACGCATGTACATCAAAGCTTCCAATCGATTTGCCTAGGTATGAAGGCGCATAATATTTATCATTATTCTTTCTACTTCTGTCTTCTTTATTCCTGTTCTGATCAATATACAAAACTAGCATCGCCTTCGGAAATCCCTGCAATACTCGTTGAATTTGCAATACGCTCTGTCAAGTTGTGGCTAATTACTTTGTTCTCATGAACAGAATATTAAGGCATGTAATACATTTCTTTGTATGCCTTTCTGTGTAATATCTTTGGAACAGTCTCACATCGGTTTAAATATCATGCTCATTTATAACCATTGCTGAATGTCAATGTTTTGTGAATATCTTAGGGGAGGGCATTATTTAACGTTGAAATTAAGTGTAGTCCAATCCCTTGCATTTATCTTGTTAATAAACATCCAATATACTATTGCTTACAAAAAAGTACAGCTTCTGGATCACTTGCGGACTGTGATCATTGTCAGATCGTAATGACCTTAACACTTTCACTGTTGCATAATTCAGACCCATGACCCCAACTTCACGAATATTCTTAAGTAATTATTTAATATCAGGCTTAACATATTAGGGCTATTAAATAATGGAATCTAAACAGAATCTTTGGAAACGGTATGGTATACTTTTAAATAGAAAATGACGGCTTTTTTGCATGGACACCTAATTAAAGTACATGTATGAGTCATGCAGGAACACCACATACAAAACACACAGCCGCCCGAACAGCACCCACGTCAAATCTCTGTTACAAATTCTTAAATATTTATTTTTATTTTACATCACTTTCAGTTATTATCAAATCCTATAGTTTTTCTTAAAATTATAATTGCAAACAACTTGCACTTTTTTCTAAAAATAAACACTAATTTATGAAAAGTCATGTGCTTGTGTAATTTTTCAATAACAGACTAAGCTAAGTTTTCGTGAACCTGGGACCAGGCCATAAATACCTAGAATTAAACCGCATGTTGATGGTAACATTAGACAGGTGGTCGCATGTTGGTGGTCGCATTAGACAGATGGTTGCATTAGACAGGTGGTCGCATGTTGGCGGTCGTATTAGACAAGTGGTCGCATGTTGGTGGTCCCATTAGATAGGCGGTCACATGTTTGTGGTCGCATTAGACTGGTGGTCGCATATCGGTGGTCGTGTCACTGTAATTCATCCAATATCATAATAATCAAAATACGTATTCAATATCGATGCTTCAAATACTACGTGCTTTACAAAATAAATTAGTGGCGTTTCAGCTGCCTGGTCAATAAAAAATTGATTTCGAACTAATTGTACACTCGGGTTATGTATTTAACAAATCACTCAATGAATATTCATGTAAGAAATACTGTCGTCTTGAACATCAATTAGATTCATATTTGTAATGTCCTATGAACATAGGGAATTTTGTTTATGACAGACAGTATAGATTCATATCAATATTATTTCATACGCAAACAGAGCAAATCGGAGCCATCTGATCTGGGTCTGCTCTGAATGCAAAAGCATAGAAAGGCGTATTTATGGAGGAAAGGGTTTACTCTTTCTTGTGTCAATAGCGAATCTGTGGGAATCGTTTGAATCCAGATCAGACAACGAGTAAATGTTTGCTGCTGTGGCTATATTTTTTAGATAAAAACATAACCCTTTCCTCAATAAATATGCCTTTATACGCCTTTGCAAACAAAGTATACCCAGATCAGACGGTATTAAAGGAGCTGTCTGATCAGGATCTGCTCTGATTGCTTTTGGAATTATAAATATCTGATTCTTTCATTTCCATCATGATCAACGTTGGTGTGTTCATGTTCCATTATAAATACATGTAAATGTTATAATCAATAATCATGACGTCGTGACGTCTTACATGAATATTTCATGGAGTAAAGAAGTAAAATACAATAGAAACCCTCTAATGCGACCACTTAATGAATAAACATACCTGTCTTCATAAGCAGGTGGCTGCTTAATGCAGGACAAAAGTAATGCAGAAAGCTCCTCTAGGAGCTGTCTGCATAACTTTTGTCCTGCATTAAGCTACCACCAGTCTCTACGACCCAGAATTATACCTCTTTTAGGTGGTCGCATTAGAGGGGGTTTACTGTAGTAAAGAAGATTGAATCTGGCGATAATACCTGGCAGCAGAATTAGTTCAAAGGAAAAAGAAACAACAATACTTTTGCCGATGTCCTTCAATCCTTTTAAAGGTAATAGGTTTGTTATTTCCTTTTACAGCAGTGTATTTCCGAGAAAGATTTTGGTATTTTGTCTAGAACGAGATTTGGTGTAAGACGAGACTTTGATGTCTACGTAATAAATTGAATACGTCGTACAAAGAACATTTCGAAATGTTACTCTTTTTTATAACATTTCAGAGGTCCAAATTAGTTTCATAAAATCAAAACTTTTTCATGATTTTATTTTTTCATTAAACTTTATGTTGTGACTACATTTTAGAATTATCTATTCGAGTTTTGATTATGTAAAAATATAAGATCATTTCTTTCACAGCGTGTGCTAATAATACGTTTTGTCGTATGCAAATTTGTCGCTTCCTTCAAGTTTTATATCTGATTTTGTTTTCGTGTTTTTGTGTACCCAAACAAGCAGTTTGGATCTCGATGCGGTGTCGAGTTACTCGGCGTAATATCTGGATCTAAATTATTTGCACATACAGTCAAAGATTCGCAAGTTAAAGTTACGAAGGCAAACCTCAACTTTCGCTGATGCAACATGACTCATAATTATTCTGTAAACTGCTATACTTTGATTAATTGAATAATAAATGTAATTTGAAATATTAAGTATCTGAATGTAATATTAATCTGAATTTAACGCTAGATTAGTATTCCGATACGTTAAAGCTCCCTAAATAACCACATGAAAGAGGCGAATGAGGGTTTCCAGTAAATGTCGTTGCTTAATGCATGACGAAACTTGTCCAGCAAGCTCTTCTAGGAGATTCCTCCATTACTTTCGCCCTGCATTAACTCATTCCTTCATATTGACGACTTTTGGCGACTCTGTAAAAGTCCACCTTGTGAAACCATTCTCATAAATGGAGCGTTTGCTCCTATTGGTTTCAAACTACACAATTTTTCATTGTCTCTAGTGAATGCTACTTTTTGGTAGACTTGTTCAAAGAGATTGAATCTAAAAATAACCTATGGGGTAAAGGGTTAACCCATTCCCTCATATTGACGCCTCTGCAAAATTCACCTGTTGAAACCATTGTGATAAATAGAGCTTTGCTCCTATAGGAGCAAATGCTCTATTTATCACAATGGTTTCAAACTACAAAATTCTATTTTTTTTTCTTTTCTCTAGTTAATGCTCCTTTTTGGTAGATTTGTTTTTCAACAAGGTTGTATCTAAAAATAGCCTATGAGGCAAATGGTTAAGCAGCCTTTTGTTTTAAATATCTATTCATTAAGTGGACGCTTGAGATGGGTTCTACTGAAATCAAATGTATGTTGCAATTATCCGCAAACTACTGACATATTACATAAATACAACACTTATGCAAAACATACAATTGCATTAAGACTGGCGTTGACTTTATAGTTTTGTTAGAATACAATGTATATTGCCACATTTGTTGCCATTTTGTGCTTGTTAACCCTTTCCCTGTTCTATGTTTATTCCAATTTTAAAAATCCTAATGAGTATTCATGGGCAAAACAATTATAATAAGTTGGAAGATTGTAGCTATATGACAATAATAATAATAATAATAAAGACTTTATTTAACGAGAGTACTCATTTTGCTATGACCAATCTTCCATGAGGCCCTCAACAGAGAGAAACATATCTACTGTGTGCATTGACAAAGAACTCTCTGAGCCAGTCCTCATGAAATACAGTATACCACAGGGATCAGTGTTAGGGCCAAAAAACTATATTATGTATACAAAACCCATAGGCGCAATTTGTAGAAACCATGGACTTAATCATCATTTTTATGCAGACGACTCACAGCTATATATATCATTTGAACCCATTGACACTACTACACAAATGGAAGTTATAAGGCGAGTGGAAGCCTGTCTAAACGATGTTGTCTCCTGGATGCACCACAATATGCTAAAACTAAATGCAGATAAAACAGAACTTATACTGTTTAACTCCAAACGTAATGCAGAACGTGTATCAAACATAGAAATCAAAGTTGAACATGCTGAGATAAAACCATCAACGTGGGTTCGAAATTTAGGAGCATTCCTCGATTCCAACATGAATATGGAACAACAGGTGAATTCTGTTTGTAGGTCTTGTTATGCCCAGCTACGACAAATAGGCCATATCAGAAAATATCTTACCATTGATGCTACTAAAACCCTAGTAAATTCTCTTGTTACATCCAGACTCGACTATTGTAACTCCCTGCTTTGTGGTTTACCAAAGACAACCTTGAACAGACTGCAGACTGTCCAAAATGTTGCAGCTCGTATCATTACAAGAACATCTCGTTTTGACCACATAACACCAGTGTTAAAGGAACTTCACTGGCTCCCAGTGGAACACCGGATTGACTTTAAACTTTTGACTCACACCTATAAAGCATTGAATGACAAATCTCCAAGTTACATCACAAACATGATATAAACCACAGCGTGATTTAAGATCAAAAAAATAACTTTATGGCCCTCGTGATACCAAGATCCCGTACAGTTACCTATGGTGATCGTAGCTTTGCAAAGGCGGCTCCTAAATTGTGGAATGAACTACCGGTGGGAATACGGAAGTCAGCTTAACTTGAGTCTTTTAAAAGAACTCTTAAAACGCATTTCTATTTAAAGATATATGGTGGCTGATGTATATTTTAAACCCAAATAGCTGTTGCATGTTTTAACTCAGCTACACTTGAATCTTTTAAAAGATCTCGTAAAATCGTTCCTTTTTAAAGTATTATGGTGGCTTGTATATATTTTAAGCCCAAACAGCGGTTGCATGTTTTAACTATAGAAATAGTATGCCATCAACATTGCTTTATTCTCTTATCATAATTGTATTATACCTTACTAGGCATATGGATTTTAAATTTGAGTTATGCGATGTTTTTTGTTTTTTTATACCTTAGGAATACACTGTAAATGTTTTTGTTTTGTTTATTATGTTTTTATTTCTATTGCATATCTTATATTTTCTTTAATTTCTGCTTTAGTATTTATAAATGTTTTAATTGTAAAGCACTTTTGAACGTATTTAGATATGAAAAGAGTGCTATATAAATATGGTATAATAATAATAATAATAATAATATACAATTTGTAATTAAGTAGCAATGCTATCATAATATTTCATCATAAGCACCAACCTTGCACTGGTGATAGACAGATCTCAGTTAACCCATAAAGTGCTAAACACGACAATTGTTCTTGTTGTTTTTGGGGGGTTTTTGAGGGGTTTTTTTTTTTTTTTTTTTTTTTTTTGGGGGGGGGGGTACCACATACAGTGTAGACCCAGATGAGTGAGTTCCTGTAGGAGCCCTCTCATCAGAATCTGCGCTGCTTGCAATGGGAAATTGAAATTGAAATTCAAAAATCGTTGGCTCTGGTGCAAAAAGGCTGTATGTGGAATTCATAGGTAAATGCAACCCCATTTCACCGAGTTGACGATTTAGATCGATTAGAACTAAGTTAAACGATATTAGTGACAAACTGCATCATGTACATAGACTGTGTCAGCAAAAGATGACATGAATAAATGACGTCATGAATTTTCAGACGGTAAGAATGTAAAGAAACAGATCTTTCAAATTTCATAAGCAAACAGAGCATTCCCTATAGGAGTCGTCTAATCTGGGTCTACTCTGTTTGCAAATACATGCACGTGACAAACTGTTTATATGAAGAATAGGGTTATTGAGTGCAAATTTGCAAGAATGTCTCATTTTGGGAATGGAAAAGGTTAGGCGTATATGGGACTTTTATGTTGCAAAATTACGTAATAAACGCAGAAGCATACCAAACATTACTATTACTACTGTAAATTTGATTGTTAGATGTAAGACTTTATAACTACCGTTTCTACATATCAATAATTGACCCTTGTATGCATGCTTAAGTGTTTCACGAGTTCCGATTTATACTATTTAAATGTTCCTCAACTAATTCCCTCATACTGATGCATTTTGAGAAACCCACACAATTCTAACAGTTTCCTTTTCTCTAGTAAATGCTCCTTTTATTTATTTAAATTTAATTATTCAAAGAGGATGGGTATAAAATAGTCTAAGAGAGAATGAGTTAAAGGCAATCTACGTAAAAATAACGCTTTATTTGATTTCATCTCATAATCATTCAAACCATACTGTTTGGATCATTCCATTACATGAAGATTTCCCTGAACAACATATATTTCGCTAAACGCGTTAAGTTTTGTGAATCAATGATAAATGTTTACACCGCTACTTCTAATGTGTTGCTCTAGAGAAAAATACTATTACAATATTGGAAACACATACAGTAGACCCTATCTTAAGCGACATTCATTTGTGAACATAGGAGTCTTAAAAAGCAGATCGTTGCTTAATGCAGGACAAATGTAATGAAGAAAGCTCCTATTTGAGCTTTCTGCATTGCTTTTGCCCTGCATTAAGCTACCACCTGCCTTACAGACCCATACTTATACCTCTTTTTGATGATCGCTTAAGACAGGTTCAACTGTATAGAGCTAAAATACACACGAAGTTTGGCTAAAATACGGG
Organism: Azorinus chamasolen; assembly: GCA_963576725.1. Lineage (NCBI taxonomy): Eukaryota > Metazoa > Mollusca > Bivalvia > Cardiida > Solecurtidae > Azorinus > Azorinus chamasolen. Next base: position 86,942,258 of record OY755235.1, on the reverse strand, counting down.
AGAATTATGTCGACAACATCGATACTATGACAACGCTCTTTCGCAATTTTAAGTGATAATTTGTAAGTTATTTCCATATCTTAATAGTTTTCCTTAACCATTTCCCTGGTGAATATTCATAATTATAACAGTATGAACTACTGCTACTCTTGCAAAGCATACAAATACAACACACGCAACTGCTCCTATTCTGAAACTTACAATGATCTCTGAGCAACTGTCGTCTGCAAATAGTGTCGTCTGCTTCATTACTAAAAGTACTATGTCTGTGCGTTAAACAGTTTAGATGTTGATGAGATACCGGGCTACTCTGTATGTTATCAGCATCCAAACTGTTTGCAAGGCCGACTAGACATTCGCCAGTAGAATGCTAGAATTAACAAAATTGGAGAATAAGCTCACAAGGCATTTGTTATAAGTCTGACTATAATCTGGTACAAACGAAGTTATTTTAGTGAACTACATAAGTCAAGTGCTAAAAGATAATGCTAACTGTCGTTTAACCCTTTCCCTGTTCTGTATTTAGACCAAATTTTAATACCTACTGGAAATAGTTATAAAGAAATATGGAAGGTTGAACATTGTAGACATTTTATAAAGCAAGGAAACCGATCTATCAAATTCTATTAGCAAACAGCGCAGACCCTGATCAGACGGCTCCTCTAGGAGCCGTCTGATCTGGGTCTACTCTGTTTGCAAATGCGTGAAAACACGTTTATATGAGGGAAAGGGTTAACTCGTTCCCTGCCGGTGTCGTTTCTATGAGTACCTATACAGTTTGGATCTAGATGAGACGCAAAGTATACATGCGTCTCATCAGGGTCCAAACTGTTTGGTGCTCTAAATATGTATTTTAAACAAAATAAATAGATAAAAAAAAAACATTTTTAAGCAGACAACAATGTTTGCAGACGACAATATTTGGCAGCAGAAGGTGGTTAACGAAGTGCATCTCAATTTCAAAATTCAAGAACATAGTGAAACTACACACGATATCGGCGTTTTGTTAAAGTTAAGACGTTAGTGTGTTGTTGCATGTACACTAATAATTATCATGTGTTTGTGTCGCTTTCATGAAAGCTCCAGATAAGATGCGCAAATTAAAATATTTACAGGTATAACTTCTTTATTTCTCCACCAAACTCTATGTTGTGACCATTCCTTAGAATCGTCTTTTTGAGACGATTCTAAAGAGTGGTCACAACATAAGGTTTGGTGGAGAAATAACGATTTTAGCATTTAAGTATGCACCGTTAACTGTAGCTCTGATTCATTATATTCTACTGTATTTATTTATATCGCAGCTACTGTTGACCTCTGTTTAGTTTTCTTTTTCAGGAAATACAACTTGTACACATTGTGAAGATGTAATCCTTGTCTCTCCCCGGACATGATTATATTGTCATCCGCGTAAGACACAATTATAGCTTCAATAGAATAGCTGACAGTTTGTGGACAAATTGGCTTAAATGTTGGTCTCGAGTGGCCGTACGAAGCGAACGCAAGTATTTTACTTTGTCCACACTTTGAGTATGTTTTGAAAATATTTCAAACAGTTTGGGTCAAACTAAAGATAGATCAAGATGCAAGCTGACAATCCAATCATGTTGACTTTGAGAAAATGAAGCAAACGAAGCACACACATGTTACCGAGCCTTTTGAGCCAAGTAATTTCCATCTGCAAACAATATCATCTGCTTTACGCTACTTTACGTTCCATGGTGGACATTCATTGGATTCTTCTCTAAAATGTAAAAAATGATTCAAAAAGTTTTAATCCTGATGAGACTTGCTTATTCCACGTGATAACTGGATCCAAACTGTTTGCAAAGGTAATCATAGTCATATGACCTACAAAAGGCTTTCTCAAGTTCATATAATTAAATATTTTGATGTTCAATTCCTAATAAAGCGATCTTAAATTATACAATGTATGACTTACGATATGTACTCTTCGAGATGCACATGTAACACATAAGCGTCTGAAAGCAGAATAGATCCAGACCAGACGACTCCAGTAAGAACTGTCTGATCAGGTTCTGCTCTGTTTGCTTATGATAACGATCTGATTATGTGTTTCTGCTATGTCCAAAATGCATATGTTCACACTAAGTTTGAAATGTGAATAATGTGATACGATGTCATATCTTAAACTTGCGTCGACCACAAAGTCAAGATGAGATAAGAAGATATTTGACTGGGAGATGTGAAAGCTTAAGGAATAGACGTTGCATTTTTGGAAATTATGTGATTGCTTCTTGCGGGATGAAAGTGACGCAGAAGGCTCCTCTAGGAGATTTTAGAATAACGTTCGTCCTACATTAACTCATCCCCTCCTAGACTATTTAAGACCCAATCTCTTTGAATTAATGTACCGAAAAAGGAGCACTAACTATAGAAAAGGAGAGTTTTAAAATTGTGTAGTTTTGAAACCAGTGTGGTGAATAGAGCATTAATATTTGTTCTCCTATGGAGCAAATGCTCTATTTATCACAATGATTTATAAACAATGAGTGTTACAGTGGCGCAAAAATGTATCAGTAGGAGATAATGGGTTAACTCATCATCTGGTTTTCAGACCCATAAATATGCCTCATTTATATGACCCCTTTAGAGAGTATTTACTGTAACCAAATTCTATAAATGCAGTGATATTTGTTCTCAAATAATAACAAGATCATCTGGCCTTAAATTCAGATAAAATATTACCATTTCCACAATGTGTGTATTATTTCTTTCAAATTATATTTAATGTTTAATTAGTTATTAATCACTGATTTTAAGATATGAAAAATATGATATCATGTCTCCTAAAACGATTGAAAACACTTTTGATCGATCACAAATTTCACAAGAAATATGAAATTTAGAGACTGGTATATGTGCAAAATGCGGTCACATTTTCATGCCAGTGAAACGTCTGGACAATTCGATCTCAGTAAAGTAAGGTCATACAAAGTCTATTGTGACATCTTTCCAATCTACCATCGTTAGATTGTCAGGACGTGAACAACAGGAACTGATATACATGTAATGCGATCTTATTTACCCTTTTGAATACTGAATATTTAAACTTGACAGGTCCATCATTCTTTAACAACAGATGTCATTTAGTATGAAACACTTATTTTACTATTGTAATGACAAACAGTTCAGGCACTGATCCGAGGGCTCCTGTACGACCTTTCTGATCTTAATCTGCACAACCTGCAAATTCAAGTTGTTCACTCGTTTGCTGCAATCAAGGGGTTGAAGCCTATACTCTTATTTATTGACCCTGCGTACTTGGTATCAGTGTACCAAGCTTCCTAAGCCATTAAACACCAAAACAGCTTCCGAACGCAAATATTGTTGTCTGCTTAATATTTCCAAGAAGAGATATTCCAGTCCGTTTCAAAGAAAACAACCGTAGTATGAAAAAGTATGGTTACAGACGAGACGCCAATATATTCAACGTATAAGCTGGATCCAAACTATGTGCAAAAGTTGTCACAAACTAATCCATTTTGTTGGAAGTGTTGACCCTTACAGCGCTATCCGAGACTTGACATACATTGGCAAATAGCTTGGGTCCAGATGAGACGCCGAGTAACTCGGCGTCTCATCAGGATCAAAGCTATTTGACACTCGATCAATGATTTCTCGGAGGTAGTCGAAATGGCACAGGATCCAAATATGAGAAGATGTTATTTTCACAGCGGAATAAAAGTTAATGTCTAATTTTCAATTATGTCTTTCTTCGGCGAGAACAAGTCACGCACATAGGTCACGAAATGCTTTGATGTATAGTTTCTGTATAAAACCTTCGAGTACTACGCCAAGTAATGGTCGTCTGTCAAAAAAAGTCGTCTGCTTGAATTCGTGCTGTTGAAATGTTCTGCTATTTCATCTAAAAATGCAACCTAAATGTAAAACCATGTAGATTTAAACTCGTTGGTATCTGACAAAATTCCAAACTGTTTAGATAGTTTTCAATAATTTGCTATAGGTGTGCAAAGAGCTGACCTTTTGTCTAACAGGTCGTAACTAGCATCGTTCCTTATCCATAGAATATTATATCAACCATTTCCTTTATGCAAACGCTTTTTCACGCTTTTGCAAACAGAGTAGACCTAGATCAGACGGCTCCTGTAGGAGCCCTCTGATCAGCGTCTGCTCCGTTTGCTCATGAAATTGTAATAGAGCTGACCTTACCTAGACAAAAATGTCACGTGTACACATGCCATTGTAATGATTCAGCTACATGTAATGAAATATTCATGACGTCATTATCTCTTACATGAATATTCGTCAGGGAAAAGTTATCATCTACATGAACTGTTACACTGTTTCGAATTTTCATCTGCAAAATCAAATTGTTCATCTTTGATGTAAAGCAAGTGAACATACAGTAAAACCACTCTATAACGGCCACTAAATTACATCAAGTATTTTGTGTAAAAGGCAGGTGGCTGCTTAACGCAGGGTGAAAGTAAAACAGAACACTCTTATAGGAGCCTAACCCTAACCCTCCTATAGGAGCGTTCTGTTTTACCTTCACCTTGCTTTAAGCAGCCACCTGCCCTAAAAACCAACTAAGTAACACAATTTAGTGGTCGTTATAGAGAGGTATTACTGTAGCTTGAATCCTTATGAAACGCTGTGTTCTTGATCCAAACCGTTGCTCAAACTCAACGAAGAAGACTCTAAAGCCAGCAATGATATCTTGACTTTCAATATCCGATGTCTGATTTGGACTAGAACAATTTGCAAACGGGAATCATCTAATGACTAAAACAGTTTCCAAGTCGCTTGAAACTCTGTCAATAGTTTCTCAAATGTGTTCAGAACATCTCGGAAGTAAGTCAAATTGATAACAAGTTGGATATTCAGCAGACTAGTTTTAACAGCTAGTTATTCAGCAGACTAGTTTTAACAGCTAGATATTCAGCAGACTAGTTTTAACAGCTAGATATTCAGCAGACTAGTTTTAACAGCTAGTTTTTAGCAGACTAGTTTTAACAGCTAGATAGTCAGCAGACTAGTTTTAACAGCTCTTTCAAGACCATCGTTCAGATCTATCATCGCATAGCACTCTATATCTTCGCTACCAACTATTGTCGTCTGCAAACTGTCGTCTGGTCCAGTTTTCGTTTGTTTAACCCTTAGCCTGCCAGTCACAGCTATTGCTGCATTTGCAAACAGTGTAGACCCAGATGAGAGAGCTCCTGTAGGAGCTTTCTCATCTGGGTCTGCAATGTTTGCCCTGGAAAATACATGCCTGCATGCTGTATCATTTTGCCTAGGAAATTATTTCAATATAATCCTGTATATTTTTGTAAAGATTTGCCTAATTAATATTCATAGAGGGTAGAATGATAGAAATATGTGGCCGGCTAAGCGTTAATGTAATCTTTATTTTTTCAAAACACATTGCTACAGTAATAATCAGTTTGGATTGTGATGAGACTGACGGAGCCAAACTCTTTGCATAGGTAATCACAATTGGCACGGATTCTGTTTTAACCCTTTCCTTCATATAAATACATTTTCACGCATTTGCAAACAGAGAAGAAACCCAGATCAGACGGCTCCCATAGGAGCCATCTGATCAGGATATGCTCTGTTTGCTAATGGAATTTGATAGATCTGGGTTTTTTAGATTCTAAAATGGCTACAATTTTCCACATCCCATATTTCATTATAACTATTTTGTCCATGAATATTCAGTAGGTATTTAAATTTCTACTAAATATAGAACAGGGGTTCAAGCTTAAATGTTTGATATATCACAGGAATCAAAATAAGTAGTATGCCTGACAAACACAAGAGTGACAACTAATCGTTGTTTCACAGTCTCGAGACGATGTGTATACTATAGGCATGGACATTTAAAATCACGCATACCTAGCATAATAAAATAATTATGCAACTTATATACTCTTTTGGTGCCAATAACTTTCGTCTGCAAACACTGTCGTCTGCCTTACGGTTCGGAGATGGTTTTCCTTCAATGTAAGTGGTGTGTCTAACAATTCGGATCCTGGTGAGACGCCAAGTAACTCGGCATCTCATTAATGCCCAAACTGTTTGCAAAGGTAATCACAGATTAGCCCAATGCAGCAAGTCTTGTGAGTCGCTTCATGGCGAAAAGTTTTGATATAAACTTTCTGTACGTAGTGGTCAAAAATGCATGTGTCTGCCTAATTAAACCCGTTTTCTCACACTGACGCCATATAAAGCCTCTGCGAAAGTCACCTGTTAAACCCATTGTGATAAATAGAGCATTTGCTCCTATAGGAGCAAATGCTCTATTTATTACAATGGTTTCAAACTACAAAATTCTAAAATTTTCCTTTTCTCTAGTTAATGTTCCTTTTCGGTAGACGTATTCAAAGAGGTTAGATCTAGAAATAGCCTATGAGGTAATGGATTAACCCTTGCCCTGTTCTATGTTTATTCCAAATTTCAATACCTACTTAATATTCATGGACTAAATAGTTGTATTGCAAATATGGAAGTGTAGCCATTTTAGAAAGAAAAGAAAGAGATATTTCAAATTCCATTAGCAAACAGAGCAGACCCTGATCAGACGGCTCCTATAGCGTCTACTCTGTTTGCGAATGCGTGAAAACACGTTTATATGAGGTAAAGGGTTACTTAAATCAGGCCAATTTAAATCTTATCCCGCTATTCGCGATCTGGCTCGCATTTGCAAACAAATCGCACGTGGTGAAAAACAGTGTAGCAGACCAGAGTCTGAGCCGGCATCATATTTTAGCAGGCTGATAGATAAGAAAGATAAGAAAATGCAGACACCGAAATGATAATGTATTGAAATTTGAGGGTGAATTTCATCAGAAATGAATTTCAATCTTAATCGTACTATAAATACATGTCTGCTAAATCTCTAAGTTGTAGCATTTTACTTACCTCTGTTTAATACGGGCGTTAGAAAAACTGTTGACCGAGTGTCAAACAGTATGGATCCTGATGAGACGTTGAATTACTCGACTTGTCACCTGGATCCAAGCTGTTTGATTGCGCTTAGCTTGATAAGCGTTAAGTTAGTAATTATAATAAAATCTCGCTAATCGGAACATTCGCTCATCGGAATACTCACTAATCGGAACACTCACTAATCCAAACACTCACTAATTATAACACCCAATAATCCAAACACTCACTAATCGGAACACTGTCTCGCTAATCCAAACGCACACTAATCCAAACTCCCATTAATCCAAACGCACACTAATCCAAACGCACACTAATCCAAACGCACACTAATCCAAACGCACACTAATCCAAGCACTCACTAATCGGAACACTCGCTAATCCAAACACTCACTAATCATAACACCCTCTAATCCAAACACTCACTAATCGGAACACTCGCTAATCCAAACGCACATTAATCTAAACTCCCACTAATCCAAACGCACACTAATCCAAACGCACGCTAATCCAAACACTCACTAATCGGAACACTCGCTAATCCAAACACTCACTAATCGGAACACTCGCTAATCCAAACACTCACTAATCCGAACACTCGCTAATCCAAACACACACTAATCCAAACTCCCACTAATCCAAACTCCCACTATTCCAAACGCACACTAATCCAAACACTCACTAATCCAAACTCCCACTAATCCAAACGCACACTAATCCAAACTCCCACTAATCCAAACGCACACTAATCGGAACGCACACTAATCCAAACACTCACAAATCGGAACACTCCCTAATCCAAACACTCACTAGTCGGAAATCTCGCTAATCCAAACGCACACTAACCCAAACGCACACTAATCCAAACGCATGTGTACTAATCCAAACGCACACTAATCGGAACACACGCTAATCCAAACTCCCACTTATCCAAACACTCACTAATCCAAACTCCCACTAATCTAAACTCCCACTAATCCAAACGCACACTAATCCAAACACTCACTAATCCAAACATACACTAATCCAAACTCCCACTAATCCAAACGCACACTAATCCAAACGCACACTAATCCAAACTCACACTAATCCAAACTCCCACTAATCCAAACGCACACTAATCCAAACACTCACTAATCCAAACATACACTAACCCATACGTACACTAATCCAAACGCACACTAATCTAAACGCACATTAATTCAAACGCATACTAATCCAAACACTCACTAATCGGAACACTCACTAATTGGAACACTCGCTAATTGGAACATTCACTAATCCAAACACACACTAATCCGAACACTTGCTAATAGGAACACTCACTAATTTCGAACACTTGCTTATCTGAAAACTCGCTAATCCTAACACTCACTAATCCGAACACTCATTAATCCTAACACTCACTAATCGGAACACTCACTAATCCGAACACCCACTAATCCGAACACTCACTAATCGGAACACTCACTAACTTGAACACTCACTAATCGGAACGCTCACTCATTCATACACTCACTAATCCAAACACGCACTAATCTTAACTCTCAAATAAGTACATGTATCATTAAATGTGTTTATGTCTGGTGTCAGCTTAGTGCAGGATGAAAGCCTGGAACCTTTCTGCAATCAGCAACCGTCTGTCTTAAAAATGTTTCCACTTAGTCTTTGCTTATAGTTCGGCTTAGCAATGTTTTATTGTAATATTCTTTGTAGTCAAAACAAATTTGCTATAAGTCGTTTATTCCCATGTTCGTGATCACACAACACGTGCCGACTTTGTCGATATTTAGACTTTCTATTTTCATCTGACTTCGCGTGCTTCTTTTGTTTGTTTATGTTGTGTTAATTTCCATTTATTATTCTTTAAAGCAGTCGCCATTATAATAAGCCTGTCAAAGACACAGCGAGTAACTTATTGTACACCATTTATTCCTAACAGACATGCAAATATCACATCAAAATATTCTGGCCATTACTGCCTAACACTATGCATCATTCATCATCGATTCTATAAATAAATACAGTGGAACCAGTTTTAAGCCTCCATCAAAAAAGGTCTAATCATGAGTCTGTACGGTAGGTGGTAGCTTAATGCAGGTTAAAAGTAATGCAAACAGCTCCTATAGGAGCTTTCTGCATTACATTTGCCCTGCATTAAGTAATCATCAGCCTTTAAAAACTGCAATAAATGAATGGCCTTTTAGGAGAGATTCTACTGTACACAACCCCGACAAGTATAGAATATCAATTGAGTATATGTAAGTAATGTCTCAACAACTGCCTTTCGGAAATGTGGGAAATCGTGATCTGTATAGTTATGTACTGAATACCGTAACTTCAAAGAAAACATATACCATTAATTTGAACTCTTGTCCCAATTTGACAAAGTAACGACTGTTCAAATTTGGATATGGTGCAATTTAGACTAACTCTGCTTGGATCAAATGTTTGATTAACTATTGACCGAGTGTCAAACAGCGTAGATCCTGGTATGACGCAGAGTTTTTCGGCGTCTCATCTGGATCCAAACTTTGCAAATGCGAGTCAGGTCGCGGATATTGGGATAAGGTTTGACGTATTGATAATGCGTATATATATATGGTATTTTAGTACGGTTACTGAAATAAAGCATATCAGATAGCAATAGGTAGATTCTCGTACTTAAAAGAACATGAGACACTACAGTAAAGCCTCGCTAATACGAACACTTACAATAAGGCCATCTCTGGATTTTTAAAAAAAACTGTTGGTAGCTTAATGAAGGACAGAGTGATACAGAAAGCTCCTATAGGAACTTTTTGTATCACTTTTGCCCTGCATTAAGCAACCACCTGCTTTTACAGTCTCATATTTTAATACAGTAAATTCTCGATACTACGAACACACACATACATACCGTTATTGATTTTTAACACAGGCGACAGCTTAATACAGGGTGAAAGTCATGCTGAAAACGCTCCTCTGTGAGCCTTTCTGCTTGAATTGTGCACTGCATTAAGCATCCACATTCCTTCAAAGACATAAATTCTTAATTACTAAATTTTCGTAGTATCGAGGTTTTACTGTACATCATGTAATTGTTTTAGCGAGACTCTGTTGTTTCTTTCTTATCTTAATCTCTCGCTATAGGCGATCTTATGATAACTTTACCAACTTGTTTGAATTCAAATGAGACACTAAGGAAATCGGTTATACTCGTACTTGGTTATATTTTGCCCAAGGGATATTGTCAAGTGCAATGTCCTTATTTATACGTGATCCTTTACACAGAAGTTCCACTATACCCACACCACTTACATTTTGTCAATTTTCCAGCTATTAACGTCATCTCATGAGATACATACAGTAGCACATCGCTTATCCGAAATAAATATCATTATCTGTTTTTATGAGAGGTGGTAGCTTAATGACTGGTGAAAGCGACGCCTGAAACTCCTCTTGGAGCTTTCGACATGTGACTTTCACCCTGCATTAACCCTTTCCCTGTTCTGTATATTGGCCAAATTTCAATACCTACTGAATATTCATTAGCAAAATAGTCATAATGAAATATGGAAGGTGGAACATTTTAGACATTTTAGAAAGCAAAGAAACAGATATATCAAATTATATTAGCGAACAGAGCAGACCCTAGGAGCCGTCTGATCTGGGTCTTCTCTGTTTGCAAATGCGTGAAAACACGTTTATATGCGGGAAAGAGTTAAGCGGTGATCTGCCTAAAATGTTAATTCTTCTTACTATATGTTCGGATCAACGAGGTTTTTACTGTACTGTAATGAGGCTGTTGTCGCCTTCGTCATATTAGTCTGGTGCATTTCTCAGAAATATCTAAGAGCTAAGATAAATTCTAAACGCTGTTATATCCCTCGGAGATAATATAACGCCATGTCTGATAACACCAGGACCATTACTTTTCAAGCAATATATCTAGCAACACCATTAAGAGTAATTTATGCTATCACTGTTTGGGGAAAAGTACTCCAGCATGTCAAAGTCGCAAGCGACTTGATTTTTTCCACGAAAAACTGTGCAATAATTTAACATGATTCACGCTGGTGTCTGCTGTAGTCTAAACATTTCTGTAACCTTGGCTGTAATGATGGTAGCATGATTTCCGATGGTAGCATGATTTCGTTTGTAGTTTTTCTTGTTGCTTTTTTTTTTTCGATTAGATTTCAAGGTTGTTCGGTCTAATTTGGCACAATTTGCATTCATGAATATAGAGTAACAAAACTGACTTATGAACTTGACAGTTGCAAATTTAAACAGTTTTTGTAATGAAATCAAGTTCCTTTCCCTTGCAATACATGCTTTTTGCAGTACATTTATAACAAGACGATTAAGTTAATTGGAACAGATTATGAAGCGAAATTATAAACCATGCTCAAATATAAGTCTAATTGAATCACATGTGTCACAGCGAGTGTCTGAAATGTCCAACCAATTCCAAGCTATGCACTGTATTCTAGCTGTGTGTTTGCACTATAGGGAATGAATGTTCAACTCACTGCTGGTTGTGGTTTCGTTACCATTTGGGTATTCGCACGCAACGTTATAGAAATGGATGTTCAACCCCAACCCACACTCCACAACTCATTATCAACTTCACAACAGCACTGGCTTTACAAATGGACTATTCCAAAATTCAATCAGGCATAGCTTATTGTGAATATTTAGGGATTTTTCTATATAAAAGTGTAACATGACAAACAGTGAAGACCCTGACGAGAGGGCTCCTCTAGGAGCCCTCTAATCTGGGTCTACACAGTTTGCAAATGACATAAGTGACTCGTGTCCAGCACTGTAAGGGTTAACACTACAGTGCTCATCTAATTTGATTTTGCCGGATTAGCGAAAGTGTGTGGACTGGGATTCGAAATGTCCATTTGTTGTACAAGCAATAGGATAAAACACAAACTAGTATCATATAAATAAAATATCACAGTAATTTGAGAACGCGAACATAAAAAGACCATGGCCAAAGGTTATTAATTTTCTCTGAGACTGAGTCTCAGATCATTATCATGTATCTTATTGGTCAGATTCTGAGCAAGCATAATGCTTGAGACTGATTTCAGACCATGATTCCGTTTAACTTTAACTAATGATCGTACGACAGAAATTATCGTACGTTCTATCATATCATCCTCAAGTATCTGATTGGCAAGCTCAGAATCTGGCCAATCAGGTGCTTGAGAATGATCGTACGTTCTAACATTCGACGATCGAAATTGGAAGTTGCGCTCGTCATATGTTACAACTTACGACTATTTCTTGTCGTACGAAGTAAACTATATGTCCGACAATAGACACTAGAATGTACGATTATTTCTGATATCGAAGTATTAGCTGTTGCTGAAATTATACGCTTATTTGGTTGTGCGGTATTTAGTAAATTTGGCCCCATATGTTATAGAGTTACCCTGTTTCCGATCTAAATTGAACAATTTGCAAAGCCAAACGGTCAGATGCTTGAGAATGATATGATCGTACGTTCTAACATTCGACGATCGAAATTGGAAGTTTCGCTTGTAATATGTTAGAACTTACGGTTATTTCTTATCGTACGAAGTAAACTATATGTCCGACAAAAGACACTAGAAAGTACGATTATTTCTGATATCCCAGTAGTAGCTGTTGTCGAAATTACGCTGATTTTGGTTGTGCGGTATTTAGTAAATTGGGCCCCATATGTTATGGAGTTACCCTGTTTCCGATCTGACAATATTTTGTTGCGAAAGACTAGTTTATAACAATTGTTCAATACCTAGAATATGTATTATAACTTATAATATATACTTATCGACATATAGAAGGTTTTCAACTGTGCATGTCATCATAAATTGGGAAAGGTTGTCAATAGTCACAAATCTTCTATTGATGCATGAAGTTGATGTGACGTAGGGAAATTGTTTACGATGGTGCATGCCAGCAGGATTGTCACGGCATGTTTGAGCTTTCCTGGAAACTGACTTCGACTTAGAATCACAAGGGAATGCTGTGGTTTTTTTATAAATTATATCATGATAGAGTAGGATATAAATTGCGTGATGTTGTTACAATTAGTCTCACACTTTCGTCTGTTTAGTTGCAAACCGTTTGGATCAATATGAGATGGTGCCAATTAATTCGGCGTCACACGAGAACCAAAGCTGTTTGACACCCGTTCAGTAACTTCTCAAAGGCTTGAACGAATCGAAAGTGATGACGATTATTCCAGATCTGCATCCATGCTTATAAAACGTTAGTCGAGTCTGAGTTCGTTCTCAAGTTTTTGATTGGTCAGATTTGAGCCAAAGGCTCAAATCTAGCCAATCAAAAGCTTGAAAACAAACTGAGACTGAACTAAAAAGTTTTATAAGCATGGGCCCAGAGTTACTAAAGTTTAAAACTATTTGACACTCGGTCTTTATTTTCGCAAAGGATTTAACGAATCGAAATTAAAACACTGTAACACATTTTGAAATACTTCCTTCCTACAGTTGCCCGTCTGAATTGGCTCTGCGTTGATTCCCTACGGAAAAATAAAGATCTAATTCTTCACATTACAAAGTAAAACTTAAACTGATTGGCGGACAACAAATAAAGGTACGAATTCAATACTAAAAGTACATGTATGAATATCAAAAGACACAAAGAGACACACAAATAATTAACAAACAAACAATAGGGGGATATGGAAGTGCCTTCTTGGAATGATCAGCGACAATTGTCACTAAACTCGTTATTTTTCCACCAAACTTTATTTATTCTTCGAGATGATTATACCTAGAGTGGTCAAAAACTAAGTGTTCGTGGAGAAATATAGACGTTATTCTTCAACATGTTTTAACTTACGTCTTTTGATTTGGACTTCTGTAATTGGGGTTCAAGATGTCGCTATTTATTTCATGAATATTCATGAGGTAAAGGATAAATCATTAAGATTAACTCTAGTATCACGGAAGTCGCCGGAAAGCGATTCACAGGGCTTGCTGCACTAGTCAACATGTGATTACCTTTGCTAACACAGAACCAACAGTTGATGATATGATAAAATGTCAATCTACCTGTCGTTTCGCCTGGATCCAAACTGTTTGACACATTACACGTTTTAGAGAATAAATTGAAGAAAGTTCACCCTGAAACTTAAAGCAGACGGCATTGTGTTCAGACGAATATAATTCGACGCTAAAAGAGTTAACAAGATTTCTTTTGCATTCATTCATTCGTTTTGTATAATGAACAGACTCAATAAAAAATTTAGTCTGTATGTTTTCCTTTCGAATTGCTGATTTTGCTTACGAAGGATTCACAACAAGAGGTGTTAAGTGCTAGTGCGTCGGTCGTAAAAAGTCTCCCAGTATTTCATCCGCAATTATGTTTTCTGGTCCTTCAAGACAATCAGTTTCAATGATTTTAGTCATGAAAATTGAATACCGCTTTTAAAGGCGGCGCTAGTGGGTATGAGTATTATTGCACTTATAATAACTTCTCATGAACAGGCTCAATAAAACCGAGTCTGCAGTTTTCTGTTTTCGTATTGAATTTGCTTTAGAAGGACCTAATACTTTCAGAAATTATTGTTAAGTAATTTGGATACCGTTGAACTCATCTTGTGGTCCAGGCACTCCATTTATTATTCTTTAAAGCAGTCGGCATTATAATAAGCCTGTCAAAGACATAGCGAGTAACATATTGTACACCATTTATTCCTAACAGACATGCAAATATCACATTAAAATATTCTAGCCATAACTGCCTAACACTATGCATCATTCATCATCGATTCTATAAATAAATACAGTAGAACTATAGAGCGGTATTTGGGTCAAAATTATAGTTATGATTTTACTAAGTTTATACTGTTATCTACATATAATAGTTGTTAATTTAGATATAAATCTCATTTCGATGTTGTTAAATACAATTTATCTATTTAAACTTCTGTTTTAATTGTCTTTTCCGTTTTTCAAAACTCTTATATTTCATTCGCAATCTCAGAAGCTAACCGCCTTATTAGTCCCCCACCGGTTACCGGTTGGGGGACTATAGGTTTGCTCGATTCCGTCCGTCTGTCTGTCTGTCCGTCTGTCCGTCCGTCCGTCCGTCCGTCTGTCACGCTTCGTGTCCGGGCCATATATCCTACAAAGTTATGCCAAATTCATTATAACTTCACACACTGAAGAAGCATGATGAGGGCTAGTGTCATGCACAAGGGTCATAACTCTAGCATCAATATTTTTGGAGTTATTCCCCTTTTCCATTTTTTTGTCGGGACAATAACTCTTTATCTACTGGTTCAATTGATTTGAAACTTCACATATGGAACACTCATGATGAGGGGTAGTGTCATACACAAAGGCCATAACTCTAGCATCAATATTTTTGGAGTTCTTCCCCTTTTTCATATTTTCTTGTCAGTCCGTCTGTCACGCTTCGTGTCCGGGCAATATCTCCTACAAAGTTAGGCCAAATTCATTATAACTTCACACATTGAAGAAGCATGATCAGGAGTAGTGTCATACACAAGAGCCATAATTCTAGCATCAATATTTTTGGAGTTATTCCCCTTTTTCATATGTTTTTGTTCGGACAATAACTCTTTATCTACTGGTTCAATTGATTTAAAACTTCACATATGGAACACACATGATGAGGGGTAGTGTCATGCACAAGGGCCATAACTCTAGCATCTATACTGTTGGAGTTATTCCCCTTTTCATATTTTTGTCCAGTAAATAACTCTTTATGTACTGGTTCAATTGATTTGAAACTTCTCATATGGAACAAGCATGGTGAGATGTAGTGTCATGCACAAGGGCAATAACTCTAGCATCAATATTTTTGGAGTTACTCCCCTTTTTATATTTTCTTGTCGGGACAATACCTTTTTATTTACTGATTCAATGTATGAAAGTAGGTACTAATACCATTCAGATGGTCATGTATATACCATGGTCAACCATGGGTGGGTGGGTGGGGAGAGTGGATGGTTTTTTCAGTCCGATGGGGGACTCATGTCTTGCATAGCAATACAATATGCCCTTGTTCTACATGCCTCATTCTATATTCTTCATTCTATATTCTTAATTCTTATCGCTAAAAGCTAAATGTTTTAACTGAAATTATTACGAAACTAACTCACCAAATACTAGCTCTATAGCTACAAGTACTCGATGACAACGTTAAACGGTATTAGATCATTGTTAATCATTGAAAATCATTGTTATGTACAGAATATAAAGCGTTTATTTTGTTTAAATCTCATATTTGCTGAAGCTGAACAGCTGGCCTTCAAATTAGGGATGTCGAAATAGGGTGCCAAAATATTCGAATGCTCCTTAATGCGACATGTCTAAATTTAGATTTATATACAACTAAAATTCACTGATAAATTACAATTGCGGTCGTGGTCGAGTGGGTAAAGATGCTGGTAATTTACATTTTTGGTATTGGTGGTTGACGGTTCAAATCACGGCAGTGACATATTTGTTTTTCTTTTGGAAAGTTTATTTTGGGGATTTCTTTTCTTTTTATCATTCTAAATGAACACTTCTTGATCGTGTCACGAGTTTGATAAACAGTGTATGTGTTTCATGTATTTTTTTTAAAAAAAAAAAGCTCTTTGGGTGTCGAATTTGGGGTCCCCCTGTTGAAATATGGAACCCAAAGCAGATCAAGTTAGTAACTTATTGCACTTCAAACTCATACACGTTCATAAGCAATAGTAATTCAAAAACGATGGTAAATGTACGTCTTTCTTTGTTGCCATGTCGAAGTACAACAAACTCTTATCGTTACGACGAATATGTGTCTTAAGGTGTCGAAATAAGGGCCCTTTACTCTATATATAAATAGAGGTTTGTTTATATAGAATCTATGCTTTTTGTATGAATGAATGCGGATTGGTGATAACGAATGGTGTCTGTAACCCTTTCTCTCATATGAACGACTTTGACTCCTTTGCAAACAGAGTAGACCCACATCAGACGGCTCCTATAGGAGCTGTTTGACCTGGGTCCACCTCTGTTTGGTAATGAATGTTTCTACCACTTGTTCGTGATGCCATGATAAAATACATCTGGGATATAGATCAAATTTATATTCTTACATCCATGATTTTTACATGAATAAATGAGGGAAAGTGTCAACCTTTACCATACTAAGAGTGAATCCAAGATTGATTTTGCATGCAGTTTGGATCTAGATCAGACACCAGGTGGTTCAGTTCGGCATCAGTATTCAAGCTGCTTGACACCCCGATTGCGTATAGTGAAGAAGGAATATAAAATGTCTGATCGGGGTCTGCTCTGTTTGCTTATGAAATGGTTAGATCTGATTCTACAGTTTCTGCCATGGCTAAAGGTCCATGTGTTCACATCAGCCATTTTAAACACTATTCTAATTGATTTTCATGACGTCATTATTTCCTATATGAATATTCATTAGGTACAGGGTTAATCGGAGAGCTATCACTGGTGCTTGATTGCCTGTACAGTTTGTGCACAGTAGCATATCTCTACAAATAATTATAATTCTGAGTTTAAAAATAATGCAGGACGAAAGTTTATAAACAGCAGCCTTCTAATCAGGATCTACAGTAAAACCCCGTCTAAACCGGACGTTAAATTCAGTATAAATATTGGTCTTGGAAACAGGTGTTAGCTTAAGGCAGGATGAAATTCATACAGAAGCTCCTCTAGGAGCTGTCTGCATGACTTTCACCATGTATTAAGCAGCCACCTGCCTAAAAGTATCTAATTTCTTCCCTACTAGAATTCTGGTTTAGAGGGGTTTTACTGGACTATCAGGTAAACGGTTAACTGCCATCTTTCAAGTCTAAATTTTCACAGTGGAACATCAGTTTTTAACTATAGAGTCCACGCAGTGTGAAAGGCTTACACCTGCTAGAACTTTTTGAATGAGAGAAAAGTGCTCCTTTAGGAGTCCTCTGATCTGGGTCGACACTGCGTGTATTTGTCCAATGTAATAAGTCCGCGTGGATGTATGTATGTTTGCAAACAGAGTAGACCCAGATCAGAAGGCTCCTATGGAAGCCGTCTGATCAGGGTCCAATCTGTTTGCTTATGGAATTATAACAGTGCTGATTCTGCAGTTTCTATCCAATACCAAACAAGAGTGTGCTTGTGAAACACTTATATCCCCGACCTTTGATCCTAAAGGATGACCTTGACCTTTGACCCATGGACCAGGGAGTTGAACGCGACACATCGTCTTTGTGTGGTGAACATTTGTGCCAGGTTATTTTGAAATCAATTCACAGAAAAAAAGTTACAGAAGGGACACGAAATTTGGGACGGACGGATGCACGGACAGACAGACGGGTGGAAGGACAGACAGAAGGACAGACAATGCGCTTACTATATGCCCGCCGTTGGGGAACATAAAAAAGCCTGTGTCCATATATCATTGTTAAAAATCAGCTAATACATATTAATGGTATCATTATTGTTTACATGTACATGAATATTCAACAGGGAAAAATTAAACTTCAATATTAATAATTTGAGTTGAAGCATTAAATTTTACCATTTACCGATTTGCAGTTAAGACTTTAGAAATTTAGGCAAAAAGCGTTAACAACTAACATTCCAAAAGAAAAAAATGTATCGCCGCCGTGATTTGAACCGCCAACCATCAATACCAAAACCGTAAGCTGCCAGCATCTTTACCCACTCGGCCACGGCCGCAAATGACATTCATTGGGGAATTTTAGTTATATATAAATCTAAATTTAGACACGTCGAATGGAGGAGCATTCGAATAGTTTGGCACCCTATTCGACATCCCTAATTTGAGGTCAACTGTTCAACTTCAGCAAATATAAGATTTAAACAAAATAAACGCTTTATATTCTGTACATAACAATACAATATTACTAATACCGTTTAACGTTGTCATCGCGTAGTGTAGCTAGAGCTAGTATTTGGTGGGTTAGTTTCGTAAAAAATTGAGTTGAAACATTTAGCGTTTAGCGATAAGAATTAAGAATATAGAATGAAGAATATAGAATGAGACATGTAGAATAAGGCGGCTAGCTTCTGAGATTGGGAATGAAATATAAGAGTTTTGAAAAACGGAAAAGACAATTAAAATAGAAGTTTAAATAGATAAATTGTATTTAACAACATCGAAATGAGATTTATATCTAAATTAAGAACTAGCATCATAACTATAATTTTGACCCAAATACCGCTCCATATAGAACCAGTTTTAAGCCTTCATTAAAAAGTCTAATCATGAGTCTGTACGGTAGGTGGTAGCTAAATGCAGGTCAAAAGTAATGCAAACAGCTCCTGACCCATTCTCAAATAAATTGGACAATTCACCGAATGAAAACGTGAAATTTAAACTACGTCGTATGTCTAAAAGGTTGTGAATATTGAATGTTTAATGTATCTTTGACCTAATTCCGAAATATTAAGTAACAATTAACTATGTAAAATGAGTGGTTAATGTATAAGCTATAGAAATTTACTACTTGTGTTCATAGTAACCATAACCTGATTTTTAACAGTTATATATGGAGCTCGGACAGTTATATAATTCAAAGAATCAGGTTATATGTATGAACTGAGATTATATAGCATGAATTTATCCATTTCTGATGAAACATTTTGTTATTAAGTATGAAAATTAGGAGTTGAACACCACACTCAGCTTCATAAAAATATAGTTTCATGAAAGTTGTATTTGAACTTTTACACAGTTAAAATAAGTGCAACACAAAAAAAAAATTGAGGGTCAGGAAACGTGCCCGATGTATTGTAAACTCATACATAAGTACACAAATTGTCTTAAGTACACAAAATCGTTAAGACAATTTGTAAGAAAATTTCTCTTTTGAAAGTCACTGTCCCGTAAATTATAGGAATGTGTCTTGTAAATTAGACTGACAAATAATATGATATGCATTGCTTTATAAACAGCAGCATTCGTCAAAACTAGCATTTAGGAGTATACAAGTACACCGAAAATTTCAAATTCAACTCTGTATGTCATGTTCAACTCTGTAATTTTACTGTCTGAGTTAAAACATCACTTTTGACTTAACTATGCACTGACCGCTGACACATGTATGTAATGGAAATATTTTGATTCAGTCGAACTGTTTGCAAGAGTTACTAATAAAATTAACAAAATTGATTACTACTTGCGTTCACATAACCCATAACCAACCATTTGCTGGGGAAGTGTGTCATTGGATTGTCCCGTAAATCATAAACTTATGTTTAAGGGCTATTGGTAAAGGACGTGAAGTTGAAAAAAATTTCAGGGACAGCGAACATTCTTTTCCCTTTTCCTGTAGGTACCAGGACCCCTGTCTTGCGCATTATATTTTCTTTTTCAATCAATTTCATCTGCTTTTGATGGCCTTAAGTTTGTTATATTTTATAGTACAGTCAAACATTGATAAGTCTATTAACACGATTTCCTACATACTCGTAATTCAAAGTTTCCATTAGAACTAAAACTACACTTAATTGTTCACCTCTTTATTGGCGAGTCTATATTATCTTTTTGAAACAGCTCAAAGTGCGAATAAATTCTCATTTTGAGTCATTTGAAACAGATATGCGTCCTCCCAACTTTGATTATTTTACAGCTGTCATTGAATCTATATATTTCATATTGATGATACATCGCTATATATTTTCAATGACAGCTATACATTTATCAAAGGTTGGCTGTACTTTCTTATTTAAATTATTGCTGCTTTAAATTATCACACTGTCATCAATGTTTTGCTCACTCATGGGCCGTAACTTAAGGTGCACATGCTCAAATAATGCACGTTTCAACAGCCCGCTTCAATTAGTGTTTGAGCAATGAGTCACACAACACCTCGAGACGAATAAACACTATCACAACATGTGAATAGACAGACATACTGACAGACAGACGAAAGCAGGGATGGACGGGCAAACAATTCAACCCTTTAATGGGATTCAAACCTGTTGATGTGAATAAAACTAATACTATAATTTACGGGACAAAAGAGATTATAATTTACGGGACACTTTGTTGACTGTATGTGTGGCTTTGTAAATGCCTATTTGAAAGGAGACATACTTGACTATATTTGTATGTAGATCGGGCAATAGGAATAAATGCAATGAAGTGAATGTTTGCTCTTTTTGTAGAAGAAATACCAAGTAAACATTTTCGTGAGTTAACAAAAATAAAAGTAAATATAGTAGTGAAAATAATTCTGTAAAAATTCTACAAATAATTGCCATTAATATATTGCCAATCTTGTTTTTATTTAACCATTTATTATTTCTAAATAGATTTGTATTATACTGGCATAATTTAAACTTACTTTAGGTTTGAAAAATTGTATAGAAATACTTTGATATTGGCATCCTCATCCACGGGACAATTTAATCTAAGCTACGAGTCCGAACTTTCATGTGGAATATTTAAACAATGCGAAAAGTTATATTATTCAAACGTCGATAATTCGGTATTCAAATCATAATTATGAAATAATATGTATACAAATTCAAGGAGGCAATCCTGTAAGCTATTTCTGCAAAATGTCAAATAACTCACTGCTTTCTTAGGGAAATGTGTAGACGAATTATGTAGCAAAATGACATCCTCCATGAATTATTTACATGTGACTGTGGTTTAAGTATTGAATTAGACGTAATTGAGTGGCATGACACGCGGGAATGATGGAAGGGGCAACTGCAGAAAGATATTTGTCTCGTAAATTAGGCCTCGTAGATTAGGATTTTTTCTTTTCCGCTGTATTTGATTGGCCAGCAAAATTTCATATGCTTTCTCAAAGTACTTTTCATTAAATTTTGATAAACAATAGGTTATTTGGTACACAAAATTGGCAAAACAAACATAAAATAGTGTTTCATGGGGAAACGAATATGCATATTTGTGATGACTCGTAGATTAGAAAGCTAAATTTCCGAAGTGTAATTTAGAAACATGGCCTCTGAATCTTTTTTCCATAGATGAATTTGGTAAAAATCTTTTTTCATACACATGATATACATTATTAAAGGGTGAATGAATAAGGCATTGCAGAAATATCGTGCAGTATGTGATATTCCATTTACCGTTATAGTTTAGCCTCGTAGATTAGGTCAGATTTGGCGACATTGCATTAGCATGTCAGTGTATTTTAATGTTTGGTTGCTTTAGCACCGTGTTGTTTTCGTGTAAAACATCCATTGATAATGAATAAATGCAGGAGTTTAAATCGGGCATGATTACATTCTACACTATATTATGGGTACAATGAAAACTAAAAATATCCATGGCGACATGCAAATTTCGCCACCCCTTGCAGATTTAAAGGCCTGGAAAGCCATTTAGAACAACATTTTATACCGTAAAAATGTTTATGAAATAATTCTTATATAATGAAAAATTGAGAAAAAACAATGACACGACGTTAATTGCTTTTAATTGGCGAAATATCAGTTGACTTATATCGGCGACATTAATTGTCCATTTTTTTTAGAACGGGTCTCCTATATGAGCTTTCTGCATTACATTTACCCTGCATTAAGTAACCATCAGCCTTTAAAAACTGCAATAAATGAATGGCCTTTTAGGCGATGTTCTACTGTACACAACACTGACAATATCAATTGAGTATATATAAGCAATGTCTCAACAACTGCCTTTCGGAAATGTGGAAAATCGTGCTCTGTGTAGTTATGTACTGAATAACATGGTTTCAAAGAAATCATACCACTGATTTGAACTCTTGTCCCACTGTGACAAAGTAACGACTGTTCAATTTTGAATCTGGTGCAATTTAGACTACTTCCGATTAGAGCAAATGTTTGATAAACTATTGACCGAGTGTCAAACAGCGTAGATCCTGGTATGATGCAGAGTTATTCGACGTCTCATCTGGATCCAAACTTTGCAAATGCGAGTCAGGTCGCGGATATTGGGATAAGGTTTGACGTATTGATAATGCGTATATATATATGGTATTTCCAGTACGGTTAGATGCATTGATACTGCGTATATATATATGTCGTATGTTCAGTACGGTTACTGAAATAAAGCATATCAGATGGCAATAGGTAGATTCTCGTACTTAAAAGAACATTAGACACTATAGTAAAGCCTCGCTAATACGAACAATTACAAGAAATCCATCTCTGGATTTTAAAAAAAAAATCTATAAACTATGTTGGTAGCTTAATGAAGGACAAAAGTGATACAGAAAGTTCCTATAGGAACATTTTGCATCACATTTGCCCTGCATTAAGCAACCGCCTGCTTTTACAGTCTCATATTTTAATAAGTAAATTCTCGATACTACGAACACACAAATACATACCGTTATTGATCTTTAACACAGGCGACAGCTTAATACAGGATGAAAGGCAAGCTGAAAACGCTCCTCTGGGAGCCTTTCTGCTTGAATTTTGCCCTGCATTAAGCATCCACCTTCCTTCAAAGACATAAATTCTTTATTACTAAATTTTCGTAGTATCGAGGTTTTACTGTACATCATGTGTTCGTTTTAGCGAGACTCTATTGTTTCTTTCTTATCTTAATCTCTCGCTATAGGCGATCTTATGATAACTTTACCAGCTTGTTTGAATTCAAATGAGACACTAAGGAAATCGGTTATACTCGTACTTGGTTATATTTTGCCCAAGGGACATTGTCAAGTGCAATGTCCTTATTTATACGTGATCCTTTACAAAGAAGTTCCACTATACCCACATCATTTAAATTTTGTCAATTTTCCAGCTATTAACTTCATCTCATGACATACATACAGTAGCACATCGTTAATCCGAAATAAGTATCATTATTTGTCTTTATGAGAGGTGGTAGCTTAATGACTGGTGAAAACGACGCCTGAAACTCCTCTTGGAGCTTTCGACATGCGATTCTCACCCTGCATGAAGCATAGCTCTGCCTAAAATGTTAATTCTTCTTACTATATGTTCGAATCAACGAGGTTTTTACTGTACTGTACTCAGGCTCTGTCGCCTTCGTCATGTTAGTCTGGTGCATTTCTCAGAAATATCTAAGAGCTAAGATAAATTTTAAACGATGTTATTTCCCTCGGAGATAATATAACGCCATGTCTGATAACACCAGGACCATTACTTTTCAAACAATATATCTAGCAACACCATTTAGCGTAATTTATGCTATCACTGTTTGAGGAAAAGTACTCCAGCATGTCAACGTCGTGAGCGGCTTGATTATTTCCACGAAAATTTGTGCAATAATTTAACATGGTTCATGCTGGTGTCTGCTGTAGTCTAAACATTCTGTAACATTGACTGTAAGGACTATTAATCATGTTCTATGGTAGCATGATTTCGTTTGTAGTTTTCTTGTTGCTGTTTTTATTTTCGATTAGATTTCAAGGTTGTTCGGTCCAATTTGGCACAATTTGCATTCATGAATATAGAGTAACAAAACTGACTTATGAACTTGCCAGTTGCAAATTTAAACAGTTTTTGTAATGAAACCATGTTCCTTTCCCTTGCAATACATGCTTTTTGAAGTACATTTATAACAAGACGATTAAGTTCATTGGAACAGATTATGAAGCAAAATTATTAACCAAGCTCAAATATAAGTCTAATTGAATCACATCTGTCACAGCGTGTGTCTGAATATCCAACCAATTCCAAGTTATGCACTGTCTTCTAGCTCAAAGTTGTCCGACGCATGATTTGACTCACCCACGGAGCCCCCCCCCCCCCCCCCCCCAAAAAAAAAAAAAAATAATAATAAAATAATAATATATATATATATTAAATAATAAATAATAATAAATAAATAATAATAATAATAATAAAATAAAATAAAATGTGATCGAAGTATGTAAAACTAGCCTAAAACTGTCTATTTGTACCTTAAACCACTCCAAAAAACAAGAACAACACGACCCGAAAAAAATTCCTATCGGGTCTATATATGTATTGAAAGGTACCTAACTACGTCAGATCAGCGACGGAAAATACAACAGTCAAGTTTTTCAAAGTCTTACAGCAAAGCTAACTTAACACCGATTTCAATCATTTTGGTCTTGGTCCGTTCCAAATTCCATATGCAAAGCACAATTAGTGCTTTCCTTACATATCGCTCCGTATTGTCGCTGCAAGACCGCGAATTTGAAAAACGCTAGAGCGAAACGATGTGACTCCAGCCAGGATGCATAGACGTATATGGGCGATCTGTATTCGTTAAACGTTTTAGCAAAAACGCGAATTATGCTGAAACACATTCGAAAAACATTTAACTCACTGCAGTTAAAACGGCGCTGGCTATTTCCAGTCTGCTACGAGACGCCAGTTTTCTTTCTCCTACTTTCCCTTTGAACGGAGGTGCCATTTCGCTGTTGCCCGGAAGTAGTAGTCAATTTGCATATCGAATAGTTTATGAGCCGGGTCACAGCAAAATGGTCGCATCCGTTCAAAAGGAAAGTTGGAGAAAGAAAACTGACGCATCGTAGCAGACTGGAAATAGTAAGCGCCGTTCCGATAGCGGTGAGTTTAATGTTTTTCGGTAGTGTTTCACCATAATTAGCGTTTTTGTTGAAAAAATTTAACGAATACAGATCCCCCATATACGTCTATGCATCCTGGCGGGAGTCACATCGTTTCGCTCTAGCGGTTTTTTTTCAAATTCGCGGTCTTGCAGCGACAAGACGGAGCATTATTTGAGGAAAGCCGCTTTGCATATGGAATTTGGAACGGATCAAGACCAAAATGATTGAAATCGGTGTTGAATTGGCTTTGCTGTAAGACTTTGATAAACATGACTGTTGTATTTGCCGTCGCTGATCTGACGTAGTTAGGTACCTTTCAATACATATATAGACCCGATAGGAATTTTTACCAGGTCGTGTTTTTCTTGTTATTTGGAGTGGTTTAAGGTACAAATAGACACTTTTAGGCTAGTTTTACATACTTCGGTCACATTTTTTTTATTTGGTGGGGGCGGTCCGTGGGTGAGTCCAAGCATGTGTCGGGTATCTTTGTTCTAGCTGTGTGTTTGCACTATAGGGAATGAATGTTCAGCTCAATGCTGGTTGTGGTTTCGTTACCATTTGGGTATTTGCACGCAAAGTTATAGAAATGGATGTCCAAACCTCAACCCTCAACCCACAACTCATTAACAACTTCATTATAGCACTGTCAGTGAATTTATAAATGGACTATTCCAAAATTCAATCAGGTATAGCTTATTGTGAATATTTAGGGATTGTTCTAAACAAAATTGTGCCATGACAAACAGTGAAGACCTTGACGATAGGGCTCATCTATGAGCCCTCTCATCTGGGTCTACACAGTTTGCAAATGACATAAGTGACTCGCGTCCAGCACTGTAAGGGTTAACTCTACAATGCTCATCTAATTTCATTTTGCCGGATTAGCGAAAGTGTGTGGACTGGGATTCGAAATGTCCATTTGTTGTGCAAGATAAAACACAAACTTGAATTATATAAATATAATATCACAGTAATTTGATACCGCTAACATAAAAAGAACATGGCCCAAGGTTATACAATTTCTGAGTCTGAGATCATTTTCATGTATCTTATTGGTCAGATTCTGAGCAAACCCAGAATCTGACCAATCAGATGTTTGAGAATGATCTCAGACCATGGTTCCGTTTACATTTAACTAACTATCGTACGACAGAATTATCGTACGTTCTAACAAATCATTCTCAAGTATCTGATTGGTCAGATTCTGAGCAAGCTCAGAATCTGACCAATCAGATGCTTGAGAATGATCGTACGTTCTAACATTCGACGATCGAAATTGGAAGTTGCGCTTGTAATATGTTAGAACTTACGGTTATTTCTTATCGTACGAAGTAAACTATATGTCCGACAAAAGACACTAGAAAGTACGATTATTTCTGATATCCAAGTAGTAGCTGTTGTCGAAATTACGCTGATTTTGCGGTATTTAGTAAATTGGGCTCCATATGTTATGGAGTTACCCTGTTTCCGATCTAAATTGAACAATTTGCAAAGCAAACGGAGTCTCAATAGCATTTTCTATCTTCGTTACGGCACTAATTATTGAATTTGTTTCAGTAAGCATCAGTGTACGCAGATAAATTGGTTTCATTGTAAGTCTTTTTTTGTTGCTGCTCTGACAATATTTTGTTGCGAAAGACTAGTTTATTACACACTTTCAATTCCTAGAATATGTATTATAACTTATAATTTATACTTATCGACATATAGAAGGTTTTCAACTGTGCATGTCATCATAAATTGGGAAAGGTTGTCAATAGTCACAAATCTTCTATTGATGCATGAAGTTGATGTGACGTAGGGAAATTGTTTACGATGGTGCATGCCAGCAGGATTGTCACGGCATGTTTGAGCTTTCCTGTAAACTGACTTCGACTTAGAATCACAAGGGAATGCTGTGTTTTTTTATAAATTATTTCATGATAGAGTAGGATATAAATTGCGTGATGTTGTTACAATTAGTCTTAAACCTTCGTCTGTTAGTTGCAAACAGTTTGGATCAAGATGAGATGGTGCCAATTAATTCGGCGTCACACGAGAACCAAAGCTGTTTGACACCCGTTCAGTAACTTCTCAAAGGCTTGAACGAATCGAAAGTGATGACGATTATTCCAGATCAGCATCCATGCTTATATAACGTTAGTCGAGTCTGAGTTCGTTCTCAAGTTTTTGATTGGTCAGATTTGAGCCAAAGGTTCAAATCTAGCCAATCAAAAGCTTGAAAACAAACTGAGACTGAACTAAAATGTTTTATAAGCATGGGCCCAGAGTTACTAAAGTTTAAAACTATTTGACACTCGGTCTTTATTTTCGCAAAGGATTTAACGAATCGAAATTAAAACACTGTAACACATTTTGAAATACTTCCTTCCTACAGTAGCCCGTCTGAATTGGCTCTGCGTTGATTCTGCGTTGATTCCCTGTGGAAAAATAAAGATCTAATTCTTCACATTACAAAGTAAAACTTAAACTGATTGGCGAACAACAAATAAAGGTACGAATTCAATACTAAAAGTACATGTATGAATATCAAAAGACACAAAGAGACACACAAATAATTAACAAACAAACAATAGGGGGATATGGAAGTGCCTTCTTGGAATGATCAGCGACAATTGTCACTAAACTCGTTATTTTTCCACCAAACTTTATTTATTCTTCGAGATGATTATACCTAGAGTGGTCAAAAACTAAGTGTTCGTGGAGAAATATAGACGTTATTCTTCAACATGTTTTAACTTACGTCTTTTGATTTGGACTTCTGTAATTGGGGTTCAAGATGTCGCTATTTATTTCATGAATATTCATGAGGTAAAGGATAAATCATTAAGTTTTAACTCTAGTATCACGGAAGTCGCCGGAAAGCGATTCACAGGGCTTGCTGCACTAGTCAACATGTGATTACCTTTACTAACACAGAACCAACTGTTGATGATATGATAAAATGTCAATCTACCTGTCGTTTCGCCTGGATCCAAACTGTTTGACACATTACACGTTTTAGAGAATAAATTGAAGAAAGTTCACCCTGAAACTTAAAGCAGACGGCATTGTGTTCAGACGAATATAATTCGACGCTAAAAGAGTTAACAAAATTTCTTTTGCATTCATTCATTCGTTTTGTATAATGAACAGACTCAATAAAAAATTTAGTCTGTATATTTTCCTTTCGAATTGCTGATTTTGCTTACGAAGGATTCACAACAGCAGGTGTTAAGTGCTCGTGCGTCGGTCGTAAAAAGTCTCCCAGTATTTCATCCGCAATTATGTTTTCTGGTCCTTCAAGACAATCAGTTTCAATGATTTTAGTCATGAAAATTGAATACCGCTTTTAAAGGCGGCGCTAGTGGGTATGAGTATTATTGCACTTATAATAACTTCTCATGAACAGGCTCAATAAAACCGAGTCTGCAGTTTTCTGTTTTCGTATTGAATTTGCTTTAGAAGGACCTAATACTTTCAGAAATTATTGTTAAGTAATTTGGATACCGTTGAACTCATCTTGTGGTCCAGGCACTCCATTTATTATTCTTTAAAGCAGTCGCCATTATAATAAGCCTGTCAACGACATAGCGAGTAACATATTGTACACCATTTATTCCTAACAGACATGCAAATATCACATTAAAATATTCTAGCCATAACTGCCTAACACTATGCATCATTCATCATCGATTCTATAAATAAATACAGTAGAACTATAGAGCGGTATTTGGGTCAAAATTATAGTTATGATTTTACTAAGTTTATACTGTTATCTACATATGATAGTTGTTAATTTAGATATAAATCTCATTTCGATGTTGTTAAATACAATTTATCTATTTAAAATTCTGTTTTAATTGTCTTTTCCGTTTTTCAAAACTCTTATATTTCATTCCCAATCTCAGAAGCTAACCGCCTTATTCTACATGCCTCATTCTATATTCTTCATTCTATATTCTTAATTCTTATCGCTAAAAGCTAAATGTTTCAACTCAAATTATTACGAAACTAACTCACCAAATACTAGCTCTATAGCTACAAGTACTCGATGACAACGTTAAACGGTATTAGATCATTGTTAATCATTGAAAATCATTGTTATGTACAGAATATAAAGCGTTTATTTTGTTTAAATTTCATATTTGCTGAAGCTGAACAGCTGGCCTTCAAATTAGGGATGTCGAAATAGGGTGCCAAAATATTCGAATGCTCCTTAATGCGACATGTCTAAATTTAGATTTATATACAACTAAAATTCACTGATAAATTACAATTGCGGTCGTGGTCGAGTGGGTAAAGATGCTGGTAATTTACATTTTTGGTATTGGTGGTTGACGGTTCAAATCACGGCAGTGACACATTTGTTTTTCTTTTGGAAAGTTTATTTTGGAGATTTCTTTTCTTTTTATCATTCTAAATGAACACTTCTTGATCGTGTCACGAATTTGATATACAGTGTATGTGTTTCATGTATTTTATTCTAAAAAAAACTCTTTGGATGTCGAATTTGGGGTCCCCCTGTTGAAATATGGAATCCAAAGCAGATCAAGTTAGTAACGTATTGCACTTCAAACTCATGCACGTTCATAAGCAATAGTAATTCAAAAACGATGGTAAATGTACGTCTTTCTTTGTTGCCATGTCGAAGTACAACAAACTCTTATCGTTACGACGAATATGTGTCTTAAGGTGTCGAAATAAGGGCCCTTTACTCTATATATAAACAGAGGTTTGTTTATATAGAATCTATGCTTTTTGTATGAATGAATGCGGATTGGTGATAACGAATGGTGTCTGTAACCCTTTCCTGTAACCATATGAACGACTTTTGACTCCTTTGCAAACAGAGTAGACCCATATCAGACGGCTCCTATAGGAGCTGTTTGACCTGGGTCCACCTCTGTTTGGTAATGAATGATTCTACCACTTGTTCGTGATGCCATGATAAAATACATCTAGGATATAGATCTAATTCATATTCTTACATCCATGATTTTTTACATGAATAAATGAGAGAAAGTGTCAACCTTTACCATACTAAGAGTGAATCCAAGATTGATTTTGCATTCAGTTTGGATCTAGATCAGACACCAGGTGGTTCAGTTCGGCATCAGTATTCAAGCTGCTTGACACCCCGATTGCGTATAGTGAAGAAAGAATATAAAATGTCTGATCGGGGTCTGCTCTGTTTGCTTATGAAATGGTTAGATCTGATTCTACAGTTTCTGCTATGGCTAAAAGTCCATGTGTTCACATCAGCCATTTTAAACACTATTCTAATTGATTTTCATGACGTCATTATTTCCTATATGAATATTCATTAGGTACAGGGTTAATCGGAGAGCTATCACTGGTGCTTGATTGCCTGTACAGTTTGTGCACAGTAGCATATCTCTACAAATAATTATAATTCTGAGTTTAAAAATAATGCAGGACGAAAGTTTATAAACAGCAGCCTTCTAATCAGGATCTACAGTAAAACCCCGTCTAAACCGGACGTTAAATTCAGTATAAATATTGGTCTTGGAAACAGGTGTTAGCTTAAGGCAGGGTGAAATTCATACAGAAGCTCCTCTAGGAGCTGTCTGCATGGCTTTCACCATGTATTAAGCAGCCACCTGCCTAAAAGTATCTAAATTCTTCTCTACTAGAATTCTGGTTTAGAGGGGTTTTACTGGAATATCAGGTAAACGGTTAACTTCCATCTTTCAAGTCTGAATTTTCACAGTGGAACATCAGTTTTTAACTATAGAGTCCATGCAGTGTGAAAGGCTTACACCTGCTAGAACTTTTTGAATGAGAGAAAGGTGCTCCTTTAGGAGTCCTCTGATCTGGGTCGACACTGCGTGTATTTGTCCAATGTAATAAGCTCGCGTGGATGTATGTATTATCCCTTCCCCTCATATAACCGCTTTTAATGCCTTTGCAAACAGAGTAGACCCAGATCAGAAGGTTCCTATGGAAGCCGTCTGATCAGGGTCCAATCTGTTTGCTTATGGAATTATAACAGTGCTGATTCTGCAGTTTCTATCCAATACCAAACAAGAGTGTGCTTGTGAAACACTTATACCCCCGACCTTTGATCCTAAAGGATGACCTTGACCTTTGACCCATGGACCAGGGAGTTGAACGCGACACATCGTCTTTGTGTGGTGAACATTTGTGCCAGGTTATTTTGAAATCAATCACAGAAAAAAAGTTACAGAAGGGACGCGAAATTTGGGACGGACGGATGCACGGACAGACAGACGGGTGGAAGGACAGACAGAAGGACGGACAATGCGCTTACTATATGCCCGCCGTTGGGGAACATAAAAAGCCTGTGTCCATATATCATTGTTAAAAATCAGCTAATACATATTAATGGTATCATTATTGTTTACATGAATATTCAACAGGGAAAAATTAAACTTCAATATTAATAATTTGAGTTGAAGCATTTAATTTTACCATTTACCGATTTGCAGTTAAGACTTTAGAAATTTAGGCAAAAAGCGTTACTAACATTCCAAAAGGAAAAAAAATGTATCGCCGCCGTGATTTGAACCGCCAACCATCAATACCAAAACTGTAAGCTGCCAGCATCTTTACCCACTCGTCCACGGCCGCAAATGACATTCATTGGGGAATTTTAGTTATATATAAATCTAAATTTAGACACGTCGAATATTTTGGCACCCTATTCGACATCCCTAATTTGAAGGTCAACTGTTCAACTTCAGAAAATATAAGATTTAAACAAAATAAACGCTTTATATTCTGTACATAACAATACAATATTACTAATACCGTTTAACGTTGTCATCGCGTAGTGTAGCTAGAGCTAGTATTTGGTGGGTTAGTTTCGTAAAAAAATGAGTTGAAACATTTAGCGTTTAGCGATAAGAATTAAGAATATAGAATGAAGAATATAGAATGAGGCATGTAGAATAAGGCGGCTAGCTTCTGAGATTGGGAATGAAATATAAGAGTTTTGAAAAACGGAAAAGACAATTAAAATAGAAGTTTAAATAGATAAATTGTATTTAACAACATCGAAATGAGATTTATATCTAAATTAAGAACTAGCATCATAACTATAATTTTGACCCAAATACCGCTCCATATAGAACCAGTTTTAAGCCTTCATAAAAAAGTCTAATCCTGAGTCTGTACGGTAGGTGGTAGCTTAATGCAGGTCAAAAGTAATGCAAACAGCTCCTATAGGAGCTTTCTGCATTACATTTACCCTGCATCAAGTAACCATCAGCCTTTAAAAACTGCAATAAATGAATGGCCTTTTAGGACATATTCTACTGTACACAACACTGACAAGTACAGAATATCAATTGAGTATATATAAGTAATGTCTCAACAACTGCCTTTCGCAAATGTGGAAAATCGTGCTCTGTGTAGTTATGTACTGAATAACGTGGCTTCAAAGAAAACATACCACTGATTTGAACTCTTGTCCCACTGTGACAAAGTAACGACTGTTCAAATCTGGTGCAATTTAGACTACTTCCGATTAGAGCGAATGTTTGATAAACTATTGACCGAGTGTCAAACAGCGTAGATCCTGGTATGATGCAGAGTTATTCGACGTCTCATCTGGATCCAAACTTTGCAAATGCGAGTCAGGTCGCGGATATTGGGATAAGGTTTGACGTATTGATAATGCGTATATATATATGGTATTTCCAGTACGGTTAGATGTATTGATACTGCGTATAAATATATGTGGTATTTTCAGTACGGTTACTGAAATAAAGCATATCAGATGGCAATAGGTAGATTCTCGTACTTAAAAGAACATTAGACACTACAGTAAAGCCTCGGTAATACGAACACATACAAGAAATCCATCTCTGGATTTTTAAAAAAAACTGTTGGTAGCTTAATGAAGGACAAATGTGATACAGAAAGCTCCTATAGGAACATTTTGTATCACTTTTGCCCTGCATTAAGCAACCGCCTGCTTTTACAGTCTCATATTTTAATAAGTAAATTCTCGATACTACGAACACACAAATACTTACCGTTATTGATCTTTAACACAGGCGACAGCTTAATACAGGGTGAAAGGCAAGCTGAAAACGCTCCTCTGGGAGCCTTTCTGCTTGAATTTTGCCCTGCATTAAGCATCCACCTTCCTTCAAAGACATAAATTCTTTATTACTAAATTTTCGTAGTATCGAGGTTTTACTGTACATCATGTGTTCGTTTTAGCGAGACTCTATTGTTTCTTTCTTATCTTAATCTCTCGCTATAGGCGATCTTATGATAACTTTACCAACTTGTTTGAATTCAAATGAGACACTAAGGAAATCGGTTATACTCGTACTTGGTTATATTTTGCCCAAGGGACATTGTCAAGTGCAATGTCCTTATTTATACGTGATCCTTTACACAGAAGTTCCACTATACCCACATCATTTAAATTTTGTCAATTTTCCAGCTATTAACTTCATCTCATGAGATACATACAGTAGCACATCGTTAATCCGAAATAAGTATCATTATTTGTCTTTATGAGAGGTGGTGCTTTCGACATGTGATTTTCACCCTGCATTAAGCATAGCTCTGTCTAAAATGTTAATTCTTCTTACTATATGTTCGAATCAACGAGGTTTTTACTGTACTGTACCCAGGCTCTGTCGCCTTCGTCATGTTAGTCTGGTGCATTTCTCAGAAATATCTAAGAGCTAAGATAAATTTTAAACGATGTTATTTCCCTCGGAGATAATATAACGCCATGTCTGATAACACCAGGACCATTACTTTTCAAACAATATATCTAGCAACACCATTTAGCGTAATTTATGCTATCACTGTTTGAGGAAAAGTACTCCAGCATGTCAACGTCGTAAGCGGCTTGATTATTTCCACGAAAAACTGTGCAATAATTTAACATGGTTCATGCTGGTGTCTGCTGTAGTCTAAACATTTCTGTAACATTGGCTGGAAGGACTATTAATCATTTTCGATGGTAGCATGATTTCGTTTGTAGTTTTCTTGTTGCTGTTTTTATTTTCGATTAGATTTCAAGGTTGTTTGGTCCAATTTGGCACAATTTGCATTCATGGATATAGAGTAACAAAACTGACTTATGAACTTGGCAGTTGCAAATTTAAACAGTTTTTGTAATGAAATCAAGTTCCTTTCCCTTGCAATACATGCTTTTTGAAGTACATTTATAACAAGACGATTAAGTTCATTGGAACAGATTATGAAGCAAAATTATTAACCAAGCTCAAATATAAGTCTATTTGAATCACATCTGTCACAGCGTGTGTCTGAATATCCAACCAATTCCAAGTTATGCACTGTCTTCTAGCTCAAAGTTGTCCGACGCATGATTGGACTCACCCACGGAAATCCCCCCCCCCCAAAAAAAAATAATAAAAAATAAATAAATACAAAATAAAAAAAAAATAATAATAAAATAAAATAAAATGTGATCGAAGTATGTAAAGCTAGCCTAAAACTGTCTATTTGTACCTTAACCCACTCCAAAAAACAAGAAAAACACGACCCGGAAAAAATTTCCTATCGGGTCTATATATGTATTGAAAGGTACCTAACTACGTCAGATCAGCGGCGGAAAATACAACAGTCATGTTTTTCAAAGTCTTACAGCAAAGCCAATTCAACACCGATTTCAATCATTTTGGTCTTGTTCCGTTCCAAATTCCATATGCAAAGCGGCACAATTAGTGCTGTCCTTACATATCGCTCCGTATTGTCGCTGCAAGACCGCGAATTTGAAAAACGCTAGAGCGAAACGATGTGACTCCAGCCAGGATGCATAGACGTATATGGGGGGTCTGTATTCGTTAAACCTTTTAGCAAAAACGCAATTATGCTGAAACACATTCGAAAAACATTCAACTCACTACAGTTAAAACGGCGCTGGCTATTTCCAGTCTGCTACGAGACGCCAGGTTTCTTTCTCCTACTTTCCTTTTGAACGGAGGTGCCATTTCGCTTTTGCCCGGAAGTAGTAGTCAATTTGCATATCGAATAGTTTATGAGCCGGGTCACAGCAAAATGGTCGCATCCGTTCAAAAGGAAAGTTGGAGAAAGAAAACTGACGCATCGTAGCAGACTGGAAATAGTAAGCGCCGTTCTAATAGCGGTGAGTTTAATGTTGTTCGGTAGTGTTTCACCATAATTAGCGTTTTTGTTGAACAGTTTAACGAATACAGATCCCCCTATCTACGTCTATGCATCCTGACTGTTGTATTTTCCGTCG
The DNA here is from genome assembly GCA_963576725.1 of Azorinus chamasolen. Taxonomy (NCBI): domain Eukaryota; kingdom Metazoa; phylum Mollusca; class Bivalvia; order Cardiida; family Solecurtidae; genus Azorinus; species Azorinus chamasolen. The sequence continues at coordinate 86,906,589 of OY755235.1, read as the reverse complement.
CTGATCTGACGTAGTTAGGTACCTTTCAATACATATATAGACCCGATAGGAATTTTTTCCAGGTCGTGTTTTTCTTGTTATTTGGAGTGGTTTAAGGTACAAATAGACAGTTTTAGGCTAGTTTTACATACTTCGATCACACACATTTTTTTTTATTTGGTGGGGGGCGGTTCGTGGGTGAGTCCAAGCATGTGTCGGGTACCTTTGTTCTAGCTGTGTGTTTGCACTATAGGGAATTAATGTTCAGCTCAATGCTGGTTGTGGTTTCGTTACCATTTGGGTATTTGCACGCAAAGTTATAGAAATGGACGTCCAAACCTCAACCCTCAACCCACAGCTCATAACAACTTCACTACAGCACTGAATTTATAAATGGACTATTCCAAAATTCAATCAGGTATAGCTTATTGTGAATATTTAGGGATTTTTCTATATAAAAGTGTACCATGACAAACAGTGAAGACCCTGACGAGAGGGCTCCTCTAGGAGCCCTCTAATCTGGGTCTACACAGTTTGCAAATGACATAAGTGACTCGTGTCCAGCACTGTAAGGGTTAACACTACAGTGCTCATCTAATTTCATTTTCCCGGATTAGCGAAAGTGTGTGGACTGGGATTCGAAATGTCCATTTGTTGTGCAAGATAAAACACAAACTTGAATTATATAAATATAATATCACAGTAATTTGATACCGCTAACATAAAAAGAACATGGCCCAAGGTTATACAACTTCTGAGTCTGAGATCATTTTCATGTATCTTATTGGTCAGATTCTGAGCAAACCCAGAATCTGACCAATCAGATGTTTGAGAATGATCCCAGACCATGGTTCCGTTTAACTTTAACTAACTATCGTACGACAGAATTATCGTACGTTCTAACAAATCATTCTCAAGTATCTGATTGGTCAGATGCTTGAGAATGATCGCACGTTCTAACATTCGACGATCGAAATTGGAAGTTTCGCTTGTAATATGTTAGAACTTACGGTTATTTCTTATCGTACGAAGTAAACTATATGTCCGACAAAAGACACTAGAAAGTACGATTATTTCTGATATCCAAGTAGTAGCTGTTGTCGAAATTACGCTGATTTTGGTTGTGCGGTATTTAATAAATTGGGCCCCATATGTTATAGAGTTACCCTGTTTCCGATCTAAATTGAACAATTTGCAAAGCAAACGGGGTCTCAATAGCATTTTCTATCTTCGTTACGGCACTAATTATTGAATTTGTTTCAGTAAGCATCAGTGTACGCAGATAAATTGGTTTCATTGTAAGTCTTTTTTTGTTGCTGCTCTGACAATAATTTGTTGCGAAAGACTAGTTTATTACACACTTTCAATTCCTAGAATATGTATTATAACTTATAATTTATACTTATCGACATATAGAAGGTTTTCAACTGTGCATGTCATCATAAATTGGGAAAGGTTGTCAATAGCCACAAATCTTCTATTGATGCGTGAAGTTGATGTGACGTAGGGAAATTGTTTACGATGGTGCATGCCAGCAGGATTGTCACGGCATGTTTGAGCTCACAGGTCCATGTATATATGTCAGAATTTCTTTCATTGGTTTTAAAACATTAATTAAATAACGTCCTCGATGTATCTTAACCGATCGCAGCACATATTGGCATGAATAACATATTCTGAAAAAAGCCCCCCTCTTACAGGCCGTCGGAGGGGGGCTTTTTTCAGAATATGTTATTCATGCCAATATGTGCTGCGATCGGTTCAGATACATCGAGGACATTATTTAATTATGTTTTAAAACCAATTAAAGAAATTCTGACATATATACATGTACCTGTGGTTTGAACTTTCCTGGAAACTGACTTCGCCTTCGAATCACAAGGGAGTGCTGTGTTTTTTATAAATTATTTCATGATAGAGTAGGACATACATTGCGTGACGTTGTTACAATTAGGCTTAAACATTCGTCTGTTAGTTACAAACAGTTTGGATCAAGATGAGATGGTGCCAATTAATTCGGCGTCACACGAGAACCAAAGCTGTTTGACACCCGTTCAGTAACTTCTCAAAGGCTTGAACGAATCGAAAGTGATGACGATTATTCCAGGTCAGAGTTACAAAACTGTTTGCACTCGGTCTATTATTTTCTCAAAGGATTTATGGAATCGAAATCAAAACACTGTAACACATTTTGAACATACTTCCTACAATAGACGTCTGAACAGGGTGTGCTTTGATTCCCTATGTATAATCAAGACCTAAGTCTTCATACTACAAAGAAAAATTAAGCTTATTGTCGGACAACAAACAAAGGTACATATTTAAATACTAAAAGTACATGTATGAGTCATGCAGGAAACACCGCATACAAAATACGCAGTACCACGACAGAAGTAATTGTACATGGATATTAAAAGACACAAAGCGACACACAAATAAATAACAAACAAACACTAGGGGGATATGGAAGTGCCTTCTTGAAACGATCAGCGAAAATTGTCACTAAACTCGTTATTTTTCCACCAAACTTTATTTATTCTTCGAGACGATTTTAAAGAGTGGTCAAAAACTAAGTTTTCGTGGAGAAATAAAGACGTTATTCTTCAACATGTTTTAATTTACGCCTTTTTATTTGGACTTCTGTAATTGGTGTTCAAGATGTCGCTATTTATTTCATGAATATTCATAAGTTAAAGGATAAATCATTAAGTTTTAACTCTAGTATCACGGAAGTCGCCGGAAAGCGATTCACAGGGCTTGTTGCAATAGTCGAACATGTGATTACTTTTGCTAACACAGAGCCAACAGTTTATGATATGATAAGATGTCAATCTACCTGTCGTCTTGTCTGGGTCCAAACTGTTTGACACATTACACGTTTTAGAGAATAAATTGAAGAAAGTTCACCCTGAAACTTAAAGCAGACGGCATTGTTTTCCGACGAAAATAATTCGACGCTAAAAGAGTTAACAAAATTTCTTTTGCATTCATTCATTCGTTTTGTATAATGAACAGACTCAATAAAATTTAGTCTGTATTTTTTTTCCTTTCGAATTGCTGATTTTGCTTACGAAGGATTCACAACAGCAGGTGTTAAGTGCTCGTGCGGCCGTAAAAAGTCTCCCAATATTTCATCCGCAATTATGTTTTCTGGTCCTTCAAGACAATCAGTTTCAATGCTTTTAGTAAAGTAATTTGGATACCGATGAACTTATCTTGTCGTTCAGGCACTCGTTTTACTGAAGATCGTACGACTGTAATTATCGTTCTAACAAATGACGATCGCAACTGGAAGTAATTTCAGATATCCATGGTAGTAGCAAAATTGTTTTGGTTGTATGATTTTATATTAAACGGGCTACAAATTCCAACAACTTACCAATGTTTTCGGTGTAGTGAGGGAACCCTCAAACGACTGTGAAAAACCCACTTTCTGCTTCAGATCTGATCTGGTGCAATTTTAATTACAGTTGAACTTCGATATCTCGAACTTCAAGGGACCATATAAATGAGTTCGAGATAACAGACGTTCGAGTTATCGAAGTTCTAATCTGGAAAATGTCTCAGCTTAATGCAGATGTAAAGCCATGCTGAAAGCTCCTGAAGGAGCTTTCAACATTACTTTACACCTGCGTTAAGCTGTCACATGTATTTCTTGATATCCGAAGTGATACATTTGATTAATATATTTTTATAATGACACCTGAACACAGAAATGTTTGGCCATGGAAGAGATTATAGAATAAAATGTATATTATCACATAAGCAAACAGAGCAAACGTTGATCAGAGTACTCCTCCATGAACCATCTGACCTGGGTCTACTCTGTGTTCAAATGTGTAACGAAGTGTATTTATGGTTAGGAATGGGTTAATTGATAGAGGTCTACAAACTGTCAACCTTGTTCAAGTCATTCCCATCAAAGCCATTTCCACGAAAGCCATCCCCCAAAATTAGTTCCCCTGCTGCCATCAATGACCATTCTGCGTGCTGCGGTATACATTTCGGATACAGCTTGGATACAGGTGAGACACAGACAAACTCGACATCTTCCCAGGGTTCAAACGGCTTTAACCCATTCCCTCATATTGACGACTCTGTAGAAGTCACTTTGTGAAACCATTGTGATAAATAGAGCATTTGCTCCTACAGGAGCAAATGCTCTATTTATCACAATGGTTTCAAACTACAAAATTCTACAATTTTCATTTTCTCTAGTTAATGCTCCTTTTCGGTAGATTAATTCAAAGAGGTTGTATCTAAAATAGCTTATGAGGTAATGGGTTAAACAGAAACAAAAAGAAACTCGCCTTCAAAATCTGAAAGAGACATTTTCTAGCAATGTCAATGCTATTTTGGAGATTAAAATGATGTCCACGGCACGCAAGGGTTTTAGAAAGTTCATCACATTGTTTTTGTTTCGGATATTAATCGACAATCAATGAGGTAGTTTTCCGTTACAATGGCCGTATTGTTTTCTTAAATTCTAATCATATTTCAACCTTGACAGAAATTAATGATTTCATGAGAATCCACCATACTGTCATTACGTTATTGATTCTGAAAACTGTCCTGTGTATGAGTATCCTCTCCTATAGTTAAAAACCATATTTTGTAATCCCAATGGTAATATTACTGTGAAGATATTATTTGTTTTATTGTGAAACAATTATTATATGAACTGATGGTAACATTTTCCTACGTTAGAATATGCGATGATTTTACCCTCAGGCTGATAGTATGGCATTTCCTTGATGACCTTTCTGTAAAGACCATTGCTATTTTGTTTTACTCCATAAATACCCTTTTCTACCCCTTTGCAAACATAGTAGACCCACATCAGACGGCTTTGCTTTTGTCATAACGCAGATCTGATTTTTCAATGTCTACCATGGTTTAAATATTCTTTCTGGCATAATTATGTCCTTATAAAATACAAATTTAATATGCATGATGTCGTTATTCCTTACATGAATATTCATGGAGTTAAGGGTTAAGGAGACAGATGAACTCACTTTTAAAGTGCGTTTCAATTTCTCAAAGTTATCAGTCCAAACTCACAGTTAAGATTTCATCAATCATTGACACAAACGTCGTTCATTGTCCATGAATATTTGTGTGAATAATGGCTAAATTATTTGGTGAAGTTTTATAACGGAATATGTATAAATGAACGTTTGGTATTGGTAACGACTGTAGAGTCGGATCTATTATAATTCCATAAACGAACAGAACAGACCCTGATTAGACGTCTCCAACAGGAACCGTCTGATATGGGTATACCCTGTTTGTAAAGACGTAGGGAGACGTATATATGAATAAAGCAAACTGAGTGTCTGTAGATGATGCGTATGTCTAAGTATTCATGTAGGAAAGGATTGGCTCGCCCAAGTATCAGAAAATAAGACAGGCGCGAGAATTTGCCGGCGTCATGATAAATGCACGAAGGATTGATTTTTCTGACCCACTCAATACAGTTTATTTGCAATGTCCGCCTCGTGGCTCGTGGTTACTTAAATCGCCAAAACGTTCTTAAATTGAAAAAGAAATCCGAAAGTTTAAAGTAACACAATTAAAAGTATCCCATATTGTGGATTCCTTACCTTTTAAAAAGCTCGCTAAATTAAAATTACCTGTCCGCCTTGATACCAGTGCGCTGGCATAAATAACGTCATGTCTATTTCGCCAATAAAGATGGACATTTTTGTTTATCAACATGTTAGTGCGACTCTTTTGGCGCTAAATAGTTTCCGTTTGTAAAGAATATCGCCTGCTGTAAGTTTCAGAGGACTTTCGCTCAATTTCTTCTCTAAACCGTACATGGCGTGTCAAAAAGTTTGGATCCTTCAAGAGCTGTCTCATCTGGGTCTGCACTATTTACAAGTTGATTGTGCAACCAGTGCACCCCACAGCAGTGATTACATAGCGAAATACTTGTACATAGTGAAGATATGTGTAATCATACAACAGGGCATGGGTAAAGAAGGAGAAATGTATTTTAAAATTCAGCAAGAGAAGGGTTAAGAGCACTTTGGTTTTCATTATACGTTTTGGGAATGACACATATATAATCTGATGACCGTTTTGTACATAAGATGCTTCAGACCTTGGCGATCACGTGACATGAGGACAAGAGCTAAATCCTGTCTTTCATGGATGGACACATGGTTATCTGCAGTTTAAAATCGCGCATATTGGCCAGTATTTACATGTTCATCGTTGTTTTGTTTTACGTGTTTGGCAAAGTTGAAGGGACAATCTATATATAATGACATCATTTGTAAATCGTTGCTGGCACAAATATCATTTTTAAGAATAACTTATTTATTTTTCCACCCAACCCCACGTTGTGGCCACTCTTAAACAGGGTTTGGTGGAGAAATGGCGATTTTAGTATTTGAGCATGCACCTTCATCTGTTGCTCGATATTCATTGTCGATATGTCGATATTTCTAGGAAATCTTAACCCATTTGCTCCCACGATCCCATATATGGGACGTAGACAAACAGTGAAGACTCTGATCAGACGCCGCATAATTCGGCGTCTGATAAGAGTCTTCACTGTTTGCTGATAAGAAATGCAATATAAAACAAAACAAAAATGACAATTTAGACCCGACATCCCTTAGATAAAAGATAGACTATTCCAATAATGGGAGAAAATGGGTTAATCTCGAGAATGTACAGACATGTGGGTGGTGCATCTAGCAGACTATTACTAGGTCGATATTGCACTCCACTATGCGTGCGATCTCTCAAAATCGGAAATTTAATTATCAAGAACAATGTAGATCTTTTTAAACGGGTGGCTATTTATTACAGGCTGAACGTTATGCAGAAAACTGTGGGACATTTATACATGATTTCCACCCTGCTAGACTGCAATCTGTCTTAAAACCCGGCTAATTTTAACGTCAGTTTTAGATCTTTTACACATGTGGCTATTTATTGCAAGGTGAATGTATTGCAGAAATAACTTTGGGATATTTATATAGGCTACAACCAGTCTCAGAGGTTTTACTCTACAATAATTGACGCGGGAAATGACTGTAAACTGGTTGTTATTTGATTCCCACTGCACATTAGTAAACATCTGGCCTTATAATTAAACAACATATGTTGAACGAATTACTGCATGCGCTGATTGCAGTCACCGACCAGACAATGTCTTGCTATTTCGGAACACACTAGATAAGAAATAGATTTATTGAAGAAATAAAATCATGTGCCACCAAATATGTTTTGAAAATGAAACTCGTACATCTGTTTATATAAATGTTTTCTCGCTTTCTAGTTTTGCCTTAAATGTTTGAATGTTGTTTTTAAACCAACGTGTGTCCAGTTTCCCTTAAAAAGGGCATAGGCAAACAGTGTAGACCCAGATCAGAGGGCTCCTAAAGGAGCCCTCTGATCAGGGTCTGCACTATTTGCTGAACCCATCGATGTCCATGGCTTAAACCAGGAAATACGAGTACCTTGTTTGTTGTGTCATCACTATGGACGGGTTCCAAATTAATCACTCAGTCAATGTTGGAATGAATGGGTTAATAGTTGTCTGTTTTTTCTTCAACTTCATTACACTATTCAAAACTCAGTGTAAATCTGGCTTGTCAAAGACATGGCAAGTAATCATTCATACCATGTATACAATAAATGCTTAACAGACACGCAAATATCACATTCAATATAAGATTATAGCTATTTCTTTCCATCAATACGCCCCATTCATCTTCATTACTGTAAGTAGATAAGTCTGAAAAAAGACCAACAAGTATCGAATATAAAACAATTATGTACTTGTTATGTATAAACGACAGCCTTTCGGATCGGTGGAAAGTTGTGATTTGTAATTTTCAATTATTTATTGGTTACTATAGATTCAACTAAAATAAAAAAAAATATTACTAATCATATTAAATTTATTCTTAAAGTGGGTGATCCTTCGAAAGCAAATGTAGCAATGCGAATAAAGTAAATTGAACATTCGGTTTTATTGAGTCTGTCCATGAATAGTAATTAAATGTGCAACACTACGCACGCCCTTAGCACCGGCTTAAGCAGTGTTTGATTTTCAAAACTAACACCAAAACTAACGATACCGAAGGACCAGAACATATTACAACACTGAGAATGAAATACGGGGCGACTTTTTACGACCGCCACACAAGCACTTAACACCTGCTGTTGTGAAGTAAATATATCCTGAAAGTGGGAGATCCTTCGAAAGCAAAGGTAGCAATGCGAAAAGAAAAACGTACATACTCGGTTTGATTGAGTCTATTCATAAGTAGTAAAGTAACTGAAAATGTGTTTGTAAGGTGAGTTCTGTATGGCGACAAACTTACTCCAGTCTCGTTTGGGAATATCAGTGTCTGCCTCAATATCTCATAATCTCCAAACCAGATTCTCATAAATTCTCTAAACTACGTGTACTTTATACCGTACCTCTGGTACTCTTCGAGAGATAACGTTGGCAAACAGTTTGAATTCAGACGAAACCCCGAGAGACCCGGTTACACTGTTATCTTTTGGCTTAAGGATTGTTAAAAACGTTCTGATATCTTATTGATCTTTGACCTTTTTCAAACTATTCTACTGTTATAAATCTTTATATGAGGACATTTCAAAACGTTTTCAGCCTCACCAAGAAATAAATCGATATTGCTAATATGTTTGCCTTAAAACTATATAACAACGTCTTATAGCTTTATCCACCAAACCTGATTTATCTGCTGTATTTTGATAAATGACACAATTTTGATATGTATTGGGTAAAAATGCAAAAAGTAAAGAACCTGGTTATAGTCTACTTTTAGTCCGAATGACCGCTCAGTCGACTGTACATTTACTCCCCTGGTCATTGAGTCATTCGACTACAATATTGAGCACTACTAACATATGATGCAATCATGCAGCCGCAGTACCGGCTAGTGACCCTCACAGGCGGAGAGGAGGTGCGGGTGGGAGACACTGAAAAGCGTCTATGAAATTTCCGGGAGGGACCGGAATTTGCACCCCGGACCTCCAGTTACGACTAGACCATCGCACACCACAACAAAACATGTCGAAACGACATCAAACCGGGTTTTCCTTCACTATTAACTAGTGATTTCTAAGTTCAAAGGGGCATCTATTGAGCAGAGGAGTTGCGCTTACAAGGATAGGGTCAAAAGACCTAGTGATTTCTAAGTTCAAAGGGGCATAACTCCCAGAAAAATTGCAGAAGGAAAATCCCTGACAATATGCACATCTACATATTGTGCCCTTGCTACATACATAGATTAATGAAATTCTGTTGAACAGTTTGAGAGGAGTTGCGCTTACAAGGATAGGGTCAAAAGACGTAGTGATTTCTAAGTTCAAAGGGGCATAACTGAAATAAAAAATGTAGAAGGAAAAATCCCCGACATTATGCACATCTACATATTGTGTTCTTGCTACATACAATGTTTTATGAAAATCCCTTGAACAGTTTCAGAGGAGTTGCGCTTACAAGATTGGCAGCCGCCCAACCGCCCGCCCGCCGTACATCACCATTTCAATAACCGGAGTTTTCCGTGGAAAACCCGGTTAATAATCTGAAAAATATACAAAACATATATATATATACATGTATTTGAGGTTTTATCAAATATTTTCATATAAAAGGGATTAACACCAAGGAAATCTATAATTGGCATGGTGAAAACGCGTTGTGAGGATTTTCCTTCCTGTTCCACTGTATACAAGTGGATTTCTGACTTCAAGCGAGACAGGGAGAGCACTAATGATGATCCACAGTCGGGTCTACAAAATGTGCTACCGCTGACGATCAGGTTGAGGCAATTCATCGCATGGTGATGAATGATAGACGTGTTACTGTTCAATATATTGCAAACACCATAAGCTTCAGTTTTTTGGCTCTGTTCATGCTACTTTGACCGCCATTCTGGGGATGACCAAACAGTCCGTAAGATGGGTTTCCCAGAATGTTGAACACAGACCAAAAGCAGACTGGAAATTTCGAGAACACTTAAAGATCGTTTCAGGCTGACCTAGACAAAAAAATTCAAAACTTTTGTAACCCAGGATGAGACATGGGTTTACCATTTGGACCCATAATCTAAGTTCAAAGCAAATACTGGTTACATCATGATTCTCCTCTTCCAAAGGTTCACGCGAGTTGCAACTGTTGTCACGTTTGTGGCTTCTATTTTCTGGGGCTGTAAGGGAGTGCCAATGGTTGACTTCTTGAAAAATGGTTAAACCATTATCAGGGTACATTATGTACCACAACTGCAACAGCTGAGAGAAGCGATCGAAGTTCAAAGAAGTGCTAAGCTTCATTCCGATATTCTCTTGCTGCAGAACAACGATCCATCCCAATCAGCACAAGTAGCAGTGGCTGAAGCTGAAATATGTGGTTTTGAACTGTTGTCACATACCCCTTTCTTACTGGATCTTGTATCACATTACTACAATTTCCCAAAACTCAAATTCCACATGCGTGATTGCCACTTTCAAAATGATAATTGAAATCTGTATAAAATCAAGTTGGGTATTGATGTTTGAGCAACAGTTTGAATAGACTTATTTACATATCATTAGATAGAACAATACTAAAGAAACCTAATTAGTATTATCATAGCAACAAAATAGAATTTATTCGGAAGGAAAATTGAAAATAAATATTGTAATATTTACACTGTTTAGAATAACATTGGATCGTGTTATCAATTGCTTTGCAGTTGCATCTCTGTGGCAAAACCTAGATATACCTAGTATATGTGTATTTAGAAATAAACCTATGAATTCGCTAAAAGCTGTTGTAACAGAATAGTAAATTTCCCATATGTGTTGTGATGATGAAAATTTGATTATTACTCTAATAACGTTTTGTATGTATAAAGAATTCAATCACAATGATCAAAGATCAAAGCTTCATAGCGTGTTAATTTTATTCGTATACGAACTTTTACAAATTAATTCATATCTAAAGTATTTTCCAATCACGCAATTCGAAAAAAAAAATTCCAAGCTTCTAACAACAAATAAATAAGTACCGTTCATTATTCGTTTTAACCTGTGCGTCAATTTATAGCATTCTAGGACAAACATTGTTATAAACCATGTTGATGTGTGAAACAAAAGGATAACAAATAACCTTTGTGTTACAGTAATTCTTTTAACATACAGTAAACGATGCAGACTTTAGTTGTACAGTAGAACCCCTCTAGTGCGACCATTTAATGAGTAAACATGGCTGTCTTTATAAGCAGATGGTTGCTTAATGCAGGACAAAAGTAATGCAGAAAGTTCCTTGCTTTCTGCATTACTTTTGCCCTGCATTAAGCTACCACCTGCATCTAGCTCCCATAATTATACCTCTTTTAGGTGATCGCATTAGCAGGGTTTTACTGTATTTGTTTCAGACATTACACGGCTTGGTCAATTTAGTAAAGAGTCACAGAATAGCAATACATTGAAAAACACTCAGTGCCTTCAGAGACTGTGTTTTAATATTTGCTCTTGCCATGTATGGAATCTTTAGAACAATTCTTGACTATATGCATTTTAGGAGAGCAGAATTGTACAAACAATTGTGATGGCTTGTCACATTAGTAGCCATTTTGGTATGAAATACATAGGTATGAACAATTAAAGCAATCTGCAATCATTGTCTAATTCTAGCAAGCAGAACGTACCTCGGATATACCTGATGGAAGGGTATGTAAACAATTCTAACATTTTGTTAGCCAGAATACGAACACGTCAATAGATATATCTAATAGAAAATAAGGAGTGCATTACAGTAGCATCTGCCTTAAGCCACATACATAAACGTGTGGAAGTTTAAAAGTTGGGCCACCTTCGAAGCAGAATCATCTTACGCATCTCATAACGAGTGACAAAAACAATTTCGCAAATAGCCGCACTGTGACCATTATCTAGCGATCAGTCATAGTGCATACTGGGTTGTGGCAGAAGTCTACAAATGGCAAGCGTGACTTACCCGCATCGAAGATGGGTTCTGTTGTAATTTTGGTAGACAGTCAGGAACAAAAGAGATCACTATGTTCATGTGTTTGGAAAAGTGTAAATACCTTGAACAAAATGTAACAATAATTTATTCAGAATTTTATTGAATTCGTGTTACCTTGGTTCAACCTGTTTAAACAAGCGCGATTAGCAAATCCACATTATCCTTCTTAACCCTTTCCCTCCTACTGACGTCTATTGACGTCCCTGTAAAACTTAACCCTTTCCCTCCTACTGACGTCTATTGACGTCCCTGTAAAACTTAACCCTTTCCCTCCTACTGACGTATATTGACGTCCCTGTAAAACTTAACCCTTTCCCTCCTACTGACGTCTATTGACGTCCCTGTAAAACAGTTATTTTCAAGTCATTGCGATAAAAAGAGCATTTGTTACATAGGAGCACATTTTCTATTTATCACATTGGTTTCATAAGTATACAATTCTAAATATTTCCTTGTCCTTGTAAATGCTCCTTTTCAGTAGATTTATTCAAAGATGATGGGTCTAAATATAGTCTAGGACAGAATGGTTTAAGTAATTCCCAACTGCCTAAGGGTTTTGTCATTAAAGACAAAGAGAAGAATAACTCAAATATTAGCCTCTCATCTGGATCCAAAGCGTCTGCAACGGTACTCAGAAATTCTCTTGTAGTTTCCTTAAAGGTAATATGGAAGAATTCAACAAACATCGAAGGTTAACTGGTACAAAATTACTCAAGTGACAAATCTCCCTACTTTGCGATCTATCAATAATGCAAAACTATTATCTTTATTTTTAAACAATGCTCATCTCCTCTTAGCATTGTTGGGTTAACTGATGTGTTATCGGATCGAAATGTGCATTTATTGTGCAAGTACTAGGATAGAAACAAATTTGCAGTAAACTGTACCTAAATAGATTGCTACGGTCAATTGGTATCACTTACGCTTACTGAATTAATTAAATAAAAGAGCCATTTGTTACAAACTGCAACTATATTTGCACTGCAAATAGTTTAACCTCTTCAGTGCGAGAAACAAGTCAATAGTATAAGCTAAGTGTAGACACATATGAGAGAGCTCCTAGAGGAGCCCTCTAATCAGACACTTTCCTTAAAAACATCCCGGAATATTCACGGTAAGTTCGACCTTTGTCACTTTTGGATAGTCCATTTGAAATGGGTTAACCATTACAGTGCACGATACGAGTCACTAATGTCCTTGGCAAACAGTGTAGACCCAGATGAGAGGAGCCCTGTCACTAGGGTCTGCATTGTTTTTCATGTTACACTTTTCATTAGGAAAAATCTTAAATATTCACCGTAAGCTTGACCTGTTTGAATTTTGGAATAGTCCATTTGAAAATTCAGAGTTGTAAGGGTTAAGGGAGAATCGGGGACACTCTGGTACAAATTGTCTTTTCATGTTAGCAAATAAATTGGTGTCATACTAAACCTCTCACTTTTTGTTGCTGCTCTGACAATGGTTTGTGGTGAATGAAAAGTTTATTTGATATTTTACCACCTAGAATATGTATCATTTTCTGAGAAGGGTTTACTGTGTGTCTGCGTGCCTGTTTCTGTATGTGTGTTTGTTTGCGTGGGTGCGTGTGTGTGTCATTATATACTTGTCATTTTACTTGTCATCAATATTTGATTTTAATATTGATGTTGCGTTGAAAACGTGTTTGCGATGACACACACCGACAGGATAGTCACGGCGTGCTTATGAATTCCAGGAAAATACCTGTGCTTTTGAAGGGAGCCGTGTCTTAATATATAATTACATGCTAGAATAGGACAAATAATTATGTGTTATATATGGTGTTTATGTCTCATTTTGCAGAAGTGTTGCATCATATAAAATGTATATGGATAGATAAAATAGATTTAACGAATTTCTCTTTTTAGGAAAACGTTTCTGTAAGATTCAGTAAATGAATGTAAATTTTGAATTAGGTAACCATTAGTGAGTACATAATATTACTTTATTTTGTATGTTATTCTGTAACTGGAGTTTTACAATGACAGGTGCTGCTGATTTGCTGAATTGATGAATTTCCACAACTGGTATAGTTGATGAAAGAAGAAGTCTCTGAATTCCAGAAAAGATGCGTAACTTAAAACATTTTCAATAGCAACGTCTTTATTCCTCCACCGAACCCTATGTCGTGATCACCTTTTAGATTCTAAGGAGTGGTCACAACATGGGTTTGGTAGAGAAAGGACGAGTTTAGTATTTTTTTAGAATTTATCTGTTGCTCTGACGGTGTTACAGGGACAGTACAAACAAATTCGAATCTGCCGTCCCCTATATTGTTAAAAGTACATGTTGTGCATATTCCTTCATCGCCTTTTCCAGGAGTACAAATTGATCATTTGCACGTGTTTGGCTTAGGATAATTAATTAGATAACCAGTTGAAAGATTCTATGTTTCCGAAAATTCTATCTAAACCTTCCATGATGTATATTCGTATTGCTTTCCTCTATAAACTGGTTTCTAATAAATAAGATATCGGTTTACTAAATGTCCAAGCCAAACAGTATCCACTGCTACGCTTAAGCTTTGAATGCGACACACGAGTTACCTGTTATTTTCAATAATGTATACCCATATTAGAGGCAAACTGCAATTCAAAAACTGAATGGACCCTACTTTCAGTCGTCGATGAGCCTATCTACTTAGAAAAATATGTATGAAAAAGATTTAACTGAATGATTATTCCATTTAAATCATCGTTTTCCCTCAGAAAAACAAGTTCAGAATGTCAAGTACATGGATACCAAAACAAGGCGTCGAATTAGCCCTGTCATCCGGATTCACTTTGTTTATAGAGCTTATTTGCATATGATGACGTTGCAGTCTACAGAAACTGACTAATGATTGAAATTTAATTTGAAATTGACAAACATTCGCCGATATGTCATAGATGGTTCAAGAAGTCAAGACTTAGCTTCTGTTTCATATTCTCAAAATGAAAACTTATTAATCATAACAATAAAACACGTCTGCTTAGTTCCCAGCATCTGTTACTGGAAACCAATCAGTATATTTGTAACATTCGTGTGTGTCAAGCTTATTTCACGGATTCCCGGATGCCTTAATAGGTTGACACATTTGTTGTTTCATTTCGAACGCAATCAATATACTTTGATCCTACTGTTTCTAAATGAATTGAATGGGTTCACGATAAAACAAAATCGCGCAGTACGAAATACACAGACACAAATACTTGTTTTGATGCTGTGTACACTTAAACAACAATAGTTTGTATGCTCATCCCAGGGTCTTTACAACGTAGATATTATTCACCTTGATCAAGGATCCAATGGAAGGCATATAGTAATCGCATTGTCCGTCCTTCCGTCTGTCCGTCCGTCTGTCCTTCCATCCATCCGTCAGTCCATCCGTCCGTCCTAAATTTCGTGTCCCTTCTATAACTTTTTTTTATCTGTGAATGGATTTCAAAATAACCTGGCACAAATGTTCACCACACAAAGACGATGTGTCGCGTTCAACTCACTGGTCACACAGTACAATTTTGGGACATTTGTCACGTGACTGTGACAGCTCTTGTTTTTTCCAATCTCAATTTGTTTCAATGCCCACTTACCTTACTCATCGATCCGCTTGACGCGGTACAATTGCAAACAATTGGGACACAGGTGAGACGACCAATACCTCAGTAGATCTAAATAGATCTTGGTCCATGCTTATAAAGCTTTTAGTTGAGTCTGAGTTTCGTTCTCAAGCTTTTGATTGGTCAGATTTGAGTTGTCAAGCTTTTGATTGGTCAGATTTGAGCCAAAGGCTCAAACTTGAGAACGAACTCAGACTCAATTGAAAGTTTTATAAGCATGGACCCTGACCTGTTCCATACGATGATTAAATGTTTGAACGGAAATGGATTAAATAGTCTACTTACATATCTGAATTTTAGAACACTTCTAGTGACAAAAAATTGGGCAGCATTCAAACATTAATGATAATTTCGGATATTCGAATAGGTTTTCAAATAGTTCATCTCGGATATCTCACACCATTGGTTCGGATATTATCCGTCTATCGTTTCGGCTATTACTCGACCATTGGTTTCGATATCATCAGTCTATCGTTTCGGATAATACTTGACCATTGGTTCGGATATCATCAGTCTATCGAATATTACCCGACCATTGTTTCGGATATTTACTCTCAATCGTTTCGGATATTACTCAACCAGTGGTTCGGATATTATCAGTCTATCGTTTTGGATATTACTCAACCATTGGTTTGTATATTTGTCTTTCGTTTCGGATATTACTAGACCATTGGTTCGGATATTACCCGACTATCAAACTATTAAATGAGCAGTGCAGTAGAGCCTGTCTTAAGCGACGATTACTTTAATGAACAAAGGAGTTTTAAAAAGCAGGTAGTTGCTTAATGCAGGATAAAAGTAAAAGCAGGATAAAGTTACGTTTGACCTGAATTATGCAACTACCTGCATTACAGACCCATACTTATACCTTTTTGATAGCCACTTAAGACAGATCCTACTGTATTATGACCCTCAAATCGTTAAAGGTAATGGATTTAAGAGAATTTGTTGCGGTATATTCTGAAAATGGGTGATCTTTCGAAAGCAAAAGTAGAAATGCAAAAAGAGAAAATTGCAGACTCGGTTTTATTGAGTCTGTTCATGAGTAGTAATTAAAAGTATATACATGTACTACATCGTTCTGTAAAATTACTAATAGGTCATTGACAATGTATATTACTCATTCTAAGACTCATCTCCTATTACAAGCCTCGTGTTAGTAACTGCACAATAAAGATATGATTTGTTTATTGTAGTTACAAAATATTATTTGAATCCCAGATAACAGTTTAACTACGTCAGAATTTTTTTTATTAGTAATCGATTTTCTTTATTGGGTATTTATTGTTGGGATGATGTATATGCTAGCAAGCGAACTCCTTCCTAATCTGAGGGATAATCTGAACATAATCATTGCTTTGCCATGATAAGTACAGTCATCCAGTAACTGACCAAAAGCAGTTATACTAAAGCATATATTGAACCAACCGTTCTTTTTATGCAACATCTGCCTGCATGAAAACATTAACGTTCGCGTTACAATATGAAATATTGATATAATTGGTATACCGTTTCACAGGCGCTTATATAATAAACATGAAAGCAAATGCTGTAAAACATTATATATTACGATATTTAGTCAAAGAATTAATGGCGGTGGTACGTCGTATTGCACATCCCAGCAGACTTTGGAAATTTGATCAATATTTGAATACGCGTCTTTTCATCAATACAACAGGACAACATAGAATCATCTAAAGCCATTTTCAAATGTATAAAGTGTTTTTATTTTAGTGGAACCAGCCTGTCTAGTTGTAATTCTTGCTTTGCATGCAAACAAATGCTTCTGTTCATTAAATTTACATATTCAGTCTGTTTCAGAATTTGATTTGAATTTATTGCTTATGTTCATTCTGTTTCTGACAATAAGCTTAGAGACTCCTATAAACTTATTTTACTTTATTGTGAATTATTGTATTGAAACGGAACAGTTGTATGCCGTTTTATTTGCAGAGGCAAATATTGTAATTGTCCATCGTGCGCAAGTTTAGCAAATAAAAAAGAAACACACAGGATATATATATATATATATGTATGTATATATGTGTATATAGATGATCTGATGAAACGCGTCGCGCATTTTTAAGTTATTAATTAAAGATTTTAAAGCCATATAACATTTAGTCTTTTTTAATATATATATATAGCCTTTCCGGTTGTATTCTATTGCCAGTTATATTATATATATATATATATATATATATATATATATATATATATATATATATATACACACACACAACCTTCAACGGACCGCCCCTTGCGCCCATGAACAAAATGTGCCACAGTGCCGTTAAACCAAAATACAATCAAAATGATCGAAAACAAAAGACAACATTTGACTTAATAATTTATACAACAGTAAGATAAGTCACTAACTGTATTAATGTAAAGTATTGTATTGGTTGGTCTAGTGTACTACGACACTAAATTGGATGGCTTGGAATTTAGGGCACTGCAACAATGAGCAGGTCACGTAGCGTCAACAGATTATGAATATAAAGAAACTACAAACGCACAGCATCGCAGCAAATGCAAAACGTCCTTCGAAAACATCCCCACCTCAGAGCGGCTATCTTCAGAAACATTCCTTGTAGTTATTTATTTCCGCTAAATTGCTTTAAACTGATAATGACTATGAGACTACATGGGTATACTACTAACCTAGTTCCTCCTAGACAACGTTTAGACCCAATCGCTTTGAATAGATCTGCATAAAATGAGCATTTATTAAAGAAAAGTGTTTTAGAATTGTATAGTTTTGAAAATAATGTGATAAATAGAACATTCGCTCCTATAGAGCAAATGCTCTATTTATTATAATGGTTAAGCAATGACTTTTACAGAGGATTTAAAGGCGTCAGTAGGAGAGAGGGGATTAAACAAAACATGCAGAGTAAACCTCTGACACGGATTACAACTTGAAAGCTATTTCGTTTGGATGTTTTAATGTTGCAAGCGAGCAAGCCTAAACGACTGATGACGAATGGCATCTCGCGAACCGGTTATCTATTTCAGATGTTTGTTGATGGTTGGCAGCAAGACAACCAAACTTGAAAAGGGAGAATGTTGAGTTCACGGTAAAATGATAAAATCGTCATATATACATAAGGAAGGCAATTAAATCATTCTAAACAAACTGAACTATTTGTGTTTGACATACGTTGAGGCTGCAAATTGTTGATACCAATATAACCACCGAGAGTTTCCCATGTGTACCGTTCGTTAAGAAATCAAATACATTGGCAACGGTTTTGTTATGCTAATTCAAAATATGAAAGAGCTTTACAATGACATGACAGTCCTTTGGAGAATCATATTTGTCATTTGAAATGGATACTTGCTTACATTGACATTTAAGTCTCGGGTTACAGTTGCATCCATCCAGATAAGATCGAATATATGAAACGATGTATTATTTCTATGACATAATTAACGCTTTCAAATTGACAAGAGTCTAATAAATGACTGTGCTGTTGTCATTCAAAATGCCATATTTGATGTATCACCGGCGAAGGGGGCAATAATTGTAATGGATTAGGTATTTGATTTCGAAAATGCAAATAGGCAAGCTATTTCCTTCATAATTACATAGTAGAGTTAACACAGCCAAGGACTGAAAATGTCTTGCAATTTCGGAAAGAAGCCGACAAGAACTAGAATACATTCAAAGAAGTGTATCCTTTGTCATAAAATACAATGTGTGTCAATTATTTCCTTTTTTTGTTTACCTTCGTCTTTTTTTATATTTTCCACTGGTTTAATGTAATAAATTCTATTGTTTTAGGAATTGATGCATGACAAGGCTGTGTTCATTTTCAAATGATATTGACGTTTATCCTTCATTGTAATTGTTACGCAATTTTAATCAATGTAAAGTTTGAAAATTACAAGCCAACGAAGCGTGATATTTCAGAAAACAGTTTTACGAGAATATGATACTTCCGACTATATGTCATATTTAGCAAAGATCATTGCTCCAGACATGTACTTCAACACATATCAACGTGAATCATGTTCAATCTTAGCAGTTTTCAGAAAAGAAAACTGATCAAGTTTCTTACGGCGTTTTCGAATGGGTCCATTCCTTTACCAGTGATGGCGTAAATATATCTAAATGCCGTTGTCATATATTGGCTAAAACATATGGCGTAATGAAATTAGTTATCTACATAGGAATTCGGGAAATATCAGATATACTCATTTAGCACATATATTAAATTATAACTTGTGAGGAATACAGTAAACGGCAATATGACATAAACGACACTCCATATCAGTGTGAATCTTACCCAGTTTTATAGAATATTTTGAAATATGTGGAATGAAAAACCCATAGACTGATATAGTTCGGTAAACATGACCGAAACATTAAACACTTGCATTAGACATACTGTATGTATAACATTATACATGGGTTAAATTTAGCAAAATGTATGGCATATATTACATGTATAAATATATTTTATGACTTATTAAACTCTGAGCAAATTTCTCTTTTCGCATTTATATTTTTGCTTTCAAAGGATCTCCTACTTTAAGAATTAATTACATCAGTTGAAATACACACGTTCAGGGGAAGTGATTCTTCGTTTTTGTAAAGTCAGTTCAAGGACATGGTTTAAGTAACTTCTAGAAAACGTATAATGAAATGGTGACTTGTGTAACGCAAAACTGCTCCTAAATTGATTTACAACGTACTCTCCTTCAATTTAACTAGTTATAGCAGCACAAAGCTGAATATGGCAATACATTTGCTTTCTGTGTAAAACATATATCCTTGTTAGTATGACACACTGTTGTTGGTTATAATTTAATTTGTAGAATGCAAATGTAATCTTCATCAATCAAAAGCAGCAAGGTTGCATCAAGTTTGCATTGGTATTGTATGTCATTGGACTGTATATTGTTCGTCGACTGATATTGAAAATGGGTACTGCTTTAATATTGTGTACCCGTATTACGAGCCATTAAAAAGAAAATACATTAGTTGGTACCATTAGTTGAGGCCGAGTATGAGTAAGTGTAGTGCAGTGTTGCAGTTTGACAACAAATTGACATTGACAAATATGGCAACGTACTAAAATATTTTTGTAATTCAAGATTATCACGATATTAAAACAGATTTAGATTTTCCTATTATTATATTGCACTGAGTTAAACGTTAATATAGAAACAGAAGGTATGGTGTGACCTTTGTTTATGGAATGACATCGAATACTATTCTGAAAAATGACACTGTAAATACATAATCCTATCCCAAATGAACAGTTATGCACAAATTTATTACTTCATATATATTCATTAACTTATGTATTATAATGTTTAAGGGAGATTTTGGTTTAGTCTTTAGATAAATACTTTAGGGTCCTATTTATATAATTTCTTAGGCAAACAGAGCAGACCCTGATCAGACGGCTCCTACAGATTCGAACAATGTTTTGAGAAACCGTTGAACGAGTGCTAAACAGTTTGGATCCCGAAAAGACACCGACAGCTCAGACACCGACAGCTCGGACACCGACTTTCTTAGCGTCTCATCTGCAGTCAAACTCTTTGCAAATGCGAGTCATGTCTTAAATGGCAGCATGGGGGTCACTTAACCATATAGAAAAAGGTTAGGGCTACAATTACCAAGTGTAATCTATCTTACCTAAGTGACAAAAACCTCTTTACCACGTGATCAGCCTAAACATGTTGAACAACTGTTTTGTTGATAGAAAAGGCTTTACGAGTTAGACGTCATTTCGTTTCTTTCCAAAGAGGTAATCAGATTGTGAAACAATTTAGATGATGATGAGATACCGAGTTACCTGGTGTCTAATCTGGATCGAAATGTTCGCAAAATCATCACATATTTGCTTACAACATGCTAAATACAAACAGTATCAGTTCCATTTTAATGCATTAGCAAAAGTGTTTCCTTGAATTGTAAATGACACTTTATTATGCAAGCAATAGAATGAAAACAAACTTGCATTAACCAATACCCCGCTATGGGTCATCTGACTGGCATATGCAAACATCCTGGATCCAGATGAGACGCCGAGTTACTCGGCGTCTCATCTGGATCCAAGCTGTTTGACATACGATCAATAGTTTTTCAAAAGCTTGATCGAAACGAAAGTAGTCACAAATGCTCTGGATCCAAGTTTTAGTTGGCATTGCATTTTTACAGCTGAGAAAGTGTTAAGTATAAATGATGCGGTAAATTGAAGGCTGTAATGTTGTACTGAAAGGTTCAAATGGAAATCACCAGACAACATGGCACTAGATACTCAAAGAGTATGCGACTAAACAGACATTAGCAAAACAATTTGATCAGAATCAGTGGATAAGGGTTAATCTGGTACAAGTGGTCTTTTATTTTCCAGCAGATAAATTTATTTTATTGTAATAGAATAAACCCTAGTTAATTGAAACTGTTAGTAAAAAACGAAATGGAAATTTAACATCTTTACCCTATGATTATTAATAAAAGAAATAATGACAGCATGAATATTAATTAGCGTAATTGTTATAATAGCACATGGATAAAGGACGTTTTGGACATGACAGAATATATAGAATCATATCTATATTGTATAAAGAGCAGACCCTGATCAGACGGCTCAGGAGGCGTCTGATCTGGGTCTACTCTATTTACAAAGACGTAGAAATGCAAAGGATTAATGACGGGTAGAAACCATGCAGAAGTACAACATTTGGGTTCTGGTGAAAATTCGAAACTTAGATATAAGCAATCAAAGATTTGCTCTAAATTGGTGCCAGTGCTTTGATTAGTAAACCTGATGTGACGAGACTTATTTGTTATCTGCAAGCTCGCCGTGACCGGATCTGGATGAGACGCCGAGATACTCGGCATCCTATCAGGCTCCAAGCTGTTTTTGACACACGGGCCATAGTTCCTCAAAAACATGCCTCAATCGGAATCAGTCCATGTAGCACATATGTAGATTGGAACACACATTGTTTTGCAAAACAGGGCATGGGTTAAGGACAATACGTGTCAACAGGATAGCATGTAGGCTTGAGCTTTCCTGGAAATTGGTTAAACCTTGAAACCACAAGGGAACGCTGTGTTTATAAATCATTATATGATAGATTATGAAATAAACTTCCGTGTCGATCCTGGTTATAAGGCTTTGTGCTTGATATTTTTACAGAGCAACAGATACAGATGCTATTTTTAGATACAACCTCTTTGAATAACTCTACCGAAAAGGAGCATTAAATAGGGAAAAGGACATTTTTAGAATTTTGTAGTTTGAAACCATTGTGGTAAATAGAGCATTTGCTCCTGGAGGAGCAAATGCTCTATTTATCACAATGGTTTCACAAAGTGACTTTTACAGAGTCGTCAAAAGTCGTCAATATGAGGGAAAGGGTTAAAGTACTAATATCGTTATTTCTCCACCACACCTTATGCTGTGACCACTCTTTAGAATCGTCTCTTTGAGACAATTCTAAAGAGTGGTCGCACCATAGGGTTTGGTGGAGATATAAAGGGGTTATTCTTGAAAAGGTTTTAGTTTACGCACCTTATTTGGACTTGTTTGTACGACCTAATCGTTTTAAACCATAACGTTTATATATGGAAATACATATTAGATTATTTATGATGGGGTGACAGCATTTAACCGACGTGTATGTAGTCTTTATTAGTCTTGCTTCATCTTGTCTTACTTCATTGTATTACTTTCGTTCATCATTAACCCATTCCCGCATAGGTTATCTTTAGATCCAACCTCTTGGAATAAATCTACCGAAAAGGAGCATTTACTGAAGAAAATGAAATATTGAGAACTATCTAGTTTTGAAACCATTGTGATAAACAAAGCATTTGTTTCTATGGAGCAAATGCTCTATTTATCAAAATGGTTTCACAAAGTGGCTTCAAAAGGCGTCAATATGAGGGAGCAGTCGCTTTGTTTTAACCTTAACTATGTTTATTCATTAAGTGATCGAAATAGAATGGTTTTACTGTATAGTTGAACTTCGATATCCCGAACTTCAAGGGATCATACAAATTACATCAGAAGTTCGAGTTATCCAATTTCTAATATTGACAATTTCTCAAGTTCAAGTTCAGAGCTTAATGCAGGTTTAAAGCAATGCTGAAAGCTTCTGTAAGAGCTTTCAGCATTACTTTAGACCTGTATTAAGCTGTTACATCTGTTTCTAGATATGCCTAGCGATACATTTTAGAGCAATTCTCTTTTTTTTAAATTTTGGAAGGACCAACCTTTTAGTTCGAGTTATCCCGAAGTTCGAGTTATCCGAGGTCGAGTTATTGAGGTTTCACTGTATATAAAAGAAATGGTAAAAACCATGTAACTAACGGCAAAAGGGAAATAACAAAAATAAAGTATTTAATTCATGGAAACCTATTCAGGATCGCTGTGCATTGCTATCAGCCCATGATTCCTTTGCATAAATCTTCGACAGTATTTCAGGAGCAAAGATTAATACATTATTTGCACATATTGGTTGTGTGCATATATTTGACGAAATGATATTTGCTAAAAAAATCCATTTAATCATTCTAGCTTTCCTAAAATCTCATCTTTACCCACATCTTTCATACAACACCGTGCTTGTAGAAAGATGAATTGCACATTGCAAACAGCACCAATGCATAATTCAATGATCAAAATCATGAAAAGATTTAGGATGAGAATTTTGCTAATTCAATGCACCATAAAGCAGCGCGTGCGATCAAAACCTCCATACAAAAATGTTTTGTTGTTGTTGTTGTTGGTGGTGGTGGTGGTGGTGGTGGTGGTGGTGGTTTTGTGTGTGTCCGTGCGTGCTTGCGTGCGTGCGTATCTACTTGTCTGTCTGTCTTTGTATGTCTGTGTTTAATTATTTGTTTTGTTTGTTGTTGTTACTGATGTAGGGCCATTTATTGATTTCCTTTCTAAATTGATATACAGTCAAATAACTTTTTTCTGGTTTATATATTGTCACAACTTAACAGGTCCCATCTTTAAACATAACCCTTTACTCCATAAATACACCATTTCTACGCATTTGCAAACAGAATAGATCCAGATCAGAAGGCTGTCTGATCACTGTCTGATTTGTTTACTTATGAAATAACATAGACATGATTCTACAGTTTCTATCGTGACGCCATTATTTTTTGCATGAATATTCATACAGCAGTTGGTTAACATATAGCGTGCTACGAGCTGATTTTGATTCTAATCACACATTCAGTTACTCGGTGTCTCATCCAAGGTTATAAAACGTCTGAGTCTGAGATCATTCTCAGGTGCCTGATGGTCATATTCTGAGCAAGCTCAGAAACTGACTAATCATATGCTTGAGAATGATCTCAGACTCAAGCAAACGTTTTATAACCTTGGACCCAGGGTGCAGACTATTTAGCTGTCTGGTCGTGACTTTGAAAACTAAAGCAAGATTAATCAAAACTGAAAATTGAATTTTACGTTTTCATCTTGGTGACAGTTGCTCAGCAGGCTTGATGTTGGTCTTAATTCAAACAAGAAAACAAGTAATTTTGTTTGGCTTGAGCATCAATGTTAGAATACTTGAATTCATTATCAGACTCAATACTCCAGATTTGTTTTTCAGATTGTTTTGCCAAGAACCAGTGGAATAAACTTGAGAATATTCTTGGGCCTCCATCCATAAATATTTTGGTGAATTGCATGTTTGGTATGCTCTCTGTGAAAAGGGGTCTTATTACATTGCTGTGTGGACCCAGATCAGATACAAACATCTATGACGAACTATTTGATCAAGGTGTATGGATAATTAGAGAACAAATTGCATGTACAACATATTCTGATGGCAAACAGTATGATATTGACCATAGGCTTTACACCCTTTGCAATACAATCCAGCCATTTGTCCCAAGAGCGTCTTATTTACAAACCAAGATTAGATAATGTGGCATGTATCATGTAAATTTAATTAGTAGTAACTATAGTAGAATCTGTCTTAAGCAGTCACCAAATTAGATATAATTATGAATCTGTACGGCAGGTGGTAGCTAAATGCAGGTCAGAAGTAATGCAGAAAGCTCCTATAGGAGTTTTCTGCATTACATTTGTCATGCATTAAGCAATTACCTGCTTTTAAGACTTCTATTTTCAATAAATGAATGGCCGCTTAAGACTGTATAGTAATTAAACCATTAATCTGATGAATGGTTCAAACAGGTTTTTCCTTTCTGAATGTTACTTTAACATTTTACTCCATGGATATTCATGTAAGAAATAATGGCGTACTCAACATCACTTACATTGATTCCTATAATAGCACATGAACACAGCAATTGTTACCATTGCAGAATTTGTCAATATCATACTAATATTATATTATAAGCAAACAGATCAGACCCTTATCGGAGCCGTCTGATCAGGGTCTTCTCTGTTTGTAAAGGCGTAGAAAGGCGTATTTATGTAGTAAATGGTTAAAAAGATATACTAAAATGTATCACTGACGAAAATGATAAACAGTGCAGACCATGATCAAAGACTAAACTCAGGAGTTCTTTGACCTGGGTCCACACGTTTTGCAGATATCATACATACTCGGACCCGGCATATTAAGGGTTGATTAGTTCCAGAAATATAGGCCTACATACCCTGACATTTTCTCCATAACAAACTCACAGACACTAAGCAGACACGTGTGATTGGACCCCTGCTTCTGTCATGTGGGTAGTAGCTGGAAACCAAGAACCAAGTAAACATATTTGAACAGTCGTGATCCCTAACCCTGAAAGGCAAAAAGTAGAATAATTCAATTATATTGTCTGATATATAACAACTTTATAGCATACATATATTCTGTAGTTTTATATATGCAATATACAATTGAATATATACTATTTTAAAAGTTAAATTTAATTTTGCCTCCGATTGACATGTGAAAGAAAACCAACACTTGTCTCAACAAGATCAGTAAAATACCCAACGCGCACCGTTTGTCGGGTTTCCATGTGGCTTAAAGTCACTTCCCCCCTGACTCACTCAAATAATCTTTAGCGCACGCCATATGTTCTATCAAAATTCTTTTGATCGATACGGGACACCGGGTGACCCAGCATCTCTTCAGCATCAGCACTGTTTGACACTGTTTGACACTCTTCGTATGCCTTTAAAAATGAATTGGAAGAATACTGCTTCAGGAACCTGCATAAAAAGGTCTTTTCTGCTGACAATTAGTTGATGAACATGCTTAAAGTTATGTCTTCTATTTATTGTTTTCCGGATATAACATCATCATGAAACAATTCAATGAGGACTTTACGATTGCAATATGTGCTGGACCTCAAATAGTTTAACCTTGACTTTGCACTTTCCCTGTTCAGTATTCATGCAAGAAATAATGACATCGTGAATATTATACGCTTTAGTTTTATAATGTAAACTTTTCAAGGAAATGTTTTGCTTTGACAAAAACTGTAGACTCAGATATATAGCAAACACAGTTTTCAAATATGTGAAAACACGTTTATATAAAGGAAAGGGTTAAGCTGATGTTTTCAAGAGAAAACGCTGCCCTGGCGTATTATACTCGGGTATTATAGCCGCGACACTGTCATAAAAGCATTGATTTTGCAAAGATTCCTGATTGTGGTTCATCTCTCTAATAGCTGAAAAACATGTTTGCAAACGCAATGATAGTAATTTGAATGAAGGGAAATGTGATTTGTTGATGAAACTAAAATACTACTTTATTTTATAGTCATATTTTATCACTGTAGTAGCATTTGTGTAATTTGTATCTGTGATAAAATGATGTTTTCTTTAATAACACATTTCTATCAAGACAAGAGATTCAGACATGATGTATAAATCAAAACATTTTTCAAATATAACTCTTTTATTTCTCCACCAAATCCTATGTTGTGACAACTCTTTAGAATCGTCTATGTTCGAAATGATTCGAAGTGGCCCGACATAGGATTTGGTGGAGAAATGCCTATTTTAGTATTTGAGTACGCACATGTATCTGTTACTTTGAATGTTTCGGGTTTTACGATCCAACCTTTTTTAATTAATCTACCCAAAAGGAGAATTTACCAGAGAAAAGGAATTTTTTAGAATTTCTCAGTTTTCAAACCATTGTGATAAATAGAGATTTGCTCCATAGGAGCAAATGCTCTATTTATCACAATGGTTTCAAAATGTGACTTTAACAGAGGTGTCAAAAGGCGTCAATATGAGGGAATGGGTTAACAGTATTTTAGTCATATCACGATGTCCAGTTCATTACACGAATATGGAATATGTTTTAAGATATATTTGCATTATACGTAACAAGTGATGCGGATAACAGAAATTCGTAAACATGTACTAATCAAAGTGTACACGAACCAAGCTTCATGTCACAGATAAAGCCTATATTTCAATTTATCTCTTTTCAGTGTTGAATAAGAAATAATGGCATCATATCTATTAATCAGATTAATATTTATAATGGCATATTAACAGGAAAGGTTTGGCCGAAGAAGAAAATGTAGAATAAGAACTATATATTACCCCATAATCAAACAGAGCAGACACTGAGGCATTTGTATGAAGGAAAGGGTTAATAAGATCCTTATATAGGAACAATGAGGGCTACATGTACCTTGCTGTATTCTATCAAATTATAAATTGATTTTTCTAGATTTGGCGAACCTTTGCCAATACAGGATATTTGGTTCTCCTTGTAATCGAGGAACAACAGTAAATGTATTATAACTCTATGAACTGAGAACAAAGAATGTGGTTATTGGCAATTCTTCCTTCACCTGCTATTATTGATCTTATTCCTTTCAAATCACAGGGAGTAGTTTCGAACTGATTTTCGGATTATATACATGTATTAATTTACAACATACTTAACCGAAAACTCCGTACAGGGCCCTTTCTGAATTCCGATCAATTTGTTCTATTAGTTTAATACGGTTAACAATAACATCTCCAAATATCCGAGAGTAAGTAGCTGAGGTATATCCGGTTTTCAGTAGTGTTACTGAGTTAATTCAATAAAGGATCGAAATGAAATTCAAACACAACCTGTCAGCTGTCACAGATAAACAAAGAACAGTCGTAACAATGATTAAATTCACAATAAATCACTACATAAACTATGCTGTCGTAATCCTTAGTTGTGGATGTTGTTAACCCTTACAGCACTGCCAGAGGCTCAGATAACATGCTAATTTTAGATCCAACCTCTTTCGATGCATCTACCAAAAAGGAGCATTAACTGGAGAAAAGGAATCTTTTAGAATTTTGTAATTTGAAACCATTGTGATAAATAGAGCATTGCTTATATAGGAGTAAATGCTCTATTTATCACAATGATTTCAACAGGTGACTTTTACAGAGGTGTTGAAAGGCGTATTTATGGAGGAAAGGGTTAAAACATTTTCAAGAAAAAAACTTCTTCATTCCTCCACTAAACCCTGTGTTGTGACAACTCTTTAGAGTGGTCACAATACAGGGTTCGGTGGAGAAATTATGAGTTTAGTACTGGAGTACGCACGTATATCTGAAGCTCTTATTATAGACTTGTTGCAATCAAACTAATGGTTTCATTCCACTGGTTGACCATGTATTAAATAACAATTTGGCAAAACAGTCTCGTGATCTGAATCACTCCACATCTCAACTCAAAAAGAGTGGTCCAATAAGCAATAAATCGCTGCAACGAAACAATTATTTATTGAAATAAAATATTTTATCTCAGTGTTAGGTTATTATTACTTGTTGCAGCATTTGCCGTATTTAGCTCAACTATTCGAAGAATAGTGGAGCTTTCCTACTCGCCCCGGCGTCGGCGTCAGCGTCGGCGTCTGCTTCAGCGTCCGCGTTACACCTTGGTAAAGTTTTTTGTTAAAGTCCACTTTTTGTCTCTAACATTTGGAATAAAGCTTTGAAACTTGGAACACATCATCATCACAAGTTCAATCTGTACGCAAGAGTACATATCTCTGTCAAGCATTTTGACAGAAATATGGCCCTTTGTAACTTAGAATGTTTGGTTAAGATTTTTGTTAAAGTTCATTTATTTACTTAACCCTTTGAGATAAAGCTTTGAAACTTGGAACACTTGTCTATCGTTACAAGCATCATCTGTATGCAAGAGTACATAACTCTGTCAAGCATTTTGACAGAATTATCGCCCTTTTTTAACTTAGAAGTTTTGTTAAGATTTTTGTTGAAGTCCACTTATTTACATAACCCTGTAAGATAAAGCTTTGAAACTTTGAACACTTGTTTACC
Organism: Azorinus chamasolen; assembly: GCA_963576725.1. Classification (NCBI taxonomy): domain Eukaryota; kingdom Metazoa; phylum Mollusca; class Bivalvia; order Cardiida; family Solecurtidae; genus Azorinus; species Azorinus chamasolen. Next base: position 86,876,716 of record OY755235.1, on the reverse strand, counting down.
ATCACAAGCTTCATCTGTAGGCAATAGTACATAACTGTGTTTGCCCTTTGAAACTTAGGTTTTTCTTTTCATTAAAGATTTCAAAGAGATCCAACATTTTGAATATTATTAAAGATATTTTACTGCTTCTAGTATCATAGGGCACCATTTTAGTCCACTATCAAGCATGTTTACACTAACAATACTGAGAAAAGTCGAGCGCGCTGTCCTGTTACAGCCCTTGTTAATATGATATGTTAAGATTTACGCTAAACGTATGCAGCAAACATAGATGTCTAAGCGAAATACGCATATTTATTATTAGTCGTTCGTACTTTAGTGCTTACATGTAAGTTGAAAGCTGTTGCCAGTATTTAGTACATGTAATGGTGATGACAGTTTTCTTAGTAATATCAATCAATACACCTTGCTTAGATGACACTTCCTAGAATTGCTTCATCCGACAAAACCAAAACTGGATATTTCAAAATAAATTGGACCGTGAAATGAAATGAGCTTGTGGTGTAGTTCTTTTTAACTTTTATATTGAAACGGACAATGACATTTTACACCAAAACATGTTGAAATGGTGTTAGCTAGTAGTATAGTACGATATAATGTCCCTTTTTCAGATAAGGCATTTGCCTATTTGCGAAATGACTGAGATAGATTGTTAAGTCCTTTAAACGTTACACCGCTGTGAAACAATGTCTGCTCAATTGTGGATCTGGGTCCATGGTTATAAAACTTTTAGTTGAGTCTGAGTTCGTTCTCAAGTTTTTGATTGGTCAGATTTGAGCCTTTGGCTCAAATCTGACCAATCAAAAGCCTGAGAACTCAAATCTGATCAATCAAAAGCTTGAGAACGAACTCAGACTCAACTAAACAGCTTTATAAGCATGGACCCTGATGAAATTTTGACTACTTCCGAATCGATCAATATTAGAGAAACTATAGTCGTTCTGATTGGAATCTATAGGTCCAGGTCCCGAGATTATAAAACATTTTGCTTGAGTCTGAGATCATTCTCAGGCATCTGATTGGCCAGATTCTGAGCTTGCTCTGACCAATCAGATACTTTAGAATGATCTCAGACTTAGACTCAGAAGGTTTTTTTTGCTTGAGTCTGAGATCATTCTCAGGCATCTGATTGGCCAGATTCTGAGCTTGCTCAGAATCTGACCAATCAGATACTTTAGAATGATCTCAGACGTAGACTCAGAAGTTTTATAACATTGGATCCTGATGGGAAGCAGACATACATGGTATCTCAGCTGAATTCTAGCTCTTTGCAAATTCGACTCAGGTCGCCGATAGCGAAATAGGAGTTACAATATGGGAATAACACAGCATTTTAATAGAACACAAATACCAGTTAACACTTTACTCTATAAATACGCATTTCTATACCTTTGCAAGCAGAGTTGACTCAGATCAGACGGTTCCTATAGGAGACGTCTGACCAGGGTCTGCTCTGTTTCATTATAATATAATATAGATATGATTCTACAGTTCCATGGTCAAACCTCCATGTGTTCATATGCTATTATAACAATTAATCTAATTAATATGCATGATGTCATTATTTATATATGAATATTCATGAAGTAAACGGTTAACGGAAACACAGTTTTAACGGTAAAGCCTTATGCTTCTTTGAATCAAATTGTTTCGTGACTTGTCTGCGTGACAAATATCACCTAGGGAACACATTGACTAAACCAGGATAACACTGAAACCCATAACGACCCGTAAGTTAATGTCGGTCACCCAAAATGGTTCTTAAATGTAATTGTACAGCGTATTTGTTTATTTGTTTGACACAGTTTTGTTACATCAAACGGTATTTCAATATGAGTCGCTGCATTAGATAACGTGCCTAATGGGTTTGCAAACAGTGTAGATTACAGGTCAATTTTCTAAGCTTTTAACATTAGTGTGTACATAAACTGGGCAAATTGAATTCAATTTCCAAAATGACTTCATGTTGTTAAACTACATGTATCAAAACAATGCTTTCATGAATATACAGTAATAAATCCCTCTAAATAATCACGAAAATGAAGTCAAATATTGATTCTTAACTATTTCCCTCATATAAACGTGTTTTTACGTATTTACAAACAGAGTATACCCAGATCAGACGGCTCCTAGAGGAGCCGTCTGATCAGTGTCTACTCTGTTTGCTAGTGGACTTTGGAAGATATGTTTCTTTACTTTCTAAAATGGCACCAATGTTACATCTTCCATATTTCATTATAACTATTTTGTCCATGAATAATCAGTACGTATTGAAACATCGAACAGAGGAAAAGTTCAAGGCAGGTGGTAGCGTAATGTAGGACAAAAGTAATGCAGAGAGCTCCTGCACTTTTGCATTATTAGTTATATATGTAACCCTTTATTCCACATGTACGCCTTTCTAAGTCTTTACAAACAAAGAAGACCAAGTTCAGAAGGCCCCTAGATGAGCCGCCTTATCAGGGTCTACTCTGTTTGCTTCATATAGATATGATTCTATAGTTTCTGCCATGACCAACACTTCCTGTGTCCATGTGCTATTGTAACAGTTTCTCTAATTAATGTTCACCATATAAGTATTTCCTAGATGAATATCAATGGAGCAAAGGGTTAACAACCGCTTTCGTTTAAAGACACCTATATCTATATGTGTCAGTTGCCCTGGCGATGTAAACATCTTGACCTAACTCTCAAATACTCTCTATAGAATGCTGCGGGTACAAACTACCATTTGTATTTAGTAAAATTAGTAAAACCAGCCATCTGCTGCCGTTCCATGGTATTTACTTTGAAACGACAGTTTCGATGCCTGGTTTGCTTTAAAGTCTCCAGCATGACCCAGATTTCCTTACACAAAATTATCACCTTATCACAAATGACCTAGTGCCTAGTTCGATACCGTCGGGGCAAGACAGTTGAATCACATCCTTGCTCCGACAGGGGATTTATGCCAGGAAATAAAGGACAAAGTAGGAAACGCTAAAATGTAGGTCACTTGAAACGCTAAATCCAATTAATTCTTACAGTGTCGAACATATTCTAGTATGTCTATTTTGATCAAAGTGAAATTAGTTTCTGTGACAGAAATATACTGCATCTCCTCGGGGTCTAAATTAGATTGCCTGACAGTATTTAATCATTGTGGACATACTGATAGGCGTTTTGTCAGGTATTCTATTTGGTCAGAATTTCTGATTCATAAACAGTGCAACTATATGAACAAAATTTAACTAGTTTAAGACATCTGAGTTGGATATTAACTCTCATCCTGCTAATAAAATTGAACCCATTAGTGTCCATTGTTCCTATTTGTGCACAGAGTTCACAAGTACACAAACCACACACACACACATACACACACACACCACCACACCACGCCACACCACGCCACACCACACCACGCCCCCCCCCCCCCACACACACACATACACACACCACACCACATAACACCACACACACACACACACACCGCAAGAATTAATAAGGAATACATGTGTACAATATACTACGGAATGTAGTCTCGTTCAACCAGACGCTGTCAACTATCAGCAATAATCAATCATCCGAGGAGAAGCACGGGTACCGGGTCGTTTCGGGCCCAATCCCTTCGGCCTGTGTCGTTTCGGTCTTGGTTGTTTCGGTCACCATTGGGAATAAATCAGCAATTGACGAGGGTTGATAAAAGGCATTCAGATTCAAGTAGATCCAGATTCGACACTCTTGTAGGATTAGTCTGATCAGGGTCTGCTCTGTTTGTTTATGAAATAAAACATATCAGATGTACGTTTTAGTATGTGGCTATATAGCTCAATTATTGTTATTTGTTCCTTACCTATTTGCTCTGTATATTCAGCTTGATAAAGGTGTCGTCTCATTTGTTTCTTATCGCACTAAAATTCCAATTTCATTATTTGTAGTATCATGTTTTATGCGAGTGCAAGATGTACACTGACACTAGTCATATATGTTACATGTTCCAACTGTGAAATGACTTTAAATGTTTTTGTCGGCATATTTACCTGATAACATCACACTACAGATTTCCAAATATCTATACTTGACCAGTGCCATTGCTTTGTTCGTAAATATAATCCTACCTTGAATTGTTATACATCCTACAAAAATAGTTTTTGTCATTGTTTAATTAAACTTACTCATCATGATTTTTTTCTTGGAAACATTTTCAATTACCTTATAACTTTTGGTGAACATTTTCCCTCATACTGACATAGTTTTCTGTGTTGGAAAATAAGGAAGACCAAGATTACTTAAGCTGTCTAATTTGGATGTGCTCTGTTTGCTTTTGGAATCTGATAGATCTATTTTTGTGTCACATATGGATATTTTTTCCGTCGTCTGTCTGTCTGTCCGTCCGTCTGTCCATCACACTTTCTTTTGGTTCGTCATTTCTTAAATACTCATTATAGATCTTTAAAATTGCATACGTGTCTTTCTCTCGGTGAGGAGTATTGAAGTAACAAAGGCCCGTTACTCTACATGCAATACTTTTTGAGTCATTCCCCTTTGTGTTTTGTTTTTCAAATTTTTTTTGGCTGTCATTTCTAAAGTAATTATTAAAGATATTTAAAAATTGACACGTGTCTTCCTCTCAATCAGTCGCATCGATGTAACTAATTTCGTCACTCTACATTCACTACTGAGCCCTTTGTTTATCCCCCGTTCCTTATTCCCCATTTGTTTACTTTTCACATTTTGGTCGTCATTTCTAAAGTTATCATAATAGAGATTTCAAATTTCACATGCGTCTTCCTGTCAATGAGGATCATCGACGTAACTAAGATTATCGGCTCCTCATATTATGCCATGTTTTGGTGTAAATGTTCAAATAGCACATGCTTTAAATACTCATCTAAACAGTTACTCTTGCATGTCTTTACATTGTACATTAAACTGTTCTTTACAGGGAAATCCAGTGTACCTTTATCCCATTTTTTACACATTTACTTTTTGCAATCCATAGTTTATATCTATTAATTCTTTCCCTCACATGCATTTTCACACCTTTGCAAATAGAATAGACCCAGCTATGTCTGCTCCTGTAGGAGCTACCTGATCAGGATCTGTTCTGTTTTCTTAATGCATTTAATATATATGGTCTTTATCTTTCGCTGAGTTTATAAAATGTTCATTTTCCATCTATTTCGTACTTATTTTGAAATACTTATTCAGTTTACCATTGCCATTGCATTTCCATTGCCCCCCCCCCCCCCCCCACACACACACACACATTCCCCTTCGACCCGATAACTTTGACGCATGCGTCAATGATTTTCTTGTGTCCACTCAAACTCATACAATTTGCTCTCCAAGTGCCAAACAGGCTGGGTCCTGTTGACATGCCGAATTACTTGACGTAATTCTGTATCTGGATACAAGACGTGTACATATTTCAGTCAAGTCGTGTTTCGCAAACTAAGTTTTAATCAATTTCTTCTGGATCCAAAGTGTTTGCAACCTTTATTTAAATTTCGCTTTTATTAACACAGCATGAACGGATGGTTTGTTCTTTAGCTATGGCGTAAGTCTTGTACGTATAAAGTTTGGACTTCCATACAGATCCTGAATGAAAACAGGATAATTATTGTCTGTGAACGATATAGTCTATACGAACATTTCCAGTAAGGGTTTCTTGAATCCATTACTTTCGAAACAAAGAAAACAGATATGTTGCTGATGTCAAACGATCATAATGGTATGTAAAATTGTTCATGCATTTGCAAATAGAGAAGACCCAGATCAGACGGCTCCTATATAGGAGCCGTCAGATCAGGGTCTGCTCTGATTGCTTATGGAGTTTGATAGATGTTTCTTTACTTTCTAAAATGGTTACAATGTTCCATCTTCCATAATCATTATAACTATTCTGTCCGTGAATATTTAGTAGGTACTGAACATAAACACAGAACAAAGAAAGGGCTACAGGGTCTTTTGAAAATGATAACATTTTATAAAAATCTAAACCGAAAAGTACGTTGCATTGATACTTCGTAATTTCTATTCACTCTATCAACGAATTTGTATAAAGCTATGTAAGCAGTTTGGATTCAGATGAAACGCCAATTTTTTTTTCAAATATATACCATATGATTTGATTTACAACACTCAAAGCATAACATAATTAACCCTTTCCTCAGTAAATACGCTTTTCTACGCCTCTGTAATAGTCACTTCTTGAAACCATGGTTTCAATACTACAAAATTCTAACATTTCTCTTTTTTCTTGAAATGCTCCTTTTGGGTAGATTTATTCAAAGAGGTTGGGTCTAAACTAGCCTCCGCGGGAATTGGTTAAAGTAGTAATCATTTTTTACGGATTTGCAAACAGAGCATATCAAGACCGGAAAGCCCGGTTGGAGCAGTCTGATCAGGGCCGACTCTGTGTGTTGCTTATGAAATAATATATAACTCTTACAGTTTCTTCCAAAATGGTGTCATAATGTTATTACAAAATTAAGCGAATTAATATTCATCAGAATTTTTCTCTCAAAACATTATTCGTAGATGTTATATTCATCACCAGTCTACCTTTGTAATTAGTTTTATCACATTGTATCGAGAACAATTGTCACTGTAACTAAATTGACAATTACATTTCACACGGAATGCTCATGTAATTGTCGGCAGAATTCAGACTGCCACATGTGAATCGTAAATGTACTTCTCTTGACAACAGAACTAGTGAGGCATGAAAACAATCTTGCCGACTTTAGTGATTGCCTTTATATATCTAGGAAAACCTTATACATTTGTACAGTCTTAACCATTTCCCTGTTCTATAAGTCTACCAAATTTCAATACCTACTTAATATTCCTGACAATAGTTGTAATAAAATATGGAAGGTGGAACAGTGTAGCCATTTTAGAAACAAATCTTTCACATTCCATTAGCAAACAGAGCAGACCCTGATAGCCATAGACAGAAAACCAGTTCCACTTGATATAGCTATTTCTTCTAAATCGCATGAAAAGGCTTTTTAGCATATTAACCCTTTGCCTCATATAAACGCTTTTTGGGCCGTTACGAGCAGAGTAGACACAGATCAGACTACTCCTACATGAACCGTCTGATCTGGGTCTGCACTGTTTGCAAATGCGTGAAAACACGTTAATATGAAGGATGGGGTTAACTTTTTGAAAGCGGGAAAACGCTGCAAACACAGTACTGTAGATTGTCATTCAAGGTTCTATATCAAACAAAATGTTAAAATGATAGGTCGTTCCACTTTCAAAATACATCATCCAAAATTTTAACCTTTTACTTCATGTACGGTCATGCAGGAAATAATGACATAATGAATATGTATTAGCTGAAAGTTTGTAATGGTAGAGAAACCATGGGGTAGAACTATCATCTTCCTTCCATAAGCAAACAGATCATAGTTTGATCATGCAGCCGCTACAGGAGTCATCTGATCTGGGTTGAAAAGTACTGGTGTTCAAACATGTTAATGTATTAAGCATTATATTGTACCAATGAACATTAGTGTACATCCAAGATCGCACAGGTAGAATGACTTGGAGCGGGAAGTAAAGTATATACAATGAGAAAGTAAGAAGAAGTCAACCGAAGGCAAGAAACTCAGTATTTTGCACATCCTGTAGGAGCCGACTGATCAGTGTCTACACTGCTTGTAAATTTATAACACATCTGACTCTACACTTTCTACCAACACCAAATATTCAAGTGTAGAGCCTACATAATTTATACAAAATTCAACAAATAATTACTAATGCAATCGGTATGCCTTACATATTGAAAAGGGGAAGGGTTAAACCTAAACTAATTTGTCCTCGCAGGAAGAAACGAGCATTGAATGGCCTTAGATTACTTCAAGTACGAGTACATGTATATGTCACCCAGCACAGAATTCTGGTTACCAGGCAATCAAATTAAAACATTTCGAACACCCCCCTTTTACAGAAATATTTCTTGATTTGCATTCTTTTAACGCCTACCCTGTTCAGTATTCATGTAAAAAATGAGGAACTCATGAATATTTATTAGCTGATGTTTCACAATAGCATGTGTGCACGTGAATGTGTGGTAATGGTAGAAACGATATACAGTAGAACCCCTCTTATGCGACCACTTAATAAATACACATGGTTGTCTTTATAAGCAGGTGGTTGCTTAATGCAGGGCAAACGTAATGCAGAAAGCTCCTCTAGGAGCTTTCTGCATTACTTTTGCCCTGCATTAAGCTACCACCTGCATCTAGCACCCAGAATTATACCTTTTTAGGTGGTCGCATTAGCGGGGTTTTACTGTAGTTGGGTTTATTATAATTTCATGAGCAAATAGAGTGGAACCTGATCAAACGGCTCCTTTAGGAACAGTTTATTCTGGGTCTAACCGAAAGGGCGTTTATATGAGAGAAGGGTTAATTTGCTATCAAACCTTTTCATACGATTTAGAAGAAATAACTATATCAAGTGGAACTGGTTTCTGTCAATGGTTATAATTTTAATATTTAAAATATTTCTCAGAAGAGTTCCGATTTTAAAATTATTTTACAGAAACATTCCTTTGCTAGGCATCTTCCAAATTTGTTAACAATAAAATGAAATATAATTAACCCTTTCGGCGCCAAATTTTTGATTGTCGTCTGCAATCCAATTTTGTTAAATCATACGGTAAAATAAGGAAATGAGATAGATAAATGCAAATTTCAAAGGAATAAAGCACATATATAGAAATAGAGTTGAGACAAAAAGTGAAGTCCCTGATCAGACGCCGCTTTGAAAAGACGGCGTCTGGCCTGGGTCTGCACTATTTGCTGTGATGCATATTGCGCCATTGGCGGTGAAAGGGTTAAAGCTATGGCCGCGATAAGAAAACCTAGTATTTCACATATGGCTATAAAGTAACACAGCACTAGATAAAGGTGCGTACTGAAATACTAAATTCGTTCTATCTATATCAAACCCTACGTTGTGGCCGCTCTTTAGAATCTCTTCCAGCTTACGCATCTTATCTGGATCTCTTATTTAAAACATTTCTTCAGATCTTATCCCATTTTAGGTGATTCTAAAACCTTATTTCTATTCCAGTTCGAGTCGTGATGATGGGAATGGCTAGAATTCTATTTATGGCTTTATTATGAAACTTTCAAAACCCTTCCCTGAAACTAATATCCTGGTTTTAATTTAAATATTTCAGACATTTTCCTGCATTTACCATCTACCACATGCTACAATATAAGGGGAAATCATGAATGTAATAAGTCATTAATTTTATTTTAGGCTCTGATACATCTTTAAAGCCGCCATGCTCTAACTGATCTACTTTTTCTTTACATTTGACCTAGTTTTGTTTGTTTGTGTTGATTAACGTCCATTTCTGCTCACAATGGGTTAATTGGACGCCCAAGAGACAGTGGAGAGAATACGGAGAAACCCGGACGCGATGCCCTACTCTTATTATCGAAATAGTTTCTCTGGTTCTTTTAGATGCCCGGTGCAAATCACTTATACATCGGTCCTCGGTTTATAGTCTCGTCCGAAGGATTTTGACCGAGTTTCAAATACAGTATAATCTGCCCTAAGCGGTCATTAATTTATTGAAAATACGAGTCTTAAAAAGCAGGTGGTTGCTTAATGCAGGCCAAAAGTAATATGTTTCTGCATTACTTTTGACCTGCATTAACGTCAAGATTATTATGAATATTTAGGGAGTTTTTCTAAAATAAGTGTAACATGACAAACAGTGCAGACCCTGATGAGAGGACTCCTCTAAGAACCCTCTCATCTGGGTCTACACTGTTTGCAAAGGACATTAGTGACTCGTGTCTCGCACTGTAAGGGTTAAACCACTTAATAACAAGAACACGATAATCTGGTTACGTTTGTAAGGAAATAGACAAACACACAACTAGCATTATATTAGTAGGCAACATGCAATGTCTTTGTTATAACGAGCTTCTGTCTTGTAAAGGAAGTGTCTATCAATCAGGTTTGTCTGCATGTTGAGATTGTTTTGTTGTATTATTCTCGTCCTTTTTAGTTTACTTTTGGCTTGTTTAGAGGGACATCTGTCCGACGTCAGAAGCAGAAATAGAACAGGAAATCAAGTCTAATTCTGATCAGGCGCCAAAACAAGTACTTGAACAATAGAAAAAAGTATGAGTTTAGTAGAAGATAATTACTAATAGTTTACTAAATGTTTTGAAAGTGAAAAGTGGACTTACATTTTCTGTTGCTATAATCAGAGACTTACTACTGTCTTCACTATTAGTCAACTCATGTTGAAATCAACAATTGGTACTGATTCGTTAGTTTAGCTGCACAATGACAAATTGTACCGTATGAGTTCCATTTTGCAGACAGTGTAAACACCAACAAACCGGTGATTCACAGACACGGTGCCTACACTATCAGATGGTCTATATCATGTATCAAAAATTAAATACACAGTAGATAATGACAGGAGCCACATACAGTGAATATTATGTGTCGTCTGGGGGTATCTTAATGCAGGTCAAAAGTAACGTAGAAAGCTCCTATAGGAGCTTTCTGCATTACTTTTGTCCTGCATTAAGCAACCACGTTTTCGTTGTCTTTTGTCATTAAGAATAAATAAAGCTAGTAATATCATATTTATACTATGACATGTAGATCTGGATCTTCTTTGTTTGCAGACACGTCAAAATATATCTCTGTCAGGTAAAAGGATGAATTGTATGCAATGATTATGTGTCGTCTGGGGGTATCTTAATGCAGGTCAAAAGTAATGTAGAAAGCTCCTATAGGAGCTTTCTGCATTACTTTTGTCCTGCATTAAGCAACCACGTTTTCGTTGTCTTTTGTCATTAAGACTAAATAAAGCTAGTAATATCATATTTATACTATGACATGTAGATCTGGATCTTCTTTGTTTGCAGACACGTCAAAATATCTCTCTGTCAGGTAAAAGGACGAATTGTATGCAATGATTATGTGTCTAGGGGTATCTTAATACAGGTCAAAAGTAATGTAGAAAGCTCCTGTAGGAGCTTTCTGCATTACTTTTGTCCTGCATTAAGCAACCACGTATTCGTTGTCTTTTGTCATTAAGAATAATTAAGCAAGTAATATCATATTTGAGTCTATAAAACATATGTGCTGTTATATGTGTTCTGTGGTACCATTTTCTGTGATTCAAATAAATGAATTATGTGAGAAATGTCACTAATGAATGTCATCAGCTATGATTAGCCTACTCACCAATGTTTCCATGGGTAGTAACTGTGTTGCCAAGACGTATGTAGAGTGGCAAACAGTTTGACTCATGTAGTGACATTGCTTGGCGTCTCATCTGGGTCCCAACAGGCTGATTGTCATTACTTAAGATGCAGAAAACTGATTAACAAGGACGTTGAACGATGTCATTAATTATTCCACTCAGCTGAACGCCGATTATGACATAATGTACTTAAAATACCACTCCTTGTTGATATTTATTGAAATCTTAAACTAATCTTCTTATTTCTTATTATCTTATTTCAGAGAAATTCACAGGATTATAGATTCTTCGAGACTGACAGTTTTCATCAAAGCGGTATCGTTTGTTCTTATGTGCTGAAGACTAGTCCGGAGGTTATAAACATAAGATATATAAGACTGAGCCTGTGCTCATTTTCAAGTATCTGATTGATTGATAAAGAACTCTTACTTTAGTAAAATATTTTGTAACCTGAGAAATTGATTGACATCTGAACCTTGATATTTGAAAGGTGTTATCGGAAAGTCTTACATTTAGTGTGTAAACAGTGAATATGCAGATTGTCAGAGGTCCAGATAAGATGCGTTAATTTAAATATTTTCAACACTGACTCCTATATTTCTCCACCACACCCTATACTGTGACTACTCTTTAGAATCGTCTTGAAGAGACGATTTTAAAGAGTGGTCGCAGTATAGGGTTTGGTGGAGAAATGACGATTTAGTATTTGGGTACGCACCTTTACTGGTAGCTCTATAACTGCACAAACAAATTACACGATTGCACTTTCCAGTGCAAATTTTAAGGTCAGACCTGCTAGCATATGTTACAACAGCTTACGGCGTGGTTTAGGCTCTTTCTGGTATGTCTATAGAAAGACTTAAACTCCGTGAAGAACTGCGTTGTTTTAAGAACAGGTTATCCCGAGGCTAACGATGTTAAAAAATATCGGGAAAACGTTCAGGCAATAATGCATGCTATATAGAATGCAAATACGCTCTCAAGAAATCACATGTACTACAGTACATTCTCATTAATGCGACCATATGATTTATTACCATATTTATATAGCGCTCTTTTCACACAGGATATGTGCGTTCAAAAGCTCTTCACATTAATAAATTACATGTACAAAACTGAGTATATTCAACGCATATAGGTGCAAATATAAAGTCAATCAAATGTTAAGCTAGGATTTCTACACATGTCAGAGTATACTATTTTATCACGAATGCCAATGGCAATGAATAAAGTATTTAAAACTGAGAAAACTATAATTTATACACCAGTGTTTTGGACAGTATTCGTAACGTGATTTTGAAATATGTAACCCTTAGTTCATATGAAGCAGAAATGTTTTCGTCTAGATCTGTAATCAAACTGCAGAGTCAGTTTCCAATCTGCTACTCCCAGATAAAACTTTGACACGAGTTAACTAACAGTTGCAAACTGTGTAGACCCAGATCAGAGGCATCGTAGAGGAACCCTCTTATCAGGGTCTGCACTATTTATCATTCAAAATAATTTAAGCTTTTCGTGCCTGAGTGGACACTAAATACAGTAAAACCTCTCTATAACAGCCTCTAAATTGTATTAATTATTTAATATTTAGGGCAGGTGGCCGCTTAAAGCAATGTGAAAGTAAAACAGAACGCTCCTATATTAGCGTTATTTTTTTCTTTCACCTTGCTTTAAGCAGCCACCTGCCTTTAACACAAAATACTTGATGTAATTTAGTGGCCATTATAGAAATGTTTGACTGTACTGATGGACTGTTCCAATATGACAAAGCAGCGTTGAAAGAGTTAATTTTTCCCTCCATACTGAGTGGACTCTTTAGTTCATAAATTCTAAAGGGAGGTGACCCTTTCTTTGTTCTATGTTTATTACAAAGTTTAATACCTGCTGAATATTCATGGACAAAGTAGTTATAATGAAATATTGAAGGTGGAACATTGTAGCCATTTTAGAAAGTAAAGAATCATATCTATCAAATTCCATTAGCAAACAGAGCAGACCCTGATCAGACGGCTCCTCTAGGAACCGTCTGATCTGGGTCTACCCTGTTTGCAGATGCGTAAAAAACACGATTATATGAGGGAAAGGGTTGAACATTGATAGGCTATATCCACTCTGAAAAGTCAGCACTGTAATGTTTTATTTAGAATATCCACAGTATCGCAGAGTTTATGAGATTTAGGAAAGGTTCAATAATCTGGGAATTGTCCTGTTCAATTTTTCTCCTACGACGAGCTTTACGAATATGGGCCCCGGATTTAAGGTTTTTGCAACTAAAATACTAATATTCAAAATTGATACTCCTTTCTATGTTACCAATAACTACGAAAACACCATAACAACCCTAAAATAGAGGAGGCAGAGACGTTTATGAGTGCTCGTGTGGCGGCCGTAGAAAGTCGCCCGTACTTCATTCTCAGTGTTGTTATATTTTCTGGTCCTTCGGGATCATCAGTTTTAATGCTTTTAGTTATGACAATTTAATACCGTTGAAGCCGGTACTAGGGGCGTGATTTGTGTTGCAATTTCAATAACTCCTCATGAACAGATTCGATAAAACCGAGTCTCTTTTCACATTTCTATTTTTACTTTGGAATGTTCTCCTACTTACAAATTTATTAGACTTTACGGGACAGAAAGTACATTTATATGTCTAGAGATTAACTTGATACGTCGGAAAGAGGGGACATTAATAGAATAACGATTATCTAAAACACAATGAAACAGAATTACCTAGTGCAATGAACTGATATATCTAGAACTGTGTCTATACTGTTTAAAACAATACACTATAATTCCAAGAGAGTATGGTAATTTAAGAATATCTCACAAGAGGAACGCTTCTTAACCTTTAGCCTGCTGAGCAAATTATTTTTAAAGAATGTTTCACCAACTGACTACATTTTCAAAATTCAACCGATAATCAGTTGGTCTACCAAAATGCGTTCAGGATTTTCAACAGTTTGAATCCAGATGAGACGCCGAGTTAATCGGCGTCTCATCTGGATCCAAACTGTTTGCATAAGTAATCGGTCATCTGACAACAGCAGGCGAAAGGTTAAACAGTCAGGTCAGACATATTTCTTGCATTCTTACACCAATCACACATTACCCTTACAATGCAGGAAACGAGTCACTAATTTCCTTTGCAGATAGTGTAGACCCAAAGGGACCCTCTCATCAGGGTCTGCACTGTTTGTCATCTTACACTTTTCTTTAGAAAAAAATCCCTAAATATTCACCGTAAGCTTGACCGGTTTGAATTTTGGAAGGGTTAACATTCAAATATATAATGTAGGTTTTTCTAACAAACTATTACATTAGTTGCACCTTCCATCATTCTACAAATTTGTCCTACCGTGCATTTATCTTTTGGTGCACTGTTCCAAAGAATCTTTTTTAAAGGAGGAATTTGCGGGGTAGTTGTGCATGGATTTGTTTATCGATAAGACCTTTGAATTAGACAATGTACACAGTAGCCAAATGACTCAATTGGGAAAAATCTGATATGCATTTACAATTTAGAACTACAGATAAGCGTGCGTACCCAAATACTAAAATCGTCATTTCTCCACCAAACCATATACTGTGACCACTCTTTAGAATCGTCTCTTCGAGACGATTCCGAAGAGTGGTCACACAATAAGGTTTAATGGAGAAATAAAAGAGTTATTCTTGAAAGTGTTTTATTTTTTTAATTTATCTTATTCTGGAACTCTGCTTACATTACTCACATATATCACTTTTAACCGTACCCAATACAGACGCATTTTAACGTCTTTGCGAACAGGGTAAACCCATATCAGACTGCGCCTATATAAGTCCTCTGATCAGGGTATTCATGGAATACATGTATAATAGATTTTGCTTGAATATTCATAAAGTCATTAATTATTGCATGAATATTGATAAGGTAAACGGTTAAAGGACACTGGAAACAGTATCCGAGTGTTAGATGGTCTCACTTAACGAACGCGAATATATTTCAGTTCCTCTATTGGTACATGTAACCATTTGCAAATTAGTAAAAGATTGGTCTTCTCACAAAGTAATACAATTTATCAAAATGGAAATTCTAAACACATTGTTTATATCATTCTCCCGATACAAATATCCGATTCTGGACTTCTTAATAGAAAGGAAAAGTAGAATGCGTAGGTAATATTGATGCATATATAAGTATGGGAATACATATATGCATAACTTTCAATCGCTAATGTTACTTTCTATACAACAGATCCTATATAAACTCTTTCCCTCATAGGCTATTTTAAGATCCAACCACTTTGAATAAATCTACAGAAAATGAGCATTAACTAGAGAAAAGGAAAAAAATGAATTTTGTAGTTTGAAACCATTGTGATAAATATTTATCACAATGGTTTCAATGTGCGGGAATGGGTTAATCAAAACGATGTTTTTTTTAGATTCTGGGACAATACTATACGAGAGTTGTATCGCTTATATTCACTGAACTGAATTATGTTCCAAAACTTCATTCAAATTATGTAGTCTATATGTAGTTTAATTAGCGAAAGATAGGAATACAATCTTTGCTTGTTGTCGCATTTGACATACATGTACATACATTATCATGTCTGAAGCATTTAGGTCAGCTAGAACGTGTCTACTGCCGGGAAACATTTATTATACACAGAAGAATTTCCGTTTTGGTTGGATTGGTCTTTCTCTCACCAGACAAAGATATTAATAGCTAACTGTATTTACAGACATTCGACACAGTGCCTCACGATAATATCGTATAGTTTCTGAGCAAAATAAGAAGTGTCTTTATTTATAGACCGGTTCCCCATCTCTATACTTTTTGTCTTATCTTTTACCCAAATTTAGCGCTTTTCATGGGTATATTGTGACCTGTCGACCGATGGACTTTATAAAAAAACATTTCATACCCAGATCAGGGCGTTTCTAAAGGAGCTTATTTAGGCTAAATGCACAAATTAGATAAACCTATTGAAAATCGATGATAATACGCTTATCAAGAATGACAAATAATAGTAGATTTAACCAAATGTACAAGTAAACACTCCCCGAACGAAAACTCCACTAAGTATTATTCTTTAAGACAGGTGAATGTGTAATTCGGGGCGAATGCCATGCATAAAACTAGTAAGGGAGTTTTCTGTGTGACTTTCGCCCTACATTAAGCAGTCATCTGGCTAATTTCCGGATAAGCGAGGTTTTACTGTATATCTCAATACCATTTATATAGAATGGGTTGTGAGTAGTCATTTGTACAAATTGGTATTGAATTCGTCTTGGAATATGTTATTAAGGGAGACAGAGGCTCGCTTAATAACATTTTCTAAGACGACTTTAATACCAGTTTTACAAAACGATAATATTCTTTTTATCATTAACGTATTTCGCTTTTGACAGGTCATACATGTATATTTATTCCTGTCGTCGTGGTGTTTCTACATGACGTTATAGCTTATATTAAACGTGTGTAATATAAATAAATATGTGATGGCTATATTAAACTCGAATGCAAGGGGGTTATATGTTAAAATATTTCGGCCTATAGGCGATGAATGTTTCATTTAGCCATTTCAGTATCTAAATAAAATATATAGAGTTCAGGGGGTCCGGATGAGACGGGCATTTAAACATTTTCAACAGTACATGTAGCTCCTTATTTCTTCTCTTAGAGGCGATTCTAAAGAGTGGTCACATTATAGGGTTTGGTGGAGAAATGACGATAATAGTATTTGGGTACGTATTTCATTAAAAAGGAAAACCATACAATCTGCTATTTCTGAAAACAGTATTGATTTCTTCGATAATGTCTGACTTTCAATAGCAGTAAGTAAGAAACAAAATGTTTAAATGCTGTCTGATAGTTCTGTTTAATATATTCGCAATAGTCAGTTAACCCATTACCCAATAGGCTATTTTTAGATACAATCTCTTTGACTAAATCTACCGAAAGGGACATTTCACTAGAGAAAGGGAAACCTTTAGAATTTTGTAGTTCGAAACATTTGTGATAAATAGAGCATTTGCTCCTATAGGAGCAAATGCTCTATTTATCACAATGGTTTCACAAAGTAAATTTTACAGATCCGTCAAAAGTCGTCAATGTGAGGGAATGGGTTAATCAAGTGTACTTGTCTTAGAAGTATACCAGCCTTCCAACCAGAATACTGAACTCGATATCGAGACAATGCTGGCCTTCTTAAAGTACGATAAACGAATTCTCGGCAATATCAGTAGGACAATATCTGGCCAAACTCACTCCAGAATATCCAGCATCACCAAAAGATCTTTACCGACAACATTATTTTGAAGCAATCGACCTAGCAACAACAGGTGTTAGAGCTAGGTTTGACCAACTGGGCTTTCAAATGCACGGTCATCTCCAGGACTGCTTACTGAAGAACATTGTTAGTGATGAAACTGCCGCTGAAGATTTGCAGAAAGTTGTGAAACTATATAAAGGTGACATAAACGAAACTGCACTGACATTACAGCTGGAGTCATTGAAAACATTTCTTCAAAGCATATACGACGATTTAAGCAAAATGACTGTTTCTGACGCTTTGGAATTTATTAAGAGTATGAAACCTTCATCTCGTTTCATATTTTGTGAAAATATTACCTTGCTGAAACTGATTCTGGTGATGCCAGCTACAAATGCAACAAGTGAGAGATCATTCTCTACTCTGAGACGGGTCAAGGCCTACCTCCGTTCAACAGCAGCGGCTGAATCACACAATGGTTATACATGTTCACAAGGATGCCACAGATAATATTGACATTGTTGAAATTGCAAACACGTTTGTCTGTGGTGTTGAAGGCCGCGTGACCATCTTTGGACAATTTTAGACAATGTAAGAGTGGATGAAACCTTAGATAAATGTTTTAACCCTTTCCGTGCACTGTGTTTATTACAAATTTAAATATCTACTGAATATTCATGGACAAATTAGTTACAATCAAATATGGAAGGTGGAACTTTGTAGCCATTTTAGAAAGCAAAGAAACAAATATATCGATTTATATTAGTCAACAGAGCAGACCCTGATCAGACGGTTCCTCTAGGAGCCGTCTTATCTAGGTCTACTCTGTTTTCGAATACGTGAAAACACGTTTATATGAGGGAAAGAGACGGGTCAAGGCCTACCTCCGTTTTCTGAGAGATGCTGTCGATAGGACAGTGACATCAAGTCACTTGCCATGTGCCTGAGGGGTCCTACACACTTGCATTCTAATGAGAGATCGAGCTACTCTGCATCTAATCTAGATCTAAACGGTGTGCGTATGTTTGTTTGATTCAACAATAGTTCAGTTATACCAGATTAAGTTTCCTAGCCACGCAGGAAATTGACAAACAGAATGAGGTTTTGTTGGTAAAATAACACAGCTGTAAACAGTTCATAAATCGTCTTAAAATACATGGAAATCGCGTCTAAGAAAACACAAATTTAAAAAAAATCGGCACGGAAGGGGACACCCATCCCGTACCCACCCAATTCGCGGCCTCAATCTTCAAAACTTGCCTACGCGCCTGTAAAGTTCAGCAGAAAAAGCCACACACAGGACGCAACCATAACCAAAGTACCGATAGAAACAAGTGACAAGCACATACATACAGTCGCGCGCACATGAGATACAGAGAGAGAGAGAGAGAGAGAGAGAGAGAGAGAGAGAGAGAGAGAGAGAACCAGATATATATATATATATATATATATATATATATATATATATATATATATATATGCAAATCTCAAACACTAACGAATGTACTTCTAGAAAAAGACACAAGACAAACATAAAAGTAAGGATGACAAAGAGAGTACCGCCTTTCCAGAACGGTATAAACGATAATCCAAGTTATCTAATAAAAATGAAACACCTAATATCAGCTCTTGTTACAAAGACAATGACTGCTGAATAAAGTTTACTTGTTTCTATGTTCATAAACAGCAGTCTTTTTAACACACACGCGCGCGCACGCACGCACGCTCGCACGCATGCATATCGTAAGAATGTGATAATTGACAAGTCACAAGTTCATATAATATTTGACCATCCAACAGAGGCTTACTGACCCTATGCCATATTCTGGTATGCACGACACAATGATGCTATCACGAACGAATAGACAGACTGTGCCGAAAGGACTGGCGGTCATTGAGGTCGTCTCAAACTCAGTAGACACAGATCAGTTGCCGAAATGGAAGATGGAGATACAGCTCTCCACCACGGGGATTGAAATTCGCAATTTATTGTTTGATTGCGCAGGCACCAGCTTACTGTCCATTTTAGAACGTGCATTCGATACAACAGGAATAAATCGTCACGTGTACCTTCATACATCCGTAGAGTTTAGAAACCGTATGCTACACAAAATAAAACAATCATTTCTGCCTCCCTTTGTCATTTTCTCAAGGTTCTTTACCTTAGCATGCTCATCACGATTTACTTCCGAACTGTAAATAGGGTAGATCCCGATCAAATGCCAGGGTAACTCATGGTTTATCAAGAGCTAATTGTTTCATAACGTTGTTTAATGTTCAGCTTTGTAAAAGATCAACTGACTAATATATATAGTACATGAAGCTCTCAATGAGGCGATGTTTGAACATTTTTGAGGACGGTTAATCTGATTACGCTTGTCAGGAAATTAGATACACCATCGTCATTGTAGGTTACCAATATTGTCTGGCTTTTAATGGACTTCTGTCTGTTCGACGAGAAATCAGAGATTGCAGAGACGAATTAGGTGATTGTTAGTTGACAATCATTGTTATTATAAACACAGCTTTAATCAAAGTGTAAATAATGTTTCTGTTTGATGTCTCCTTTCATACCTCTTATTTATATCATAGAGGAAAGAAAATTGGCGCATTATAAAACTTAAAGCATCGTGTATAATTGGTGTCCGCTGTTGACATATGACAATAGTATCGAATAGTAAATTGGTGCAATACGCTGCTTTCAGTCTCCGTCGCGGTAAGTCTAGTCTGGTTAACACATTCCCTCATTTTGACGCATTTTGGCGACTCTGTAAAAACACTTTTTGAAACTACAGAAAAACCCTTTTCTCTAGTAAATGCTCCTTTTTCGTGGATTTAATCAAAGAGATTGGGTCTAAAAGTAGCGGGAAAGGATAACCCCTTTTCTCAATAAATATGCTTTTCTACGTTCCTTCCAACAGAAGATGTCGTTGTATTGAAAATGTTGTTCGTTATACTGAACAGCAAGCTATACAGTAACACCCCTTCAAACTGCACGTTCAATTTAGCATGAATACAGGTCTGTAACAGGTGACAATACAGGTGTGTAGGACAGGTGGCAGCTTAATGCAGAACGAAAGTCATGCAGACAACTAACTCTGTATTTGAACAAAAATGTCTACTTAAACTTTGACCTGGTAAGATTTTGACTACTTCCGATTCTACCAAGCATTTGAGAAACTATTGATCACATGTCATGACAAAAACTTTTGACTTTTATTGGTCATGTCTTGTTAGACGTCGGGTTATTTGTCGCCTCATCCTTGTTAAAATATGGTTTCAAATGCGACATAAGCTCGGATTAAGACAAGGGGCAGATTAACCCTGTCCCTGTTTAATATTAATGTAAGAAAGAATGGCATCATGAATATTAATTAGATATTTTTATAATGTTATATGAACACAAGACATTTTGGCAGAAACTATAGAATCAGAACTACATTATACCATAAGCATGCAAAGCAGACCCTGGTCAGACTATTCCTATGGGAGCCATCTGATCAGGGTCTGCTCTGCTATTAGACGGCTCCTATAGAAGCCGTCTGATCTAGGTTTACACTGATATGAAGGATATGGTTAATACAGGGCGAATGTCGAGCAGAATTCTCATATATGAGATTTCTGCAGAATTTCCACACTGCCTAAACAGCCATCTGCGTAAAACGTTCTCATTTTATCGTTACCAACATTCGTATTATGGAGGTTTCGCTGTAATTCTGGATAGAGTTGGTCGATGTATAAAACAACTAAAAACAAATGTCTGACACATACAAGAAACTATTCTGTTTAGACATTTTGGACTAGTAGCTATCTTCTGTTCTTGCTGAAATATGTTCTGTTCAAATCGGATTTGTATTGTTTGTTTGTTTTTCTCCGAAGTAAACTCATCCATGGCGTCACTGACTAATCTTGTACGCGTAAAACTTCGATAAAAAATAATAAACTTCATTGCCTTTGTCTAGAACCTTGCAATCCGAGTGTCGGTTTTGATGAGACGGCGGGTCAATGGGCATATTTCCTTGATCAATAGTTTACAAACGCAATACAGTACATCCTATATAATACCATCTATAAAAGGAAGTCAAAGTCAGTACTTTTGAAACAGGTGATAGCGTAATGCAGGAAATAAATTAGGCAGAAAACTCCTATAAGAGTGTTTTTGCATTACGTGTGCTCTGCAATAAGCAACCATGTGCTCTGAAATACACTAATGTTGAAACAGTATTTGATAGCCTAAGCGAGACACTACTGTGGTACAATCAGTTTTCTAGAGTCTGAAATAATATCAGCATATCTTGGCATGTCAATCCACTTGATATTCCTGTTTTAGTGCAGTGTGTTCCTTTATCAACCTAACTCCTTTATCAAATGTAACTCTTTCACTGCTAATAGCGAGTCTGTGATTACATATGTAAACACTTTTAATCCACATGAGACGCCGAGTAACTCTGAGTTCCACCAGAATCAAAACTGGTTGGTTCTTCGATTATACTTTTTAACAAAACAAATTTTAAAGAAATTGAGCAATCGACAATTTTCACAGACGACAATATTGACAGCAAAATAGTTAATGTAATAGACGGCAGTAGTAAACCTAACAGCAATTGCTTCGTTGAAGGTTAGATATGTGTTTACATTAACAACAAAGTACTACAGGCCAATGTAAAACATGCCAGTAGTAAACATTAACAGCCTTTACTGTGGTACTTTTTAACCCATTCCCTCATATTGACGACTTTTGACGACTCTGTAATAGTCACTTTGTGAAATCATTGTGATAAATAGAGCATTTGCTCCTATAGGAGCAAATGCTCTATTTATCACAATGGTTTCAAGCTACAAAATTCTAAAATTTTCCCTTTCTCTAGTTAATGCTCCTTTTCGGTAGATTTATTCAAAGATGTTGCATCTAAAAATAGCCTATGAGGTAATGGGTTAACAGAGCTGCATATACGATGCGTAAATTTAAACATTTTCAAGCATGGCTCCTATGTCCCCCCCCCCCCCCCCCACCAAACCCTATAGTGTGACAACACTTCGAGACGATTCTAAAGGGTGGTCACAGTATAGCGTTTGGTGGAGAAATAACGATTTTAGTATTTGGGTACGCACCGTTATCTATAGCCTCTACTTGCAACGTGCTTTACATTTGGGTACGCACCGTTATCTATAGCCTCTACTTGCAACGTGCTTTACATTTGGGTACGCACCGTTATATATAGCCTCTACCTGCAACGTGCTTTACATTTGGGTACGCACCGTTATCTATAGCCTCTACCTGCAACGTGCTTTACATTTGGGTACGCACCGTTATCTATAGCCTCTACCTGCAACGTGCTTTACATTTGGGTACGCACCGTTATCTATAGCCTCTACTTGCAACGTGCTTAACATTTGGGTACGCACCGTTATCTATAGCCTCTACCTGCAACGTGCTTTACATTTGGGTACGCACCGTTATCTATAGCCTCTACCTGCAACGTGCTTTACATTTGGGTACGCACCGTTATCTATAGCCTCTACCTGCAACGTGCTTTACATTTGGGTACGCACCGTTATCTATAGCCTCTACTTGCAACGTGCTTTACATTTGGGTACGCACCGTTATCTATAGCCTCTACCTGCAACGTGCTTTACATTTGGGTACGCACCGTTATCTATAGCCTCTACCTGCAACGTGCTTTACATTTGGGTACGCACCGTTATCTATAGCCTCTACCTGCAACGTGCTTTACATTTGGGTACGCACCGTTATCTATAGCCTCTACCTGCAACGTGCTTTACATTTGGGTACGCACCGTTATCTATAGCCTCTACCTGCAACGTGCTTTACATTTGGGTACGCACCGTTATCTATAGCCTCTACCTGCAACGTGCTTTACATTTGGGTACGCACCGTTATCTATAGCCTCTACTTGCAACGTGCTTTACATTTGGGTACGCACCGTTATCTATAGCCTCTACTTGCAACGTGCTTTACATTTGGGTACGCACCGTTATCTATAGCCTCTACCTGCAACGTGCTTTACATTTGGGTACGCACCGTTATCTATAGCCTCTACCTGCAACGTGCTTTACATTTGGGTACGCACCGTTATCTATAGCCTCTACCTGCAACGTGCTTTACATTTGGGTACGCACCGTTATCTATAGCCTCTACCTGCAACGTGCTTTACATTTGGGTACGCACCGTTATCTATAGCCTCTACTTGCAACGTGCTTTACATTTGGGTACGCACCGCTATCTATAGCCTCTACCTGCAACGTGCTTTACATTTGGGTACGCACCGTTATCTATAGCCTCTACCTGCAACGTGCTTTACATTTGGGTACGCACTGTTATCTATAGCCTCTACCTGCAACGTGCTTTACATTTGGGTACGCACCGTTATCTATAGCCTCTACCTGCAACGTGCTTTACATTTGGGTACGCACCGTTATCTATAGCCTCTACCTGCAACGTGCTTTACATTTGGGTACGCACCGTTATCTATAGCCTCTACCTGCAACGTGCTTTACATTTGGGTACGCACCGTTATCTATAGCCTCTACCTGCAACGTGCTTTACATTTGGGTACGCACCGTTATCTATAGCCTCTACCTGCAACGTGCTTTACATTTGGGTACGCACCGTTATCTATAGCCTCTACCTGCAACGTGCTTTACATTTGGGTACGCACCGTTATCTATAGCCTCTACCTGCAACGTGCTTTACATTTGGGTACGCACCGTTATCTATAGCCTCTACTTGCAACGTGCTTTACATTTGGGTACGCACCGTTATCTATAGCCTCTACCTGCAACGTGCTTTACATTTGGGTACGCACCGTTATCTATAGCCTCTACCTGCAACGTGCTTTACATTTGGGTACGCACCGTTATCTATAGCCTCTACCTGCAACGTGCTTTACAAATGATTAACTATTACATAGAGAATTTGTTTGTATGCTGAAAAAAATTATATCGCAAGAAAACCAATCGAATAAACGCTGAAGAAGAAACACTTTCATGTATTTGATATCAAATACCCGATGGCATTCGGCAATGTATTAGTATTAGCGTGTTAGTTTCGTTAACATAAGCCGATAATATTTTGTTGTATAACATAATTATATTATAAGTACGGATAAAAACGGTATATTTTGTAGCACAGGGGCTTTCGATATTAGTTCAAATTGATAATCTTCGTATTAGTATTGATTGAACAAAACCAATCCCAAGTTGTATGATGTTATTGAAAATATGCGTTTATTGTAGGGGGTTTCACTATAAATGTTGCCTTAGTGTTTACGTTTGCAACATATTAATACAGCATAATGCAACATTAAGCATATTAAATAACAAGGTCCATAAGGTGTTAGTAATATATGCCTAATTGCAAAATGAAATCAGGTTAATCAGTCTTACTGTATTAACCTTCTTTCTGCACTCTGAGCAACTGTCGTCTGCTTCAATTCTTAAAGTACATACACGAATTATTCGGAGTCTTGTCTAGACTCAAACTGTTTGCAAAGGTTATAACAGTGTCGCCAGAAGAGTGCTAAAGGGTAAGGAGACAGTTAAAGGGCTTCTTCAAAAGATTCATTTTACCACTTATAGAACTGTCAATATTCTTGAATAGAAATAGCCCAATTTGAAGTTCAGTACATTTAGTCTATACAAATCTAGATGCACATGAAACTGATATACAGCAAAAACTCGATACTATGAAACTTTAGTAATGAAGAATTTATGTTTTGTAAGCAGGTGACAACTTAATGCAGGATGAAAGTCATGCAGCTCCACTACATTAAGCTCACCCTGCATTAAGCTGTCACATGTGTTAAAGATCAATAATGGTACGTATTTGAGTGTTCGTAGTATCGAGAGAGTTTACTGTATATATCAAATTCAATATAAATATTTGTACAGTAGAATACTTCTATAGCGACCACTTAACCAACAGAAACTAGCGACTTTATAAGCAAATTGATGCTTAAGGCAAAACAAAAGTAATGCAGAAAGATTATGTTTGAGGTTTCTGCTTAACTGACGTCCTGCATTAAGCTACCATCTGGATTTAAGACCTAAAAGTGTGACTCTTCATATGGTTGGTTTTGGAGAGGCTGAGTGTATTTTAGGGGTTGTTTGAACATTTTCTAAATCTTATTCTGGAACATATCCATTTTTCATTTTGAGAGGTCACAGCAAACAAAATAGTTGCTAGTATAAATTCTGAAGGGAGGTGATCCCCCGAGAGCAAAAATTGCAACACAAAAAGAGAAAATTGCAGACCCGGTTTTAGTGAGTATGTTCATGAACAGTAATTGAAAGTGCAACACTGCTCATGCCCCTAGCACCGGCTTAAGCGGTATTCAATTTTCAGAACAATAAACATATGCCATAGACATCGACACGTTCAGCAAACAGTGAAGACTCTGATCATAGGGCTTCCTCAGGAGCACTCTGATATTGTTTTAAACTGGTTGCCTATGTCCTTTTTAGGGATACTGGGCAAACATGGGTTAAACTGAACTTTACAATCTCATAAAACACACCGAGAAACACAGGAATGGTAGCTGGCTTGGATTTAATTTGATAACACAGATGAAGGAAAAGAATGATAGAATCTTCATTGCTACGGTAATTACGTGTTGCGTTGAACTGATATCACTATATATTACGTTATATTGCAAGAAATAAGACGCCATTGTTGAAATCTATGCAGATCGTGTTAGTTGATTAGACGCCAAGAGACAGTTATTGTCAATTTCAAGAAACTTTGCTGTAAAAACAAATGTACAATAAAATTAATTCATTTCAGGCCAAATCTCCTTAGAGGATACTAAATGAAACATTTTGTATGATTACGTGTATGTCAAGCATATTTTCCTAAGATGATTTGCATGAACATGCTATTAAATAGATCAGAGGTCCGGTAGAGTGTGTTGACTGTACATGTGGAACTCCACAATTATTCGTAGATAGTAATTACACATTGCAATGTGGATAACCACATGTCGATCTGGGCAATAAAAAGTAGGTTTATGCTGTTTGTGCGTCTCTGAGTGTGCGGACGTGTGTGTGATAGATAATAGGGTATTTTGTTGTTTTGTTTTGTTTTGTTGTTGTATTTGTTCGTTTGTTTATTTCTTGTTGTTTTGATGTCTTAGTGTTTTTGTTTTCTTCATTTGTTTTCGGGATGGAGGATTGCCAATACCACAACGTGGTCACAGTAATACAAATATACACACTCATTGTGTTAAACATGATACAGTATTGATTTGGTCTGAATACTTCGACAGTTTGGCCTTGTCCTAAGCAGGTATTAATCTTTTAACAAATGTGGTTGCTAAATACAGCGCACACGTAATTCAGAAAGCTCCTATTACATTTGACCTGCATTAAGCTACCGCCTGTATTACAGACCAACGATTAGACCTCTGTGTGATGGCCGCTTAAGACAAGTTCTACTTAAATTAAAGTACATTTATATTATAATTGTACCATATGGCCTACATAGAACAATGCAATGAGCACACTGTAATTGTTACTTTTCAGATGGGGACTTTCTTGTATAACTTTTTGTTGTTTAGCACATTACAACAAGTGATACTTCTATTATACAATATTTCTCAGTCGCAATGATCTGAAGCGACTATTAATAATACACAGACGTTAAGGGAATGACGCATTATTCGATACCAACAATATAATGGACGATAATCAGCGAAAAGGCAAACAAATCGTTGGCTAGGATATAGTAGAAACGTCTACCGTCGTGGCTCAACTATGAGAAATTGAAAGCACCGGAGGCAGAATAAGGAAATCGTGTCCGTTTAAACGACGAGACACAGACAGTCTCAATTCTAAAACGATTTGGCTATACTAATAAGACACGATGCTTGTCGAGTGCCTTGTTATTCTTAATCAACAAGCTTAATAAAAGTGGTAAGAATAAATCACAACTGAATAAAACACGACCGTAAGAATCCGTTTATCAGATGGAACAGGAAATATAGCGGAAGTACGCCGGAAGACTTTTCGGTAACGTCAGTCTATATAGTTGTTTAATATGCTTAATGTTTAATGTTTTTCGTCTTGATATGCGTCCTGTTATGTTTTGTCTTGTGGCTTTACCGTTTCTTGTTTGATGGTGTTTGGTGCGGTGTCATTTCGTGTGTGGCTCTCCCTGTTTGACTATTTTTCCATACCCCTGATAAACACGCGGTTAATTGTTATCGATGTCATGTTTTACATTTGGCGGTTTAGAAATAGATCGGGATGCAAAATAAAAGTTACATGATCATGTTGAAGTCAAACAATATGTAGCAGTTTTGTGTGAAACTATAAGTCCCAATAGCATAGCATTCAATATTGGGTACAAGTTAAAACCCTATAGGTTTTGCATTCGTTCTATACCTGTATGGTTGAACATTTCTTCTTCAAATGTAATTGCCAGATCATCTAAGGTCTCTAAAACTCTGATATGCTAATATATACGCGCCAAGAGTAGTCATATGTGATTTTATTATGCAACGTCAACCAAATACAGTCACTTCCTACTAGCATAATATTTTCCACGTCGACGCTGTATTTTGTGAGGTATAGTGCATGTGTACTGACCCGACTGGAATGCAAGTTTGGTTCAGCTAATAGGAGGAAAACAGAAGGACGAAAAAGGCATAAACATCAAACTAACAAATTTTCTCACCTTTGTCTCAACTTTCTGTCCATATAAAAGGATTAAATCGAGTTTGTTTATGTTGTAAAAGTCGATGGCGTCACTGCATGCCAATATTACGTCACGTAATTCGTACCTGCATGTATTTCATTCAGGGGAGGAAACGGCTTTAGCTATCTTTCTTTTTCTTCATTTTCTCCATTTTTCTTGGAGTTGCATGATAAAAGAATTACTATGCCAGTCAGAAAAGTAGTTAAATGTTCGCCAATGCTCGCATTTAACAACTTTTCTAACTCGCCAAAATACAGCTGAACTTCCGAACTACTAGCATAGTAAGTCTTATATATGAGAGCGAATGATGCTGTTGCCGATTTAGTTAAGAAATATTTTATGTCTTGACCGCAAAGCTTCATATAAGGTTAGAGTGTGTTAAGTGGCCTTAGAGAAGTATGGTGAAGTCTGCAGAACTAGAGATAAATGTGCGTGCCTAAATACTAAAGTCGTCATTTCTCTACCAAATCCTATCTTTCGAGACAATTTTAAAGAGTGATCATAGTATAGGGTATGGTGGAGCAACAAAGGAGCTATTCTTGCAAATGTTAAAATTTACGCATCTTATCTGAGCCTCTGTCGCTGAAGAGTATATAGCGGCGAAACACAATGCCCTGATGGGTAATTCCCTTCACCCCACAACCTGCTGAATAACTATTAATGAACCCCCTCTCTGAATATTAATAAAACAAAAAATGTATGAATATATCCTCGAAGAAAATATGTTAAACAGTGAGCCCTTTGCTCCGAGTCTAGGCTGTTTGCAAATATTTTATAAACTCGATTTTTGCACTTTTAGCACTAAATATTACAATGATTCAGGAATATGCGATCCCGAAGACCCTGTTAGGCAAGACTGTGTTGAAAATTGTTTATAAATGTCTGAAATGAGCTTGCGAGTATTCTACAACACTGAACAACTTGCATTATGAAACCACAAAATGTAACAGATACAGGGATCAAGGGATACAGATATATTGCATTTCACACCAGAGACCAGAATTTAACAAATTAGTAACGTCTGTGAAATAACAAGACGTGGGCGCGTTTCTTTCCGAATGAAAATGGTAGCCTGAGTTTGTGAAACTGACTTATGTTATTCAAACTGACATAAGACACTTATCCTCCTGCTCCACTATGGATTATGTTTGGAACTGGACTCTTTATATATTGGAAAATTATCAGTGTCATTACAGTTAGCATCCTGACGCTTACCATAATTTTAACTAATACAGCAATATCTCAAATGAAAACATTGTCATGACCCGAGACTCTTCTGCAGTCAATAGCAACATTACTGTCTGAGTTCGTTTCTTTTTTCATTTGTGATTGTATTAACGCATTCCCTCCTTGACTATTTCTAAAAAAAACTTTTTGAATAAATCTACCGAAATTGGGCATTTAATAGCAAAAAGGCGTTTTTAGAATTATATACTTTTGAAACATTGTGATAAATACTGCATTTGCTCTATGCTTCAGTAGGATAGAAAGGGTTAAGGAAACCAAATATCGACAGCTGAAATGTTTAGCTTGCCCGTCAACATTTGTGTTCATACAGGACATACTGAATGTCCGACTGGAATGCCTAGCTCGCCCAACGACATCTGATGCTATATAAGAAATCGAATGTCGCGATGGCTCGCCCATTGACATTCACGTTCATATAAAATCGAATGTCGATGGACGAGCTAAATATTCCAGTTTGACACTCGGTTTTCCATATGTAACGTACAGTCTATATCAAATGCAAGCTAGACATTAAACCATCGATTTTGCGTTGCTTATATAAATCGAATGTCTATGAGCCCTAGGCGATGTCAGTACCGGTTTCACACGCATTATGATTTGTTGATTATATACACTCAGTAAATCCCCTTTTGTGTACTAACGTCATTGGAAGAAACTCTTTTTTCTTCATTCTAACATGGAAATCCAGTGGCTAATAGAAATAAATACGGTTAACAATATCACTATTCCAGAAACATTCATCTGGCTGATCAAATGTGGTTTTGAAATGTTTCCGCCAAGATTATTTTATTCTAATATACTGATGAGGGACAATTAGCACATGCCTGGATCAACCACAGCACCGTAAAAGCAGTGGCTGATGCGTTCTGCATGGTTTGCCGAATTTCAATGACATCATTTTCTGTGACGCGGCCCCTGCAATTTCCTTGTCTTGCCTCGGTCGTGCCGCAGATTGTAACACGAAAATTGAAATAATTCAGATCAACATTCATATATAAGTTAAACCATGAACAGTGAAATTCGTATATACTACTAGTGTCTTAAACGGTCTACTGAATGACCTTTGACACTCTGAGAATACTTTCTCACTTGACAAATCCAAATGTCAAGACCGGGATTCGAACCACTGCGGTGGTCGAAGACAATAACCATTCGGCCACGGAGGCCAAGTATTGCGAGAAAGTGTTCGGAAAATATCATTCATGCAAAGTCAGCAATTTGTACAGTGTATAAACTGGTATCGACAGTGTGGTACAGGTTACTGTCTACTTTGTAAATTTCATTATATATCGAATATACATTTCTATATTTTCTCCGCATTACACTACATTGAAATTGACATACATAAAAGTTGAAAAGGTATTGAAGATATGAAAATGATAAATGCGCATTCCCCAGAAATTTTTTCGCTGGGTTCATTGTCATTATTAGGACACATTGAGATTTTTATCTTGCTACACCCAGTAAGACACGAGACGTATGTGTCATGTAAATTCTGAAGGGCGGTGATCCCCCGAAAGCAAAAATTGCAACACAAAAAGAGAAAATTGCTGACTCGGTTTTATTGAGTCTGTTCATGAGCAGTAATGTAAAGTGCAACACTGCTCACGCCCCCTAGCACCGGCTTAAGCGGTATTCAATTTTCAGAACAAGCGGTATTCAATTTTCAGAAAAAGAAGTACTGAAATTCACGATATCGAAGGATCAGAAGGTATAACACTGAGAATGAAGTACGGGACGACGTTTTACGGCCGCCACATAAGCACTTAACACCTGCTGTTGTGAAGATGAACATGTAATAAGCATCGTTCAAACTAATAACAACTCGTTTTTAACATTTCTACAAGCATTTGATACCTGACTGTGGTAGAATGAACGATTTCAGTGCGTATTGTTAAGAAGAGAACTGACCCAATTCCTATAGCCCATGAGGAGGAATCTTGGAACAATGTATTAGGCGAATATACAGTAATATTCCTGTGTTAAACTGTGTTTTCCACGGCTGCAAAGTACTTTGAAACAACGAACATATGGACGTCAAGCGGTTCGTGATTGTAAGCAACTACATCGGAAAATATCTATGACGGACCAGCTAAATTGATCAAGGTGGGCTCGAACATCGAAGTGTCGACCCGATTAACTTTAGACCATACGCTAATCCTGAGAACCCGACGTGTGAGTCAGTCTGAATTAACAACACTTCATGGTGCTACAACCTGACGGTGTGTTTTACAGACTTCAAATATCTTCAAAACTGACTGAACGATCATACATTTAGTCTTGGCTAGTGGGATTTAACACTGTACGAATACTATCCATTTTTCTCCAAAATGGATATTATGAATCCGAGGTCCTAAATGGTTCGGGCTTGAACATGTGCAAATGTTTACCTGATCTCTGATCTGACTTTAATTGTTGACTAAGGTCATCCCTATTTTGTTTCCGAATGGATACATTTTTGCATTTATATCATTTTGAGCTGGCTGCAAAAAGTCGTCTAACCGAATCGCGGCGACAAAACTGTGGTTTATAGCGTTACAATAGGTGTCGTGGGTGTGTCCAGTTCCAGAAATTGCAATGAACCAGAATGAGTCGAGAGAAAATACTGATTTAATGAGCATGATCAATGATAAATTGCCTAATGCTAGTGGAAACAACATACTATTGCCCATCGTCTAGTGTGACAGTCAGACTACAGTTGGTGTAACCCTAGTATGTGCATGTCACGTTGTTTTTCTTCTGCCTAAAGTATATAATCATATACAGTATACTTATGCATTAATCTATTTATAATGATGTGTAAAATGTCATGTTCTTATCAGAATGCATCACATAAATGCTGTGACAGACTATTAGGTCATGTTTTATTCATGGTCCTTCCGTCGCTTGCTATATTAAATAGTAATAAACACATTCCCTGCGCGTATCATAGTGTCATGCAACCTGATATAGCAAGACATAGTAACATTGTATGATAAGAACACACATTTGTAATGATTTAACCCTCATCAGGCTTAATGCGACCTGACTGTCATTTGCAACAGCTTGGATCCAGATGAGACGCCGAGTAAAGTCTCATCAGGATTGAAGCTGTTTGACACTGTCAAAAGTTTCTCAACCGGGTGTACGAATAAGAAGTAACTAAAATGACACGGGTCAGAGTTTTGGAAGACACAATACGATAAGGGGTAATAGTATAAGATACTTGCACGATCCGTTAACAGTGAGAGTAGCTCAAATGTGTTTTGAAATTTCTGAACAACAGATTAAGATTGATTTCTTTAGCCTATAAGATGTCTGTAGAATGGGAAGTATTCGTTGCATATCAATACATTGTATAGCACTGACACATTTATGAGAATATATGAAATCATTTGCAATGGAATCATATAATAATTCAATGATATAACAGTTGATAAAGTTCAACCTCTAACTCGTCTAACGCCGCGGGTCACAGTAATCCATTAGACTAACAATATGCATTGTCTTCTATAATACCGGTACATAGAGTGGATAGTTCTAGTTCCCATAAAAATTGCAAAATACATTTCTAGAAACCCGTAACCATCAACATCATAGGTCCCCAATGTATTAATGAAACATTTGTGAAGTCAAGCAGGCAAAGCCACATATAAGACGCAACCACCACCAAACCATCGATAGATAGCATGTCACACACACACATACACACACATACACGCGCACACACATACACACACATACACGCGCTCACACAACTATACACCCAAGCACAAGCACATACACGAGATGAACACAGAAAGAATTAACAAACGCACAAGTACTAGAGATAAACATTCCATACATGAACAAAAGCACAAGTACAAAGACATAAGACAAACAAAAGTAAGGGTGACAAAGAGAGTGCCGCCTTGGCACGGCCAGTAGCAAAATCACCACTTGGGGTTTAAAACGGTTTACGGACGTCCTAACCTTACACTTATCTCAAAGTCACCATATCTTTACAAATAGTGTAAAAAAAAGGTATCCCCGCCGGACTTACCCACAACATAGAATACGAAAAACACATGACAATATGTAAAACATAGCATAACAACTGTGAAAATCTTTCAAATATGTACTCAATGACTCTGCTGATGTCAGAGCAGCAACGTTAAGGGCACGGCAGGGAAAAGGTAATACACGAGTCTGGTAAGCTCATCCCGTATCTGAGTTTAAGAGTATACCATCATAGAGTACTAACATCGGCCTGCCATCGCGCAAGCAAAGAGGGAACCGTAGCTACCGATTGTAAAAGGGTTACTAACCAAACATGCAGTGCGTTGCAATATAATTGGGTCATAACTTTTCTTCTTAAAGCTTTTAATAAAAAAAAATCATGAAAATGGATATGACCCCGAATTTTCCCGAACTTTGAAGTTTGTAGATAACCAAAGTTTGGTTGAGAAACGCCTAGTTGCAGTAACGTCCGTATATTGCACTTATATTTACTAATGAGTGGTAAATTTCGATTATAAAATTTAGAAAACGTTTTCCGAAGTTTAGCACTTAAAATACTTTATATTTGATAGCGATAATATTTTTTTAGTTTTCATTGTACTGTATAACAAGGTTCTTGTGGCATCTCCTACCTGACATCTGTTATATTTTTACGTCTTCCAACAACTGTGGCGGAATCGTTAGTTTTCACTAGTCTTACTGATTTAACCATTTAACTAGTTAAACAGGTGTGAAGTGCTTGTGTGGCGGCCGAAAAAATCGCCCCGTACTTCATTCTCAGTGTTTTTTTCTGGTCATTCGCGATCATTAGTTTTGATGCTTTTAATTTTTAAATTTGAATACTGCTGAAGCCGGTGCTAGGGGGCGTGAGTAGTGTTGCACTTTTAATTACTACTCATGAACAGACTCAATAAAACCGAGTCAGCAATTTTCTCTTTTTGCATTGCTATTTTGGCTTTTGAGGGATATTGAGGAAATATTAAAATAAATACCAAATCAGCGTTAGCTTTACATAATTATTTCCTTCGTTGTAGTTTTTACCTTTTCTTAATACCTTTTGTTAACATATTTTATTTTATACTTTAGCATTTCAATTGATTTTTAGTCTTTATCCTAATCATATGCTGTAAAACGTATCGTTCATTGGGATCATTTCCCAGCGGGGGCACATATTTTTGTCGGGGTTATTTTTTTCTTTTCTGGCATAACCCAATTTCTGTGAATGCTAGTATAACTGATTAAAATCACATTCTCAATCATAGCCGTCAGCGTGGTCTAAGGGTTATAGCGATTGATTAAGGAAACGTGTGTTCGTGGGTTCGATCCTTGGTGGAAGCCCAAATATATTTTTCTCTCAATTTCGCTTAGCACCCTTGGTTTACGTGCTTTTGCTTTAAACCCATTTTGTACATAAATATATAAGTCCTTTGTTTGCATTTTGGCTTTGGTAAAGTTATTTAGCTTAGACCTTTTATTACTCGTGGATTTGTAGACCATTTTGCATATTGCACCATTGTGCATGTAATCTTAAATGTATATGTTATACTAACCTGTTCTTAATTTGGGAACACTATAAGTGAAAAAAGGTTAATGGGCATTGAGTCAACCTATTCGAATACTTTCATGTAGACTGTTAGTATGGGGATTTGTATGCCTATTTAGCAGTAGTTATGTAAAGTGTTTGATGGAATTAACGGTGAATTTCCTATGGTGCTAGAAGTTTGTGATTTATCATAAATCAATTTAACTTGTAAACATCACTTAATGTGATAATGGTTTCTACGTCAGTGTGTTTCGGCAAATGAATAACATTGATCTGTGGCGTAATGTTTATTATTGGTGTCATACACGAATATTATGCATCATGTCTCATTAAAACATTACCCCGTTTCTGCTATTAATGTATACATTACAGTCATGTGCTCCCAAAGTATCTGTTAATTAAAAGTACTAAACAATAGTACTCCCTCATTTTCTTCTATTCTGCTTAAAGACATGTTAGGCAGCCATTTTACGCTTGCGTAAAACCTCGCTTGTATTTGCATTTAAAGGCTTAAAGGCTTCTAATGCCAGTCGTTTGTAGCTTGACATTCAGTTATATTATTTCAGCACCTGGTATTTCTTCAGCCTACCGCTATAGAATTGGCAAGG
Source organism: Azorinus chamasolen (assembly GCA_963576725.1). Taxonomy (NCBI): domain Eukaryota; kingdom Metazoa; phylum Mollusca; class Bivalvia; order Cardiida; family Solecurtidae; genus Azorinus; species Azorinus chamasolen. The sequence continues at coordinate 86,841,123 of OY755235.1, read as the reverse complement.
CAGGCAAACTTGAGAAACAAAACATAACAACAACCAGGAAATACAGTAATGTTCTTTTAGTAAACTCTACTTTGCCTGCCAGTGAAGGAATTCAGTAACATCAAATTAGTAACTTTGTGAATTAAGCTAAACTTGGAACAGCATGTTGATTTCTTCATGAAGTGATCTGTTCGAGGAAGTTAATAAACTGTAAGACCAGTCACGTCTGTGTCAATTTAGCCCTGGAATTAAAATAGCAAACAATTACACCACCATTACGCCCCACACCTTTTAACATTAAATATACATATTCAGACGAATTTTTGCTATTCCAAATCGCTGTATATTGCAGGTTTATGTTCAGCATAGTCCGATATTATTACAGCGTAAATGAAAAAGTAGTAAAGTCAAGCAGGAAAAGCAATTTACAAGACGCAACCACCACAAAAACACCAATAGAATATAAGTGACACACATACACACAACCGCGCACACAAACAGACACACACACACACGCAAACACAAAAGCGAGATGAAAACATCAAACACTAACAAACGCACAAGTACAAAAACACAATTCAAAACAGCTATACGTGTTCAGAAAGTTTCTGAATCATAACATTTAATAAAGATCGTTGGCTCCCGATGTTCCATTTACAATGAGCAGTTTTATATGGGCATTGTCAAAAAATAAATCTAAGGTAATCAGAATCAAACTGACAAATCCGCAGTCCATACTTCGATTTATATTTTAGCGCAATTACGAACGCCCGGTGGTGACATTCTAGGTTCCTGCCTCATAGTTCCAAGTTTCGAGTTCCAACTTCCAAGTTCCATATTCCGACTTTTAAGTCCCATGTTCCGACTTCCAATTTCCAAGTCGGAACATTGAACTTGGATGTCTGAACATGGAACTTGGAAGTCGGAACTTGGAACATGAAAGTCGGAACTTGGAAGTCGGAACTTGGAACATGGAACTTGGAACTTCGAACATGGAACTCGGAACTTGGAACTTGGAAGTCGGATCTTGGAATTTAGAAGTCGGAACTAAGAAGTAGGAACGTGAACTCGGGCGTAAACAATATACAATAACCATATAGCAATTATCTTGGAAATAAGAACATGGAAGACGGGAGTAGAAGTAGGAGTTTAGAATGTCACCACCGGGCTTTCGTACACAATAGTCGTAACGGTTTCAAAGTATTTCTGAAGTTGATACATCGAGGATATAACAAGTAAATTGGTCTGGCTTATTTCTGAAACGAAATCAAATCCACCTGCCGACAAATGGGATTAAAAGACTTTGTCATTTTAAGTTCACAGCTATTGCTTATACAGTAAAACCTCTCTAAACCGGAATTCTAGTAAAGAAGAGTTTAGATACTTTAGGCAGGTGACTGCTTAATGCAGGGTGGAAGTCAAGCAGAAAGCTCATATATGAGCTTTCTGCACGACTTTCACCATTCATTATTAAGCTGCCACCTGTTTCCAAGACCTATATTTATACTAATTTTAACATCCGCTTTAGAGAGGTTTTACTGTACAGTAAAAACTTATCTCGCTACTCCGCATTTTAGAAAAGAATAACTGAGACACTAAAGGCAGGTGACTGCTTAATGCAAGGCCATGCATGTTGATCATCTTGGAGCTTTCTGCATGGCTTTCACCCTGCATTAAGCTGTCACATTTCTTAAACAACGGTAACGATACTTATTTAAGTGTTTGGATTAAGGGGGTTTCACTGTAACTCATCTAATTTCGCCAATTTAACGTTGTCGTAAAAATGTGAGCCTTAATGTTCTCTGAATTAAATGCTATAACCTGGAAATGAATTGCACAATTGACAAATTATTTAGTCTAATATGTCGGATATATATCGAGTAATACACTTTCTGTTAATAACATTTTCACAAAAGATACGTTTGTATGAAAAGTACCATACACAAAGCATAGTAAATTTCTATTATAAACGATTCTGTATCTGCATCTATGTGATTGCAACTGAATGCATTAAGTTGGGATTCACGCGCCGTATACAACCAACTACAGTAATACCTCTCTTAACCGGAATTCTATAAGGGAAGAATTTAGATATTTTAGGCAGGTGACTCCTTAATGCACGGTGAAAGTCATGCAGAAAAATTTCTGCATGACTTCCACCCTGCATTAAGATGTCACCTGTCTCCAAGACCGATATTTATACTAAATTTAATGTCCGGTTAAGAAAGGTTTTTCTGTAATAAATACGCATATTCACGCATAAAATATGTACTGTATTTTTGTTATACCTAAACACACTGTTTACGATCTTATTTAATAATAGCAATTGCTTGACCATGTGAACGTATGGAAGTAGTGTGTGTATCTTGAAGTATTAGCTTTTCTCACTTGGCACAACACTGCGGGTGACAAAGAAGTGTCTTTATGTTTTATATGAATTTATAACATAATAAGAATAAGCGGCATCTATACTACATGTGCAGCGGGTTTCGTGTACCATCTATTGTCAAACTTCCTTTTTCTATTTAACCACTTCCTTGATATAAACGCTTTTTCGCGCATTTGCAAATGGCAAGACCATATTGCTCCTATAGGAACACTCTAATCAGGGGCCTACTCTGTTTGCTTAAAGGAATTCATAAATCTAATACTGCAAGTTTCCACAATAGTGAAAACATTCCCTTTTCCGTGTTCTTTAATACTGATTTTGTCTTGAATGAATTTTAAACAGGAAAAAGAGTTTAGGAATAATTTCATCAGACAGTATTTGTAATTTCGAAGTTTGTGATTTTCTGGGTGCCTCGTGACGTTTTGCCATTAGCATTGTATGTTTGAAGGGAAAGTAAAATAGTTTATGTTGTTAAATATGAGGTTGACTAAGTTATGAGTGAGAGGAAATTTGTTTACGAACTGAAGGATTTGGTGAGAGACAAACGCCAAACAATCGATGTTTATAAACGGCATCCGCTGAGCATACAAATGTCACCGTCTAATGCAGAAAGTGACGGAATAAACAGTAGACCAGCATGAAACATGAATAAAACATGACTCCATATCCTTTCTCAGCATGGCTGATATAAATTCAGACAAGTCGTGACCTTTCATAAATATTTACATTGCAATCGTCGTTACCGTGTGTGTACTTATACTTATCTTGCCATACACGAATTGATCATTATGTTAACAGTTTGGTTCTAGATGAGACGTCAAGCAGCTTGGCATCAAGACACAATTACTTCCTAAATGTATTAACCCTTTACACCATAAATACGTTTTTTCTACGCCTATGCAAACAGCGTAGACCTAGATCAGAGGCTCCTATAGGAGCCTCTGATTAGGGTCTGCTCTGTTTGCTATGATCTGATTCTACAGTTTCCGCTATGGCAAAACATTCCGGTGTCCATGTGCTATTATAACAAATTAATATTATTAATATTCATGACGTCATTCTTTCTTACATGAATATTCATGGAGGAAAGGGTTAAGGAATGGGACGTAAGCATATAAGAGTTTGAGCAGACAATAAATTTCTCCGCCGGATAAGGGTTATCCCTTTACTCCATGAATACACATGTAAGAAATAATGACATCATCATATACTAATTAGTTTATTTTCACAATGACAAATAAACACAAGAATGTTCGCCTTGGCAGAAACTGTAGAATCATATCTAAATTCATATTTGAATTTGTTTTCGTAATGGCAGGTGCAGAGCTCCAGTTGCGTCAATTTAAACATTTTCACAATGGTTCCTTTATTTCTCCACCAAACCCTATACTGTGACCACACGTTAGAATCGTCTCGAAGAGACGATTCTAAAGAGTGGTCACGGTATAGGGTTTGGTGGAGAAATAACGATTTTAGTATTTGGGTACGCACCTTTATCTTTAGCTCTGAATTGGATATGCTGGTATTGGTAGACAATGTCGAGTCGTATCTGTTATAATTTCATAAGCAAATAGAGTAAACCCTGATTAGATGGCTCCCATAGGAACCGTCTGATATGGGTCTACTCTGTTTGCAAGGGGTATAAAATTGTATTTATGGAGTAAATTATTAATATGCTGGATATGGTGGTGGTCTAAGTGGGCGATTGAAACTATAAGAGTATTAATCCTTATCTTATATTATGATTAATATTGTATTGTCCTGTTTTATTGACCGGTCAAAATGTGAATATTCCTACGTCACTGAAAGGATATATTTAGCTTGGGTATATCTGTGTTTCAAACGTTTTTCACGAGATTCACAATAAATGTACAAGTACTCGAATACACCAAGTAGGAAAGCTTTTATAAGCGGAAACAATCGATATCAACCGAAGCTATTTCTGGCGTGTTCAGCAAGCGTATAATTATTTAGATTTTGACAGGTAAATAAAACAGGACAATAACGACATGCAACACGTGGGATACATTCAGTTAACAGTTACCATTATATTGTCCTGTTTTATTAACCTGTCAAATTATACGCTTGCTGAACACACCATATATAGCTTCGGTTGATATCGATCGTTTCCGCTAATAAACGCTTTCTTACTTGGCTCATTCGAGTACTTGTACATTTATTGTGAATTTCGTGAAAAGCGTTTGAAACATAGGTTTACCCAAGCTAAATATATCCTTTCAGTGACGTAGGAATATTCACATTTGACAGGTCAATAAAACAGGACAATAGCTGTATGTTGATAGTGCAAGTAGTCAATTGAAAGCAGTAGATTATCAATCGTTGTCAATAATTAACATTTTGTTTTCATATAAACGCCTTTTCTCACATTTGCAAACGGAATAGACCCCTACAGCAGCCGTCTGAGCATAGTCTGCTCTGTCTGCTTTCGATTTGATATAGATCAGTAAAACATTCCTTGAAAGGTTTAAAATATATAACTACAGCTAATAAATATGCATGATTTCTTCATGAATATTGAACAGAAAAGGTTAATGTAACGACGTGAAACTACTTTCAGCATTACTTAAGACCTGCATTTAGCTGTGAACTTGAGAAAATGTCCAGATTAGAAATAGGATAACCTGAACTTTTGTTATCTCGAAGTAATTTGTGTGGTCACCTTTAGCAAGGTAGCTTCTCTTTTCGATGCAAATCATTTAAATTACTTAAGGTAAGAAGCGGCCTTAAACCCATTGGCGATATTCAAGTCATCTGTGAACTTGTAGTTTGTGTAATGTCAGCGGTTAGTTTTCCTCCAAAAATCACTTGCGGTGGCAGAAAATCCCCTGAAAGTAGAAGAAAAAAATTGTCAGTGATTGGATACAGAGATGCAGTTGCAGGTGGATGCTTGGTGACGACATTATGTAAGCATGAAAAGGTGAGAAAACTATCGGTGCACAGTAAATAAAGTGAGAAAACAGCTAAATGGCCCCTACATTTTAGCGAGCCTGTCGTGTGTCGCCAATACCGGATATTTCGTATCTTTTTTCCCCTTTTCCTCCATGGTCCATTCCGACACAGGGATTATGTTTCGCCCTGCATGTTCCCAGTTGATGATCATGTCTCCTCGAATTTCAAACTCCGTTACACTGTCATCAATCCTGTTTAAGTACTCTTCTTTTATTTTGTCAAAGTTCTCCATTTTATCAGTATACAACTCGTGCTGCAAATTGAAATTGACCCTCCATTCTCCGCTAGCAAATTCTTATCTGTTGCCTCAACCAGCCCTATCGCGTTGCCATAATAAATACTGGTTTCGTTAATTACGGCACCGACCCCCATTAACACAGAAATGTAGCTCTGCACTTTTTCATCTAGTTTTTTGCCCAACATAACGGGTCTGTCGCGTGTTTTACTTTAAATATACGTTACTTCAGAAAAATCAAGTTTTCTCTTCTTTGATATAAGTGAACTATTGTATTGTTCGCGCATGTATCTCGCTGAGCTTTCGTTTAATTTAGGAAATATGGCGTTAAATTTTCAGCACATAACTTGCCGATATCAGCTCGGTCTGCAGGCAAAAACATTGCATATTTCTTTTTACCGGTACTTTTCGGAGAGGACGTAGATGGCGATGCTGCTGGTGGCGATGTAATAACACCCATAACTTTTGCATTAACTTCTTTAAACACAGAATCTCGCACTAATTCCTACAGTCCAATGTCATTTTCGGAGACTGTGTCTTTTTTCTTTAAAAGGCGTACAATACTCATTTTTCAGTCTAGAACTTTCCCTGTATATATCCTTTCACATCAAATTCTTTATGCAGAATAAGTTCAGTGGAGGGGAATCAAGGAGAAGACACTGTGTTTCAAGCCTGAGATGTTGTCACATCTCACATATCTTATTGCTATAATTGCTTGATTTTAAGGTACCCTACACTATGACATGTCGTTCCACAAACAATAGAGGATACTTGCCCCGTATTTATACCTATTCATAATCGATCGGACTGTTTGTGACTATTCGACCGTTCGACGAATGTTTTATCTGCGTACCTAATATTAACGAGCATTTTTATTCTGCGGAAAATATTTCTACGGTTCGAAATTGAGACTAGTTCAGTTATAAAAGCGTCAAATTGCGTTTCTGTCAGGCGAATAGTTAAAAATTATCCCGGAAAATAACTAAATTGTTTTTACAAAATATTTATCAAAGAAATTATGGTCAATAAAAGCACACGGAATAAATAATAAACGGCTAAATCGATACCAACAGTTACATACCTACATGTTTACATTATATTTACAACAGTTTAAAACAGTACTTAATATCCAGATTATCTACCGCAATTATATTGCCATGAATTGTGTTACCATTTGGCACGCAATCGCAGCAAATAGTAGTAGTGCCGCATTCTAAAATTGCACAGATTGAGGCATGCAGTCTTTACAAATGCCTAGTAAGTACCCTTTTTAGTGACCCAATTTATTTATAGTACGCAACCAACACGGAGGAATGATCTACTTTATCAAATGTAATTCCTATTGATATGCCTGTTATTACATTTGATATTCTGACTGTTCCAAGGGAGAATAGTGACCATAACGCTACATAAATGAATACATCATTTTCATATCAAGTTCAAAATAGTTTTACAAGAAAAATATGGATACAAAACAGAGCAAATGCTGAACAAGTGTGCGAATGTATATCGTCTTTCATATGGGATTGCCTAATTTGAACGTATTGTAAATGACGCATGTAGTATGGTTTTCTGTAATATTTCAAAAGCGTTTGACCATATGTGGAACAAAATACTTCCTTTCAAACGTACAAAAAACGCAGTTAATGGTAGATTATTGAACTGAATGTCAGATCAATTGTATAGAACACAAACAAGTAATAATAACCTTTAACTTTTCATCAGTGAAACATACTCCTAATGGGTTTCTTCAAGGGTCGGTATTAGGCCCGCTTCACCTCTGGTGTATGTGAATGACATTACTGACCTTTTCCTGAGCAAGACTATATGCAGTTCTCTTCACTGTTCATCCTCTTCGATTCACGACGACATAGAGAATACCTGACGCTAATGGACAATGGGAGCAACAGATAGAACATTTCCTAAGGTTGTATGCCCATCTAAAGGAATAGATTTAATGTGAAAACTTAAATTTAAACAGACAAGACCTGGAACCAAATGAAGTGTTTCCTATGTAAGATCAATCCTAATTCAAGCATTCACCGTCACTCGCTAGCTTTAAATATAATATTTCAAATAAACTCAAATCAGGGTACCTGTATCTTATAAATGAAATATATACCTGTATGTGACACAAAACGCTATGCGATGAAGCCATTCAATGGCATTTAGTAAAACGACAACTATTGCAAGGGCATTCCATAATGTTTCTCGCGTGTGACTTCGATTGACTGACATTTAATCTCCGGGAAGGAGTCAACGTCTAAGTTGTTTTGAACTCGAATATAAATTAATTTTCCTACTGACGTGCAGAGTTTCTACACGAGTTCTTCTAACCTGTACAGAGTTACATTAACATACCATCGGCCACGTATGTAGTACATGGAACTGTAATTGTGACATATAAACAGCTCTTGAAGCATATTTGAATTAGAAATCACTTAGAATCTAAGTACGTGGCTTTTGTACAGTTTAAATAATGACATTGTGAATATAAATTAGAACCATTTGACCATGACAGAAACTGAAGAATCAGAGCTGTCTGGTGTGGGTCTTCTCTGTTTACATGTAAAAACGCGTTAAAAGGCGCCTGCAAACAGTTTAGCCTCGACACACGAAATCCTTCGTATTGGGTATCCTTTGGTGTAGATAAGAATTTCTGCAACGAAATCAAACATCTTTATTTGTCCTTTGGATAGTCTATCATGCATATGAAGAATCATTGAAAATCTAACATCAAATTTGATTTGATTCCTCGGAGAGACGATTCTAAAGAGTGGTTACAACAAAGGGTTTGGTAGAGAAAGGACGATTGTAGTATTTTGAATACGCACCTTTATCTGTAACTCTGCTACAGTTTCAGTCACGGCCAGTACATGTATTTGGCTACTATATATACCCGTTATGTAAAATTCATAAAGACAATACAGTTGACCTTCGATATCTCGAACTCCAAGGGACCATACAAATTAGTTCGAGATAACAGAGGTTCGAGTCATCCGATTTATAATCTGACCAATATCTTAAGTTCATAGCTGAATGCAGGTCTAAAGTAATGCTGAAAGTTCCTGTAGGCGCTTTCAGCATTACTTTCGACCTGCATTAAGCTGTCACATGTGTTTCTAGATATTGTAGTGATACCCAATTTAGAACAATCCTGTATTGTAAATTTTGGTAGGACCGAACTTTCAGTTCGAGTCATCCCGAAGTTCGAGTTATCAAAGTTCGAGATATCGAAGTTCAACTGTATATCATAGAGTATTAAAAGCAGACGATGTGTTTTATCAAATGCAATCGCTGTGTATACAGATGCCACCAACAAATATAGAAGGTGGCGGAAGGAACAGAAGACTAGCACGAAACATGAATAAAACATGACTCTATATCCCTCTCTCAGCATTGCTGTAATAAATTCCGACAGGTCGTGACCTTTCTTTCACCGTAGCTTACAAATCAGTACATTGCGATTATCTTTTCCGTTAGAATACTAATCTATTGTTTATGTTGTCAGTCTAAGTGGGCGTTTGAAAGCAGTATATTATTAATTGTTATCCTGAATCAATGTTCGCGGTTGGTATTTGGTAAGCCCCGACATTAGGATTCCATATGACGACTTTAAAATATAAAAAAGTAATGACATCAAGAGAATTAACCCATTTGTTCCCACGATCCCATATATTGGATATAGGCAAACAGCGTTGACTCTGATCAGACGCCGCATAATGCGGCGTCTGATCAGAGTCTACACTATTTACTGAAAGGAATGTCAATATAAAATAAAACGAAGTTGAAAATTTAGTTCAGGCACCCCTTAGATAAAAAAAGACTAATCCAATATATAAACATGGAAGAATCCACTGGGCGCAAATGGATGAATTAGATAAAAGTTTATCATGATTTTTTGAACACTGGAGTGTTTGACCATGGAAGTGTCTAAAGAATCAGATCTATATTATTTCATAAGCAAACAGAGCAGATCCTGGTCTTACATTAGCTGTCTGATTAGGAGCAACTCTGCAAACGAGCTAAGGTGTTTCTACTAGGTACAGTGTTAACCCTTTACTCCATGACTATTCATTCAAGAAATTATGACATCATGAATATTAATTCGATCATTTTACAATGGCATGTTAACACATAAACGTTTTGCCGAAGCAGAAACTTTAGAATCATAGCTATATCATTCCATAAGAAAACAGAGCAGAACCTGATCAGGCAGTTCCTGTATGAGCCGTCTGGTCTAGGTCTACTATGTTTGAAACCTTTATAAGTGTGTTTGCTAACACAATCTTCGGTCCCATTAGATCGGCTTGTAAATGCAAATCAGGTTCGTTCAGTGCATTGTGAATATTTCTCAGTCTTGAATAACTATCTGCAGGCATAGAAATGACACTATTTTCTTTATAATTAAGATTGTCTATTTCGGGAATATTTGCTTAAAGTAACATTATAGGAGAGGCGTGCGCTGACATTTCAACAGATATCTGATATAACACTATTTATTAGGTTTCAATTTTCTTGGCGATATGCAGTACATCTGTCTTATCCCTTCGCTTGCTATTCACGTCAATATACCTACCTGTAAATAGTGAAGACCCAGATGAGACAGTTCCTGCAGGAGCTGTCTCATCAGGGTCTGCACTATTTACACGTTGATTGTGCAACCAGTGCACTCCACAGCAGTGATTGCACAGCGAAACACTTGTACACAGTGAAGATATTTGTTATTATACAACAGGGCATGGGTAAAGTAAGGAGAAATGTATTTTAAAATTCAGCAAGCGAAGGGTTAACCCTAACACTGTTGTACACATAACCATTTCATCAGAATCTGTTCTGGTGCAAACGTTGATTTCATCCGGGTCTTTAAAAATTTGGGCAACTTTTTAAGTGTCAAATAGATTGGATCCTGATGAGACACTGAGTTACTCAGCGTCTCATCTGGAACTAAACTGTTTGCAAATGCAAGTTCATGGGCTAATAGCAGGAAAAGGGTAAGAATTCTGTCTGTTAAGTCTGTCCTTCATATAAACGAATGTTCACGGCTTTGCAAACAGAGTAGATCCAGATCAGACGGCTCCTATAGGAGCCGTCTGAACAGTCTGCACGGTTTGCTTATGATATAATAAAGATATGATTCTACAGTTTCTGGCATGATACAATCCTGTCCATATCATGTTATAACAACGCATGTAATTAATATTCATATATGCAGTCATTCTTTTTTACATGAATATTCATAGAGTAAAGGGTTCATATTATGTTGCTCGAAAGCTCGTTGGCAAGATAGGTCATTGCCCTTTATATTTTCTTCACCAGCTGATGCCAAGTCGCAGAATATTACCAATCTTTTTTTCTGATCTGGCGATAGCAAATTGTCTATCACGATATACTTGATTTAATTTATCTAAACCACCAGATTAACCTTTACATGGTGCAGGTGAACTTGGGATAAATGAATCCAACTAAGTCGTGGCCTAATCTACATCAAAACTTTTAACCACTTTGGTCATTTTTAAAGAAAAGAAGAACCCCTTTTAATTTATTATTTACATACGTAAACTGCAATCTCTGTCAGCAAACCCCGTTTTAGCAAACATTCGATGGTTTGAGTCAGAAGCTGTACTTGGACTAGATTAGGACAAGCTGTTATTGAATTACGAAGAATTACGAACAATCTCCACAATCATCACGATTAATTCATCTCTGCATTTGGAGCGTTTCTATTGCCAGTCAATATACATAGATTGGCGACAAAAGCTGTGTTCTATTTCGTATCTTGATGTTTTCCTGAAAACAAGAAGAGCGTCGCCTTCTGAGGGAAACATGAGAATCGACATACCATTTGATCTCAAACACATTTGAAAAGAAACTTTCAGCATTTTGTACACAAGTGGATGTTTAGTGCAGAATGAAAGCAATTCAGAAAGTTCCTATGAGAGATTTCTGCATTGCTTTCAGTGTACATTAAGATATAATCTGTATTTAATGATTATTATATAGAATTTTAGTCATGTTATTCATCGTTAGATGTCCCCTTCTTCCTCACGAGGTTTAAGAGGCGTTAATAAGAGTGGGTTTTTAAAAAAAAATTATTGATATTACATGTAACCGAAATACAATCAAACTAGCAGCAACCTGGTAAGAGAGATTATAATAATTATTCTTTTTAAATTTGGATTCAGATCATATGCCGAGTACAGCAGAACATGTCTTAAACGGCCATTAAAAATGTATAAGTCTGGACCTTTAAGGCAGGTGATGGTTTAATGCAGGTCGAAAGTAATGCAAAAAGCTCCCATTAGAACTGTCTGTATTGCCTTTGCCCTGCAAAAGGCAATCACCTGGATTTTAAGATTCCTATTTCCAATAAATGTATGGTAGTTTAAGACAGTTCTACTGCAGTAGCTTGGTGTCTCGGAATCCTAGATGATGTTCTGGTCGTAACGTTCACTGCACGAGTATGCATGCGAGAAATAATTACATCATCAATATAAGTAAAACTGTTTACCGAATTTAATATTTGCTAATGTTTGTACGAGCAGCTTTAGAAAATATCTATATAATGTAGTAAGCAAACAGAGCATACTGTGATCAAATGCCCTTCTGATATGTGTCTATTCTGATATAAAGGCATGGAAAGGCGCATCAATAAGGTAACGTGTTTAACTCATTCCCTCATATACTATTTTTAGATTCAATCTCTTTGAGTTAATCTACCAAAAGGATCATTTACTAGAGAAAATTAAAATTTTAGAATTGTGTAGTTTTGAAACCATTGTAAACAAATGTTCTATTTATCACAATGGTTTCATAACTACACAAATGAAAGCAGTTCGGTGGTTTTGATCCCATGTGCTGCTTGCTGCGGTTGAGATTAGCCGAAATCATCTTCCTGAAATGATCCCACATCATGACGTCATCTCATCATTAACCGGCGCTATATGACCCTTAGCCAGTGTCGCAGTGCCTTACCCAACTCACTCACCCATAACTGCACAATTTAAACATCTTCCTTTTCGCTAGTAAATGCTTCTTTTAAGTAGTTGTATTCAAAATAGGTTAAGTCTAATAATAACCTATACTCCTAAATAAGTAAAGACTTGAGTCCCGTATCTCAAGTTCAATATCAGGTATATATAAATAGCTTGGATCCAGATGAGGCAATGGATGCAAGCTGTTTGACATTCGTTTAGTTCTACCTCAAAGGCTTGATCGAATCGGAAATAAGAAAGGTAGAGTACACCCTGATCAGATGGTCCATGTAGGAGCTATCTACCATGTCTGCATATGGAATCATATACAGTAAAACCCCTCTAATGCGACCACTTAATGAATAAACATGGGTGTCTTTATAAGCAGATGGTTGCTTAATGCAGGACAAAAGTAATGCAGAAAGCTCATCCAGGAGCTTTCTGCATTACTTTTGTCCTGCATTAAGCTACCAACTGCATCTAGCACTAAGAATTATACCTCTTTTAGGTGGTCGCATTAGCGGGGTTTTACTGTAGATCTGATTATACAGCTTCAGCAATGGCCAAGATGTTTACTGTATTTATGTGTAATTTTCATGGGTCAAAATTTTAATGAGACGTAATTCACTTATAGATATTTATGATATCATTATTTCTTACATAACTATTCATGACGTAAAGTACATGCTACTAAAGACACGTTGTTTGTTCCTTTAGTGATCGCTTTAGAGACGTCCGTCGGTATAGCGTCCCGTACCACCCCTCGTATAGCAATGGCTTCCGGACATTAATGTAGCATTGCCCGACAGTGTATCCAATCTGGTCCGTTCACAATCAAACACACAAAGTGCAATAAACCTGATACTGTTCATCTCCCAGAGGACCAGTTGTAATTAGCACAGACAATGAAACATATAAATTACGATGAATACATCGATCACAGAACCAGCCCTTATCATAATGGGTATACAGTTAAACCTATCTTAAGCGACCATCAAAGAGAGCTCTAATTATGGGTATGTAAAGCAGGTGATAGCTTAATGCAGATCAAAAGTAATACAGAAAGCTCCTATAGGAGATTTCTGTATTACGTTTGCCCTACATTAAGCAACCACCTGCCTTTTTAACACTCGTGTGTTCAATAAACAATAGGCCGCTTAAGACAGATTCTACTGTACTTATGTCTGCCATAAACTCTAATATGCTGCATCTTTACTTATTATCAATTTGTTTAAACTGTTAAGAAACAACAGACCGAGAGACAAACACATTTGATACTGATGAAACACCGAGATACTCAGTAGTTCATCCATTTGTGTCCATTTTCGCAATTCGCAATTTCGCAGAATAAAGGGTCGTAAAACAATCATAGTATTATTTTTCCATGGAAAATGGGCAATTTCCTGTAATGTAGCCCCAGCACTATAAGCTTATTCTAGCGATCTAATTGTGGTTAGACATCATAATCTATTTTTACTGTGATTGGATAGCGAAAGGGTTACAATTCCGTCAAGGTCGTCGAACCTTTAGTAGATTACTGGCAATTACGTCTTCAAAAAGTTGATCCAGATGGGACATCGGTTTGCTTGGGGTCTTATTAGGATTTACGCTGTTTGATATTCTGAATTCATTTTCGTAGATAAATCGTACTTCAAAAACGGAATGGACGAAACTGCTCAAACAAAGGTTGGCTAGCATGTTAAGGTTGAATAGCTAGCACGGTGTTCAAATACATTCTATATCGTGCCAGGGTCATATGTCTGTACGTTGCTCATAGAAATCATAACAATCACTTGGTTCTATGTGTTTAATATTTAGCCTGCTATGGGCGGATGAGTGCAGGTGCGGATCCAGGATTTCAGATCGGGGCGTAGAATTGTTTTTGGAGAGGGGGGGGGGGGGGGCGTAGAATTGTATGTTTTATGACATAAATAAATCGTGTGTTTGTAATACATTTTGAAAAAGAGCTGTGTCAAAGGCAGGTGGCTGCGTAAAGCAAGGTGAAAGTAAAACAGAACGCTCCTAAAGGAGCGTTCTGTTTTACTGTCACCTTGCTTTAAGCAGCCACCTGCTCTAAATACCAACTAATTAACACAATTTAGTGGTCATTATAGAAAGGTTTTACTGTATATAGATCTAAAATATTACTAAAACATTGTTCTGGCAATTTTAGGAGGGGGTGGGCGTACGCCGGCTCCGCCCCCCCCCCTCCTCCTCTCTAAATCCGCACCTGGAGTGCATACCTATGCAAATAGTTTAGATCCAGATGAGACACTCGGCGTCTCATCGGGATCCAAACTGTTTGACACCCTGATTTCCCCTTAATAGACAAATTGATTATAGCTTGAATTTTGAAAATGAAGTAGGTGAACATTTCTGTAAAAACATTTGCTCAGCAGACTATAGGTTAAAATGCTTACGATATCCGTTACATTCGTGGCTCGTAGCTGGGACGTTAAATCAAACAAACACACACAAGCGCGCACATACATACATATGCGTGCGCATCCACATACATGCATAAATACGACATACATACATATGACATACACACACGCACAAACCACACATATTCGTAACTTCTACTCACGTGCTCTACATTCTCCTCTCAACAGCCCATACGAGGTAATACGATCGTACAATGTTATACGGGAACCTGCAGATGCGAGCATTTTGCGATCGTGTTTTAGATCGTATGGTTTCGGGGTATTTGAATCGATAACAAACGATGAAACATACCGTGTCGCGGATACATTCATTGCAACCCTGAAGACATCCTCAACCCTTTAAATTATACGAATTGTCACTGACTCTCAATTTCTGTCAGAGTTCTTAGACATTTAATTCCAAGCTTAAAATGCCAACGCACAAGAATCTTCATTGTGCCCTAAACGATCAACGATTTTACGGAAATGGTCGTTTTTGGCAAGTAACTCGTACAGGGCTCTTACAAACTATGTGCAACCAAACATGATTACTGTCATGGCTCGTGCCTGGGACGCATAAACACTACGGTATTAACAGTAACGGCCCGTAGAAAGTGTCTGGTGACCCTGGTCCGTAGCAAGTCCATACTATCCGAGGGTCCTGCAAACAGATCTGTGTTTGGGTTCGGATTACGATTGATAAAAAAAATGATTATACGCCTTCAAAGTAGTCACCCATCCCCACCCCTACCCCCACCCCACCCCCACACATACTTAACCGAAACATTTTGTTACCTTTTTTATCCAATCGCGAAAAGCAGATACAGCATCTTCCTTTTGGTATCTGTTGGAGACGCTGATAAACAGCGCTGTCAAAGGAACGTCTGGACTTATGTATCTCCCGGCAAATTTAAGGCGTTGTATCTTTTGCTCCTCAGTGAGCAAATGAGGCACCCACCTAGAGCAAACCTTTTCATGTCCAAACGACTTTTTCAGAATCACTTGCACACTGCCTTCTTATATGCCAGTACAGGTGACTAGATATCTTATTTAATTTTCAAATTGAAAATGCAAAACAATAGTTTTATTCAGTATAAATATGGTATACTTGGCGAAAGCCTTTGATCTGGGTATACACTGCTTTCCGCATGGCAGTCAACTTGCTTTCCCGCATTTCAAATGTTTAAGTTATATCACAGTGTTGTCTACATTTTAATTCGTTACGTTAAAATGCTGTCACACTGACGAAATGTTTAATCGACTACAATTATATTCTGTATGGAATACATAGAGAACAAATTGGTCCATATTCTGACGCGTGTCAGACATTGTAGACAACGACCAGTCACAGTATTTCCCTTGTGGTGCTTGACCAGCGTCTATATCATTGGCATACAATAAGACAATTTTCCCCAGATAACGTCTCGTTTAGTTCACTCCTAGCTAAATTCTGGAGTACAAAATGAATTCTCGTATTGATCTTCACTTGATGTCTTGACTTGAAATTATATCACCGATCAATGACAAGAATTGTGGTTCTTCAACACAGCTTACCACGGATGTCTACGAAAAATATGTCAGTACAAGTGGGCATCGCGAAGATCTGGATAAAATTGCAGTACCATATATAGTAGAACTCCTCTAATATAACCATAGCTAATTTTATAAGCCGGTGGTTGCCTAATGCAGGTCGAAAGTTATGAAGAAAGCTCCTATAGGAGCTTTCTGCATAACTTTTGCCCTGAATTAAGCTACAACCTGCCTCTGCATCCCAAAATTATGCCCCTTTTTGGTGGTCGCATAAGAGGGGTTTTATTGTATATACTATGTGAAACCCTTCGAATTAGAATTCGGTTTGCTTCAAACATCTGTTTAAATGGGTGTATTTGAAATATAAATGAGTGAAATGTTTAACAATTATTTTACATAGGCCGCAGACTTTTCACGGAAACAGCACTTAAACTATCAGAGTCATTAAAAAACAATTGAATTGAAACTGATCGACGAGTTCAGTTTAAATTTCGTGTTAAAATGGACTAACGTGTCATCTGAAAGCGACACGTTCACAACTTTGCAAACAAAGTAGACCCAGATCAGACGGCTCCTACAGGGGCTATCTGATCTGGGTCTACTTTGTTTGCTTTTGATATTATTGAACATGATTCCATAAGTCCTGCCAAAGCCTAAACTACCAGCTAATACATTTTCATAATGGCATAATTTCTTAGAAGAATGCTCCTGTGTGATGGGTTAGCCGTTGTGACGATTTAACAATTTAACGATGACAGATTTTGTAATCATGACAATGTCTTGCACATGCAAACATGTTAACTCTTATCCTGTGGATAAAAGTATGCCTGCTAAATATCCGATCTGCTGCCAGTTGTTTTACGTACAGTTCAAGTTCGATATATCGAACTTCAAGATACCATATTTACTTCGAGATAACAGAGGTTCGAGTCATCCGATTTTAAATCTGGACAATTTCTCAAGTCCACAGCTTAATGCAGGTCTACTTTAGATATGCATTAACCTGTCACATTTGTTTCTAGACATACGTAGTAATACATTGTAGAACATTTCGGTATTGTAAGTTTTGGAAGGACCGAACTTTTAGTTCGAGTTATCCAAGTACGATATATCGAAGCTCAACTGTACTTCCAAATCGTTCAAACGTTTGAGAAACTAATAACAAATTACGTCCTGATGAGATGCCGATATATTCAACATCGCCTCTGGATCAAAGATGTTTGCAGAGCTGCAGATAAAAGTGCGCACCCAACTACTAAAATCGTTATTTCTCCAAACCCCATACTGTGACAGCTCTTTAGAATCGCCCTGAAGAGATTATTCTAAAGAGTGGTCACGGTATAGGGGTCGGTGGGGAAATAAAGGAATGTGCGGTGGTCTAGTGTTAACGCGTTTGACTACCAGTCCGGAGGTCCGGAGGTCCGGGTTCAAATAATTTCTGAGACGTTTTTCAGTGTCTCGCATCCGCACCTCCTCTCCGCCCAGGGGTTAAAATAGGTACCTGTGCGGGTCACTAGCCGGTACTGCGGCTGCATGATTGCGCTATATGTTATCAGTGCTCAATATTGTAGGCGAGTGACTTAATGACCAGGGGAGTATATGTACAGTCGGCTGAGCGGTCATTCGGACTGAAAGTAGACTATAACTAGGTACTTTACTTTTCTTTCTTTTTTTTTAAATTTACGCATCTCATCTGGAGCGCTGTGTTTGTCTGTGCAAATAATGTTATGTTTAGCAGAACATTGTGGGTGTAATTTCAAGTTTAATGGCATGTTTCCCTCTGTTTTAGCAAACAAATATTTGCATCACAGACAGGAGCTACGGGAATTATTTTGACAATCCTGTCATTAATATCTAGTCAGCTTCAGACAGCCAATGGGCTGTATCTTATGTGTCAAGCGAGCAACCGAATACAAGATCAGGGACGGATCATGAATGTTACAAGAATCGTCTGACCATTTTTGTGTTATTTGCCTCCGATGAGACGCCGAATTATTCGAATCACACCTGTTTGTCGTGTTCGAATAAAGCAGTGTTTAGCTGTATAAGGGTAAACATAAAATTATCTTCGATTTTTCCTCAGATGTGTCTCACTGACACATTATGATCGTATTTTGAGGTCTAATTACCTCTCTCCCTCTTTCGTTAGCACTTGTCCCTGTTTAACCTTTAATCTGGTGTATAATTAAAACTGAGTCTGTCCTTTCTGAATATTAATCAAACAAAAAGTTGTATCAACTACAGAAAATTATTATTATTACAAACAGTGCAGACCCTGGTCAAAGGGCTCCATCAGGAGCCCTTTGATCTGGGTCTACACTGTTTGCAAATATTTTATATACTCAATCTTGGTTTAAACAGACATTCAATTTGCATCACAGACAAGAGCCACAAAAAGTGTTTGGCTATCACCGTCATTGCCACTTAATCATATTCAGACAGTCGATGTAATGATAACTCTTGTGTCAAGAGAGGACAGAATAGAAAAATCAGCACGGGACATGAATAATACAAACATCTATTAATCATTATTGTGCAAATCGCGACGCAAATGCAATCCAAGTGTCAAAGAAATTGACTGGATTCAGACGAGAGGCCGGGTCACTCGGCATCTCATACAGGATCCAAGATGTTTGATACACGGCCAATAAGTTCTCAAACACCTGAACGTTGCAAGTGTATATATCAGCAGACACAGTTTTATTCAATTAGATAATGATTAAGATGTATTGACCTCATTTACTTATGCCCACTTTGGTGTATGGAAAATAGTTGCAACAATCGAGCAGCCCTTCGTGAAACGCAAAACAAACACTATAAGGACTTTATCCCTGTACTCCATGATTATTCATAAAAGAAATAATGACATCGCGAATATTAGGTACAGTAGAACCTCTCTATAACGGCCACTATATTGTGTTAATTACAGTAAAACCTCTCTATAACGGCCACTAAATTGTGTTAATTACAGTAAAACCTCTCTGTAACTGCCACTAAATTGTGTTAATTACAGTAAAACCTTACTATAACGTCCGCTAAATTGTTTTAATTACAGTAAAAGCTCTCTATAACGGTCATTAAATTTTGTTAATTAGTTGGTATATTAGGACAGGTGGCTACTTAAAGCAAGGTGAAAGTAAAGCAGAACGCTCCTATAGGAGCCTTCTGTTTTACTTTCACCTTGCTTTAAGCAGTCACCTGCGCTTAACACAGAATACTTGATGTAATTTAGTGGCCGTTATAGAGAGGTTTTTACTGTACATTTATTGTTGTAATGGCTTTTTAGTCATGTCAGAAACTGTAGAATCATAGCTATATTATATCATAAGCAAACAGACCCAGGCCCTGATCGGACGGTTCCTACAGGAGCCGTCTGATGAGGGTCTACTCTGTTTGCAAAAGCGCACAAAGGCGTATTTATGGAAGTTAGGGCTAACCATTCACTCCATAGATACGCGTTTTACTCCATAGATACGCATTTGCAAAAAGAGTAGACCCAGATCAGACGGCTCAGGCAGGTCTGATATGTTTGCTTATGGAATTATATAGACCTGATTCTACAATTTATACCATCGGAAAATCATTCTGTGTTCATCAAAAATCAACTCATCTTGTCATTCACTGGCACCACATGACCTATCAAATGGTCATTAAAATCGCAAATTCCAATCTATCTATAGATGCACTTTTCCCTGTGGCGTCTGTTATACAGTAAAACCTCTCTATAACGACCACTACATTACATCAAGTATTATGTGTAAAAGGCAGGTATTTTGTGTAAAAGGCAGGTGGCTGCTTAAAGCAAGGTGAAAGTAAAAACAGAACGCTGCTACAGGAGCGTTCTGTTTTACTTTCACCTTGCTTTAAGCAGCTACCTGTCCTAAATACCAACCAATTAACACAATTCAGTGGCCGTTATAGAGAGGTCTTACTGTAGAACCATAGGAATTGTGAACAAATTCGAGACAAAATCGATACATATACTGTATCCCAGTTCCACAAACGCACATGTAGTATTTCCATGCAATCAAAGAGTGCATGCCATACGCAAATGGTTATTCTGACAAGAATTGTATACTTGCACTGAACATTTCGTCAAATCCCTAGTTTTAATGATATAATTGCCCTTACACCGAGTTTTCTAAATGTCGGACACGGTGTCGTAATGAGGTTAAACTGTCAAATATGTCTCGAAACGCACTTTCACTACTGAATACTCCATGAAACTGAAAATCTTTAAACCTTACAACGCTGAAATTTCAAATTGAATATTCCAAAATTCAAACAGGTCAAGGTTATGATGAATTGTGCAACATGACAAACAGTGCAGACCATGATGAGAGGGCTCCTTTAGGAGCCCTCTCATCTGGGTATACACTGTTTGCAAAGGAAATTAGTGACTCGTGTCCAGCACTGTAAGTGTTTATGAATGGTTTCATCATCGTGTAGTCTAGAAAGTATTGGATATTCCAAAGAAATTCATGAGAATGTGTTTTCCTTTTGCTTTCAAAAGACATAGCAGATCACATGATCATTTATGAATGTCTATCGAATTAGAGAACACTATCAATTCAAGGAGCATGACATCCGCGCGTGATGGATGAGAGTTGCCAATATTTTTAAACGGATACATTTCGGAATTAAAGTCGGGTTTCATAATATTCAGAGCACCATAAACATGGAAAATATTTGCAGTCTTTAAATTAAATAGTTCTTATTCGTTTCGTGTTCAGTTTGAGTTGCCATTCCTTGCTGACATGCGACGCATATTTGGTACATAGAAGTTCATTTAATCACGATATCGTGTCCGGCCTATGGAAAACTCAATTTAAATCTGAGAAAACAAACCCTGTATTCGGTGAATATCCGACAGTAAAAAATACATTTTCCAAAAGAGAAATTTTGTGCGCATGCAATGCAGTATTTGTCAACAAATACCATTAGCATCGGAGGAACAATGTGGACAATGCTATGAAAGTATATAATTGAAACGGGCGTGTTGTTTTCCTAGTATATATTTATACAGTGCTCCCTCCCTTAAACGGCCCTCTCAATAACGATTCCCTCCTTACAACAACACATGTCACTGTTTCCGAAATAACAAGGCTCCAGAAACAACATTTTTCCATCGTATTTTCTTTATACCTCCATCAAACCCTATGTTGTGACCACTCTTTAGAATCGTCACAAAGTGACGATTCTAAAGAGTGATCACGACATAGGGTTTGATGGAGGCATAGCGGTTTTAGTTCTCGAAATACACCTTATCTGGGGATCTGCAAACAAGCTAATTATGTTTGATTTTCCCTCCCTATAACAACTCCCTCTGAACAACACATACAATCGTCGTATCCCAAAGGGTGTCGTTGTAGAGAGGGAGCACTGTAGTACATTCATCGGTTTTCCTTCAAATTTCATTAATAATCCCTATGGGTATAACAAGCCATATATATTTTCTTTTTCTTTATTTTTTTCTAATCCAAAGACTATCCTACTTACGTTCACACACATATATGGAATCTTTCTGTAGCATAATATCAGGTGCACAATGGAACACGAATGTCTTATAAACCTTTACAAAGCGTGCAGACACAGGCTAAAGTAAATTACGTGTTAGATTCTAAGAAAACCTATTATACCGCATTGCAAATAGTGTAGATTCAGACGCGACGCGGTGTCTGGTCAGGGTATGCATTCAGTCACCAGAATACAGTAGAACCTCTATAACCGCATGTTAGATTTAGTATAAATGTCGGTCTTGGAGACGGGTGGCAGCTTAATGCAGGGTGAAAGTCATGCAGAAAGCTCCTCTAGGAGCTTTCTGCATAACTTTCACCCTTCATTAAGCAGCCACCTGTCTAAAGTAACTCAATCCTTTTCTACTAGAAGTCCGGTTTAGATGGGTTTTACTGTATGTAGTTATTTCAGTGTAACATCTATCAGATATCTTATCATAGTCGTGGTGCTTCATCTTGGTCTACTGTGGTGTGCGGTGGTCTAGTGGTAACGCGCTTGAATACCAATCTGGAAGTCCGGGGGTGTTTTACTATTTTTACTATATTTTCTAACTTATAAAAAAAAACATGTGATTTTGTTTGCTTATAAACATTTTTTTTTTCTTTTTTGTTGGTGTCTAGATGTCTTTTTTGTCATTTTACTGCAATAAGTTTCTCTCTCTTCTCTCTATATCTCTTTTTCACACACACAATGTGTCTCCCCCTTCTCTCTCTCTCTCTCTCTCTCTCTCTCTCTCTCTCTCTCTCTCTCTCCTCTCCTCTCTCACTTACTCACTAACTCACTGGTTTAGTCACTGCTTACTCACTTACTCACAATTTTACTAATTTGCTTGTAGTTGTCGCTTTTTTTCTTCTCCTTTTGACTCTGATTTTTTTTCCTTAACCTACTCAACCGATTATTATTTTGTTAGTTAAAATAACCATTATCTCTTATGTATGGTAATTTCTGTAGGGAAGGGCTGTGTAACTAAGTTAGAAGAACTTGTAGCCCAACCCCATTTCTGTAAAAAAAAAGAGAGAAATAAAATATGTTTAACCTAAGTCGGGAGTTCAAATTCCGGTCCCTCCCGGAAATTTCAGATACACTTTTCAGTGTCTCCCATCCGCACCTTCTCTCCACCCAGGGGTTAAAATGGGTCCCTGTGAGGGTCACTAGCCGGTACTGTGCCATATGTTAGCAGTGCTCAATATTGTAGGCGAATGACTCCATGGCTAGGGGAGTAAATGTACAGTCGACTGTACGGTCATTCGGATTGAAAGTAGACTTTAACTAGGTACTTTACTTTTTTACTCTGTGTGTATTTTGATAATACCCCTATATTATATAAAGTATGTTCTATGTCTGGTTACATAATTATGGCATTTAGCCTGCAGATGTGTATTTGGTCATTAACCCTTCTCTTGCTGAATTTTAAAATACATTTCTCCTTCTTTACCCATGCCCCGTTGTATAATTACATATATCTTCACTGTGTGCAAGTATTTCGCTGTGCAATCACTACTGTGGAGTGCACTGGTTGCACAATCAATTTGTAAATAGTGCAGACCCTGATGAGACAGATCCTGTTGCAGCTGTCTCATCTGGGTCTTCACTATTTACAGATAGGTATATTGACGTGAATAGCAAGCGAAGGGTTAACCCTTTACCTCATAGGCTATTTTAGATACAACCTCTTTGAATAAATCTACTGAAAAGGAGCATTAACTAGAGAAAAGGAAAATTTAAGAATTCTGTAGTTTGAAACCATTGTCATAAATAGAGCATTTGCTCCTATAGGAGCAAATGCTCTATTTATCACAATGGTTTCACAAAGTGACTTTTACAGAGTCGCCAAAAGTCGTCAATATGAGGGAATGGGTTAAAACAGTTGCCTCTTTAACCTGTCTAAACTGATGCATCTTGCATTTCTTTCAAACACGCTATCAATAAGTGTGGTTCCTGACGAGACGCCGAATTCCGGGGTACATCGCAAACAGCATGCCAACTATGACACTTAACCCTTCCCTTGCTGAATTTTAAAAGACATTTCTCCTTCTTTACCCATGCCCTGTTGTATAATTACATATATCTTCACTGCCTGCAATTATTTCTCTGTGCAATCACAGCTGTGGAGTGCACTGGTTGCACAATCAACTTGTAAATAGTGCAGACCCAGATGAGACAGCTCATGCAGTAGCTGTCTCATCTGGGTCTTCACTATTTACAGGTAGGTATATTGACAGCAAGCGAAGGGTTAATTATATGTGACATTAATTTTATGTCTTCAAATGTCGAATGTCAAGCAGTGTAGACACTGATCCTACAAGTTTCTTCCTTTCGCGCTACTCACATGTGGAAAGGAAAGAAAGGTGTACAATGTCTTATTATATTCCAGATATGATTGCGCAATAAGTCAAGTGTCGAAAAACTGCTGAATAAACAAATCCAACCTACACATACTATCATCTAATTTGTTGACGGGCGTTATCGGTTTCTCATCAAAACGACAGAAGCCTATTAAAGACCAGACAAAATGTATTACTTATGATACCCTTGGTGTATCTAATTTCCTGTCACAAAATTAAACAAGATTACGTACCCCTTAAAATGGCATCAACATGTCTGCAAGAAAATAGGTGATGTCTTCATGTATCCCTTACAACGTTGAATGTTCAAATGAACAATTCCAAAATTCAAACAGAAGGAACCCTCTCATCTGGGTCTACACTGTTTGCAAATGACATTAGCGATTTGTGTCCCGCACTGTCAGGGTTGACACACATCTCGCTAAGACTTGACTCGCATTTGCAAACAGCTTGGCTCTCATCAGTATCTAAGCTGCTTGAAACTTGGGCAATAATCTATTTTAAGAAACTATTGACCAAGTTTCAAACAGCTTAAACAAATTAGAATTAGTCAATTTTACGCAAGATCCTCGATACAAACTATTTACGAAGGTAATTTGAAGAGACATTCTCTTTTCTCAGCGGAATAATCCTTTCCTCCATGAATATTCATGTAAGAAATAATGACGTCATGAATATTAATTAGATAATTTCTTATAATAGGACATTGACACAGACATCTTTGGCCATGGCAGAAACTGTAGAATCATATCTATATTATATCATAAGCAAACAGAGCAGACCCTGATCAGACGGCTCCTAAAGGCGTAGAACAGCGTATTTATGGATTAAAAAAGGGTTAAATATTGAATCAAGCTAGTTCGTCTTTTCTATTGAAGGTTGTCAAAATCACAGTATCCGACAAAAGTCACAGGATATTATAATGTGTCATATATTGAATAACCCTTTACTCCATAATTGCGCGCTTGAACGCCTCTGCAAACAGAGTAGATTCGGATCAGACGGCCCCTGTAGAGAACGCCTCTGCAAACAGAGTAGATTCAGATCAGACGGCCCCTGTAGAGAACGCCTGACCGGGGTCCTCTGTTTGTTTATGAAATACAGTAAAACCCCGCTAATGCGACCACCAAAAAGGAGCATAATTCTGGGTGGCAGAGGCAGGTGGTAGCTTAATGCAGGACGAAAGTTATGCAGTAAGCTCCTCTAGGAGATTTCTGCATAACTTTCGCCCTGCATTAACCTTAATGCAGGACGAAAGTTATGCAGAAAGCTCCTCTAGGAGCTTTCTGCATAACTTTCGCCCTGCATTAAGCAACCACCTGCTTTAGACGACATTAGTGGCTGTTTATCAAGTGGTCGCATTAGCGGGGTTTCACTGTAATATTGGTCGGAGCTCGCAGTTTCTGCCATGGCAATTTTTCTCGTGTCAATATGCCAATTTATATTCGTGATGTCATTAGTTCTTATATGAATATTCATGGGGTAGATGGATAAACGGTTTTGTATACATACTATAAGTCACGATTAATCTTTAGCTACAGTTTGGATCCAATTCACTCGTCCCATAAGGATTTAAACTACAGTAAAACCTCTCTATAACGACCACTAAATTACATCATTATTACAAAATTATTTTGTGTTAAAGGTAGGTGGCTGCTTAAAGCAAGGTGAAATTTAAACAGAGCGTTCTATTTTACTTTCACCTTGCTTTAAGCAGCCACCTGCGCTAAAAACCAACTAATTAACACAATTTAGTTGCTGTTATAGAGTGGTTTTACTATATATGACATTTCGGCCGTTATAAGAAAGATAAATGCAAGATAGTTCAGTATTAACCCTTTCCTTCATGTAAACGTCTTTTCACGTATCTGCAGACAGAGTAGACCGAGATCAGACGGCTCCTGATCAGGGTATGCTCTGCTTGCTAATGGAATTTGATAGATCTGTTTCTTAAGTTTCTAAAATCGCTACAATGTTTCACCTTCCATATTTCTTTATAACTATTTTGTCCATAAATATTCAGTAGGTATACTGATAGAACAAGGAAAGGGTTAAAATGTGATTGAGACGAAAGTATCTACTGTCAACAATCTATACAGCCGACTAAAGGGTGAAACATCCCCGAAAACATGACAGGAGTGAGCAGACAGAACAACATTATTCTGAGCGACAGACAATTATTTGAAACGTTCTGCTTGTCTCTTCACCGAAACCGAGGAGATAGATGTTACTTCGTGTCGATTCGATTCGAACTACACCCTTTGAGTTACTGGACAGTATTTTTACACACATTTTTTAACACTGTATTTTACTGAAATACAAAAAAATCTTTACTTTCTTTACAAAAAGCAATCGAAGTATGAATCGATCTGGATCTAGATGAGATACAAATGATCAGACACTGATCCAAGTCAAAAGCTGCAAAGTGTTAAAAGTTCAGAAGAATGGCGATATTACAACAGAATGTCCGTAGCATGACAACCAGACGACGCCACTCGGAACACTTCAGCTATTTTCTACGACATAGACTATACTCCGAAACCTGGCGGAATAAGACGAGTAGTTACGAATACAGACGACGCATCAGAGAGCAGCGGTCAGTCTTGGTTTGCACTGTTTGCAAATGCAATACGGTACCTTTATCCAAGACAGCGGTTCAATTTCAGTCAAAACACGTTGTGCTAGGCATATACAGATAATCATTTGACCGGAGTCATTTGAACAAGGGCATTCACCATTTGAAAGTAGTACAAGAAAAAAAGAATGTCAACCTGTTTCCAACTATATAAAAAGTGTATTATTCCATACATGATTTTTGTATAAGCATAAAAACAAATTAAAATTCACTCGAAATTCTTGATAAACCAGCCCTCCTACCAGTGAAATTTCAATGCCAGCGTTCGATATACAGTAAAACCTCTCTATTAACGACCACTAAATTACATCAAGTATTTTGTGTTAAAGGCAGGTGGATGCTTCAAGCAAGGTGAAAGTAAAACAGAACGCTCCTATAGGAGCGTTCTGTTTAACTTTCACCTTGCTTTAAGCAACCACCTGCCCAAAATACCAACTAATTAACACAATTTAGTGGTCGTTATAGAGAGGTTTTACTGTATAGCACGAGATACTCAAAACGTTATCAATCGCCACATTTGATCAGCATCTGCATACAGCAGAACCTGTCGTAAGCGGCCATTTATCTATTGAACACGTGAGTCTTAAAAAGCAGGTGGTTGCTTAATGCAGGGTAAAAGGTGATACAGAAAGCTCCTATAGAAGCTTTTTGTATCACTTCTGTCCTGCATTAAGCTGCAACCTGTTATAGAAATCCAGATTTTGACTTCTTCGTTTTAATGGCCCCTTAAGACGGTTTATACTATAATCTGTAAACACTGCTTGGTCCACAACTGTTGCAAACCGTGAAGATGGATCAGATGCTTCGTTCAGAGGTTATAGCAAATGAACTTCTGTGCCGTTTTCGAAACTCCAGAATATCCTAATACACAGTATGACATTCATAAGATCGCGATTATCCGAACTCTAAAATACGTATTATTATCGATCTTTAAGACAGGTGGCAGCTTAATGCCAGGTGAAAGTCGTGCAGAAAGCTTTCTACATGTATTTCACCATGCATTAAGCAGCCACCTGCCTAAAAGGGTCTAAATTCTTCTAAACAGAAAATTCGAATAATAGAGATTTTACTGTATTTCTATATGCACATCGAACACATAACAAGCGCAGCAATATCCACAAAACAAAATACGAGACAGACGAATCTTACTTTGTCACAGCTGTCAGAAGCGATCAAGTCATCTCTATTTTGTCGACACGTGTTAAAATGACTATTGTCACCACCGAATACCAATATCAATGTAGATCTACCATGAACAACGGTTTTGAGACATACAATTTTAATTAAGGGCGATCTCAGGACAACTGGGACCCAGATGAGATGTAGGTGTCTCATCAGGAAACTAAATGTATCATGCCTTTGAAAATAAAGTCTGCTTTAATTCAGAACTAATAGGAATATTTTCTATCGACAAAACTTTGATGAACATGCTTTAGGGTAAAAAGGAATTAATTGTGTTTTATAATGCATACGTCTCAATATGTATGCTTTAGCCCTTCTCATGCTGAATTTTAAAATACATTTCCCTTTCTTTACCCATGCCCTGTTGTATAATTACATATATCTTCACTGTGTACAAGTATTTCGCTGTGAAATCACTGCTGTGGAGTGCACTGGTTGCACAATCAACTTGTAAATAGTGCAGACCCTGATGAGACAGCTCCTGCTGGAGCTGTCTCATCTGGGTCTTCACTATTTACATGTAGGTATATTGACGCGAATATCAAGCGAAGGGTTAAACAAGAACAGCATATCCATTATACAGTAAAACCCCTCTAAACCGGATTTTTAGTATATACGAATTTAGGTATTTTAGGCAGATGTCTGGACTGCTTAATGCAGGTTGAATTCATGTAGAAAGCTCCACTACATGACTTTCACCCTGCATTAAGCTCTCGCTTGTCTTAAAGACTGGCAGTTATATTTAATATACTAATTAAAACGTCCTGTTTAGAGAGGTTTTACTGTATTAATAGTAGTTGCATTTCGGCTGTATATTGTACATATTTTATCAGCTATTTTATTGTACACATAGTACCGGCTGTTTTGTTGTACTTATATTATCGGCTGTTTTATTATAAACATATTATCGGCTGTTTTATTGTACACATATTATCAGATGTTTTATTGTACAAATATTATCGGCTGTTTGATTGTACACATATTATCGGCTGTTTTATTGTACACATATTATCAGCTGTTTTATTGTATACATATTATCGGCTGTTTAATTGTACACATTGTATCAGGTGTTTTATTGTACACATATTTCCGGTCCTTGTAAATAGTATTACACACGCCAATAACGTTTGTTTAATCAAATTGTACATGAGATGTAAAGTCTTTTAAAAGCAATTGCGTTCTATTGTTTTCATTTCATTGTAAAATGTTACATAGCAACACAACATTTAACCCTTTCCCTTATGTAAGCGCATGTTTACGCATCTGCAAACTGAGTAGACCCAGATCAGACGGCTCCTATAGGAGCCGTCTGATAAGAGTCTGCTCTGATTGCTTATGGTGTAATATACATGTAGTTCTGATTCTACAGCTTCTGTCTGGGCTAAAATGTCCTGTGTTCATAGGCCATTATAAAAACTAATCCTATTAATATCCATGGCGTCATTATTTCTTACATGAATATACACAGGGGGTTAAAGAAGTTACAGTGGCGCATTGACTTTAGCACTTAACTATTTGTTTGTTTAACCCTTTCCCTATTGAGCATTAATGTGAGACATATATGAATATGTGTTAATTACATGTAGCTAATTCTAAAATGCCGTCATGAACAAATCATGTTTACCGTTACAGAAATTCTGGAAATGGGTGATCCCTCGAAAACAAAAGTAGCAATGCCAAAAGAGAAAATTGCAGACTCGGTTTTATTGAGTCTGTTCATGAGTAGTAATTAAAAGTGCAACACTACTCACGCCCCTAGCACCGGCTTAAGCAGTATTAAATTTTCAAAACTTATACCATAAAAACTAATGATCCCGAATGACCAGCTGTAGAATCAGATTTATTTTATTTCATAAGCAAACAGAGTAGATCCTGTATGACCCGTCTGATCTGGTTCTACTCTGTTTACAAATACATCAAAATGCGTATGATGAGAAACATAGTTTAACCCTTTCGCTGCCAAACTCTGTCGTCTGCTAACGTTGTCGTCTGCTATAAATTTTCATCTTTTTGATTTTCTTCATTTTTGTTTCAAAAACATAGCAACAGTAACAAACATTTTGGATCCTGATGAGACGCCGAGTTACTCGGCGTCTCATCTGGATCCAAACTGTCTGCATAGGTAATCACAGATCCGGCATTTGCAGCGAAAGGGTTAAAACTAGAGCTTGTTTTTTAGAAAAACATGTCCCCCACCTGCTCCTGTCTCAAAAATGATTTGATGCATTTTTATGAAATTTGTTGGAGACTAGAAGAGGACTTTTTTATTTAGAGAGCAGACAAAGCTAAAAAAAAAGCTCCGTTTTCAACAATTCAAGAGCCGTAACTCTGACGTACCTGTTCCAAAACTGCTAGTTATTCAACCTGGCCTAGATATTATAACCATAAACATTTTCATAAGGTTTGGTGATGATTAGATGAGAACTTTATGACTTAAAGAGTAGACAAGGCTAAAAAGGCCAATTTTGTATTATTCAAGGGCAATAACTCTGAAGTTCCTGAAACAATATTGCTGGATATTGCACTTGGCCTAGATATTATAGACATAAACATTTTTATAAGGTTTGGTGAAGATTGGATGAGACGTGTTTGACTTAGAAAACAGACAAGGCTAAAAAGGCCAAATTTGTATAAATCAAGGGTCATAACTCTAAAGTTCCTTAAACAATCTTGCAGGATATTGAACTTGGCCTAGATATTATAGTCATAAACATTTTTTTAATGTTTGGTGAAGATTGGGTGAAACGTTTTAGAGAGTGGACAAGGCCAATAAGGCCAAATTTGGATAAATCAAGGGTCATAACTCTAAAGTTCCTGAACCAATATTGCTGGATATCGAACTTGGCCTAGATATTATAGCTATAAACATTTTTATAAGGTTTAATGAAGATTGGATGAGAACTTTTAAAATTAGAGAGCGGACAAGATTTTGAGACAGACGGACAGACAGACGAATGGACAGACAGACAGACGAACGGACAGACAGACAGACAGACAGACAGACAGACAGACAGATAGATAGACAGACAGACAGACAGACAGACAGGAGTAAATAAATATGTCTCCCACACCACTATGAGGTAGAAGACATACTTATTTGACTCTCATTCTTTACTTATTCCTGTTGATAAACATAGTTTTGTAGGTCTGCATCAAAACTGAACAGGCACTCTGTATGCTATCAGTCACACGTACGTGTAGCTACATTTGTAATAATGAGTCACAACCGATGTTTCGTAACATCTAAAAATCTTCAATTCGTTACCATTGTCGATGTCAGAATATTGAAGATATTAACACTTTCAGTGCATTGAAGATGGGTCTGTTATATCATGTACAAACAGTTTGGATCCAGATGAGGCGTCGAGTAGCTCGGCGTCTCATCAGGATCCAAACTGTTTGACAATATTTTTATCTTCACAAACAAATTGAACAAGCACCCACTCTAAAGCTCGAAGCAGACGACAATTTATCCAGACGACAATGCTGCCACTGAAAAGGTTAATCCAAGACAATTATATCAAATTTGTATGGAAATATAGAGAAAACTTTACTAGATTTTCTTGATGGGTGTCAAACGGTCCAGACAGTCTCCAGAAAGTGTCTCGTTTAGTTTAATCCCCTAGCGATAATCTACAATACAGAATGAATTCATGTATTGATCTTGACTTGATGTCTTGTTTGAGATCAACGAATCATGGTTTGTTTCTTCAACACAGCTATATGCAAATTACTAACTTATATACGTAGTGAAGACCTAGATAAGATTGCTCCTAGAGGAGTTAGTTGATCAAGACGTATGACGTATGTTGTGTCATAATACAACTTCTCCGAATGAAACACAGATTTGCTTAAAAAGTACTACAGAAATACAGTAAACCTCTCTAAACTGGACGTTCAAATTCGCACCATTATCAGTCTTTATGATGGGTAGCAGCTTGATGCAGGGTGTAAGTCATGCAGAAAGCTCCGACAGGATATGTAGCAGCTTGATGCAGGATGTAAGTCATGCAGAAAA
This sequence comes from Azorinus chamasolen, assembly GCA_963576725.1. Classification (NCBI taxonomy): domain Eukaryota; kingdom Metazoa; phylum Mollusca; class Bivalvia; order Cardiida; family Solecurtidae; genus Azorinus; species Azorinus chamasolen. Next base: position 86,808,923 of record OY755235.1, on the reverse strand, counting down.
GAAAGCTCCGATAGGATATGTAGCAGCTTGATGCAGGGTGTAAGTTGATGCAGGGTGTAAGTCATGCAGAAAGCTCCGATAGGATATGTAGCAGCTTGATGCAGGATGTAAGTCATGCAGAAAGCTCCTATCGGAGCTTTCTGCATGACTTTCACTCTGCATTAAGAGGTCACCTACCTAAAAAGGTCTAAAAAATTTACACAAAGTTAATGAGGGTGTTTACAGTATAACATTCTTTCAAAATACATATTTGGATGAGTAACTTCAGCAAGATAACATGCATTAACCCTTTCCTTCATATAAAAGTATTTTCACGCGTTTGCAAACAGAGTAGACCCAGATCAGACGGATCCTGTATGAGCCGTCAGATCAGGGTCTGTTCTGTTTGTTAATTGATTTGATAGATCTGTTTCTTTGATTTCTAAAATGGCTACACTGTTCCACCTTCCATATTTCATTTCAACTAGTTTGTCAATGAATATTCAGTAGGTGTTGGAATTTGGAATGAATACAGAACAGGGAAAGGGTTAAACAATGTGAAGATTCCACATGTAACAATTTAATGTTGACAGATTTCTCGATCATAAGTCTGTCTCTTACATGTATCAGCTCGTTTGTCCTCATTTTGGTGACGTCTCATCAAACTATGATCTGCTATAATCTGTTTTATTTACGAATGACATAGCGCCAAACAGATTGGATTAACCCTTTCCCTGTTATATGTTTATTCCAAATTTCAATACTTACTGAATATTCATGGACAAAATAGCTATGATGAAATATCGAAGGTGGAACACATTGTAGCCATTTTAGAAAGTATAGAAACAGATCTATCAAATTCCATTAGCAAACAGGGCAGCCCCTGATCAGACGACTCCTACAGGAGCCGTCTGATCTTGGTCTACTCTGTTTTCAAATGCGTGAAAATGTGTTTATATGAAGGACATGGTTACAGATGACGTTTGCCAGTGCAATACAGGTTGCTCTTAGCAAGACATTACGGTCGTACTGTAAAATTTACTGACCCCTTTCCCTCTGTTAAAACAAATATAGCAGAACCCCGCTAATGCGACCACTTAATGAATAAACATGAGTGTCTTTATAAGCAGGTGGTTGCTTAATGCAGGGTAAAAGTAATGCATAAAGCTCCTCTAGGAGCTTTCTGCATTTATTTTTGTCCTGCATTAAGCTACCACCTGAATTTAGCACCAAGAATAATACCTTTTCCATGTGGTCACATTAGCGAGGTTTTACTGTAGTTGAATCACAGACAGGGGCCAAGGGAATTATTCATCACATCTTCGTCATTAGCACTTAGTCAGTTTCAGCTTCAGATGTTGTGATAACCTATGTGTCAAAAGAGCAACAAAATTCAAAATCAGGGACGGATCATGAATGAAACATAAAGCAATACCTGCCCTAGGCAGTCATTCATTCATTGAACATAGAAATTTTTCAAAAACCGGTTATTGCTTAATGCAGGGCAAAAGTAATGCAGACAGCTCATATAGGAGCTGTCTGCATTACTTTTGACCTGCATTAAGCTACAACCTGCCTTATATACCCATAGTTAGACCTCTTTTTGATGGTCGGTTAAGACAAGTTCTACTGTACTTTGATTAATTGATTAACCGTGTTGTACTAAGCGTGACAAGAATGCAATGAGATTGTCGAAGAGATTGTTTGGCTCCTGATGGGACACAATACTCGTATCTTCAGGGTCATAGATGTTAGGAACCCATCTATAGTAAGTTTGAACAAACTTATAGTAAGTATACATTACTATGTTTATTTCAAATTTCAATACCCACTGAATATTCATGGACAAAATAGTTATAACTAGAACGTTCACTAAAGGTGATGATTACCCCCGCACAGCTGCTTTGATTGCAAAACCAAGCTTGTGACACCAACTATCTATTATAACAGGAACAAAACACAAAAAAACTCAAAGTTCAAGGGGGATGGTTCTATAATGTCTGCGACTAAACATATGAAAACTGCGGCTTGCACATATGCTATGTGTAGTTATTAAGTATGGCCAGTATCAATTCAATCATTTTTAAATTGAAAGAGGAGCTTGCGACACCAACTGCCCATGTTTCACGCCAAAATGACAAACAATGCTCAAAGTTCAAGGGGAGATAATTCTGTAATGCCGAGTGCAAAACACAGGAAAATTCCGTCTTGCACATTTAATATTGATGGTTATTATGTATACAAAATATAAATTCATTAACTTTAAAATTGAAGGAGGAGTTCGCGACACCAACTACATGTACCCATGATTTATGCAAAAATGACAAGAAACACGCAAAGTTCAGAAATGTGTCTTACACATCTACTATTCATGGTTGTATTATATATACCAAATATCAACTGAATAACTGTCGAATTGCAGGAGGAGTTCGCGACACAAACTTCTCATGTATCATGCCAAAATCACAAAAATACTCAAGAGTTCAAGGTGAGATAATTCTGCAATGCCCAGCGCTAAACGCATGGAGTTTGCGTCTTGCATATCTACCGTTCGTGGTTATTATGTATATCAAATATAAACTCATCTTATTTTTTAAATTGAAGGAGGACTTCGCGACACCATCTACCCATGTTCAAATGCGGACGGACGGTCCGACCGACCACCCGACCGACCTACCGACCGCCCGCCCGAACGACCGAACGACCGACCGCCGGACAGGGTGATTCCAGTATACCCCATCAAACAAGTTTGCGGGGCATATAATGAAATATCGAAGGTGGAAAATTCTAACCATTTTAGAAACAGATCTTACAAATTCCATTAGCAAACAGAGCAGACCCTGATCAGACGGCTCCCATAGGAGCCGTCTAATCTGCGTCTACTCTGTTTGCATATGCGTGAAAGCACGTTTATATTAAGGAAAGGGTTATGAAAGGTTTTAGAAAACATTTTATCCTATAAGCTAAGTTAACCCTTAACTTGATGAATATCCATCTAAAATATAATGGCATCATGGATATTGATAAGCTGAGTTTCTTATATAACAACGTCTGAATACGACAGTTTTAATAGCAGAAACTGTAAAATCAGATCCAGACAATTATATTAGCAAACAGAACAGACCCTTATCAGATGACTACTTTAAAATGTACCACGACAAACAGTGTGGACCCAGATCAGACGTCGCCTTTTCATGTCGATGTTTGATCATTGAGTTCACTGCTTGTCTCAACGTCTAGTTCAAAGTCTGCGGTTTGTCCCTTTGAAATTTGTATTTCTTATCTCAATTCGTCTATTTCACCGATATATTTTTAACAAGGTTGCGATGCAGACGATAATCAGAAATTTGGCACCGAATGAGTTAATGCCACGCGCCACGTTGTAACGTATGCGATTAACTGAAATCCTATTCCTGGTATGCATGCTGACAGCTAGGAAACGGAAATAAATGGCAGTAGTTTTATCCTATTCATTGCTTTATAGGACATGGGATTAACCCATATCGCATTGGTTAATGTCAAAAAGGGTTAAACCATTCCCTCATATACACGTTTTTCACGCATTTGCAAACAGAGTAGACCAAGATCAGACGGCTCCTGTAGGAGTCGTCTGATTAGGATCTGCTATGTTTGCTTATAAATAGATCTGACTCTGCGGTTTCTGCCAATGCCAAACACCGCCATTATAAAAATTCAGCCATAACGTACTCATGACATTGCTATTTCTTACCTGAATATTAAACAGGTAAGGAATTAACTATAGCTCGAACAATTTGACCTGGACCCTGACCTAATTAATTTGCATAAATAAAAATTCATAACATTGCACGGGTTTATCCTCAACTATGCATTGACACACTCGTGATTGTATGGTTTACATATGCACGGGTTGATTTCAGCGAGAATAGACTTCACGATTTACCAGCGGAGTTTTATTTACACAGCGTCATCTCTCTCATTATGTATTCTTCATACAGGTGAGGGTCCAAGTCAAATAGTTCGAGCTATACTTATCCAACATAATATATATAAATATAGAGTCGACCAACACCTGAAATGACCAAAATCAAAATGCCAAAGCCTTTTACTTAATTTGTTAACAGGCATTCTACATTTTTCTTTGAATTTACAGAAGCCTATTAATCAACCCTTCGCTTGCTGAATTTTAAAAACAGTTCTTCTTCTTTACCCATGCCCTGTTGTATAATTACATATATCTTCACTGTGTACAAGTATATCGCTGTGCAATCACTGCTGTGGAGTGCACTGGTTGCACAATCAACTTGTAAATAGTGCATACCCTGATGAGACAGCTCCTGCAGGAGCTGTCTCATCTGGGTCTTCACTATTTACAGGTAGGTATATTGACGTGAATAGCAAGCGAAGGGTTAAAGACCAAACAGTATTAGTTATTGGGTTTGTCACTGACCCACAACGGAAATATAGGGGGTCTGTAGTATGAATAGGGGCGAGGCGGTAGCCGAGTCGTGGATCAATTATAATGTCGTTGATCAAACTAATTATTAAAAGACGAACTGTTTTGAAAGGCATCCGTTTTGTTCTAGTGTGCCTAAAGTGGGTCAGCTACCCACTATAGAAATATAAAGGGTCACCACGAGACTGCACTTGTCCAATGAAAATGCCATGCACTAGTGGGAGGTGAAATAACATGTATTACTTATGATACCCTAGATGTATCTATACTTTACTGTGACAAAATTAAACAAGATTACGTACCCTTTAAAATTATATCAAAGCTGGAATCAAAATACGTGAATGGTTGTTTCAATCATGTGCGTCTTTTCAGTTGACGGGTGTATACATATGAGTCTGTAGAAGCAGCTTCTAGATCAGACCTGAAATAAAACACGTGTTATATCTTGACCAAATCGGTTGTCTATACCAGTCGAAATCATCGTCCGTAGGTTTCATCTTTAAGTTTATCTCTTTTGAGGCCAATGTATTATACTGCACAGTCTGAAAATGTATTACTTGCTTCAATTCCCCTGTTAAAAATGTTTTCCAATTTATTTAAAAAAGATAATCACTGGATCAAATGGTTTGTATCCTGATGAGACACTGAGTTTCATCCGGATTTAAAATGTTTGTATACATGATAAAATACTTGTCCACAGGACAGCTTAGTGTTAAATGACAATCAAACTATACAAACAGATTGGAACCGATGGGACTGCTCATTCCCTCATCCAAATCCAAACTGACTGACGCTTTGATTATGGTTTTGAAACGACAAGGAAATAAATTTAAAACATCGGCAAAAATGCAGTATGTTGCAGTGGAATGGTTGAACCCTGACCAGAGCTACAGATAAAGGTGCGTACCCCAATACTAAAATCGTCATTTCTCCACCAAACCCTATACTGTGCCACTCTTTAGAATCGTCTCGAGAAGAGAAATAAAGGAGCTATTCTTGAAAAAAAAATAGATATACGCTTCTTATTTGGACCTCTGCCTAACAGAAAACGACACAATGAAACAAAGAACTGTATTTTGTGCGACAAGCATACATATCCAAAGCTGTGGTTGAGTGTGACGTATTCGCTTAAATTCTGCGCATTCTGAAAGCAAACTCCAAAGAAAATATGCAAATAGTCTGGATCAAAATAAAACCCCGAGTTAATCAAAGTCTCGTTAAGATGTAAAACATTAGTCATTCTGATCGTATGGTCGGGGTCATTTTCAGATAAAACCCACCACCAGAACGCCAAAGTTGATTAGTGTCCACACAGTTTATTACTATTCATTACATGCAATAATGCAAACTTTGAAAACCCTAATGTGATGTCTTGTTAAAAACAAAGGTGGCAAGTCGCGGTCTCCACTGTTTTAGGAAAAATAATGTCTTAATGCCTCTTCTCATTTATTTCCCATCTATACGCACATCAAGCACATAACTTATGCACCAATACCTACAAAACAAAAGGCCAGACAGACACACCTAAATCTTCGACGGCTGTCAAAAGCAATCCACTTATTTCCATTTCGTGGAAGAAATGGCTCTTGTCACTGGTCAACATCAATAACAATGCATCATTAACAATAGTGCACAGAAACAGAAATTCACATTCGGACGTTAATACCAAATAATACGCGCGCACGCACGCACACATACACACACATATACATACGTTTACACATACACACTCCCAGCACACAGACATACACTTGCAATTATGTGTCAATATATTTGAATGAATATACAATTCATTATATATCAAAAAGAGTTTGGATCAATATTTCACATGTCGAATGTATGTATACTAGAGTATACGGTACATTAATATCAGGTCATTTGACCCTTTAAGTTTACGGCATTCGACCAGATACTGTTATGCATGTTTGCATGTGGCTCTCGTGACGTCATTATGCGTTACGTCAGACTCATGTGGTTGAAAATCCTCACCTGCATCATTGTAGAGGTGGCCATAGCCGCTTATGGCAACTTTGAAGCTATGATTACAGTTAGATTTCATCAAGGATAACCCATTTTTTATAACTTTGTGATTTTCTATAACGTGCCACATACGACCTGTTTTATTAACCCATGCCCTCATATTGACGACTTTTGACGACTCTGTAAAAGACACTTTGTGGAACCAATGTGCAAATGCTCTATTTATCACAAACTGCTTTCTAAAATTTTCCTTTTCTCTAGTAAATGCTCCTTTTCGGTAGATTTATTCAAAGTGGTTGTGTTGAGCTTAGTGTTAAACGACAATTAAACTGTACAAACAGATTGGAACCGATGGGACTGCTCAATCCCTCATCCAATTCCAAACTGACTGACGCTTTGATTATGGTTTTGAAACAACAAGGAAATAAATTTAAAAAATCGGCAAAAATGCAGTATGTTGCAGTGGAATGGCTGAACCCTAAATCAGAGGTACAGATAAAGGTGCGTACCCAAATACTAAAATCGTCATTTCTCCATCAGACCCTATACTGTGACCACTCTTTAGAATCGTCTCGAGACGATTCTAAAGAGCGGTCACGGTATAGGGTTTGGTAGAGAAATAAAGGAGCTATTCTTGAAAAATAAATAGATATACGCATCTTATTTGAACCTCTGCCTAACAGAAAACGACACAATGAAACAAAGAACTGTATTTTGTGCGACAAGCATACATATCCAAAGCTGTGGTTGAGTGTGACGTATTCGCTTAAATTCTGCGCATTCTGAAAGCAAATTCCAAAGAAAATATGCAAATAGTCTGGATCAAAATAAAACCCCGAGTTAATCAAAGTCTCGTTAAGATGTAAAACATTAGTCATTCTGATCGTATGGTCGGGGTCATTTTCAAATAAAACCCACCACCAGAACGCCAAAGTTGATAAGTGTCCACACAGTTTATTACTATTCATTACAGGCAATAATGCAAACTTTGAAAACCCTAATGTGACGTCTTGTTAAAAACAAAGGTGGCAAGTCGCGGCCTCCACTGTTTTAGGAAAAATAATGTCTTAATGCCTCTTCTCATTTATTTCCCATCTATACGCACATCAAGCACATAACTTATGCACCAATACCTACAAAACAAAAGGCCAGACAGACACACCTAAATCTTCGACGGCTGTCAAAAGCAATCCACTTATCTCCATTTCGTGGAAGAAATGGCTCTTGTCACTGGTCAACATCAATATCAATGCATCATTAACAATAGTGCACAGAAACAGAAATTCACATTCGGACGTTAATACCAAATAATACGCGCGCACGCACGCACATATACACACACACATACATACGTACGTTAACACATACACACTCCCAGTACACAGACATACACTTGCAATTATGTGTCAATATATTTGAATGAATATACAATTCATTATATATCAAAAAGAGTTTGGATCAATATTTCACATGTCGAATGTATGTATACTGGAGTATACGGTACATTAATACATGTATCAGGTCATTTGACCCTTTAAGTTTACGGCATTCGACCAGATACTGTTATGCATGTTTGCATGTGGCTCTCGTGACGTCATTATGCGTTACGTCAGACTCATGTGGTTGAAAATCCTCACCTGCATCATTGTAGAGGTGGCCATAGCCGCTTATGGCAACTTTGAAGATATGATTACAGTTAGATTTCATCAAGAATAACCAAATTTTTATAACTTTGTGATTTTCTATAACGTGCCACATACGACCTGTTTTATTAACCCATGCCCTCATATTGACGACTTTTGACGACTCTGTAAAAGACACTTTGTGGAACCAATGTGCAAATGCTCTATTTATCACAAACTACTTTCTAACATTTTCCTTTTCTCTAGTTAATGCTCCTTTTCGGTAGATTTATTCAAAGAGGTTGTAGCTAAAAAAAAGTCTATGAGGGAATGGGTTAAAGACGTGTCTGTCGGAAGAATGAACTAAAAATTACTCTTTGCAAAAGTTAGGTTAATGTCTTACAGATATGTTCATATCAAAGCTCATATTAAATTCTATTTAAAACAAGTAAAATATGTAAAAGTGTGCAGTTTTGTTCGACATTCTGTATATTTCGAATACAATACAATACAATACAATACATTTTATTTCAGCATTAAACATTACAAGAATGTTCTTTAGCCTACAATACATACATATTTGTTAAGATTGTAGCGAGAAATATACACTTCCTTTACAGGAAGCAAACAAAATATAAATGATATAAATCAAGTACAGACAATCCTGTATTAAACGACCGCTAATTGAAGTACCAGGAATCCGCCCAATGCAGGTCAAAAACAATGCAGAAAGCCTATTTTGGAGCTAAACTCACTATTCATATCATGCATCAAGCAGTCACCTGTCCTTAAAGCTAATCAAGGGTATTATATATTTATTTAGTGGTCGTTTTATACCGGATCGACTGTATAATCAAACATTTACACAAGTCTAAAGTTCATTCCAATTTACTGTATATTAGTTGAGAGTAGATCGTCGTTTTTCAGCATAATATAAGTATTTACTTAAACTTTTTAGGATCTTTATGGATGTAGATGACATCAGAATATCAAACTTTGTTAAGGTTGGCCAACGACAGTAGAAATTTGCAAAATATTTTCTTCTTAAGTAAGTGAATTGAGGACAAACTAAAAGAAAATGGTATTCATTCTCAATCGCACCAGACTTACAAAAAACACATGTTCTGTTTTCTCTTGGAATCTTAATATACCGTCCTTTTTCAATTGCAAGATTGTGTGCTGACGCTCTGAATTTACTTAATGCAATTCTATATTTTGTTTCTGTTATGATATTTAAATAAGGTTCTTGTCCAAAAGAGTGTTTAAAGCGACAGTAACTTAGAAGCCTTGGAGAATTATTTATTTCGCTATACCAGGTTTGCTTATAAACATCTAGTATTCTTTGTTTAATCATTTTAAATAAGTAGGGTGACATTTCCTGCTTGACCCATACGTAGCTTAATCCATGTGAGTCTAAAATACATTTTATTTGCCATGCCCAATTAAGATTTCCGTACGTAATATTGGTATCAGCATCGCGTTTTAATATACGATAGGTTATTTTAGGGATTTCCGTATCATTCATTTTTATTAATTTAAACCAATATCTTAGCATAGCAATTTTTCTAAAAACACGTAACGGTACTCTGCCTAATTCACCATAAAGACAGTTTAAACTGGTTGATTGGCGCACGCACAGAATTTTGCGACAGAATTTTGTATGGACTAATTCAATATCCCTTGCGTCATGATTTCCCCAAATTTCAGCACTATAGTTTAAGACGGACCCTACAAGAATGTCAAACAACTTGCATTTATCAGAAGTTGGTAGTTCGACTTGATTTAAAACAAAAAATAAATTATGAAGCGCAAAGGAGGAATGATCAGCTATTGACTTTTGTGTACGAGACCAGCTTCCGTTTTTGTATAAGTATAATCCAAGGTATTTGAATGATGTCACTATTTCAAGTTTTTCATTGCATATATAGAAGTCGTAAGTTGTGTGCTTACCCTTTTCAAAGATCATTACTTTGGTTTTTGAAACATTAACAGTAAGCCCCCAATTATTACAATACGTTTCAATATCTGATAACATAGATTGCAATGCCTCGGGAGATGTGGCAAACACTGCTTGGTCGTCGGCGTAGAGAATTAAGAATAATTTAATATCAGCCTCAGTGAAAATGCCGTCTAAATTTGTATTTATGCATTATGATTAATACAATCTCAACGTTTACATTTATAGATATGATAGATACATATAACATATAAACCTCTACAAACTAGTAGTATTTGAATATCGATTGTTTTTGTCAAAACCTCTGACTTTAGAGGACAATGCTACTTGCGCTGATAAAATGTGGCCTTGATTTAGTTTCCAATGGACAAGCTAAGAACCAATCTATTCAGTTTCTCGGCGAACAGACAGAATATCATCAAATACGAGTATGTTACCTATTATACTCTTGATGTAACTTATTTCCTGGCAAACGACTTCAGATAAACCCATCCCTTCGAACTCTGTGGTAGACTGTATAGACTTCCTGACCATACAATTGTGGGGATTCCCTGGAAGATGTATGTGTTAACACTGCGCTCCATGAACATGTATGTCAGAAATAAATACATCGTAAATATCAATTTGCTGAATCTTAACCCTTAGCTTGCTATTCACGTCAAAATACCTACCTGTAAATGGTGAAGACCCAGATGAGAATGCTCCAGCAGGAGCTGTCTCATCAGGGTCTGCACTATTTACAATTTGATTGTGCAACCAGTGCACTCCACAGCAGTCATTGCACAGCGAAATACTTGTCATACGAGTGTTTATGTCACGAAATCGCAGAAAGCTCTTCAATAAAAGGTAACATTGAAACATTGCTGGCCTACAACAGGTTAAATATTTTTTGTATCATATTCAAATACAACAAACCAATATGGAATTAAAACACAAACAAAACATGGGAAAACGCACTAAATAAAAATGATTTAGCATAGATGTCGGCTTTAGGTTTTCTTATGAGACTACAGTGAATAATAAATTCTTAAGTATCTGATGGGCATTGCTCCACATAGAAGTAATACAATTGTTTATATTTTCTATAGCTGTCTCAATTTTGTGAAATGTCTGTGTTAAAGAAATGGGAAATATTCGCCATTTGGTTTTGGAATGCCAGAATACACAATCATCAATGTGTTAACCCTTTACCTGACAGAGAGACGCATTTGACAATTTTACAAACAGAGTAGATCCAGATCAAGACCAGACCTCTATAGAATCAATCTGTCCAGTGTCTGCTCCGTTTGATTATGACACTATATAGATCTGATTCTGTAGTTTCAGCCATGACAAAACATTCCTGTGTTCATATACCTTAACAATAAAGCAGCTAATGAATATCCATGTTTTATTATGTCATTATTTTTACATGAATATTCATCAGGTAATGGGTATGTGCATGTTATATACAAGTTGGCAATACTTCTTATCTAAACACCATGAAAAAAAACAACTTAATTATCATTTTAGCCAAATACTTCCTATTCAAATGTAAATATACATGTACTGGAAATAATGAACGTTTTTGTGTCCCAGTGCCCTATATGCTATCACTGTATGTCAGCAACTCCGGAAATAGTTTGGTAAAACTACTAATCGAAGCGAAGAAAGTGATAAAACTGACCAACACCATGTAAGACAATCCTTCATTATTTTAACTCTCATTATCTTAACCATCATAGATAAAGCACTACCGGGTCCGTGAATCTTTGATTACTTCACTCAGAGTTTAAACTCTTGCATAAGTTAGCAATATCAGAATATTTAACCTGTAAAATGCTTCCCTAGTAGCGAGGAAAAGTCAACGCCACTTGATATTTGGGTCTTATTTAAGGAAACTTGTATTTGTATATTCATGAATTAACTGCCGAACCGAAGCATATGATTGTTTTGTTTTATGTACCAAAATTTGTATCTTTCCATACATTGTGTGAGAAGATATTACATAATTCATATGTAGGATTGTGTACGGCGAATGGGGATGGTATCTTAATCAACAGTGTCGAACAATGACCCGTGAGTTAAATTTCATTAATAGGCTACTTAACAATTTAAGAACATTGCTTTAGAGTTGGTCAATGTGCTCATTCAAGTTGAAGTTCTATTCTTAAGTGTATTACTTATGGATTTTCATAATACGTTTCCTGCTTTATGCCAGCCATTCGAAAGCAAATAGAGCAGATAAATGAATCTGGTCCTACTATGTTTGCAAAGGCTTAGATGTGTGTTTCTATACAGAAAAGGCATGAGATTTGTTTCTGGCAAAGAATATAGTAGAATCTGTCTTAACCGACCATCAAAAAGGTCCAACTATGGGTCTGTAAGGCAGGTGGTAGCGTAATACAGGCTACAATTAATACGGAAAGTTCATATGAGCTTTCTGCACTACTTTTACCTTGTATTAAGTAACCACTTGCTTTTTAGACTCATATGTTCAATATATGCATGTATATACAGTTACTTTTCATCGTAATAACCCCTTTCTAATTTAATAAGAATTCTTTAACCCTTTACCTGTTCAATATTTATGCAAGAATAATGCCATCCTGAATATTAGCCATTTTTGTGTAATGTAAATTTTTCAAGTGAGGTATTTTGTTTTGACAAAAAATAAAGTAATTTTGGTCTATAAATCTACACATGTAATGTCATAAGCAAACAGCAGATCCTGATCAGACGGCTCCTAAGTGGCATCTGGTTTGGATCTACTCAGTTTGCAAATGAGCAAAAATGAGTTTATATGAAGAAAAACATTAATGATTTAATCAAGATTTCTGTAACCAGGGTTTCTCTAGAGAAAATATACTCATCGGGTGTGGGGAGCGAACTCGAGTCCTCGAGATTCCTAGTCAAATAATCTACTGCGGCACGATAAAATCCGGATTGCATAGCAATGCTGTACAAGTATTGGTACACATCAGCAACAGCCTGTGGCATACGAGGGCTGATTGATAAGTCGAGAGCTTTGTATTGAAGGAGTTAAGCAGGGATGTCCTTTTTCTGCCCTACTATTCCCTGACTATTTAAGGATGTGTGCCCGAAGACTGGTGTCATGTGGTCAGTTTATGTCAAAGAGGTAGCACTCTCAAGTCAACAAGGTACTTGCTTGGTGTATGCGTGAGTGTGTGTGCGTATGTGTGTGTGTGTGGGGGGGGGGTATTAAAATATTATTTTTTAAATCATTGTTTACGCAGGGGGATTCTCTCATTGCAATTAATATAGCAGAATTTCTTGTTTAGACCAAACACCAGTCTTTTCAAATACAAAGTGATTAATAACTAATTCTTCATTCATACATATATCTTGTGGTATCCGAATTTCGTGAATGCTCGGATGCATGCAACAGTAATTAAAACTAAAATGTTCAGACCTAAAAATTCACTTGCACATCTTTAAGGAGCGTAGCTGAATCCAAATATAGTTTAAACATCGTGGCTATAGGGGCCCGGGGGCTTGCTCCTCCGGGAACATTAAGAATTGAGTAGTTTCAAAAAGTGACTTTTACAGAGCCGTCAATTATAGGAGTGGGTTAAATCTTACATGACAAGACAGAACGTTTATCAAAGTCTATCCCTACTTGGCCTTTAAGTGTTGTTCCATTTTGGCCATACTAGTTAATGTTTTCACCTATCATTGATGTTACACACGTGCGTAAATGCGTGTCGCTAGCTACGCCCCTGTCTTTGGAAGTTGGCCTGTAATCTTCGCGGCTGACGTTAAAATGTTTGATCCACTGCAAGCGCACTTCTTCACTTCACTGCGAGATATGGTGTGCAGTTTGTAAGGCTCCCAACAACGGCAGTTTTTATGCAGATTTTTTCTCCTTACCGTTGCACCATTTATAAAGTTTCTTTTGATTGTTATTGCAATAAAAAGCAGCATATCACTTCCCTGAACTACTTTCGTATGGCATTATAACTTATTAGTCTATACATGTTCCTAAATTATCGGTCATAAAACAAATCCATGCAATCTAAAATCTTTATTTATCAGTAAAACTTAACAGTACCATAATGACGGAGAGTATTCATGAGCAATTAATTCTGTAATCACTGTCATTTGCAGATCCATAAAAACCGAAAGTAGCGCAATAGTAGATGTGGATACTCTGCCATTTGTGCCTTCAAAAAGTCTCCTCATTTGCTATTGCACAACCTCCATTTTAATTATAGATCAATGGCATTTTCAAGATAGACATGAGGTGTCAGTTTATACTTTTCCTCGCACTAACCTTAGGGAACGATTATAAGTAAATTTTAGCCGTAAAATGCCGCACACCACGCAAGCAATTTGCCGAGCAGTCTTCATAACAGTAAAATATATTACTATTCGCCGTACACATCGGAAGCTATTCGCCGTACAATATTCATACCACATTTATCTATTCGCCGTACACACACCTTGTTTTTCTTTTATCAATTTCAAAGCCAATTTCGATCGTATTCTGCAATCAACGCTGGCATAAGAGTGTATTGGCTCTGTGATGACAAGGAATGTGTGAAATCGTGTGTCAGAGGATTAGAAAAGCGATTGCGAACACGTTTTTGACCTCTTCGCTGCTATCTCGGTTGTACTAATCCGAGAATAATGAACCCAAAATGATTTACATACGTGAATTTGAATTGATCAGAAATCATGTAATCATTGGTTGATCTATCTACCAGTAAGTTCAAACATTGCAATGCTAGAATATGTCATAATCTATATAAATATATCGAATTACTAATTCACAGTCAATGAACTTTTCGCTTCACTTAGTAGTTTTACCTAGCTATTTCCGGAGTTGTTGACAGACAGTGGCTATTGGTGTGGAACAGGCAAGGAGCAGTCTATGACGGTCCTGTGCGAGCGCGCTTTTCATTCTGGATCCATGCTTATAAAGCTTTTCAGTTAAGTCTGAGTTTGTTCTCAATTTTTTGGTCAGATTTGAGTCTCAAGCTTTTGATTGGTCAGATTTGAGCCAAAGGCTTTATAAGCATGGACCTGTTGTTGCTGTGCACTGTCGTGTGTCATTTTCAAATGTCCTGCTTCATTTCTATTCTATTCTAAAACAATCGTAAAGGCATATTATATATTCGACTGGAATTGGATACATATAAGTTACAGGAAGTGTAAAACAGAAACTCATAATGCAAAACAGAACAATTCTCTGTTTTAACAACCAAATGACATTTCTCGAGTTTTCTTTTATTTGTGTTTTCGTTTGACTCAATTCAGCTTACATATTTGAGAACGATTAGAGTTTGTTGATAGACATCATAAGATATTAAAATACTATTTTGTACATCATTGACAATGTACTGCACATTATAATATGAAAAATAAAAAGATAAACAATTATATTTGACAGAAATACGTAACTATTCTGATTAACAATATGAAGTGAGTTGCAAAGGTAAACAAGAGTGCCAGTGGGCACAATATACGCCCGTCGAGGTCTTGTTCGACATGAATTGAGGTTAACGTATTTGCTAAACGCAAATTCTAAGTCCAATTTTACGACCAAGTTTCAAGGTTGTAAATAGGCGTACTTTAACAAAAAAAACTTAACCAAAAATTCTAATTTAAAAATGGCCATAATTGTGTCTAAATGCTTGACAGAGTTACATTGTATTTACTCTTGCCTACTGATGAAGCTTCTGATGGTGAACAAATGTTTCAAGTTTAAAAGCTTTATCTAAAAGGGTTATGTGAAAAAAAATGGACTTTAACAAAACCCTTAACCAAATATTATGAGTTTAAAGGGTCATAATTATGTCACAATGATGGACAGAGTTATATACTTTTTCCTATAGGCGAAGGTTGTAATGGTGAACAAGTGTTCCAAGTTCCAAAGCTTTATCTCAAAGGGTTATATAAATAAGAGGACTTTAACCAAAACCTTAACCAAAAATTCCAAGTTAAAAAGAGTCATAATTCTGTCAAAATGTTGGACAGAGTTGTGTATTCTTGCCTACAGGTGAAGCTTTTGATGGTGAACAAGCGTTCTAAGTTTAAAAGCTTTATCTCAAAGGGTTATGTAAATAAACGGACTTTAACAAAAACCTTATCCAAAAATTCTAAGTTAAAAAGGGGCATAATTCTGTCAAAATGCTTGACAGAGTTATGTACTTTTGCCTACAGGTGAACGTTGTGACGGTGAACAAGTGTTCCAAGTTTCAAAGCTTTATCGCTAAGGTTTATGTAAATAACTGGACTTACAAAAATGTGTTCCACATAAATTGAGGTTAACATTTTTGCTTAACGCAAATGCTAAACGCAAATTCAAAGTCCAATTGTGCGACCTTGACCTTAGATAAACGAACCGGGAAACACCCATGCTACTGTAGCATGTCCAGATAAACATTGTGGTGATATTTGAGAAGGATCCAGCGATCAGAACTTGAGTTAGAGATGTTACAGACAGACAGGTTAACATTTTTGCTAAACGCAAATTTTAAGTCCAATTGTGTGACCTTGACCTTGGATATACTAATCGGGACTTAAAAGGCTACTGTAGCATGTCTAGATAAACATTTTGGTTAAATTTGGGAAGAATCCACCCAGCGGAACTTGAGTTAGAGATGTTATAGACGGACAGACGGACAGACGGACGGACAGACAGCGCCATTCCATAATACGTCCCGTTTTTTTCAAACGGGCCTATAAAAACATATAACATCCGATTCGGAAAGTATGTAGCTCTTGTGAAAAATATACATATGTCATACTTTATACAGTACTTGATGAAGGGACAACGATGAGTATCCATGCAACAAATGGCATCATTAATATGTATTGTAATAATGAAATATGATAGTTTTAGAATCAGACCTATATTATTCAATTAGCAAACAGAGCACACTCTGATCAAAGGTGTTCTAAGGGAACCATCTGATATGGGCCTATTTGTTTGCAAAGATGTATAAAGGCGTTTATATCAGACCTGGAGCTACATATGACAACCCTTAGAATGTCACACTGTCCGTTAGTATTCTCCTTAACATATATACGGTAAAACCTCTCTATAATGGCCAATAAACTATGTTAATTAGTTGATATTTAGGACAAGTGGCGGCTTAAAGCAAGATGAAAGTAAAACAGAATATCACACAATACTTGATGTAATTTAGTGGACGTTATAGAGAGGTTTTACTGTACTTTACTTTAAAAGGTAGAAACCATATGAGAATGCAAAACAGTGTGGACCCTTAGCATACACCAATATCGATCTAAACATACAACAGAACCTGTTTTAAGCGATCATGAAAGATTAATTTTTAAAATGGAGCAATGATAAAGAATTTTGCCAATGGCAGAAACTGTAGAATCATACCTATACATTATACGCAAAGAGAGCAGACCCAGGTCCTGTAGAAGCCGTATGATCTGGGTTAACACTGTTTGCAAAGGCGTAAAAATGCGTATTTATGGAGTAAAGAGTTAATCAGGTTATGGAAGAAAGGGTAAAACAGGTCTAAATATGGACATTTAACACAGATTGTAACTTAATGCAGGTCGAAAGTAAATTATCAAGCTCTTTTTGCCGTGCATTAAGCATCCATCTGCATTTTTAACACTCCTTTGTTCAATATATGAATAGTCGTTTAAGATTTGTTCTAGTTTATTCCAAATGCATGTCAAGTCGAGGTTATTATTTTGACGATACATGAAGCATAACTGATATGTGATAGCTACGAAACATTGCGCATCCTCTAGTATGCTTAACATTGTTTTCAAACGTATGTCCACTTCATTTCCAAAATACAACGTATATTCAGACAGACAAAAATTGACAATATTTTATTAGTGCTGACTCAGGATCTACACTACTTGCTACAATATCAGTCTAATTAAAAGTGATGAAAATAATGTCAAATTGATGCGTTGGCCTTTCAAATCAGATATTGGATATCTGAATACCCTAGTTAGTAATTCAGTTATACAGTTTCTATACTATGTAATCAGAGATACAAGTGTAATAAGATACAAATGTGATCAGAGATACAAAAGTAATCAGAGATACAAATGTAATCAGAGATACACATGCTTGCAACTTACTGCTTCTAATAAACACATTTCGAATAATGAACATTAGAATTTGAGGATCTTGTGTACATGTAATACCGTACTAAGCGCATTAACCATTTACTTCATGAATATTCATATACGAAATAATTATATTATGAATATTAATTAGATTATTTGTTACAATAGCACATGGACACACGCATGTTTGACCATGGTAGAAACTGTAAAATCACATCTATATTATATCATAATCAACCACATCTATATTATATCATAATCAACCACATCTATATTATATCATAATCAACCACATCTATATTATATCATAAGCAACCACATCTATATTATATCATAAGCAATCACATCTATATTATATCATAAGCAACCACATCTATATTATATCACAAGCAACCACATCTATATTATATCACAAGCAACCACATCTATATTATATCATAAGCAACCACATCTATATTATATCATAAGCAACCACATCTATACTATATCATTAGCAACCACATCTATATTATATCATAAGCAACCACATCTATACTATATCATAAGCAACCACATCTGTATTATATCATAATCAACCACATCTATACTATATCATAAGCAACCACATCTATATTATATCATAATCAACCACATCTATATTATATCATAATCAAACAGAGGAAACCCTGAATATGATCAAACGGCTCCTTTACGGTCTACTTTGTTTGCAAAGGCATAGAAAGGCGTATTTATGGAGTAAAGGGTTAAGCAAATTTAAGATGACCTCGGCAAATACTTAGGAACCATATCAGACGCCGAGGAGTGACTATGCGTTCCATTGACCCTTCGCTTGCTAATCGCGTCAATATACGTACCTGTAAATAGTGAAGACCCAGATGAGACAGCTCCTGCAGTAGCTGTCTCATCAGGGTCTGCACTATTTACAAGTTGACTGTGCAACCAGTGCACTCCACAGCAGTGATTGCACAGCGAAATACTTGTACACAGTGAAGCTATATGTAATTATACAACAGGGCATGGGTAAAGAAGGAGAAATGCATTTTAAAATTCAGCAAGCGAAGGGTTAACATTCAAACTCTTTTTGCTTATGAAGTAACAACTGTTAACCCTTTACTCTATAACTATTCATGTAAGAAATAGTGAGATTATGAATATTTCATAACTAAATATTAATGACATAATTATGAACACAGGAATTGTGCGGCGAAGTAAGAAACTTGGGAATCAGATTTATATCATTTCAGAAGCATACAGAGCAGACCCAGTTCAGAAGGCCCTTACAAGAGTCGTCTGAACTTGAATTACTCTGTTTTCAAATGTGTTAAAAGGCGGTTCCAATGAGTTAAGAATTTAATAAGCAATAGGCAATAGTGTCACTAAAGAAGACTTAAAGAAGGCTCTACAATAGCTTTGAGAAATACAGTTATATATAGTTATGCCAATGTTGAGGAATAAACTTTACACTTTACTCCATAGGCTATTTTTAGACACAACCTCTTTAAATAAATCTACTTCAGGCTGTTTAAGACCCAATCGCTTTGAATAAATCTACTGAAAAGGAGCATTTAATAGAAGAAAAAAAACGCTTTAGAATTGTGTAGTATTGAAACCATTGTGATAAAGAGAATATTTGCTCCTATGGAGCAACTGCTCTATTTATCACAATGGTTTCAAAACGTGACTTTTACACAGTCAAACGGCGTCAATATGAGAGAATGGGTTAAACCCTTATAATGCTGTGAAACCGAGCTCTGATTGACCTCTGAACCGTAGCAAATTTTATTTACTTCCAACTCATTCTGAGAAACTAATAATCGGGCGTCAAACAGGGACGCTGAGTTGACCGGATCCAACTTATTTGTAGATACGAGTCAGATCGGTCTTAGCATGCCAAGTGTTAAATTTGCATTATCTGATGAATGGTAACACCACTTAAGTACTAATTTAGTCAACACTGATTCGGATGTCCATGGAAGCGCAGTAATACTATAACCAGACTCAATTGCATTAACTCTTACCCTGATATTCGCGAGTCGACTGTCATTTGTAAACAGCGTGGATCCACATGAGAGGCCGATAAAACAGCGTCTTGTCTGAACCCAAGCTGTATGACACTCAGTCAATACATTTCTCAAAACCTTAATTGAATCGGAAATAGTGAAAATTGTACCAGATCTAAATTTGAGCAAACATACTTTTTTTCACAACGAGACAAGGGTTAATAGGAATATTACGTTATTATGGCGTCTACTTCAGACATTGGCATCAGTACAGTCCTGGGTACTTCTTAGCACTGTATTGAGATCCTATCATTGGTGTATTGGTCTAAGTAGAACCTTTCTTCGTCATTTGAATAAATGTGTGCATTATATGCACTAACCGTTAGCCTGATATTCGAGACCTGACTCGCATTGCAAACAGCTTGGATCCAGATGAGTCGCCGAGTAACTCGGCATCTCATCAGGATCCAAGCTGGTTGACATTCGGTCTCATCACTTCTCTAAACATTGTGCGAATCGGGAGTAGTCAAAATTTCACGAGATCCAAATTCAAGGAGGCTATATTTTTCACAGCGGCATAAGACTAATATTTTTCGAAGTCAAATTACAGTAAAATGACAATAATTCGAAATTTTAAAAAGAAGTTAGACCCTTTTAGGCAGGCGGCTGCTTAATGTATGGTGGAAGTCACGCAGAAAGCTCCTAGAGTATCTTTCTGCATGACATCCACCTTGCTTAAGCTGTCACCTGTGTTGAAGATCGATAATGATAAGTATTTGAATGTTAGAATAATCGATATTTTACTGTAATTCCAGCCTAAATACTACATGCCGATTTTCTGGTACATACCTATAGTGATTTTGTGAACGTGTCACTCGTGCATGTGGTACATGTTTTTGACCCTTTCCCTGTTGCATATTCATGTAAGAAATAATGGCATGTTGAATATTATGAGCCGAATTTTTACAATGGCGTATCTACACAGAATTTTGTTAGATATTGGTAGCAAATATAGAATCAGATCTATTATGATTTTATAGGCAAACATAGCAGACCCTGATCAGACGGCTCCTATAGGAGCCATCTGATCTGGGTCTGCTCGGTTTTCAAATGCATGAAAAGGTGTTTGTATGAAGGAAAGGATGATGTATAAAGGATTGATGGTCTAACAAACTTTGTTCCTTGTTTCATTTTCACGTATTTATATCCAGACAGTCAAAATCATCACCATATCCTCCTCTATTTGATTTCGTTTATACCGTCGTACTCCTTCGGACTGATGTTCGGTTGCCCATTCACTAGTTGGTGCATATATTACTTATAGTTTACATTCTGAAATTTATGCGCCAGTGGAGTGCAGGATTAAGTTCCAAACTTTCAAAATTTAAACTTGGGTGATTTACCGTTTGCCCCACGCCGGAACAATACATTCGCTTCTGTAAGGATTACGTATGAAAATGTGTCACGTACACATCCATGACCAGGGTAGTGAGCGGAGTTTGCAATTACTGGATTGATTTTAGCACAAAATGGCAAATTGTTGAGGATGAATAATTTTACAAACCCATGCCCAAACCTCAAGCCCAAACCAACCACCCACTACTGGACTGACGACAAGTTCGATGAATGCACAATGGACATGAAAGTCAGTAGAAATGTAGTGATAAAGGGCGATGGGAAGAAGCGTATTCTTGAATTTTGACTACTATCAACAGGATCGTGATGAAATTGAAAAAGAACAGGTTCATTTGTTTCCGTTCGATGTTTATGAAAAATAGGTTTTGTTTATGTTTTGTCAGTTTGATTTTAATAAAACATATTGGATCTCGATCAGTGTTTAAGTAATACTTTGATCTGGATGCAAGGTGGGTGTCATCATATATCATTAAAGTGTAATTCAAAGCCATCGTTGGTAATGTTTGCTAATCACGATCTGTTAAATGTGTCCACATATAACGTGACTGCTTGCTGTGTGTAATACATTTTCTTCAGGGATCACATGACATAGAGTTTGTTGGTGGACACTCGGAACACCTCAGCTATTTCTATCGAACCCTATATTCCGAACCCTGACGGAATACGGCGAGTAGTTACGATTGGTCGGTGGACTGTCAATTATGAAATATTCCAGTACGCATGTCTATGTCATTTCAAATTGACCTAAGCGCTTTCATAACCTGAACAAAAACGATGTTGATGTGTGATGTTGCTTCTATGCGTCCTGTATATTTAAACCAAGCAATTAGCCATTGTATGGGTGTAACAATGATGACTCATTTAACCCATTCGCGGTTTCATAGAGTGTGACGAGTTTATTTTTCATACCTCCATGAAAACAAAAACTATTCTATATATTCCTTAAGGGAAATGAGAGAAATGCTAATTTACACGACAAATCGTGAACTTCCTGCAAGTGTTTCCTCTCAGCGTTGTCTATATATCTTTGTTAAAACTTATTGTAACTTGGATCTCTCAGAATTATATACATTAGGCAAGAAATGTGCCAGCTGATCCCCTGTATAGTGTTAACACTGTACTCCATAATTATTCAGGTAAGAAATAATGACATTAAATTACTGTTTAATATGACATATAACCACATGAACGTTTAATTATGGCAGACATTATAGAAACAGCTCTGTATTATAGCATTAGCCAACAAAGCCGACCCTGGGTCTGCTTTTCGCAAAGGTGTGAGAAAACGTGTCTTTGGAGAAAAGGGTTAATTGCCATTTAAGTTCAGTCTAGTCAACCTAATGAATGAAGTTTGATGAGTACAATTTCCTGGAAACTGAAATTGCTGACTAAATTAATTCTACACAAATCAGCTTCTAATTCAAACATTTTTAAATCTAGTGAGAGGTTTCTAGGCGTCTCATCTGTATCCTAACGGGTTACAAAGCTGATTCGCGGTTCCTTAAATGTCAAATGGTTTGGCTCCCGAGGAGAGCTAACCAGAAATACGCAAACAGTGTACAAACGGCTAAACGGTTTCTACGATGTTGGTCCTGTTTTACCCTTACTCTGTTCTATGTTTATTTCAAATTTCAATACCTACTGAATATTCAATGAAAATAGTTACAATGGAATGTGGAAGGTGGGACAGTGTAGCCATTTTAGAAAGTAAAGAAACAGAACTATCAAACACCATTAGCAAACAGAGCAGACCCTGATCAGACGGCTCCTCTAGGAACAGTCTGATCTGGGTTTACTCTGTTTGCAAATGCGTGAAAAACGTTTATTTGAAGGAAACGGTTAACCGTTCTCTAGTGTAACAAAAATATCTATTTAAAAATCTGACTTGATGTAAAATTCTTCATTTCAGATTTTTGAGAAACTGTTTACTGGATGGCAAACTGTTTGGATTCTGACGAAACACCGAGTAATCTGGCGTTTAATCTAACCGACGGGACCTGTCTGATGCTAGCTATTAATTCAGGATCTTCCTTTGTGATATTATCACAACTCAATGACCATAAGGCATACATATCAATTAAATACTCATCATTCTACAGACAGTGCTCAATTGTTTCATGTCATTTAGTCTTTAAATACCGTATAAATGGGATATTTTGTCTTGGAATCTTATTATACTATATACAAATGACCCAGTGAGACCACAACACAAATATTCAAGACGTAATTAGTCATCAATGATAGTGTTTTTGTTACACATGATTATATAATACATATTTAGTGGAATCTCAATATCTCAAACTCGGATAACTCGAACTTCGGTTTAACTCGAAGAAAATTTCGGTCGTTCCAAAATTTACAATACAGAACTGTTTGAAATTGTATCACTAGAAACACATGTGGCAGCTTAATGCAGGACGAAAGAAATTACTCTATACCTGCATTAAGCTGTATACTTAAGAAAGCGTCAAACTTAGAATGATAGAATAGAATAGGATACCTCGAACGACTGTTATTTCGAAGTAATTTGTATGGTCCCTTGAGGTTCGAAACATCGAGGTACCATTGTATTTGTATTAACCCTTTCCCTGATGAATATCCATGTAGGAAATAATGACGTCATGAATATTAATAAGATTATTTTCTTATAATGGCATATAAACACAGGACATTTTGGCTCAGGCAGAAGCAGTAGAATCAGCTCGATATAACAGCATAAGCAAACAGAGCAGACCCATATCAGACGGCTCCTATAGGATCTGGGTCTACTCTGTTTGCAGATGCGTGAAAATGCGCTTACAATAAGGGAAGTGGTTAATGTTGTATTGTTATGATGATCAGACGAACAGTGGATTTGATTCACCGAAACACACTTTCAACGACATCAAGCTCGTTCAAGATTATTGTTTTTGTCGTTGTTGTTGTTGTTGTTGTTGTTGTTGCTTTTCAAATATGTGCATTGAAAGTCTAAACGAATATTGCTATTGTTCTTAACCATTTACTCAGTGAATATGTATGTAGGCATATACCCCAGGGGCCAGATATGGTTACCGTGCATCCCCATCTGACCTTTTTCATGGGTACCGGGGTGTTTAGTAGGGTCTGCTGAATGGAAATAAAAAATGTTCCCATGAAAACTCTCATTCCTGCTATGAGTATTTCTACCGTTTCCATGGCAACCATTCGTCTGAACAACGACAGTGGATAAAAGCTATAATGTATTACATTGTACATTGTATATCTATGCTTTTTTGGGTGCTATGAGTTTAAAACTGGTGCCAAAATGAAGGCAAGACATTGGAACTTAATTAAGAATATGTTTTTGTTAATTACCTTATTTGAATAATTATGAATATTAACGAGAGAACCGAAAAATGAAGATAAAATGACTAGAATATGTTGAAAACTAGATCTGAAATCATCTGTGATATTCCAAGTACACAGAAATATCTTCTTAGTAATAAAACCACACCAATGAGAGTTAGATAGCTGATATTATGTAAAACACCGTGTCTGTACCTGAAAACGGGAATGTTAGCGATGGCAGAAACCATAGAGGTAGATCTATATTTAATGTGGATAATAAGCAAACAAAGCAGTCCCGTCTACAGGAGGGGTCTGATTTTGGAGTCTGTTTGCAAAGGTGTTAAAAGGCATGTCTATGGAGTAACCGGTAAATGTGAGTTATTTGTGCGCCATTGCATTGCTGTATACTAATGCGAGTTATTTGTGCGCCATTGCATTACTGTATACTAATGTGAGTTATTTGTGCGCCATTGCATTACTGTAGACTAATGCGAGTTATTTGTGCGCCATTGCATTACTGTATACTAATGCGAGTTATATTTGCGACATTGCATTACTGTAGACTAATGCGAGTTATTCGTGCGACATTGCATTACTGTAGACTAATGCGAGTTATTTGTGCGCCATTGCATTACTGTAGACTAATGCGAGTTATTTGTGCGACATTGCATTACTGTAGACTAATGCGAGTTATATTTGCGACATTGCATTACTGTAGACTAATGCGAGTTATTCGTGCGACATTGCATTACTGTAGACTAATGCGAGTTATTCGTGCGACATTGCATTACTGTAGACTAATGCGAGTTATTTGTGCGACATTGCATTACTGTAGACTAATGCGAGTTATATTTGCGACATTGCATTACTGTAGACTAATGCGAGTTATTCGTGCGACATTGCATTACTGTAGACTAATGCGAGTTATTCGTGCGACATTGCATTACTGTAGACTAATGCGAGTTATTTGTGCGACATTGCATTACTGTAGACTAATGCGAGTTATTTGTGCGACATTGCATTACTGTAGACTAATGCGAGTTATTTGTGCGACATTGCATTACTGTAGACTAATGCGAGTTATTTGTGCGACATTGCATTACTGTAGACTAATGCGAGTTATTTGTGCGACATTGCATTACTGTAGACTAATGCGAGTTATTTGTGCGACATTGCATTACTGTAGACTAATGCGAGTTATTTGTGCGACATTGCATTACTGTAGACTAATGCGAGTTATTTGTGCGACATTGCATTACTGTAGACTAATGCGAGTTATTTGTGCGACATTGCATTACTGTAGACTAATGCGAGTTATTTGTGCGACATTGCATTACTGTAGACTAATGCGAGTTATTTGTGCGACATTGCATTACTGTAGACTAATGCGAGTTATTTGTGCGACATTGCATTACTGTAGACTAATGCGAGTTATTTGTGCGACATTGCATTACTGTAGACTAATGCGAGTTATTTGTGCGACATTGCATTACTGTAGACTAATGCGAGTTATTTGTGCGACATTGCATTACTGTAGACTAATGCGAGTTATTTGTGCGACATTGCATTACTGTATACTAATGCGAGTTATTTGTGCGACATTGCATTACTGTAGACTAATGCGAGTTATTTGTGCGACATTGCATTACTGTAGACTAATGCGAGTTATTTGTGCGACATTGCATTACTGTAGACTAATGCGAGTTATTTGTGCGACATTGCATTACTGTATACTAATGCGAGTTATTTGTGCGACATTGCATTACTGTAGACTAATGCGAGTTATTTGTGCGACATTGCATTACTGTATACTAATGCGAGTTATTTGTGCGACATTGCATTACTGTAGACTAATGCGAGTTATTTGTGCGACATTGCATTACTGTAGACTAATGCGAGTTATTTGTGCGACATTGCATTACTGTAGACTAATGCGAGTTATTTGTGCGACATTGCATTACTGTAGACTAATGCGAGTTATTTGTGCGACATTGCATTACTGTAGACTAATGCGAGTTATTTGTGCGACATTGCATTACTGTATACTAATGCGAGTTATTTGTGCGACATTGCATTACTGTAGACTAATGCGAGTTATTTGTGCGACATTGCATTACTGTATACTAATGCGAGTTATTTGTGCGACATTGCATTACTGTATACTAATGCGAGTTATTTGTGCGACATTGCATTACTGTAGACTAATGCGAGTTATTTGTGCGACATTGCATTACTGTATACTAATGCGAGTTATTTGTGCGACATTGCATTACTGTAGACTAATGCGAGTTATTTGTGCGACATTGCATTACTGTAGACTAATGCGAGTTATTTGTGCGACATTGCATTACTGTATACTAATGCGAGTTATTTGTGCGACATTGCATTACTGTAGACTAATGCGAGTTATTCGTGCGACATTGCATTACTGTAGACTAATGCGAGTTATTTGTGCGACATTGCATTACTGTAGACTAATGCGAGTTATTTGTGCGACATTGCATTACTGTAGACTAATGCGAGTTATATTTGCGACATTGCATTACTGTAGACTAATGCGAGTTATTTGTGCGACATTGCATTACTGTATACTAATGCGAGTTATTTGTGCGACATTGCATTACTGTAGACTAATGCGAGTTATTTGTGCGACATTGCATTACTGTAGACTAATGCGAGTTATTTGTGCGACATTGCATTACTGTAGACTAATGCGAGTTATTTGTGCGACATTGCATTACTGTATACTAATGCGAGTTATTTGTGCGACATTGCATTACTGTAGACTAATGTGAGTTATTTGTGCGACATTGCATTACTGTATACTAATGCGAGTTATGTGTGCGACATTGCATTACTGTATACTAATGCGAGTTATTCGTGCGACATTGCATTACTGTAGACTAATGCGAGTTATGTGTGCGACATTGCATTACTGTAGACTAATGCGAGTTATGTGTGCGACATTGCATTACTGTAGACTAATGCGAGTTATTTGTGCGACATTGCATTACTGTAGACTAATGCGAGTTATGTGTGCGACATTGCATTACTGTATACTAATGCGAGTTATTTGTGCGACATTGCATTACTGTAGACTAATGCGAGTTATGTGTGCGACATTGCATTACTGTATACTAATGCGAGTTATGTGTGCGACATTGCATTACTGTATACTAATGCGAGTTATTCGTGCGACATTGCATTACTGTAGACTAATGCGAGTTATGTGTGCGACATTGCATTACTGTAGACTAATGCGAGTTATTTGTGCGCCATTGCATTACTGTAGACTAATGCGAGTTATTTGTGCGACATTGCATTACTGTAGACTAATGCGAGTTATGTGTGCGACATTGCATTACTGTAGACTAATGCGAGTTATTTGTGCGCCATTGCATTACTGTAGACTAATGTGAGTTATTTGTGCGCCATTGCATTACTGTAGACTAATGCGAGTTATTCGTGCGACATTGCATTACTGTAGACTAATGTGAGTTATTTGTGCGCCATTGCATTACTGTAGACTAATGCGAGTTATTCGTGCGACATTGCATTACTGTAGACTAATGTGAGTTATTTGTGCGCCATTGCATTACTGTAGACTAATGTGAGTTATTTGTGCGCCATTGCATTACTGTAGACTAATGTGAGTTATTTGTGCGCCATTGCATTACTGTAGACTAATGTGAGTTATTTGTGCGCCATTGCATTACTGTAGACTAATGTGAGTTATTTGTGCGACATTGCATTACTGTAGACTAATGTGAGTTATTTGTGCGACATTGCATTACTGTAGACTAATGTGAGTTATTTGTGCGACATTGCATTACTGTAGACTAATGTGAGTTATTTGTGCGCCATTGCATTACTGTAGACTAATGTGAGTTATTTGTGCGCCATTGCATTACTGTAGACTAATGTGAGTTATTTGTGCGCCATTGCATTACTGTAGACTAATGTGAGTTATTTGTGCGCCATTGCATTACTGTAGACTAATGTGAGTTATTTGTGCGCCATTGCATTACTGTAGACTAATGCGAGTTATTCGTGCGACATTGCATTACTGTAGACTAATGTGAGTTATTTGTGCGCCATTGCATTACTGTAGACTAATGTGAGTTATTTGTGCGCCATTGCATTACTGTAGACTAATGCGAGTTATTCGTGCGACATTGCATTACTGTAGACTAATGCGAGTTATTCGTGCGACATTGCATTACTGTAGACTAATGCGAGTTATTTGTGCGACATTGCATTACTGTAGACTAATGTGAGTTATTTGTGCGACATTGCATTACTGTAGACTAATGTGAGTTATTTGTGCGACATTGCATTACTGTAGACTAATGCGAGTTATTTGTGCGACATTGCATTACTGTAGACTAATGCGAGTTATTTTTGCGACATTGCATTACTGTAGACTAATGCGAGTTATTTGTGCGACATTGCATTACTGTATACTAATGCGAGTTATTTGTGCGACATTGCATTACTGTAGACTAATGTGAGTTATTTGTGCGACATTGCATTACTGTAGACTAATGCGAGTTATTTTTGCGACATTGCATTACTGTAGACTAATGCGAGTTATTTTTGCGACATTGCATTACTGTAGACTAATGCGAGTTATTTGTGCGACATTGCATTACTGTATACTAATGCGAGTTATTTGTGCGACATTGCATTACTGTAGACTAATGCGAGTTATTCGTGCGACATTGCATTACTGTATACTAATGCGAGTTATTTTTGCGACATTGCATTACTGTAGACTAATGCGAGTTATTTTTGCGACATTGCATTACTGTAGACTAATGCGAGTTATTTGTGCGACATTGCATTACTGTAGACTAATGCGAGTTATTTGTGCGACATTGCATTACTGTAGACTAATGCGAGTTATTTGTGCGACATTGCATTACTGTAGACTAATGCGAGTTATTTTTGCGACATTGCATTACTGTATACTAATGCGAGTTATTTTTGCGACATTGCATTACTGTAGACTAATGCGAGTTATTTTTGCGACATTGCATTACTGTAGACTAATGCGAGTTATTTGTGCGACATTGCATTACTGTAGACTAATGCGAGTTATTTGTGCACCATTGCACTACTGTAGACTAATGCGAGTTATTTTTGCGACATTGCATTACTGTAGACTAATGCGAGTTATTTGTGCGACATTGCATTACTGTAGACTATATGGCAATGTAAAAGAGGTACGTCAACTTTTGGTTTTAATTTATGTAAACGACATGCCGGGTGCTGTATCAAACAAGCTTGTATTGTATGCAGATGACTCAGGTATTTTAGTATCTGGCAAAAATATTTCCCAAATTTAAAGTTGTCTGTCTGAAGATCTGGATGAAGTTAGTAAATGGTTAATTGATAATAAACTTTCTCTTCATCTAGGTAAGACTGAGTCAATCATGTTCGGTTCTAGGCCTAAATTAAGACATCAGCCACATTTAGATATACTTTGTAATGGTCAACATATTAAGTCTTCTACCTCTGTTAAATATCTGGGTGCTATTATAGACCAATTCTTATCTTGTGAGGCAATTGCAAGATCGGTTATTACTAAAGCAAACAGCAGGCTGAAGTTTTTGTACAGAAAAGGCCAATTGTTTAATTTTCATACAAGGAAACTTTTGGTTTTAGCACTTATTCAATGTCACTTTGATTACTCTTGTTGTTTTTGGTACCCTGCTCTTTCTCAAGATTTGAAAAATAGACTGCAATCAACTCAAAATAAATTACTCCGCTTTGTTTTAAATTTAGACGCCAGAGAACACTCAGCACATATCATTTTAAATACCTCAACTGGTTGCCAGTATCCAAAAGAGTTGATCAAATCACTCTTTCTCATGTTTTTAATATTTTTAAGGGCACTGCTCCTGTACATCTTAGTGACTGTTTTGTTCCTTTAAGCTCTGTACATAACCGCTGTACAAGATCAAACATGTCAGCTGTTCGTGCTCAAGAAGATTCGTTTTCTTTCACTTTTACAGATAACAGACGCTACGCCATTCCTAGAGTTAACAATTTTGGTAAGAAATCATTTCTTTTCAGAGGTGTTCACTTGTGGAATGGCCTTCCTCAGACTTTAAGACAAAGCAAATCTTCTAGTCAATTTAAATTTGATGTTAAAAAGTATTTGATAGATAAAGAATAAATTATACAACAATTTTCTTTAAAATGATGGCTCTTCTGTATTTATTGCATTTTCTTGAATATCAGGGCTTTCTTTTATTAATTACTGTTTTATCTCTGTTAATTTGATAGGTTTGTTTCAATTTATTCTTTAATATGACTCTTATGAATTGTTCTGATACTCTGCGGTGTTAATCTGTAAGCATGGTCATCGACATTCTATAATCGACATATTTTGAAATTAACAGTGTTAATTGGGATATTTCTGTGATACTTATATATTAAGATAATACCTGTGATAGTTATTGATAATGATACCGTGACTCTCTGTGTCTTGCCACTAGAAGCAAGGACCACAATGGAAATAAGGAAAATATTTTCCTTTTTTGTGTAATCCTTGGTTTCTAGTGCGCATTACATGGCTTTTTATATGTTGTCTTAGTTATGTTTTGCCATGTCATGTACGAAAAAAATATATCTATCTATCTAATCTATCTAGCAGATGTTCATTTATCACATAACCTCCGTTGTATTCGGGTTGATATAGCCATCCCATATTTCTCTGTATTACAAATATTGAATATAAGCTGTGACGCCATATAGAAACACCGCATGCTATTATTATTAGTAGTAGTAGTTTTATTACACCACATTTATATAGCGCTCTATATTGCGTAAACAAACACGTAGGACCTGTCAAAAACGGCATTTTAGTCGAAATAAATTATGTGATAAAAGGAATATGATGCACGGAGTTATTTTGTTCAAACTGATATTAAATTAATATCGTCTTGCATTAAGCTACCATCTGTTTTAATGACTAATAATTAGACCTAATTTTACTGTTCGTTAATGGGAAGTATTGAAATAGTTTTAGACTGACATGTGACTCGAAGATGGTACTTGGAAAACGTCTCTTGATCTATAAGAAGCAAAGTCTATAACACTAGGAATGTATAACATTATAAGAGTAAAGCTATAATGTTGTTTTATCTCATATAATCGTTCTAGCAGTGCAATGTTAGCATTTATGAGTACTTAAATGTCTGCCATTTCGACAATAAAGTGTATGTTACGAGTCCTATGCGGTAATTATATCTCAAATGGTACATATGCGTATTTATCTTACATATGTTTCCTGTATTCTTTCAGTTAAGACTGGTGCAACATATTATTATTCAACAGACAATACCAGTATCTTTCCTTCGTATGAATGCCTTATCACGCCTTCACAAACAGAGTAGACCCTGATCAGACGGCCCCGTAGGATCAGGGTCTGCTCTATTTGCTTCTGAAGTTATATAATCGTATCTTACTTTATTATTTCGGTAAACCGTTACCAGTCAAAGTTTTACCAATAACTGTTATGTTGGTATCAAAGTAATAATCAATCCATGCATAAGTAGTCATTAGGGAAAGTGTAAATTGAATACAAGACAGGGATTTATGCTCCTCAGATGGTATATAATAACTTTATAATTGAAAAAAAATACGTTACCGCAATATCTGAAAACTCCAGATCCAAAAGGATGAGTTTAGATATTTTGGATGTGTTCTTCACATAAGCAATGTCCTCATTTTGAGGATATAAGTTGAAGTTGTAAAATCCCACTTTGTGTACACAAATACCAAATTTTATACGGAACATTCTAACTGATAGATTTTTGGGGAATTACTTATTCATATTTCATCTCGTTTTTAATTGCAGGAAAAATGCGTAAACAAAGGATAACATTTTCAGCTATTAGCATATATCGCAAGCTTCTTGTATTTGTGTAAGTTTTAAGTATTATTGAAATTAACCACAGATGTAGCACAAGCTTGTGCTTAAGTTTGTACAAGATTTAAAAGAATATCATAAAATAATGAATTCAATAATTACCCTTATCTTATAAGTAAACCATATTGACCAATTTATGAACATTTTACTCATCTTAATGCTTAAAGAAGTCATGTTATGTCGCTTCACCGCGCACTTTTTTACACTTTAACATGTTTTCGTTTCTTTTTGGACTGTAATTTGTTCCATGCAAAAAACAACGGAACAACCCCTGTTGTCTTCCTCGAACTGTAATTAGCCGAACGTCGCGATATGACTGAACTACAAATAAACGAACGTTAGGATTTCTCGGTAAAACATTTTAAAACTAGACATATCGCTAAAGTTGATTAATACCCCCACCCACCACCTTGTCACAAGATCCAATTACTTCAATACGAGAGGCAATCAAGTAAATTACTTGCGCAGTTACATTCTGGACAAAATGATGCTATTTATCGCAAAGTACAAAGAGGGGAATAACTCCCTAAATGTAATTAGAGTTACTATCCTTGCTGAATGCACTTCATTTTCTAAACCTCTATCAATGTTTGAAATTTTACAATACTACCAACAACTTGTTAGAAGTTATACATGTACTCCTTACAAAAATGTTTATGAAAAGTAACAAAGGAGAAGAACTCCCTATAAAATAAATTCAGAGTTACAACCCGTGTTGAATGCACATCCTCTCATCACCCTCTATCTATATATTAAGTTTGACAGTTGTGCCTACAATACCTGAGAAGTTATGCTCCAGAGTAAAAATTGCTTCTGAAAAGTAACTAAGGGGAATAACTCCCCTCAAATTGAATTAACAATTACAATCCTTATTGAATGCACATCTTCTCATCACCCTCTATCCATATATAAACAGTTGTGCCGCGAAGTTATGCTCCAGACAAAAATGCCTCTGAAAAGTAACTAAGGGAAATAATTCAATCAAAAATGAAAACAGAGTTATGGACCTTTTGCACTGCACTTGTGGTCAATGTGATCTAGCATTATGAAGTTTGAAGTCAATAGCCTTTATACTTTGAAAGTTATGATCCGGACAAGCCGGATTTTGAGAAACATAACAAAGGGCAATCACTCTGAAAATACTGAATATAGAGTTATGGACCTTGTGCACTGCGCTTGTGGTCAATGTGATCTATCTGTATATTAAGTTTGAAGTCACTAGCTTTTATACGTTTAAAGTTATGATCCGGACAAGCCGGTTTTGACAAAAATAACAAAGGACAATAACTCCAAAATACTGAAGACAGAGTTACGGTTCTTATGGACTGCACTTATAATCAATGTGTTCTATCTGTTTATGAAGTTCGAAGTCAATAGCTTTTATACTTTAGAAGTTATGGTCCGGACAAGCCAGAGTTTGAGAAAATAACAAAGGGCAATAACTCCAAAAATACTGAAGTCAGAGTTACGATCCTTGATTGCGGTCAATGTGATCTATCTGTATATGAAGTTTGAAGTCAATAGCTTTTATACTTTGGAAGTTATGATCCGGACAAGCCGGGCGGACGGACAACCGGTCGAACGGACGGACAGACGGACGGACATGGTGACTCCAGTATATCCCCCAACTTCGTTTGTGGGGGTAAAAATAGAGCGGGATTTTTGTAAAATAAACAGATGTCTACCCCCACCCCTCGCACTCGCAACCGCACCCACATTATTATACACACTGCGATACATTGTGCTTTTCACACCACGTTTTCAAGAAAAAAATGATAACAGGGATTAACTCCAAAAATATTGTTACCGGAGATATGGCCCGTGTGCATGACACTTCACTCAAATAGCATGAGCAATATAAGAGTTGTCGCCGGGACAAGAAAGTGTGAAAAATGTACAGGGGCAATAACTCCCATATTATTGAAACCAGAGTTATGGAACTTATGCATGACACTTTCTTTCATCATGTTCTTTCCATAAATGAAATGTCATTCCAATAGCATCAGTAGAACAGGAGTTATTGATGAAAAAATGTAACAAAGGACAATAACTCCCAAAATATTGAAGCCAGAGTTGTGGCCCTTGTACATGACATTTTCTCTCATCATGCTCTTTCCCTGTATGAAGTTTCAATCCAATTGCATGAGACATATCGAAGTTATCGTCTGGACAAGAAAGTGTAAAAAAAGAAAAGGGACAATTATTGAAGTCAGAGCTGTGGAAGTTGTGCACGACACTTCCTCTTATTATGCTCTTTCCATATATGAAGTTTTAACCAACTGGCATCAGGCGTATAGGAGTTATCGTCCGGACAAGAAAGTGTGACGGACAGACAAACAGATAACTCTCACAAAAAATATGTCTCCCCCATATAAATATGGGGCAGACATAATTACATAGACAGTGCAAATTTAAACAAATAATACTTAATAGCCTCCGTCAAAGATAGCTTGCATTTGACTTGATGACATTCGCAACATTAACGACAGCTAATGAGTATTTCTGCATCATGAATGGCGTTAATCGGCCATATTGCAATTATTTCCCAGGAAGCTCAGGGGGCAATACCGATCATATAATGTCATCCGTAAACACTTTCCCCTTTGATAACCTTTCTAGGCCCTTGCACATAGAATTGACTTAGACCTGTGTTTATTTATGCAATAATACATATCATTTTACATTTTCTGCAATGCTACGAAATGTTGTTCATAATGCCGGTATAAAAGGTCAGTGAATCAATATGCATACAATCATTATTTCTCGCATGATTTTTTATGACAATAAATCAAGGGTTAATCATCATTATCTTTAAAGAAGAAACATTAACATCGTAGAATTTTCAGAATAGAAATTGGCTGCTACTTTCACAACGATCATTCTGAAAATATTATCAATAAAACATGAAATGTTTATACACAATATTACCTTGTGCCATTTTCAGATGTTTACAGTGTTATTTGTATCCAGTTTGCGTTCTCCAATTTAACCCTTTCCCTGTTCTATTTTTATTTCCCAAATTTCAATATCTACTGAATATTCATGGGCAAAATAGTTATAATGAAATATGGAAGGTGGAACATTGTAGCTATTAAAAGTAAAGAAACAGATCTTTCAAATTCCAGTAGCAAACAGAGCAGACGGCTCCTATAGGAGCCGTCTCATTTGGGTCTACTCTGTTTGCAAATGCGTGAAAACACGCTTATATGAAGGATGACGTGTAATGTGGCGTGATACCTCGGTCTCCTGTGTTCCACAAATATTGCCTTGGATGTTTGCACTGTTTGATAAAGACAATAGTGACTATTGGCCTGTACTGAAAGGGATAATCATTTGCCCACAGTATTTTCAGTTCGTTCGTCAATGCATTAATATCGATCGCAAGAAATCTGATTACGTATTTAATTAATGTTACATATCCAGTATTCATATGCTTAGGAAATGTGTGTTTTTCTACCTCATGCATCCTGAGAATCTATATACATAATCGAAATGGCTAAATAACAATATTGAAAGCAAATTCATTAGATTAGCCAGGCTACTTCCGCAAAAAGATAGACCTGCAGTTTTCACAGACGAAGTGGGCTTAATCCTTTCCATCATATAAACGCATTTGCAAACAGACAAGGTCTGCTCTGTTTGCTAAAGGAATTTCATAGATCTGCTTCTTAACTTTCTAAAATGGCTACAATGTTCCACCTTACATATTTCATTATAACTATTTTGTCTATGAATATTCAGTATTCAAATGTATTGAAATTTGAAATAAACCTAGAACAGGAAAAGGGTTAACCGACGTTGTCTATAAATGATAGTGTATCTTGTTGCGGAAGTAGCCTTGCTGTTTTAACAAATAAGTGATAATACAAAACAGGTAAAGAGCTCGTCACATCAAAACAAACAACAAATGTTGATTGTTCAAAGTGGAATGATTGTTTAATCCTTTATCTGATAGAGATGCATTTTGATGCCATCGCAAATAGGGAAGACCCAAATCAGATGGCTCCGGTGTTTGCTCATGCTATCATTGTGTAACTGTATTCTATTCACTACGAGATTCTTCAAGTTGATAGATGATTTAGAATGACAAACAGTGCAGAACTTGACAGCAGTCTACATTGATTGCAAATACCAGTACATCCACATAAAAGAGGTTAATTCAAGAATGGCTGTTGTTTATATAATGTGATTTCTGTACAATAGTCCCAATTTCAAAACTAGTAATGTGTTAAGATATGTTGTTGCGACATGGCAAACCATTATTCAATATATACGCCTTTAAATATAATATATCCAGATCAGAAGAGCTATGAATATTCATGGAATATATGGTTATTTATTCACCCACGTAACGTTATATAACACTGACGAATGATCTCGTCAACAATGCTATCGCAATATCCAAAACTTACATAGATTTCTTTTTTTTTAAAAAGTGTGTTTGGTTATTTGTATTCCTGTTTCACCAGATAGACTTGATGCGTACTTTATTTTTCAATTTAACCTTCGCTTGCTATTCACGTCAATATACGTACCTGTAAATAGTGAAGACCCAGATGAGACAGCTCCTGCAGCACAGCAGTGATTACACAGCGAAATACTTGTAGACAGTGAAGATATATGTAAATATACCACAGGGCATGGGTAAAGAAGGAGAAATGTATTTTAAAATTCAGCAAGAGAAGGGTTAAACAACAACTAGATGGTAAGTATTGACGTACAACAATTATTTCACCGTTTTGTCGTTTTCTAAACAAGCATGGCTAGTGTTAATATTATTATATGCTATTTGAACGTAAGTAATTATTGTCTGAGAGACGAATTACAGAATGTTTATTACGCTTTTGAAGCGAGAATAAATAAAATGTATGTGGACATTGTCTAAAAATAGAAATATTTCTCTGTCTGGGCAAATTTTCTGTGATGTTTTGCCTTCGGAAATATCGAATTATTCTATTGCTATAATTGTCTAAACAATCTTAATTACTTTAGAAAATTACAAACCTCCTTTTGCTGTATCTGGCTAAATATTAATAATTGCCATGTTACACAAAACTTTTTTGCGATAATTGGTAGGCATCACGAATTAGATGACACTTTTATATACGCACTTTTGAAAATAACGTAGACCCATATCAGCGTTTTCAATGTTTTTTCCCTCATCGGAAATAATAGTATTTTGTCAACTACTGATATTGATCAGACACCCTATATTTTTAACTTCGGTCATACCATGCATCGGTCATACCATGCATCTTAAATGAGAAGTGGAAAGAAAATGAGCTGCAAAATGTGCAAGTTCAAGCGTAACGGACGAAGACGTGACAAAAAGAGGCCGTGACACCATTTTATTCTATATGGAAATGATGACTCGGTAAACTCCGAAAACACATTGCCAGGATGATCCAGTCCCGATTCTTACAATAACAATTGTCATTTGCAACATTTTGAAGTTTCACTTTCAAACGTCATACTTATTGGAAGAAATATTTGACTCGTAAAAACAATGGCACTTAATGTGACAGTCTCTACCATAAACGCATATTTTCATTATAAACTTAAAACATGGTGTTGTTAATGTTCAGTGCTTCTTATGCAGATTGCCAATTTGAATTTATATCGAAAAATGCCACTGAAATACAAAATAAGCCGTTTCCGTTAATACTTAATTTGTTGTTGCACAACATAATATTACAGGCACATTTCGAACAGTTACGAAACTAAAATCAAACCTGAATAAATGCTATTACCTTGTCCAATAACACCGGTGTCTTTGCTATCAAACACATGAAAGCTGGCTTGGGGTAGATCGGTGTATCTACCCGGGTGATTGTCTGTGCATGGTGCAATAAACTGTGTTCCATGTACAGAAATCCATGCGGTCTTCAGCATACAGTAAAACCCCTATAATGCGACCTCCAAATACAGGTATAATTCTGGGTGTTAAAGGCAGGTGGTAGCTTAATACAGGACGAATGTTATGCAGAAAGCTCCTATAGGAACTTTATGCATAACTTTCGTCGTGCATTAAGCAACCACCTCCTTATGAAGACAGCCATGTTTGTTCATTAAGTGGTCGCATTAGAGGGGTTTTACTGTATGCTGAAGACCGCAAATGATTTGTGTATTTTTCAAGCATTTTACAACACATTGCAAGTAGGAACTACCACACACTAGAGTCAAACCTCTCAACCATTACCATTCAAGAGAAGTCTCCTCCTGGATTTTTATGGCAGCAGTTAGCTTAACCCTTATTCCGCTGTAGGCGACCTGACTCGTACATGTATTTGTAAACAACTTGGTCTAATTTAGCCTCTCACCAGGGTCGTGGTAGGGAGGTTTCATTGTATTTGTATCACCATACCAGACGACCAATGACGGCATTGAACAGATGGTCTGGTCGCTATTGCTCTTCAAAGTTTGCAAAACGTCAACGTACCGCAGATGCTCTGGTAGGGTAACTCAAACATTTTTATCAAACCTGATCCCGAAATCAAAAACGTTTTTCTTGAGTTATTCTCAATATAATGATTCTCAATAATATGATTCAATCACATAATTGAGAAATTAACACAGACTCAGAAGTTTTATAACCCGGAGTCGGGTCAAATAAACTCAACCACATTTGTTTTGCAAATTATTTCTTAGAGCCAGTATCGAGAGATTTAGTGGCCATATTACGTATTCCAGTTCTATCATTTGCTTATATAAAACCAGACTCACGCGTTCGTATCTTACATAAGATATTTGAAAAATATGACTGCACAATCTGTCTGACAAGAACTCCGTCATTCTGTCCACATTGATTGAATACTGCCAATCGGAGCCTGGGTAAATGCGATATATTTCCGCCACAGAAGCTTTTTTCAATTTGATTGAATAAGACAGACTCTAGTATATGCGACAATACACGAATTAATTGAATTTAGCAGTTGAAGCAACCTAATTTTCTACCTATTTTCTGGCTCAATTTCCCAAGAGACAAAATGGTACTGTAAAACCTCTTTAAACATCTTTTACTTGGTACAGATGTTTTACGCCATTGCAAACAAGGTAGACCCAGATCAGACAGCCCCTGATATAAAACTGATTCTAAAGCTTATGCGTCAATGAATATTAATGAAATGATAGATTTTTGGTTAATTTTGGAAATTGGTTAAGCAACAACCCTAAAGAAACCTTATTGAAGGTTTTAACCCATTCCCTCATATTGAGCCTCTGTGAACGTAAGTTTTTGAAACCATTGTGATAAATAGAACACTTGCACCATAGGAGCAAATGCTCTATTATCACTTTGGTTTCAAAACTACACAAATCTAAATATTTACTTCTCTAGTAAATGCTCCTTTTCAGTAGATTTATTCAAAGAGGGTAGATCTAAAAAATAGTCTGTGAGGTAATGGGTTAAAAGGTTTGTGGTATATCATAGATAAGAGCAGCAAAACAGAAAGCTGCAACAAGACCGCTCTGCAATTCATTTGGTCATGCAATAACATCCATCTGCATGTTTACCTGTTACTCCATAAATAAACAGTTGGTACATTTGGCGCATTTGCAAACACTACATACCCAAATCATATATATTCTATAGGAGCTGTTTGACAGGGTCTGATCTGTTTGTTAAGAAGACAATATAAATATTTGATTCTATAGTTTCTGCTAATTAGAGCTCGATTTGTCATGATACAGTAAGGACACATAGTTTTATATGGAGTAGGAGTCACGTACAACAGATCGCTGAACGTTTAATTATATTTTAGTATCGTTGTTAACAGATACTACGTTTAAAAGTAGTGGATAAAACATTCTACGAGTATCGTTTTCTTAGAAGCTTTGTCCGATTATCCAAAAAGCTGGAAAAGCCTTAGGGAGAGATATATTATTGTACATAATATTTATAGTCATATTCACAATGTAGGTGTAATAACAACACCGTTTTAACATATACGTGTTCTACTTTCGTTAATTGAATTTCAAGGCAAGCGTAACTTTCTCTGAAGAATATTTATGTACGAAAATAATGACATTATGAATATTTGTTGGCTGATTTCTTATAATCATATGTTAACGCAGGATGTTTTGGCTATGGCAGACACTATAGAATCGGATCTACATAATTCCGTAAATAAACAGCAGACCCTGTTTGAGCCGTCTGATCTGGATCTACTGTGCTTGCAAAGGCGCTGAAATGGATTAAAGAAAAAACATTATGTACTTGTTATTCCATATTGTTTTAATACAGTACAACGTCGCTATTTCACTCCAATAAGTATAAGTATCTGTCTTTAAAACAAGTGGCAGCTGAATGCAGGATGAAAGTCATGCAGAAGCTCCTCTGTGGGTCTTTTTGCATGACTTTCTTTCTGCATTAACATATTACTCAATAAATACAGTAAAACCTCTCTATAACGGCCACTAAATTACATCACATATTTTGTGTTAAAGGCAGGTGGTTGCTTTTAAACCAAGGTAAAAATAAAACAGGGGAGCGTTCTGTTTACTTTCACCTTGCTTTAAGCAGCCACCTGCCCTTAATACAAACTAATTAACACAATTTACAGGCCGTTATAGAGAGGTTTTACTGTACGTCTTTGTTCGCCATTTCAAAAAGAGTAAACATCAGACGGCTCCTACAAAAGTCGTCTGGTCAGTGTCTGCTCTGTTTACTTGATATAAAAAAGATATGGTTCTACAGTTTCTGAAGTGGCCACAAGTTCTTATGTCCATTCGCAATTATAACAATTAATCTAATTGAAATTAATGATGTCATCATTTCTTACATACAAATTCATGGCGTAAAGTGATAAGCATGCACCTGTCTCAAACCTTCTTTTTTTTTTCTTTACAAAGAGTTCGGAATAGCGAGGTATTCCTATTTATATTCAACACGTTTAAGATAGTAGACAACTAGAGTCTAGACAATGGCAAAACCACAGATACAAATGTATAGAAGAATCATGGAAATCACTCAATACATACAAACATCGCACACAAGTATAAATCTTCTTTAAGTATTCACCGATAATCGGTCGGAACATATGGCAACGAATTGGGGCTAGAGATCAATAAACAATTTGCAAACAAATGACAAGTAATGCAATCTGTAGAGATAGCCATACTTCACATTCATTTATTTCCTCCCTGAAGATATCATTATAGCGCCATCTGCCTAAAAGAAATAAATAAAAATGTCGATAGTCTCTGCTCAAACAAACCCTGTATCTACACAGTAAAAACGCCAAAACTAATGCATTCTGACCGTTCTTAACCCTTTCCCTGTTCTACATTTATTCCAAATTCCAATACCTGCTGAATACTCATGGACAAAATAATTAAAATGAAATATGGAAGGTGGAACTTTGTAGCCATTTTAGAAACTAAACAACAGACCTTTTTTTAAATTCCATTAGCAAACAGAACAGACCCTGGCCAGACGGCTCCTATAGGAACCGTCTGTTTGTTATGTGTCTACTCTGTTTGCAATTGCGTGAAAACATGTTTATATGAGGAAACGGGTTAAGACAATCTGTCATTTGAGATTAGCCGGCAGGGTTGTAGGTAAGCATTCAGCTGAAAAGTGAATAATTCTCTGCACCTTTCAAAAGAAATGGGTTATTAAAAACTTAATTGAGTATGTACATAACCTTTACTACATGGGTATTGCAACACCTAATTGGGTATCTACTAAATGCTTATATTATTTAACTTTGATGAGGAAATGTTGGTGACTTTCTTTCCGTTTTGCAGATAATATCTATTATGATTTTGGTATGTCTTTTCATTTGTTCAATGGGTGCAAATTACAATGCCACCTTTCGGCGAAGCCCAACTTACAAAATACAGCCACTAGAATAATTATACAGAGTAACAGATAAAGATGCGTACTCAAATACTAAAATTGTCCTTTCTCCACTAAACACTATGTTGTGACCACTCTTCGAGACGATTCTAAAGAGTGGCCACAACACAGGATCTGGTGGAGAAATAAGTTATTCTTGAAACTGTTTTAACTTAAAATCATGTTTTTCTCATTTTGTCCATACAATTAATGCTGTCCTAACAATGCTCTTTAGCTCTAAACATATATTTTTATGTAAAATTTGCAGAAACATATGCGGAATACATGTTTAAAAGTTATACATACAAAGTGACAACTTCATTTACATGTATAGATAATGATGCCATAAAACGCGCTTCTATCTTTATCAGTGTAAGAGACGGGTGATATTGAACTGTAATTATACGGCAGTGATGATTTACGTTGTTTCGATGTAAGCATGTGCTAATAAATATATGAACAGCTGCTCTCCTAATTACCTTATCGCAAATGGCTTCCGAATAATTGTACCATTCAGGAGCGTAGCTGAGTCTAAATATAATGTACGCACCGTGGCTATATGGGGCTCGCTCCCCCTGGGAAAATTAGAATTGTGTGGTATTGAGACCATTGTGATAAATAGAGCAAATGCTCTATTTATCACATAGAGGATCTTACATGAGTGTTCTTGATTATTCGATTTATTAAATGAGTCTTTTTGAAACGATAAAAACGAGCTTTAGCGAGTTTTTTATCGTTTTAAAAAGACGAATTTAATAAATCCAATAATCATGAACACGAATGCAAGATTCTATTTATAACATAACAAACACAAATGTTTTTTTGCAGCCAATATTTCAGCAGTAACGTGGATTGTTATAAATTCTCCTTACATATAGAAATGATGAATGAAAGGTGTTATTAGGTTCGCTAGGTAACGGGGACAAAGTAGGTCCAAAATTTCCAACTGTTTTTTGACTTACTGTCATATCAACTAGGATCTAATTTAGACCTCTCTGGTACTCAATTTAACTGCGATAGTTTATGATACGAAAACCTACAGAAACACGTCAGAATAATTTTTGAGTTACAGTTTCGACATTCCAACACGTCACATTATGACGTCACTGTACACAACATGTATCTTTGTAAAGCGCGCCATTTAAATGAAGACCCACATACAGTTCGCCTACACGTCTGACACTCACTGTCAATGGGATTCAAAATGCGCCTTCGTTTTGGTATATTAAGCCCTTCATCAGTGTTGTATACACATATGGACATGGACATTTCCACCGGGAAACAAAAATCGCGATTCAAATTCAGTGAAAAAGTTTATTGAGATGGACAAAAGATGCAGTACGAACTGCTGCATAAAATGCGTTGGAACAGGAGGCAGGTTTTCGCGATCAGCTGATTTGGAGTATAACATATTTGAAATATGTCTGTGCTGTGCTGGATTCAGATGACTATAGATCTACCTGTTGAATGACGAGATAGTTTTGTGAGTAGAAATCTGCATTAACAAAAGGACATGCGGTGAAGCAAATGGTAGGTCTTTTTTGGCATACATTTTGTAGATATTTACTGACAGATGAGATATTTACTTTACAGTTTGTATTATTTTATCGAAAATAATGTGCAAGTTCCAGTAGTCCTTTGCCATCTATCGTGAAATCAATCGTTGACATGTAGGTCACCGTCCGCCAGTATGTTTGTTTTGACAGCGCGTATGAATACAGTTCGGTCGTTCGAATGTTATTCACTAGTGAATATATGCCCGTGATTATCAAAATATATATGATAGTGTTACGTCACGCTGAAGCCACGAGTTATGTTATAAAATGGTTTAAAATATGACTTTTACAGAGGCGTCTATAGGCGTCAATAAAAAGGAATGGGTTAAAGCTTACATTACAAGACATATTTTATCAAGATGTAACTCATTAGACTTCGATTTTGTTCCATTTTTGCCATAGTAAAATTTTCACCTTTCAAATTGATGTTACGCACGTGCGTAAGTGCGTATCGCTAGCTAGCCATTTAACAGACATACATTTACATCCCTAATTGAGTTTTCATTCTGCAATATTATAATTTGTATTATTAACATTTGAGAAATAAATTGCGACAAGATACACTTCATTATGGAAACATCTGCCCTGCTAAGTTAACTTAGAACAGTGTACTAGTAAGAAGTTAAGCCTTTATTTGATATTCCCGTTTTTTACACTTTTGCGAACACAGCAGACCCAAACCAGACAGATCCTATAGGAACTGTCTAATATGGGTCGCCTCTGTGTTCTTTTTTAA
The DNA here is from genome assembly GCA_963576725.1 of Azorinus chamasolen. Classification (NCBI taxonomy): domain Eukaryota; kingdom Metazoa; phylum Mollusca; class Bivalvia; order Cardiida; family Solecurtidae; genus Azorinus; species Azorinus chamasolen. The sequence continues at coordinate 86,764,089 of OY755235.1, read as the reverse complement.
TAATAGGTATACATTTTCTGGTACGATTCATTTTTAAACAGTGCGTGTCGTTCGGATGAGTGGCTCGAGATAAACTGACTGTGTAGATTGAATACTTAACCTATTTGTTCCCACGATCACATATATGGGACGTAGGCAAACAGTGTAGGCTCTGATCAGACGCCGCATATGCAGCGTCTGATCAGAGTCTACACTGTTTGCTGATAGGATTTTCAATATAAAACAAAACAAAAACGAAAATTTAGACGAGAATTCCCTTAGATAAAAGATACTAATCCAATATATAAGAATGGAAGAATCCACTGGGAGCAAATGGGTTAATGTGTTAGTTGGCTATGTCTTACTAATGTTTTCACGAATATTCATGCAAGATTCCGCTCATCATAAATGTTAATTATTATCTTGTATTGAAGTATTTTCTATGCACGAGGACGTCACAAGAGCGGATTATCAAGTACAGGGTTAAACGAAAGCCGGTATAATGACGTTTAACCCTTTACTCCATGAATATTCATGTAATAATTAATGTCACCGTGAATATTAATTTGTTATAACACCCATTGGACGCAATACATTTTAGTCATTGCAGAAAATGTAGTATCATAGCTATATTATACCATAAGCAAACAGAGCAGACCCTGATCAGACGGCTCCTATATACAGGAACCGTCTGATCTGGGTCTGCTCTGTTTGCAAAGGCGTACAATGGCGTATTTATGGAGTAACGGGTTAAACGAATTTATTCTTAGTATAAAAATTATAATATCGCATAAAATCATGATAAATCGCATATTTTCTAATATGTATGTATTATCCCTGATACAAATATCCATTGAATCCGTATTAATAACATTTCATCTTATCGGTCGTAAGTAATGAATGCGCGATTTATTATCCTGTTGTCATAACACCGTCGAGCTATTGTTTATATTTTGAAAACCCGTCGGCTTGAAATTGGGCGTCTCATGTATGTTTACCACAATCACGTGACGGTATTCTATGTATACACATATATGACAATGAGGTAGACAAAACACTCGTAAACGGTGAAAATGTCAACAAACCCTTTATTTGAGCTAATCACACAATTAATTACTGGTTACATGTTGCTACTGGTTACATGACTGGCTTTATTTCTGCACCGCGAGAACCATTTTAAGAGTTCAAAATTTGCAATAACACGTCTGGCTTCTTCTAAACAATACGTAAAATCTCGCGATTTTGAGCTGTATGATGACTTTAATGTGCTTTAATGAGTCTATAAGATCCTTGTAAACAATGTAGACCTAGATCAAAAGGTTGCAAATCATTTCCTTTTTGTGGTAAACTTTGATACATCTGTTCTAAGATTTAGAGATGGAGAAACCAGTTTTAAATATTCAGCAGATTAATGGTTAAACCATTGTCAAAGATTCATCACAATTTGTCAAGAGGCGTATTTGATCAATCTTGAGTCCGCAGAAGTTGATTAAAGCTCAGGCACGTTGACATATTTATGATACACTAGGGGTATCTAATTTTCTGACAAACTGACATCTGATTAATTAAAGTTTAAACTGATATGATGTAGAAAACTTCAAACTGGTCGTATTACATTCTCCAAATAATGATGTGCTGCTTTCGTTTTCAGGTGAAATAGGATCAACCTCGCACAGTTGTGAATCTGAAAAATCACGGATTAAGTTAGTGTTTGTTTATGATCTAATTTATTTTGCAAGTAACGGCGACGGTGCAATTAACGCTCAGCTAAGTATCATTATCGGTATTTAAGAGACAGGTTAATGCAATGTATAAGTCATGCAGAATCTACACCCTATGCTAAGCAATTACCATCAACAACATGTTCGGATTTGGGATGTGTTTCTGTATTTTTGAAATAAAACTCCTCTAAAGCGACCACCAAACAGAGGTCTAATTGTTTTCTGAAAGTAGGAGATCATTCAAAAGCAAAAGCAGGAATACAAAAAGAAAAAAATTAAGTGGTATTCAATTTTAAAAAACTAATAACATCGAAACAAATGATCCCGGATAACCAGAAAATATAACAACACTGAGAATGAAGTAAGGGGCAACATGTTACGACCGCCACGCAAACACTTAACACCTGTTGCTGTTTCTTAGATACAGGTGGTGGCTCAATGCATGACAAAAGTAATGCAGAACGCTCCTGCACTAAGCCGCCACCTTTTTTAAAGACACCTTTATCAATACAGTAAAATCCCTCTAATCCGGAGTAACCCTGAGTAGGAAGAAATTAGATATTTTTAGGCAGGTGGCTGCTTAATACAGAGTGAAAGTCATACTAGAGCTCATAGAAGCACTTTCGGCATGAATTTCACCCTGCATTAAGCTGCCCCTGTCTTCAAGACCAATGGTTCTCTAAATTTAACGTCCGGTTATATTTTACTGTAAATAAAGTAGCGTCTACACGAGGTTCTTAACGCAGAGAAATGGGAATCAGAACCAGACAATAATTCCCTTGTTTGTGTGCTAGACAGCTGGCTTACACACTAATCGACTGCTAAGCCCTCTGGCACCTGTGAAGGCTTCGGTGACATTTATTCCTATGAAGGTAATTGAATAATCCAGACCGACAGTTGACTCGGTTTCCATGGTCGAGTGGTTATTGTCTCCTCGCCGATGTGTTTCGAATCCCGGTATGGGCGTTCGGAATTTTCATCTGAGGAAACATTCCAGCTGGTGTGCGGTAGGTCCGCGGTTCTACTTGGGTCTTCTTCTGTGCACAAAAAATGCAATTTTCCATACACGGAAAACCCTACACCTGAAATTAGCTGAACGTCGCGATATGAACAAAACAGATAATTAACCTTTAGCCTGCTATGGGCGGGCGGATGAGTGAATACCTGTGCAAACAGTTTGGATCCAGATGAGACGCCAAGTAACTCAGCATCTCATCAGGATCCAAACTGTTTGATACTCTGACCGTGCTGTTGAAAAGAAATGCAAGATAAATGAACATTGACAACTGAAACCAATAACGTTTTCTACAATTGAAATTTGCTCAGCAGGCTTAAGGTTAACGCAAACCACGCTTACTTGACCGTTCGACAAAGAAGAATTAAAATGTACAATTTTTAAGACAACCGACAGCATTATGTGTGGTTAGTCATGCAGAAAGTCCCTTAGGACCTTTCTGCCGGACGTTCACCCTGCATTGAACTGCAGCCTGTTTTAAAGAGAGATCGTGATATTCATTCAGAGATGCGTCAAGATAATGCGTAAATTAAAACATTTGTAAGAAAAACCTCTCTATTTTCGAAGAGACGATTCTAAAGAGTGGTCAGAAAATAGGGTTTGGTGGAGAAATAACGATTTTAGTACCTGAAAACGGACAATTATCTGTAGTTCTGCTCATTTCAATGTACAGATTCCCCACGTAGCTCTGCTCATTTCAGTGTACAGATTCCCCACGTAGCTCTGCTCATTTCAATGTACAGATTCCCCACGTAGCTCTGCTCATTTCAGCGTACAGATTTCCCATGTAGCTGCTCTGCTCATTTCAGCGTATAGATTTCCAAGTTTTTTGGTTTAGATTAGCTAGAATAAAAATACTGTTACATCCGGAAAATAAGCGTATGCGCCACTTTTTATATTCAATGATATGGTTCATGTGGTCCCATTCATGAAAACTAGAAAGGTGTTCCTCGGAACAATTGTGCCGCCTGCCTACGTACTGACCTTCTTCAAACCAATTTAAAACTTGATACATGTACACTCGCAGTACATTTATACATGTATATGGGTATAACATAAAACCAGCAACGATGCTACTAACTTGGAGCATGATCTATATGTAAGAAGTGTGAAACTAAGGCAAATTAATAATGAGAATAATCACCAAACAGAGCAAACAAAAATGCAGTAAAAAGGAAGATGCACTTGTGAAACACCATGCCCAGTGTCTCCACTGACGTCAAAATATGACCTTTGACATTGAGACATGGCCCTAACCTGATACGTCAAAAAGTTGCAGCTTCATAAGATGCATGTGTCCACCAAATATGAAACATGTACCTCTACTAGTTGAAAACTTAATCAAACTTTATCCCTGGTTAGAATTGGTTAAAATTTACATGATATGCCCTTGATATTTGATACCATGGACATAAAATACACGCTTCAAAATTTGGGTTGAAAAGCTTCTGTAACTGACCCATTGTGGCATATTTACCTTACCTAATTTCTTACATTCAGAATAATAACTGTTGAAGTCGACCACTAACAGGAAATCTGAGTTATCTCATCTAAGCCATCTGGTTTTCCACGATAATTAATAATACTTAGTAACTTACCAAAGGGCTGGAAATGGAAATCCCATCCAAACTAGACACCCCTCTAATCCAGAATTTTCAGCTGTTCCCATCCCTGCTGGTTTAGAGGGGTTTTACTGTACTGATGCCAGGGTTATTGACCTTGTGCATAATGCTTCCTCTAATCATGCTGGTTCCGTATGTGATATTTAAATTCAACTGCATCAGTAGTATAGTATTTATAGACAGGTCGGGAAATATGAAAAGGGAAATAACTCAAATATATTGAAAGTAGAGCTATAGACCTTGTGCATGACACTTGCTCTCATCAGACCTGTTCCTTTTGTGAAGTTAAAATTCAATAGCATCGATAGCATCGATAGAACAGGACTTATTGACCGAACAAATAATGAAAAAGGGGAATAACTCCAAAATACTGATGTTAGAGCTATGGACCTTTTGCATGACACTTTCTCTCACCAGGATTGTTCCATTTGTTGAAATCAATGGCATCTGTACTACAGGACTTATTGGGAAGACAGAAAACATGAGAAAGGGGAATAACTCCAAAAACACTGAAGCTAGAGTTATGGACCTTATGCATGACACTTCCTCTCATCAGGCCAGTTCCATGTATGAAGTTTGAATCCAATGGCACCAGCAGAACAGAACTTATGTACATGTACCGGACAAAACAAATGAAAAAGGGAAATAACTCCAAAAATACTAAAGCTAGAGTTATGGACCTTGTGCATGAACCCCCCCCCACACACACACACACACACACACACACACACACACACACACACACATCATTCCTGTTCCATGTGTGAAGTTTGAATTCAATTGTATTAGTAGAATAGGAGATCCCTGTGTGTCTGCCATGCTTTGCCGGCGACACAATGAGACGTGAAGTTAGTTGCCAGTTGCTAACTGTATGGTAAAATGGCAACTGTCAGCGAACTTCTAAAACACTGCCGCCTATTCAAATACAAAAAAGCGGGAATGGTAATAGCTGCCAATTCGACTTCTATATACAAAAGCGGGTTCATTGGTGAATTGTCAACTGGCAGCTGGCTTCACTTGACGATTCGCAAGTAAAGTCAATTTCCGAAGTTAAACTTACAGTGGCAGCTGGCTGCCAGTTCCATGTTGACTATGCGGGAGCAAATCTGCTTTGACATGTTGAAATTGAACTGGCAGATGGCTGCAAGTTGCCAGTTGACTATTCGCTTGGTTATCGAGTTGGTATGTAGAATATTGAATTGCCAGCTGTCTTTCAGTTGTCAGTTGACAATGTGCAAGGTTTATTCTTGTTTGAAGGCTATCCTTGTTGAAACTATTTTATCATCATGTCGAGGATAAGGTAAGTCTGTCTCATTTGTATCCAAACTGTTAATAATGGATAATCCTTGACTATTAAGTCAGATCTGTTACGATTTCGTAAGTAAACAGAAATCAAATCAAGATCAGACAGCTACTGCATGAGCAGTCCGATCTGGGTCTACTCTTTTTGCAAATGTGTGAAAGGGCGTTTATATGAGAGAAAGAGATATGACTCAGAAATATACTTGTAAGTCGATGCACAGAGGTATATGAGAGGTTATTGTACGAGAATGGCAATAGAAAACTCGAAATTAAAATATATATGACAAACTGTAAAAGTTGATATTTAAAACTTCTGGGAGAAATAGCAATTATCAAAACAACACTTCTGCAGCTTCTCAACCACCTCTTTATATAACTGTCAAATCCTACTTTTGAAGCATTAAACGTAATAAAGTCGGTATTCTATAACTTCATTAGACAGGGAATTGCAAATATAAAGCAAACAGTGTTGGTTAAACAGTTTTTGAAGAGGATTTGAGAATGTGAGAATGATAGTATAATTGATATAATTTACAGGTAGACTGAACTCAATTTGGTTTAGAAAAATAATAAATAATAATAGAAAATTAGCAAATTTATAAAATTTATAGAAGATAGCATAACTTTCAACAATTTATCCTCTTTTAAGTCTTGGATACAAACATATATGTGACAAAATACTTCAAACTCATTGTGGAACAGTGTCCCCATGTCATACCAGACATTACTAACAGTAAGCACTACAGAAATCACTTATCTGTTGATGGCTAGAACAATATATATAATACTAACAGTAACCCATTCCTTCATATTGACGACTTTTGACGACTCTGTAAATGTCATTTTGTGAAACCATTGTGATAAAAAGAGCATTTGCTCCTATAGGAGCAAATGCTCTATTTATCACAATGGTTCCAAACTACAAAATTCTAAAATTTTCCTTTTTTCCAGTTAATGCTCCTTTTGGGTAGACTTATTCAAAGAGGTTGTATCTAAAATAGCCTATGAGGGAATGGGTTAAAATTAGAAAGAAATGCATGTTTTGCAATCTTGTTTTGATAATGGCATTTCATATGGTAATGACCTTCTCGTTCCTATTGAAACTTCAACAATACAACCACCCATTCAGTGAAACTCAAAATATTCAAAATAACGTTGTATCAACTTGTTTTGCATGTACAGTAAAACCTCTCTATTACGCCCACTACATTGCATAAAATAGTTTATGTTAAAGACAGGCTGCTGATTAAAGCCTTCTGTTTTACTTTCACCATGCTTTAAGCAACCACCTGCCCTAATGACAATTAATTTACACAATTTAATGGCCGTTATAGAGAGGTTTTACTGTATAAACTAGAGAGTGTTTTGGATCCATATCCACCTAAATCTTATGTTGAAAAACGATAATTGACACCCTTCGCAGAAAATAGTGTTTTTCTACAAGAAATATACTTGAGCTTATATTTAGTATCGCTGAGCGGGCTCAAGTATCTTTTTCATCATTACTGATTTAAAATGAGTATTATTAATAATTTTTCCCATCAATATAATAATATAGCAAGACATAGACTGATATTTGAAGTGAAAAACATTAAATATAGTCAATTATAGCAATTACATGGTTTCCAAATACCATGAGATTGTTCGTGAAACCGGGACCTGCTCCGTTTGCTAATAAAATTGTACAAATCTTAATCTACAGTTTCTGCCAAAGCTACAAATCCTATGTTCATAGACCATTATGAAAATTCAGCTAATAAATATTCAAAATGTCATTCTTTCCTACAGGAATATCCATGAGGGAAATGGTTAGATATAACTTCATTCAGTTATAAGATGGTTTCAATGCCGAATGAATCATAGTATATCACCTACACAAAACTACAAATTCAACATCATGATCTCAAAATATCCAAATTATAGTTTGTGTGGGGAAATGAAAACAATTCAGTAGATACTTTGGCCATGGCCTGAAACAGAAATATTTTAAGCAAATATTTCTAGCCAAGATATGACAATACTCTAAATGAAAGTACAGAGAAACCCTCTAACCCGGAATCCCAGTAGAGACGGTTTTAGATAGGTGGCTCTTTAATGCATGGTGAGAGTCATGTAGATAACTCCTAGAGGAGATTTCTGCATGATTTTCACCCTGCATTAAGCTGCCACCTGTCTCCAAGACCGATATTTAAACTAAATTGAATTTAAAGAGGTTTACGGTCGGGTCTCCAGGGGTTTTACTGTATATATCTGTTCAAGTGAACTGACTTTTAAGTTAAACAGAGACCAAAAACTAATTTTGTTTAATAAAATGAACAGAAGAAACATCACAGTGGTATTATATAAATACCAAATATTTCTGTTTATAAAACTTTGAAATATATTTCAACAAGACAAAATCAGCTTGACAAATGTGATTACACATGGTCAAAATACTTTAATATGTTTTTAGAAAAACAAGGGTTTGAATAATACACTTTATACAATGGCTAAAAAGGTCCTGGCAATCTAACTTTGAATGAAACACATATGAATTAAAGCAATACACCAGACAAACAAAACCATCCAACTATCTTGTTTCATTCTTTTATATTGGAAACAGCAATTTGATAGCGTTTCGGTCTTGTTTGGTTTGCTTCTAAACACCAAACAAAGTTATTTAAAATGTTAGAAAGAAAACGAAAGTTAACCTCTTCATACTACATGTATGTTATTAATTAACTTTGATAGTATACATGTATATCAAAATGGCATTCTTAAAAATGACAGCATTTCAAATAAATGTGCATATACGACAACAAGAACAAAACGCATCTGACAAAAATACAAGAGCGTTCGGAGGAACACGTGTGTCACCTGCTCGCTGCTGACAGAAAAACTGTTTATATGCTGGAGTGCGAAAATCAGAAAAGGGGAAGAAGTTAATGTTGTATTGCTATGCAATACATGAGTCCCCCACAGGATTAAAACAAACTCCACTGACCCACCCACCCATGGTGTAGTTGACAATGGTATATACATGACAAACCTGAATGGCATTTGTAAAGATAATAAGAAAAACAATGTGAAAAAGGGGAATAACTCCAAATATAATACTGCTAGAGTTATGACTCTTGTGCATGACACTTCCTCTCATCTTGCTTGTTCCTTATATTAAGTTGATAAAGAGTTATTGTTAGGAAAAGAAAATATGAAAAAGGGGAATAACTCCAAAAATATTGACACTAAAGTTATGGCCCTTGTGCGGGACACTTCCTCTCATCATGCGTTTTCCATATATGAAGTTTCAAATCAATTGAATCGGTAGATAAAGAGTAATTGTCCGGACAAGAAAACATGAAAAGGGGAATAACCCCAAGAGATTGTCCTAACGACCTCTCACACCTACAGCGACCAGATTTGACGAACAGCATAATTAGTGTCTCAAAACAGGAAGGGCATGCTGTGAGCTTTCTGTGTATCTTTCACCTTTTATTAGCCCATTCCTCCTACTGACGCATTTCTGTAAAAGTTTGTTTTGAAACCATTGTGATAAGTAGAGCATTTGCTCCATAGGAGCAAATGCTCTATTTATCACATTGATTTCAAAACTATATAATTATATTGTTGAAGTTGTTTTTTTGGTTTTTGTTGGGTTTTTTCTTTGGTTTTTTTTTGGGGGGGGGGGGGTAAAAAATAGCCTATGGGGATGGGTTAAGTCGCTTGTTAAGACCGGTACTGATACTTACTGGAATTTTGGTCTACATTTAGAGACGGTTTTGCTGTATTTGTTGTAAATAAACAGACGTGGAGCCATCTGAAAATGTTACATATGGCAATGGGGAATTTATTCTACAGAATGAGAAGAGTGCCGGTGATTTAATAAATATGATTCATATCTTCAATAATAAAATACCCTAACTTAGCATATAAATCTGTCAGCGTTAATCTAGCGATACGGAGAAATATCTGTCTAACTTATAAGTCAATTTGCAGTCTCTAGAGATAGAAAATTCTGCAAAATGACTGACAGTTTTCTGATAAGTCTCATAATGCTCATACTGGCGGACGTGGTCTAGTGGTTTACACCTTCCACTACCACACAAGGGTTCCCGGGTTCGATTTCCCACCGGACCAAGCCTTTCGGGTGAAACTTTATAAACCGAGGTCCGATATATCAGCACTTCACACTGGGCATCTAAAAGAACCAGATAAACCCTGCCGATAATAAAAGTACGGATTTCTCTGTACCCGCTCCCTTTTCTCTAGGGTGTCAAGAGTTGGCGGAAACGGACATTAATAAACACAATCACAATTGGAGTACATGTCAATACATTTTAAAATAGATAACATGACAAAAACATCAACGAACAAACAATACAAAATTATTGTACATGTAAGGTGTGATAGGAGATGATCATACCACCCATCTAACACCTACAACGGATAAATTAAACGAGCAGCATGTTTGATGCCTCACAAAAGAAAGGCTGCCGGATAAAAGTCGTGTAGGGGCATTCAGTGTATTAATTAACCCATTTCCACATATTGACGCCTTTTGACGCCTCTTAAAAAGCCACCTTTTTGAAACCATCGTGATAAATAGAGCATTTGCTCCTATGGAGCAAATATTCTATTTTATAACAATGGTTTCAAAACTATACGCTTCTAAAGTTTCCTTTTTTTTGTAGTAAATGCTGCTTTTCAGTAGATTCATTCAAATGGGGTGGGTCTAACATAGCCTACGAGGGAATGGTTAAGATGCCGTCTGTTACATTAACCCTTTCCGCCATAAATACCCCTTTCTACGCCTCTGTATAAACCATCTGTTGAAACCATTGTGATAAATAGAGCATTTGCTCCTATAGGAGCAAATGCTCTATTTATCACAGTGGTTTCAAACTACAAAATTCTAAAATAAAAATCCTTTTTTCTAGTTAATGCTCCTTTTCGGTAGTTTATTCAAAGTGGTTGGATATAAATATAGCCTATGAGGGAATGGGTTAACAAAGACCGACATTGACACTAATTTTCGGTTTAGGGAGGGTTTCATAAATTCCAGTATAGAGAGTGTTTCATAAATTCCGGTTTAGAAACGGTTTCACAAATTCTGCTTTAGAGAAGGTTTCATAAATTCCAGTTTCAAGAGAGTTTTACAATTTCTGGTTTACTGTTTTGGCTATATGCAAACGTGCCATCTGAAAATGTTACATATGATAAGGACGAATGAGAAGAGTGCCGGTGATTTAATAAATATGATTCATATCTCCAATAATAAATTACCCTAACATAGCATATAAGTACGCCAATCTAGAGATACGAAGACAAATCTGTCTAACTTGTAAGTCAATTTGCAGTCATTCGATCCCCTAGCGGATAGAAAAGTCGGCAAATTTACTTCATCTATATACTCCATGAATATTCATGTAAAATATGATGATATTATGAACATTAATTACATTTAATTGTTATAAAAGACGTTTTGGCAATGGCAGAAACCATATAATCATATCTACATAAGATCATAAGCAAACAGAGCAGACCCTGATCAGATGGTTCCTAAAGGAACCGTCTGATCTGGATCTGCTCTGTTTGCAAAGGCGTAAAAAGCGTATTCATGAGTTAAAGGATTATAATAACCAGATACTTACCATACGACGGATAACGCAATAAGAGATCTATGGTACTCTTAGCGGTGTTTCTTAATCCTTTTCCTAATACGGTACATTTAATGCGAGTTTTATTTACCTATTATCTTATATAAGCTTTTTCCACACCTTTGCAAACAAAGTACAGCCAGATCAGACGGTTACTGTATGAGCCATATGATCAGGATGTGCTCTGTTTGCTTATGAAAATATAGCATACCTGACTCTTTAATAGATAGTGATCAATCACCAAATCAGCGACGAGTCATAACCACATGAATGCCTGTTTTTTGAATGCCCTACCAATGGGCATTTGTTTCAACATCTTCGAAGCGATGGAAGCATGTTACAATTATAATACTATTATGCATATGCCATAATCTTAAATTTTAAACACGTGAGAGTTATATCGGTCTTGGAGACAGGTGGCAGCGTAATGCAGGATGGAAGTCATAGAGAAAGCTCCTCTAGGAGCTTTCTCTATGACTTTCACCCTGCATTAAGCAGCCACCTGCCTACAAGAATCTAAATTCTTCTTTACTAGAATTCTGCTTTAGAGGTGTTTTACTGTATATTACACTTCACCCTTTAGGTGATAGAGACGCCCAATAAAGCCTTTGCAATCAGTCTTTGAGAAACGTTTGATCGAGTGCCTTGAGATGCCATACCTTGTTGTGTATAAATTATGTCCGGATAATCATGATTTACTATAAAAGCTAATAGTTCTGATCTAAAACTGCTCAGTTTTCATATTTCATGTCTGTGCATTGAACACCTATGGCACCATTTGGAACTAAGTTGTTTGCAAATACGAGTAGAGTCGCGAATAGCGGGATGAGGGTGAAATGTCGTTCAGCAGAAATAGTTAATTAATACAACATTCAGTATTATAATGTTTTACTGCACTTTTAAGAATTCTACAGCAAATACATTTCGTATTTTGCTCGGCGTCTCATCTTAAAACAAGCTTTTGCAAATAGCATAACGGATTCGCCAAAAGAGTTAAGAGCGACAGAGTTAACGAGCTTCATTGCATGCAATGTTCATGTTTCATTAGCCAGGCTAATTGCTGACTGACCTCTGGGTAAATGGCCTGGATTATGCATGTCGTGCATGTGGCTTTACTATTACTTGACTGCAGTACCTCTTTGCACGCTAAGTTATCATCCTCTGCCAATATTAAGTCGTCTCATAATACAAGCAACTTGACTGTTATTTTCAAACAGCTTGGACCCCTTTGAGACACCGAGTAACTCAGCGTTGCATCATGATTAAAGCTGTTGGAAACTCGACCAACCCTTCGCTTGCTGAATTTTAAAATACATTTCTCCTTCTGTACCCATGCCCTGTTGTATAATTACATGTATCTTCACTGTGTACAAGTATTTCTCTGTGCATACACTGCTATGGAGTGCACTGGTTGCACAATCAACTTGTAAATAGTGCAGACCCTGATGAGACAGCTCCTGCAGGAGCTGTCTCATCTTGGTCTTCACTATTTACAGGTAGGTATATTGACGTGAATAGCAAGCGAAGGGTTAAAATATGGAAGGATGAAATGCGAGCAACAGTTGTGAGAGATTAGGGGGTTTCAGAATGAGAAAATGTTGATTTCCTTCCATTACTCGAACAAATACAGCCATAGTGTCAAATAGTTTAGTCACTTATTACTGAGCGTCTTGCCTGGTCCCAACATGTTATCATTAACTAATTCCCTCCTAGGCTATTTTAGACCCAACCTCTTTGAATTGATCAACCGAAAAGGAGCATGAACTATAGAAAAGGATAAATCTAGAATTGTGTAGTTTCTTAAAAAAGCATTGTGATAAATAGAGCATTTACTCCTATGGAGCAAATGCGCTATTTATCACAATAGTCTCAAAATCTGTGTTTTACAGAAGCGCAAAAAAGTGTGAGTAGGAGAAAATCGGTTGTATATGCTGCTGGCTGAATGTCAAAAAACAGTCGAAACTTAAATATCTGACGTCAATGTGGTCTAATAAACGTTTGCTATGGGCTATATCGATAGTTTCCATTTTTGCCACATCTTTCTGAATATACGCTCGTAGTAGGGTCTCACTATAGTGACTACATAGGAGTCTGTAGAAGCAGGTGGGTGATAAATGCAGGGCAAAAATGACACCGAAAACTCTTATACGGGCTTTCGGCGATGTACTACTTTCCTCCTCGTTTAAATAGCAAGAATTACAGTAGAACCCGTATGAAGCGACCATAAAAAAGATGTCTCATTATGTTTCATGCAGGTCAAACGCAATGCAGAAAGCACCTATAGAAGTGTTCAACAATTACGTTTGCCCTGCACTAAGTAACCACCTTTTTAAAGATGCGTATGTTCAATAAAATGCTTAGGGCAGGTTCTACTGTAGACCACTTTGGGATGGACGTATAAGCGAGACTTTACTATATGACGAATGCTAACTACATATCAATTCTAAAGACTTAGACTTGGACTTGGAAAACATAGTAAACAATGGTTTTCGAATTTTTCTGTAAAAAAGTGCCAAAGTATGGAATATTCAGCATTTTCTTTTTTAGTTTAAATTGAAATCAGTGACTATCATTATTATGCATTATTTCAACAGATAGCAGATGTCTTAATCTGATTATTGATTTTGAAACAAAATATATGAAAAATATAATCTTCATGTATAAAGCTCTCGTTTTTACATGCAACGTGATGTAAACCTTTCAAACTACATGTACTATCATATTTTGCTTAAATATGTCCATGTCTTGCGTTCATTCCTACCCTGCTGTGAAAAAAAGAATGTTTACTCAAATTTGGAGCTGGTGTAATTCGAGCAAGCTTTGGAGTAACTATTGAACGAGTGGAAGACAGCTTGGATTAGACGCCGACTTACTATGCGTCTGATCTAGGTCCAAATTGTTTGCAAATGTGAGTCAGTTCGAAGATAGCGGGACGAGGGTTATTTTGTTTGCATCGGAGTTTTACATCATTTAAAAAGAACTTCAGTCATATCATCAGAGTGGAGGAAGACTACAAGGGTTTTCCGTGCACGGAACAAATTGCATTGATTCGGGAACAGAAAACCAAACGAATTGTTCATGACAACTTGAATGCTTCCTCAAAATTTAATAAAATATCCAAATGTCAAGGCCAGGGTTCGAACCACAGATAATGATTAAAGCGTCATGCCCTAGGCAAACAGTGGACTATGGTTCTGGAGGGGTTCTTTACTTTCTGACTTTGGTGAAGGTGGGACAAGCGTGAGGTTAGGTACCCGCAAAGCTAGTTTAAACCCGAAGTAGCCTTTTTGGCGACTTACCGTTCCAAGGCGATGCTCCTGTTTCACCCTATTATATATGGTCTAATTTGCTTATTGTACATGTCGTCTTTTGTGCATTTCGTCACGTTTTGTCTTGTAAATGTGTTGTTTTATGTTTGATGATGTTTTGGTGACGTGTCTGTTTTTGTTTTTTCCACTTTTTTAAATACGGGAGACATTTTTATTGGTATGTATGGAAAGTAATCGTTGAACATATAAAACACATATATGTATTGGCATTTGTTCATATTTTTGCATGATTTCCAATTGTTATGGTATTTGAACATTCATTAGTTTCTAACAATAGTCAATGGCCCACAATTGTACTATGTATTTAGCTAGGGTAAGTTTTTCTTTTGTCTTGTCCAATCTTACAACTTTTAAGCCGTGTTCAGACACTTCGTCTCTGACATAGTCTCTAATCTATTACTTTAATATTTGCACGGTACTAAAATTCCAAAAACATCTAGTTTTATGTTATGGCTTTTATATTTCCAATGTTTGACGATCAAATCAAGGGAACGTGCCCTCTATAGGGATACACAATCGGCACAATCAGATGATCGAATAGTCTGTAACACGAACTATCCCATGACGTAGGCACCGTTGGGTAATCCCCTTCAATATATATCTTCTTGTGAATGTAAACATTAATATGTCTCATGTAATCTTGTAGGTAAGTAAATGGGATAAACAGCAATATGTATGACCTACAAACACAGACATATCAATTATAATTGTGTTACTTTTTCAAATCAAGTCCAATATTGGCTTATGTTCATACGTCCGCCAAATAGCTACAGTAAAACCTTCAAAACCGACATTCTAGTGAAGAATGATTTAAATACTTTTAGGCAGGTAGGTGCTTAATGCAGGGTTAAAGCCATGCAGAAAAGCTCTTGGAGGAGCTTTCTGCATTACATTCACCCTGCATTAAGCTGCCGTAACTGTACATGTTACGTGTTTTCAAGAGCTAACACTGCATATTTATGTATCGCTGTACTTGTTAATTCCAATGTTGTATACCTTACAGGAAAGAAAATACCCAGATTATAACCTTCTCTGTGTTTGTATGTTACAGGTCTACTATTGCCATGTTAATACGTTCCCTCATTTTATATATTAATTATAGATTATGAATTAATGTTCGTAATGGATATTACATGACTATTCATCAAGTTAAAGGTTAAATAGCATTATATTTGTGGTGTCAATGCCAGAATTCTCTTGATACATGGACTTGACTACAATCCAACTGAAATGTTACTCCGTACCCCACTATCCGCGACTTGGCTTACATTTACAAACAGCATGGATCTAGATGAGACGCCGAGTAATTCGGCGTCTCATCAGGATCAAAGCTGATTGTACTTTCTCAAAAGCTTGGTCAAATTGGAAGTAGCCAAACGTGCATCGGGTCCATCTTTGAGCAGCGGGTTAAAAGTAAAAAAAAAACAAGATGTAAATATAACAATGAAGAGAAGTAAACACAACAATGAAAAGAAGTAATTGTAACAATGAAAAGAAGTAAAAATATAACAATGAAAAGAAGTAAATATAACATTGAAAAAAAAAAAAGGAAGTAAATGTAATAATGAAAAGAAGTAAATATAAAATATATCAATGAAAAGAAGTAAATGTAACAATGCAAATAGTTTGGACTTGGCAAAATATGGGTCTCCTCAGTTTGCAAAGTCATAGAAATGCTTATTTATGGAGTAAAAAGGATAATAAAGCATATATCCAAGTAGTCGACAAACGATTAGCATTTGGAATCAGGATAAATTAATGTGTGCGAAGCTGATATGTATTTCAATACTCTGTAAAAAGCAAATCCCCCAAATATTCACAAACGCAATACTTTTCATTTAATTTACTAACTATGCAATGTGCTGTACTCACAAATTAACAGTTATTGTATACAGTAAAACCTCTCTATAACGGCCACTAAATTGTGTTATTTAGTTGTTATTTAGGGCAGGTGGCTGCTTAAAGCAAGGTGAAAGTAGAACAGAACGCTCCAATAGGAGCGTTCTGTTTTACTTTTACCTTGCTTTAAGCAGTCACCTGCCTTTAACACAAACTACTTGATGTAATTTAGTGGCCGTTATAGAGAGGTTTTACAGTACTTATATCTTCCTCGTCAAGACATTGTCTCAGCTTGACATTCAGGTAGGGTGTTAATCCTTGGTCTATTAACCCATTCCTGCATATGATATTTTTAGACCCAACCTCTTTGAATAAATCTACCGAAAAGGATTATTAACTACAGAAATGGAAACTTTGAGAATTGTGCAGTTTAGAAGTCAAACCATTGTGATAAAAAGAGCATGTGCTCCTATGGGGCAAATTCTCTATTTATTACAATGGTTTTAATAAGTGACTTTTACAGAGGCGTCAAAAGGCGTCAATATGAGGAAATGGGTTAAATGCAACATGACTCGCATTTGCAAACAGTTTCATTACTCGGCGTCTCATCAGACTCCCAAGCTGTTTGACACTCAGTCAGTGGTTTCCAAAAACAAATAACGATTCGAAAATTAAGTACAAAGTGTAGCAAATCCGCGGTTGAGCAAACATATGTTTTTTTCAGATTCAATGAAAATAAAATCCACGTATAGAATGCATTATGCAACAGTCAGAAGACCCTACGAGCAACCATCAAAACAGCAATTTCAAAATAGCTTTCAAATTCTATTTGCCAGGTTTCCGTGTTACACTATTATGCAAGCAGCACTTATGAGCAACTTTCACAAACAGCAATTTCAATATTATTTCTATTTGCCAGGTATTCATACTACATTATTATACCTCAATTTCATTTACAATGTTAATTTCCCATAGGCCACCGTGACATAGAAATACTGTCAGATCCAGCGGGAAAATAATTACTGTCTCCCGCTACCATAGTCACGGAACATCTAGATCAGTGAGCGTTTATTGGATTGTGTGCGTGACGTCATCCGATGACGTCATCGACTGACGTCAACTGACGCTTGTAATTTGATAAACAAACGTCATTATGGCAATTGATTTGTTTGTGTATATACTGTATTTGAGAAATGTCGCGTTATGAGACTATTTCGGAGGAGGTTCTGTCAAGATTGGACAGCGAAAAGGGCTCCGCCAGTACTAATAACATGTAATGAATAGAAACGTGAAGCTGTTCCGCGGTTTTAAGCACCAAGTGGCTCTAGATTCTATAACTTTTGTTTAAGACTGTTTATTGTTATCATTGAATAAATAGTTTTGCTGACGAAATTGAATGTGCTGTTCGGTATAATAAAATACAGATATCATGGAGAGCGAAAGCACGTATTGTCAACCCTCGGTATGGTAATGTCTACCCCGGCTTACACCTCGGGTTGACAGTACGTGTTGTCTCACTCCATAGGATGTGATATTTATATACAATTTCCTGAGCAATTTTATTATTATTATTATTATTATTATTATTATTATTATTATTATTATTATACCACATTTATATAGAGCTCTTTTCACACAGGATATGTGCGTTCAAAGGCGCTTCACATAAATAAGTTGCATGTACAAAACTGAGTATATATAATGCTTACAGAATATTTAAAACAGTTCAGCCGACACTGAAATGAGGCACACACTGTCGCCCCGAGCCGCAAACCGGGCGGTTTCAAAGAGATCAGGGACTATCCCTACCATCAAGATCCACCATCCGCACAACACGAGCCACACATCAAGTGCCCACAAACAGTGCGCAACTAAAACAACTGACAGGTAAAACCAATATTTTGCAAGCAGGAAATGTCCGAAAGGAGAGGGATTTGAAAATGTCCCGACAGCAATACCTGTTATAAACTAGTGACTTTTGTATAATTACAATTACAAATTAAGAATTTCATCTTAAATAGTCTTCAACATAATTATGTTGTTTTGAGCGAACAACAGAAAACATTTCATGAAACATGGCATTTTCTTCAAAACAGATTTGTTTGATTGTGACCAATTAATGCTAACGGTTGTAATTATTCAGTTGATGCACTGACTCTAGTATTGGTATCATTTCTTTCGGAAGACGTTTGATACTAATAATAAGTACATGTAATACGCAATGGACACTGTAAGTGAGGATTGTATTAAATGAATGTATTATATACATTTAAAATACCACCACAAGCAGTTATGGTGTTACAAAAGACAAACAAATTGAGTAAAAAATTATTAAACCCTTTCCTGTGTATAAACGTGTTTTCACGCATCTGCAAACAGAGTAGACCCAGGGTCTCCTGTTTGCTTATGGAATTTGATAGATCTGTTTGTTTTGTTTCTAAAATGGCTATAGTGTGTCTCCTTCCATTTGTCTTATAACCTTTTTTGTTAATGAATATTCAGCAGGTATTGCAATTTAAAACTATATTAGATAAAGGGTTAATGACGGATTGTATAGACAACAGATGTGCTTGTGTTTAAGACCTGCCACTTAAAACATAGAATACAAACAGCCTTCCATCTATTTGAAACTAAAGACGGCATTGTCCTGAAATAAATGTGCATGTAAGGTCATGTGCCATGCAGCCTTAGTTTGCAGTAACAACTTTAGAAGGCAATGACTAATTACTTATTCATGATGCTTGCTGCGTTTCGGTTATTTTCGTCACTTTCGGCATAATTTCATTGCATGGTCCTGGCGCTTGCCATTTTGGTTTATAGATCTTCATCTAAATAAGATGCGAACAAGAACATAAAATAAGGTCCTAATTCGAATAAGGTGATAATAAAAAGTAAAAACGTAGATTGCAAAATTGTATGAGAAATAAACTAAAGAAAAGTTCCACTCAGCGACCAGATGATTTATTAATATATGAATATGTAAAATCAGGTGGTTACTTAATGCTCCAATATGAGCTTTCTGTATCATTTTCGTCCTGCATTAAGCTACCATCTGGCTTAGAATCCCGGAATTAGACTTGTTTTGAGTGGTCTTTACTGTATAATCAGAGATAAAGGTGCGTACCAAAATACTTAAGTCGTCATTTCTCCTCCAAACCCTATACTTTCACTTACTCTTTAGAATCGTCTCTTCGAGGCGATTCTAAAGAGTGGTCATGTTATAGGGTTTGGTGGAGAAATAAACTAAGGAGCTATTCCTGAAAATGTCCAAATTTACGCATCTTATCTGCATCTCTGGTATAATAGAGATTGATAATTACTTGACGCTTGAAATGATTTCTATGTTAATACTGCATTGCTACCACTGTCTACATCTGCCACCCAAACTAATATATTGTTGGTTCTTTAACCCTTTCTCTGTTCAATATCCATGTAAGAAATAATGACACCATGACTATCCATAAACTGAATTTTTATAATGTATTGTTTTATAAGCAAGCTTTTTGCTTTGACAAAAACAAACTGTAGAATCATATGTATATCATGTCATAAGCAAACAGAGCAGACTCTGATCAGACAACTTCTACAGGAGCCGTCTGATCTGGGTCTACTTTGTTTGAAAATGCGTGAAAACACGTTTATATTAGGGGAATGTTTAAGATATGTGGAAGCGTAATGCAAGTAGAAAGTTATGAAGAAAGCTGCCAGCATGTTTACCACGTTATGGAGAAAGCTGAAAGGGGCTTTCTTTCGGTAATAAACAGATAAGACACCTACTTCTAAAGACTCCCATTTCAATTTAGTGGCTACTTTGGAGATGGTGTAGTATTTATAATAAAACTTTGACCTAACAGACGCTCCTAAAACATTTTTCTTGCTATAAGTATCTGGGTTAAGGTTATCAATGTAACGAAACACAATACAATACAAAGAAATGCAGCTAAATCTAGGACTAAATAAGTTGTTCCCACTCTTCTCGGATAGTACGTTGCCCTAAAGATGTCTTGAGTTTAACACGCTAATAAGTTTGTCATCAATTGTCAACCATAAAACTGTTAAATAACGAACATTGTTACAAAAGAATCGACTACATCGAGATGAAAGTCCACCCACACCTTTCCCCCTCCACCTCCACTTCCACGGGAACTTATGACTTATTGCAGACTATATACTGAGTGAAACTGCACTTTTACTCCAATCAGTCAAACTTCAAAACTACATTTTCCGTTTGCTTAGCAACATATTCATGTCAGAATACTAACAGGTCATATGAAGATAAATTCAATACAGTAAAAGTCTTTTTAAACAAGTGGCTGCTTACCGCAGCAAATATAATTCTGTAAGGGCCTATAATAAGAACATTCTGCATAAGTTTGTGCTGCGTGCTGCAACCTGTATTCAATCCAATTGTTATAGAGAGACTTACTGTCTTTACAAATAATCATACATTACAATAGTTTACAGTAAGCGGTTTAAGAATTGGGGCATATCGAGGGAAAGAAACCCATCTAGAACTCATATTCGTATCCATTAACTGCAAACAGATTGGATCCAAATGAGACACTGGGTCACTCGGCGACATCTCGGGACCAAAACTGGTCGAGACTCGGTCAATAGCTAAATAGTGTGTGAGTGAATAGGGTTTTACGGCACTGCGACGCAATATCTCAATAACTCCTCAAAATATTGAATGAATCGCAAGAAGGAAACAATAAACCAAATCAATATTCGAGCAGACATAAGTTATTACAGCGGAAGAGCTAAAGATAAAGGTGCGTACCCAAATACTAAAATCGTCATTTCTCCACCAAACCCTATACTATAACCACGCTTTAGAATCGCATCGAAGAGACGATTCTAAAGAGGGCCTCACACTATAGGATTTGGTGGAGAAATAAAGGAGTTATTCTTGAAAATGCTTACGCATCTTATATGCAGCACTTAGCGGGATAAGAAATAACATGATTATATGGAAATCTGTTTTATTTCCAAGCGTTCGAAAACCAATCAGGTTAGTTTCCCCCTTTTATTGAGGAAAGTATATCCAATATATATGTACCACTTGCTAAAATGAACTAATATAGCTGTATGAAGGTCAACTAAATCGTAAAGTTGTCTATCTATCGTGTGCAGACAGTGGTAAATTAAAGATTTAAAAGAAATTGCTTTTAAAGCAGGAAAGCGAACCTCGTGGCTCTACTATTGATGACTTCGTATTCTAAGGATACCAGGTGAATGCACAATAAAAGTACATGTATGAGTCATGCAGGAAATACCACATACAAAAAAAAAACAGCCACCCGAACAGCACCACGGCATAAAACAGTAAATGTGCATGCATGTCAAAAGACACAAAGAGATGCACAAAGACATAACAAACAAACAATAGGGGAGATAGTACCGCCTTGGAACGGTCAGTGACAATAGTCACCGGGGATTTAAACCGAATTAGGGGCGCCCAACCTCACACTTATTCCATCCCCATCCTAAAAGAAAAACAGTGTCAATAAACGTATCCCCCTCTTTGACTAATCTACAACAACCAGTGCCGGGTAAACGGACGGCTACACCAGTGTAATAGTTGAACATGTCTTACGTGAGCAGTCATTTATTGAATATAGGAATCTAACAAGGCAGGTAGTTGCTTAATGCAGGACAAAAGTAATGCAGAA
Organism: Azorinus chamasolen; assembly: GCA_963576725.1. Classification (NCBI taxonomy): domain Eukaryota; kingdom Metazoa; phylum Mollusca; class Bivalvia; order Cardiida; family Solecurtidae; genus Azorinus; species Azorinus chamasolen. The sequence goes on along the minus strand of OY755235.1, from coordinate 86,741,974 downwards.
ACCTCCTATAAGAGCTTTTTTACATTACGTTTGACCTGCATTAGGCTACCATTTGCCCTACAGACCCATAATTCGACCTCATTTTGATGATCGCTTATGATAGGTTCTGCTGTATTTCCCAATCTCATCTAGCGTCAAATAGTTTTCGTCTGCAAACAAATGCCGCCAGATTTAAGTTTAAGAGTGAACGTATGTGGCGTGTCAAACAGTTTGGATCATTATGAGATGCCGAGTGACTCGGCATCTCATCTAGATCCAGACTATTTGCAAAGGTTATCACATATTCAGTATAGCAGTAACCTCTATTGAGAAGCTTTCCGGGGCTTTAACGTGGAAATATTTAAACGTACGTATTGGGTCTCGTTTAATTTGAAGCTGTATTGTAATGCTCCAACACAACTGTAATTCCATCAACAGAATTAGATTTATTTTGCTATCAATGTGTTTGTGTTTTGGTTAAATGGCACTGCAATACAAAACGGTAAGCTTAGACAGAATCTCAGTAAATACTATTTACAGTAAAATCTCTCTATAACGGCCACTAAATTACATCAAGTATGTTGTGTTAATCCTATAGGAGCGTTCTGTTTTACTTTCACCTTGCTTAAAGCAGCCCCCTTCCCTAAAAAACAACTAATTAACACAATTCAGTGACCGTTATAGAGGGGTTATAATGTAGCTACATATATACGAAAAGTTACTTCAGTTTTTATCAACTATGTGTCCGAGTAAAGGGCAGGCAATGAAGACCGACTGTGTTGACATACGGCATCTTACCAGGGTCTACATTGTTTGGCACTTGTCTAAAACAACATAACTTTGTTCACTCATTGTTTATAAAACTTGCCTTAACCCATTCCCTCATACTGATGCCTTTGACGTGACAGTAAAAATCAGTTTTTGAAACCATTGTGATAAGTAGAGAATTCGCTCCATATTTATGAGCAAATGCTCTATTTAACCACACATAGCAATTTTATATTTTTCCTTTTCTCTAGCAAATGCTCATTTTCGGTAGATTTATTCAAAGAAGTTGGGTCAAAAATAGCTTGTGAGGGGATGGGTTAAGCAACATTGAACAATTAAGTCATTTTCTGGATCATTACTGGGTCATGTCATGGTCGCTTAAGAAATGGTTTCTGTATCCTCTCGCCACAAGGTTGGCGTAATATTAATATTTTCACATCCAAATGAGTTTCGGCTGCTTCATGTTTTATTGAGGATTTTCTTCCATATTTTTACAGAGTGTCAAATGAACCATAAAATATCAACTGATTAACATTCAATCACCCACTTTCAGAATGGGTGTTGTCATAATTCCTTTTTTTCTACCTATCCATATAAATATTCACGAGGAAAAGGATTAAGCACAGATGGTACAAATCACAATAGTATTTATCGTGCCAACACTTCTCGTTTTTACGCCCTCGAAATATGATCTCGCCCTTAACCCTTCAACGCTACATTTTCAGAGTAGGATCTCAACAATGTGTATCTACAGAGCCCCTCGGCATGACATGTTACACTTGCTACAGGGCTTCGAATGATAAACAGTGCAAACCCTGGTCAGAAGCTTGCGCTGTGTGTAAATGCCAGTCCATGCGTGTCTCGGGTTTAACGTTAAACGGTTAGTCGTGTCACAATTGATTTAAATGTTCTCCATGTTATTATTTTTCGCAAAGACAATCTCAAGTCTTATCAATGGCTTTTCTCTGTTCAGTTTGAAATACAGTAAAACCTCTCTCTAACGGCCACTAAATTGTGTTAGTTGATTGGTATATAGGACAAAGCAATGTGAAAGTAAAACATAACGCGAGCGTTCTGTTTTACTTTCACCTTGCTTTAAGCAGCCACCTGCCTTTAACACAGAATATTTGGTGTAATTTAATAGCCACTATAGAGAGGTTTTACTGTAGTTGTTTTGTTTATAGTTTATGTTCCAAATGGACTTGAGTATCTTATAAATAATACATATATGTATACGGACAATACTGTACATGAAGCATAGTATTGATAAATGCAAGTTGTTTGACAGCCCTGTACTGCTGCGCCTATGGCCTTTGCATTGAATAACGTACCTATCTATAGTTTATGTGAATATCTCAGACTGAAGCAAAGTGTATTATAACCTCGGGACCAGAGCTTCATAAGGACCTATGTTGTCCGTCTATATCATTTTGGATGTTATAATGGAGAGGTTCACTACAGGAGATTACTAATTTCCCATTTCTCGATGATATTGTGTATGTAGCACTCTTATAAGGTGGTGCATTCAATGCATTATGAATATTTCATTTGCACGTCTGATTGTGGAATGACCTCAGGGAAATAAACGGTATCATCCTTGATTCGCCTTGGGTAGGTCTGAGAACACAAAAACATTATGCACATACGCTATCATGTTGTCCTTCAATTGAAGTTTTATACGTTTTTGATGTATGTGAATATTTTCAACATTGACAAACTGTTGGCAGAAAAGCTTTTTCAGACTAAACAAAGATAATACTTTGGGCAAGGTTACTGTTTTCATAGAATTGGGGACATACAAAGTGTCGGCATTATGGGCAGACACCATGAACATTTATTAGATGAGTTTTAGAATGGTATAGTTTGGCCATGGCATATAGTGTGGCATCAAATCGATCTAATACCATCAGCCAAATGAGCAGATTCCTAAAGAAGCCGTCTGATTTTGGCCTACCCTGTTTATAAGTGCGTGAAAAGGCTTCGTCTATATCAGGTGAATGGTTAAAAGAAAAACACGCATATAAAAGTTAAACTATATTCACTGTATGTCAAATATGTCGTTACATATTGGGTTATCGTAGATGTTATGTTGAAACCTCCATTGCATATCTAAAAGTGTCTAATTGGACTTGTTTACTGTATATAATTAACGTGCAAGGTTACGCGGCTTTCTTCCATATATGGTCAGCCATGGAATATGTCCGTATGTCTGCTCTTAAATTTTGTCAAAGGCTACAGATAAGACTAATTAATACAAATCTTATGTAAAATTAATAATTTATACACATTGTCATAATGCAAGAAATGATGACATTATGAACACTAATTAGACCAGTTTTATAATTGCATGAAATTAAGGCCATGGCAGAAACCCGGTGACTCAGATCTATATTATTCAATAAGCAAACAGAGCAGATCTCAACCAGACAGCTCCAAGAGAGGTAAATGCGTATATATGAAGTCAATAATTAACATATCAACAGTAACATCCTCTGTAATGACTTGTATTCTCCTGACAACCTTGAGTCTAATTGTCTAATTTTCCACAATGTAACTACACAAACAGATTGATTCTTTATTGAGTTAGCGCTGTCTGTGTGTAATTATACGCTGTATCATGGCTTTGCATACAGGGTAGTCTCAGATCAGACAGCTCCTATACGAGCCGTCTGAGCAGTGCCTGCTCTGTTTCCTTTTGATATAGTATATAGCTGGTTCTTCAGTTTCTGTAACGATAAAATATCATTTGTTGATAGTGTCATTTTAAAGTTTCAGTGAACTAATACAGTAAAACCTCTCTATAATGACCACTTAATTATGTTAATTAGTTGGTATTTAGGACAGGTGGTTGCCTAAAGCAAGGCGAAAGTAAAACAGAACGCTCCCATAGGAGCGTTCTGTTTTTACTTTCACTTTGCTTTAAGCAGCCACCTGCTTTTAACACAAAATACTTGATGTAATTCAGTGGCCGTTATAGAGAGGTTTTACTGTATTCCTGAATATTCAGGGTTAACTGTTATTGTACCGCACAAACTCAAATTTATTTGGTGAAACAGATGATAGTTCAATATCAAATGAGCATAGAACTGCATGGATATTCATCTCAGAAATAATGACTGTGCATATTACATAGTTGAATGTTTATAATATTGGCACCATGAACAAATGGCAGAAACTGTAGATAGACATATACTGTGACTTGTCACGTGACGTGAGATTTGTTTTATTTCTTAAGGCAGGGTAATGGTTTAAATAGTATTACATAGTAAAACATTTGTTATTACGTAACACTACTGAAATAGCTTTGTATTGACATAGTAACAATTATTAACCATTTACAAGATGAATATTCATGTATGAAATAATGAACGGATGAGCATTGATAAAGTAGCAATTGTTAAATATTTACTTGATGAATATTCATGTAAGAAATAAAGAATATATGAGCATTAATAAAGTAACAGTTGTTAACCATTTACCTGATGAATATTCATTTAAGACAATAATGAATGTATAAGCATGTATAAAGTAACAGTTGTGAACCATAACAATTGTTAATACTTTACCTTATGTATATCCATGTAAGAAATATTGAATGTATGATTATCAATTAGCTTAAATAATGACAACATGGACCAGGGAATTTTTGCCATAATACTAACTGTAAAAGTACATGTATGTGTCATGCAGGAAACACCGCATACAAAACACACAACCGCCCGAACAGCACCACGACAAAAACAGTAAATGAGCATGTATATAAAAGACACAAAGAGTCGCACAAAGACATAACATTTCATAAGCAGGCGGCTCCTGCAGAATCTGTCTGATCTGGATCTGCTCTGTTTACAAAGGCGCAAATATGCACATATGTTCGGTTAATTATTTTCTCAGTACTGCGGAGTGAGTTTTCAAGTTTGCTGTCATTTCCATTGGGTGTGTTTAAGAAAACAGTAGAACCTCTCCCAAGCAGTAATTTATTTATTGAAAATGGGGGTCTTAAAAAGCAGGGTGTTGCTTAATGCAGGGCAAAGTAGTACAGAAATCTCCTATAGGAGCGTTCTGCATTAGATTTTACCTGCATTAAGCTAACACCTGCCTTACAGACCAATAATAAGACCTCCTTTTGGTGACAGGTTGTACTGTATACTTATGTACAGCATTGTATTGTCCGTGCTGTTTCTTGTTCAGTAGGACCTCGCTGATACGAATACTTAGATAAGTATCATGATCGGTCTTTTAGCTTATGAGAAATTCATGCAGAGAGCTCATCTGGGAGCTTTCTGCATGACTGTCACCATGCACCAAGCAGTCACCTACCTAAAAAGTTCTTAATTCTTCTTTGAATTAAAGTTCGAATAAGAGAGGGTTTACTGTATTGCGATGCAGGTTTCTGCATGATAAAATGTTTGATATTGCTTGCGTGGATTTGTTTAACACTTTACCTGGTAGAGATGCCTTTGAATGCCTTTGCAAACAGAATAGACCAGACAGGGATAGTCTGATCTGAGTCTACTCTGTTTGCCTGATAAATAACATACATTTCATTCAACCGTTTCTGTCACAGTCAAAAAATAATCCCTTCAGCTAATTAATATTCTTACAGTTATTGTGTTTTGCATGAATATTCATCCGATTAAGAGTTAAGCGATTGCTGCTGTTGTACATGCACCGTGCATGGAAGCAAGGAAAACAATACCCCCATTAAGTGTGTTGGTCGTAAACAAACAGAAAAATTTCTTCGGAAAATCTGCAAATGTCAGGGATGAATTAATTCCACTGATTGAGCAGATTGCTTGTAATCTAATAGACATTGCCCTAACAACCAATAACAAATCACTCTAACTCTGCTTCTACCGATATCGGCTTTAACCCTGTCAGTGCCGAAATTTTAAATGGACTATTCCTAATTTTAAACAAGTCAAGCTTATTGTGATTACTCAGATGTTTTTTATAAAGAAAGTGTAACATGACAAACAGTACAGACCTAGATGAGAGGGCTCCTGTAGGAGCCCTCTCATCTGGGTCTACATTGTTTGCCAAAGGCATTAGTGACTCGTTTCCCATACGTGAAGGATTAATCTGGTGATATGGAAATATCTCTGCCAATCGCGTTAGTCAATTTGCAATCATTAACTTTTAGTATGCGTAGTAAACTTTTGTTTGCACAGATTTTCGTTCAACCCATTCATAATCAAAACATAGGTATGGTTAGTTTCTCTACCGAAATGCAATCGCTGAGTCAAATCTATATCTTGGTGCAACGTCGCATTTCTTGGAAATTCATCTGGATCTTGTTTAAAAGTGTAATCATTATTTCTCCCAGCAGCGCGATAAATATTCTATCGTGAAAGGAATTGATGATAGACTGCAAATTTGATATATTTTGATTCATTCGTAAATTGCTCCTACCTTTAAAGTGTTATTCAAGAGCATTACAATTGTGAGTGGTTGGGTCCAGATCAAAAGACAAATGAATATGGTTAAAGTGTTTTATGCTCTTGTTTTATTGTCATAACCTTAACCTGCTGGATAAAAAATTATGTCTATTCACATTCTGATATTTTTCAATTTTCGTTTACGTTTAGTTCAAGCCCTTGAGAAAGTATTGGATCTATGACAGACATTTTTATCAAGGACAGAATCGTGCGGTAAAATTCCTGACTGACTGGCAGACCGTGTATGCACTTTATCTTTTATATGGTTTAACCAACTTGTGCCCACGATCCCATATATGGGACATAGGCAAACAGTGTAGACTCTGGTCAGAGTGAGTATGCACTGTTTGCTGATAGGCATTTCAATATAAAACAAAAGGAAATTGAAAATTTATGTCAGGCATACCTTAGATCAAAATGGACTATTCCAATATATAAACATGGAATAATCCACTAGGCGCAAATGGGTTAAATGTACAATACCCTTAATTACCCTATACTATTCAGGCACCCAATTTTCCCTCTCCAAAAGTTTGAAAGCTTGACAATTCAATTTGGCTTTTTTGTTGCCTTAATTTAGAGTGACATAGTAACATATAGTGCGGAACCTGATCATACTAACCATTCAGGTACAGTTTGATCCAGTCTGTCCGAATACATAGGGTAATTAGTGACAAAAAGCAATGCGTCTATAAATGACGTGTGTTGGAAGTCTGGAAAATGGAATAATCGTGTGCTTTGTTTAACGACACGTGTAAGCGTATGGAAATAACTGATAAATTATCATTCAAATTTGCGAAAGTTTGATGTCCAAGTATTGATGTCGCCAATTTTATTCGCGTACGTTTTAGACGAAATTCGTGTGCGTTCCATGTAATTCGTAACTGATTGGCGGTGTTACGATTGGTTACCGCGGGTGTTTCGACTGATTCCGTATGTGGCCATGAAATCGCAATGCCATTTTGTACTTTAACCATTCCCTTCATATAAACACATTTTCTCGCATTTGCAAGCAGAATATAACTGTCTCCAGTTTTTTTTCTATTTGAGAGTAAGCCTTTATTATGTTGTCTAAAATCAGAAAACACAAACATAATTAAAGTGTCCAACGCTGATATCTTCTGTTGCATTTAGTCATTAATTCGTAGCATTGAACTTGTGATTAACTTGGAGAACAGGTTGGATCCAGATAAGACGCCGAATAAACCGGCTTCTGTTCAGACTACTGAATATGCCTTTACCAAGAAATGGAAAATGGAAGACAGCATTCGACGATATCAGAACTTTAGACATTTTATATTGACGAACATGACTCAGAAGGTTAGATATTAAATATTGTTATGCAGAAAGCAAGTGTGCTCGCTTAGTAAATCAGCGCAGACCTACATCAGAGGCTCTGATCGGGTGCTGCATAGTTTATCAGTTAGAATTCTCTCTTAAATCTACTTTTAATTAACGTTGGGCAATATCACCTTTTGAAGGTTTAATCCCTTACATTCCCTTACCCCATTATCCGAGACCTGATTCGCAGTTGAAAACCGCTGAGCTCCACATGACCCGCCGAAACTTGGTCTAAAGTTTTCCAAAAACCTTGTCGAATCGAAGGTAGTCAAAACTGACCCAGTTCCAAATTCAGGACGTATTATGTTTTTCACAGGAGGTAAGGGTTACGATGCCAGACACACGTCATTCCCTATTACTTTATCGCTGTCACGCATATTCACATGACAATTTGTCGTCTACTTAAATCCTCATAATCAAATGTTCTTTATTTTTGGCAATTAAACTATTCCCTCATATTGACATCTTTTGACGCATCTGTAAAAGTCACGTTCTGAAACCACAGGGGGGCATTTCGTGGGTCTACATGGTCTAAAATGTCAAAAAAAATTGATTGGGTCGATTTAGTGTTATATTATATACAAGGGGTCTAACTACCCATTCGCAGATTTCACGACCGATTCGAAATAACGCCCGGTTTTGGGCTATCAAGATAAAAGACCCACTAATGTTTGGTACGAACGTGAAGCTGTGACCTTGTACTTTTAAAATAATATAACTTTTGATACATTCCGACTAAGCCGTAGCCAGTGCCGACGTGAAATTCCTACAAAATACGCTGATTTAGCTTACTCGAACGAGATCGCGCAACAACGATTTGCCGCTAGACTCCCCGTAAAACGGCCATAATCGCGATGCCTCGGGATAAAACGATTGTGCAATCAATATATATGACAAAAAGCTATCGTTTACCTCTCAACTTATCTGCAGACACCGATGCAGATCCGAAATGCAGGCGAATTTTCGTGCAATTAGCAGATTTAAATCTCTGTCAGGCTACTACGAGTCACGTGACCCGCTTCCTTTACAATAACAACATCCGCGTGTCTGTTACCTTGCTTACCCAATCAGCGTTAGTGAGAACGCAGGGCACCATCCCTAGGTCAATCAAGTGCCTTGTTACTGGCCAACTAGAAACTAGGTCAAGTTGTTGCGACTTCTCGTCCGAGTAAGAAAAATCAGCATATTTTGTTGGAATTTCACGTTGGCACTGGTTACGGCTTAGTCGGAATGTATCAAAAGTTATATTATTTGGAAAGTACAAGGTCCCAGCTTCACGTTCGTACCAAACATTAGTGGGTATTTTATCTTGATAGCCCAAAACCGGGCGTTATTTCGAATCGGTCGTGAAATTTGCGAATGGGTAGTTAGACCCCTTGTATATAATATAACACTAAATCGAACCAATCAATTTTTTTTGACTTTTTAGACCATGTAGACCCACGAAATGGCCCCCTGTGTCTGAAACCATTGTGATAAAAAGAGCATTTGCTCCATAGGAGCAAATGCTCTATTCATCACAGTGATAAAAAGATAACACAAGTCTAAGTTTTTCCTTTTCTCCAAGTAAATGCTCCTTTCGGGTAGATTTATTCAAAAAGAGGTTGAGTCTAAAAATAGCCTATGAGGTAATGTGTTAAGCATAATCACAGTAACAAACGATTTAGATTCTCATGAGAGGCTGATTTACTGGGCGTCTCATCTGGATCCAATCTGTTTGAAAAGATTATGACAGCTTCGTTATGGGCAGCGAAAAGAATTATTCAGTAAAACCCCTCTAAACTGGACGTTAAATTTGGTACAAAATGGAAACAGGTGGCAGCTTAACGCAGGGAGAAAATCATGACAAATCATGCAGAAAGATCCTCAGCTTTCACCATGCATTGGAAAATCATCTGCTTAAATGTATATAATTTTTCCTCTACTAGAATTCCAGTTTAGAGAGGTGTTACTCTATACAATCCAGTAATATGTTACCTTGTAATCATAATAGGATCCGAGTAGGGGCAATAACTCCACTGGTAGCAGACGGGACGATTGCGATAAAAGATGAGACAATAGTATTTACGACATTTCCTTTGATAGTTATTTACAATATGTATATTGCACAGTTTCGCTACAGTAAAACCCATCTAAAGAGACCACTTAAAGAATAAACATGGGTTTCTTTAAAAGCATTAGGTTGCTTAATGTAGGAGGAAAGTGATGCTTCTATGGGAGCTTTCTGCATAACTTCCGTCCTGCATTAAGCTATCACCTACAGTTGACTGCTATACTCAAATGAGACGTAAAAATTCGGTCCTTCCAAATTTAACAATACAGAATTGTTCTTAAATGTAGTATCACTGCTCATATCTATAAGCACCTTAATGCAGGTCGAAAGTAATGCTGAAAGCTCCTATAATCATGTTAAAAGGTTCAAATATGCCTGGTTAGCTAACCTCTGACCGATCATAGAATCAGTCTTTAATGCAAAATATCTTGGATTTACTCTTTCTTCTGATCTTAGCTACAACACCCACATCTCCAACATCACCACCAGTGCTAATAGATCTCTAATAGATTTCATTAAACGAAACATACCTACAAAGAATAATAGAGTAAGAGAACTGGCCACAATTGGAATATGTCTCTACTATATGTCCCTACACAAAGTCTAACATTATCAAAGTAGAGCAGGTCCTGAGACGCGCCATCAGATGGGTAAAGAATGACTATTCTACTATATCGGGTGTAACAGCCATGCATATAGATCTGAATTGGAGGTCACTAGAACATCTGATATTAGACGTTCGTCTTATCATGTTCTACAAAATATACCATAACATTGTGGCAATCATTCCCCACCATACATTCACACTCCTACACGCATTACCAGACACATGCACCCACTTTCTTTGAGGCTATTTCAGGTCAACTCGGACTACCATAAAGTCTACTTTCACCCCTTTGTATCAAGTTATGGAATTAGCTTCCTTGTGATATTACTACCCTCTCTGATCTAGATCAGTTCAAGAGAGCAGCGGTAAACATTCAGTACTAGTCTTGAGAGCAATGTTTTGAACATACCCTTATACTCATCCTTCACTTAGTAACATTTACCCCAACCCAGAGGTCCAGATAAGATGTGTAAATTGCAACATTTTCAAGAGTAACTTCTTTATTTCTCCTACAAAACCTATAATGTGACCACTTTTTTGTACCGTCTCGAAGAGACGATTCTAAAGAGTAGTAGTCACAGTATAGAATTTGGTGGAGAAATGACGATTTTAGTAGTTGGGTACGCTCCCTTTTTTGTAGCTATGCCAAGCCATGTGTGCTTCACCGTGCCTGATATTATCTATTGCCATGTTTCTTAAACGCTTACTAAAACTCCGACGTGCACTTTCCTGGCTGTAATGCTTGAAAGAGGGATAGCCAGTAACCGAAGATGGATAGAAGAGTTTGACACGGGCGAAACAATTCATAGATATCACTTAACCTGATAATTCTGCAAAGGAAAGAAGGGAGCAATAATTACGCAACTTTGAACTTGAAGAAAAAGATGAAAGCTAACTTGTAGCTTCCGTCCACGTGCTGTGAACATCGTCAGCAGACTGTCTTGTTTCTACTGGGAATTAGATTGAACACTGCCTGATGTTGTGAGTGAGGTAAACGTCGTATCCGATGGTGTAATGATGTAGTATGTCGGTAAAATATTTAACATATTAACCCTTTCCTTTTCAGCATTTGAAAACAGAGTAGACCCAGATCGGACGGCTCCTATAGGAAACGTCTGGTCAGAGTATGCTCTGTTTGCTTATGAAATTAGAATAAATCAGATTCTACAGTTTCTACCAAACCCAAATACATGTATTAGGATAGGACTAAACGACTAGGCGTACACTTGTGAGTAACGATGTCTATATAAATATAGATAGATAGGTATTTTACTGTCTATACCAAAAGGGATTCATTTAACATTTGGACTACCTCTTAGCCATGACAAACTTTTGTTTTCAAAATTATTACATTCTATGATATCTATAAGGCTAGTTTACAAGGGTTGAGATAAATTGCGTAAATTAGAATATTTTCAAGAATGACTTATTTATTTCTCCACCAAACACTATGTTGTGACTACTCAATAACAGTTTCAGAGGTCCAGATAAGATGTGTAAATAAAATCAATAATAACTTCTTTATTTCTCCACCAAACTCTATGTTAAGACCACTCTTTAGAATCGTCTCATAACATAGGGTTTGGTGGAGAAATGACAATTTTATGTCACAACATATGGTTTGGTGGAGAAATGACGACTTAAGTACTTGAGAACGCTAGTTTATATGCTGCTCTGTAAGCATTTGTCCTGTTCGTTAGTTCTAAACACAATGTTTTCTTCCGTTCCAAATTCAGTATCACAGTGTCAAACAGTGTCTGGATTCTGATGAGACACCGAGTTACTCAGCATCTCATCTGGAACAAACTGCAAATGGTTTGAACCTTAGATTTGTAGTTACAATAGTTCTAGGGTAAGCCATCAATATATTTCTTCAATTCTCAATCAGATCATGGGATTAAAGTTGTCTGTAGATCATTTATCAAATAAATTAGTGCCATCAATTGCCTGTCATTGAAACTGTATAAAAAAGAACATGTCATAGCAGATAAGATTTAGATTTTTATTATGTTGGGACTTTTAACCCGTCAGATAACATGTTGTTAATATTAAATTAATGTGTGCCAGTTCTCTTAACTAGTCCCTCATGTTGACACCTCTTGACGCCTCTCTAAAAGTTGCGTTTTGAAAACATTGTGATAAATAGAGCATTTGCTCCATATGAGCAAACACTTTATTTATCACAATGGTTTCAAAACTACACAATTCTAATAGTGTTCATTTTCTCTAGTAATTGCTCCTTTCGAAGAGGTTGGGTCTAATAATAGCCTATGTGGGAATAGGTTCAAACTGTTTGGAAGCTAATGAATATACTGTAATGTCTATGTCCCTGATATATCCCCTGTAGACTACTTCATCTGTCTGAGAATCAACAATTTAAGATCTTATCAACAAGTATCTCATTTGTTTTCCCCGTCATATAATTTGTAAGGATCGGAGCATCCATCTCCACACCTTATAATGTTGAGATCTATACAATTATACACACGCACTGCGAAGACGTGTCATACTAATTGACACATCTGTGTTTAACCCATTCCCTCATATTGACGACTTTTGACGACTCTGTAAAAGTCACTTTGTGAAACCATTGTGATAAATAGAGCATTTGCTCCCATAGGAACAAATGCTCTATTTACCACAATGGTTTCAAATTACAGAATTCTTAAATTTTCCTTTTCTCTAATTAATGCTCCTTTTCGGTAGATTAATTCAAAGAGGTTTAAGTAAAAACCAAACTACAGTAGAATCTGTCTTATGCGACCATTCATTTATTGAACATATTAGTCTTAAAAAGCAGGTGGTTGTTTAAAGCAGGCGAAAGTAATACAGAAAGCTCATATAGGAGCTTTCTGTATTACCTTTGACCTGTATTAAGCTACCGACTGCCTTACATCCCAATAATTACATGATAAAAATATATATATTTGATGGTCGCTTATGACTGGTTCTTTACTGTACAGTCATGTGCTATTTATTTGCCTTATAATCGATGATAAACTGCATGTACACTTGAACGTTTAATTATTAAAGTTACGATAGAATTAATTTGAGTTTTTATTAAACACGCCTATTCTAATTTTGTTTCCACCGTAGCATTGTTTAATACATTATACTGAAAGCTTATGTCGTCAATAAGCAAATATAAACAATAGAAAACAACATTTAGAGACACACATAAGATGCCTAAATTATCACCATTTAATGTGTGGGCCGCAAGAATACACAATTCAATTTCTTTATCTTCTCCACAAAAACCTACGTGGTGAACATTCTTTATAATAATCTCAAAGAGACGAAACACTGGCCACAACACATGGTTTGGTGGAGAAATGACGATTTTAACATTTTTGCTATTTTTGTTCCTTGGCTATTACTCTAAACGCTTAACTCCACATTGAAATATATTAATTTAAGTGCATTAGAACAGCAGGTTTCGCATTATCATGTAAATGTGTGCTCCAAATAAAAATCAGTTGAGACAACTATTACATTATGCAGTAAATTATCTTCAAATATTATTTTGCTGAGGCAATATTTCAAATTATTCTCTGTCTCAGATTTACAGAAGAGACAAATAGGTATCTTGTAAATCTAGTTGATACAAAATGATATATGGAGGAGATTTGCCCATCATCCATCGAACTTGGTTGAAAAGTAATATCTAAATGTAATTTTTCATGCCATATGATGCTTGGGTGTCAATGTAATTCTAAACGTTTTATATTTAATGTGCTATTTGTGCGTCTATGAATAAACCGTTGATAATAAGATACTGTAACATAATTCAGCTCACAGGTTTCTTTCAAAGTATTGAGATATGTGTTTAACCCTTCCCTTGATTGATTACGGTTTTGCAAACAGGGAAGCTGAGCTCTGTTATCCAAACTATCACTCAAGAGGATCGAATGTGTATGATAGCAATTGATTCCGTCTTACCTCGGAGTGAGTTTCTATTCTTAGCCAAAACCTGTCTGGAATTCAATAGTTCTTAGACTAGTCTGTCATTGGTAAATCGGCAGGTATCTTATCAAGAATATTGTTATAAGAATGACATGGGTTATATCTTATACGAATGTCGACAGACCGTATGTGACATATTCTCAATATGGAACAGATCATAGCATGGCTGTCATATAAACATGTCTAATGTAGCGGTTTCTTTTTCAACATCTTCAAAGTATTGAAAGCCGTAGAGTTTCCAATTTTATATGAATCAAAATGATGGTAAGCTTGTTGCCGAATTTCGTTACTACTGCACACTAGGATTGACATTCGTAGCTGTAAAATACAGTTTAACTTCGATATCTCGAACACATATAACTCGAACTTCAGGATAACTCGAACTAAAAGTTCGGTCGTTCCAAAATTTACAAACAGAATTGTTAAAAAATGTATCACTTTTATCTAGAAACACATTTGACAGCTTAATGCAGGTCGAAAGTAATGCTGAAAGCTCCTACAGGGGTTTTCAGCATTACTTAGACCTGCATTAAGCTGTGAACTTGAGATATTGGTCAGATTATAAATGGGATGACTCGAACCTCTGTCATCTCGAACTAATTTGTATGGTCCTTTGAAGTTCGAGATATCGAAGTTCAACTGTAGAAAAGTAGAACAATGAGTGCGTTTACAAAATCTAATTGAAGTGATAGTCACTAAAATAAACGCATATTTTCAATAACTTTTTTATATTCTCAGCCAAACCCTATCTTGGTGCAACTTATTAGAATCGCCTCTCTGGGGTTATTCTAATACGATGCAGCAAGATAGGGTGAGGATGAGAAATAAACTTTTTAATAGATCACTACTCATCTAATATACAAGGGATACAATCAATTTTAACAAAACATACATTGAATTTATAGTGCTTCAAACCCATAGCGTCTGCGTCTGAACGACTGGATTACTAACAAGTTCTAAAACTTCACTTTACAACTCAGTCTGCCTGGGGAAATGTACTCAGAATTAAAAAGTAAAGTATGTTTCTGGTGAAATAAACAATGACAGAGTTCAAAAACACTTGTCTATCTTCTGTAGACGAATTGCGAATATTCGAATATACAACTTAATGTGTCTGCTTCTGAAATTAAAACAATTGTTACCGACTTCAATCATGACTTTTGAATATCACTTGTTACTATGGTTTCCTTTAAATGGTAAAGCCTATATTTGCAACCGTTTTCTTCGTATACACGACTTTTCACTCATTTACAAATAGAGTAGACCCATAGCAGGCCACTCCTGTATGATCAGGATATGTGCTGTTTTCTTATGGTATAACATAGACCTGACTCTGAAGTTTCTGCCTGAGCCAAAACCGGCTGTATACATATGCCATCACACAATATCAGTTAATGAATATTCATAATGGCATTATTCTTCGCATGAATATTAAACAGGGAAAGGGTTAAACAACCCACAACATCGGCCTTAGTAAAAGTACGATATAAAATGTCATGTACACACCTTTATGAATATTAATTAGATTATTTTATACTGGCGTATGAACAAAATGTCAGGTTATTTTTTTGCTCAAACTAAAACTGACTTAGATCTATATGAGTTCATAAGCAAACAAAGCAGACCCTAATCAGACGGTCCCTATAGGAGCCATCTGATCTAGGTCTAGTCTGTTTGCAAAGGCGTAGAAATGTGTTTTGATGGAGTGAAAGTTAAAATGTATGCCCATATTAGGACATGTTCCGTTTCAATTCTGCTAAACATTTCGGTACAATAAGGAAATGGGTTAAATAAATGCAAATTTCAAAGGAATAAAGCACATGCATAGAAATAGAGATTGAGACAAAAAGTGAAGTCCCTGATCAGACGCCGCCTTTTCAAGGCGGCGTCTTAACAGGGGCTTCACTTTTTGTGCGGGAACGGCACTATTTGTCGTGGTGCATTTATGTGACATTGGTGGTGATAAAGTGAAATTCCGTAAAATAAACGTATACACGTAAGTGCAATAGCAACATAAACGTGGTGTTTATTTTGTTTAACCATTATTATGAAGATTGCAAATTTGAACATATATAGAAAACCCTGTGATACAACATAAACTTTCTTCGTCGATACTTATGATTTTTTGCTGTACGGCCAGTTACGAAACTAAAACGCAACCCGAATAAACATAATACATTGACGACTAAAATCGTGTCTTCGATATCAAACACATGAAAGTTTTGTCTTCTTCGGTGTTTACTCGATTGGTTTTCCTGCAAAATACTTCTTTTCAGTATCTGAACAAATGATTAATGACATTTTAAAACGCGTTGCATACAGATACTATCACTGTAATAAAGTGCAAAAAAGATGTTTTATTTTAAAGTTCATTTAAGACTATTTAACTCTTTACGCCATAATACGCCATTTTACGTCTTTGCAAACAAAGAAACCCCAGATCAGAGTGTTCCTCTAGGAGCCGGTTGATCAGGTACTGCTCTATTTGCTTATGATATAATAGAGATACGATTCTATGTCATTGTCTGTCATGACCAACACTTCATGTGTCCATGTGCTATTGTAACAATTAATCTAATTAATATTCATGATGTCATTATTTCTTACATTAATATTCATGGAGTAAAGGGTTAAAGTTTGCTTGCAGTTGGATCCAGATGAGACGCCAAACTGTTAGTTTGGTTGATAATGTTTAAGAAAAGTAATACATGATAAATAAAACAAATGTAGAAAACTGAAGTAGACGAGACTATCCACCGACAAAACTTGTATCATCATGATAAAGAATAAACGAACATAAATTGTTATGGAGACTAATTTACATGACTCGCCGGGAAGTACCGATCTGGACAAATTGAATAAATCAGAATATGGCTAGTGGGAAAAGCTTTTGGGCCTGAGATTTTCTCAGTATATCTATATGTTATTTTCACATTTAACCCTTCTTGTGCTGAACAAAGAAAGACTGCTTTAACTGTTGCAATGTTTTACTTTAAGACACTAATTTACTGGATGTAAAACAACTTCGATTCTGGTGAAGCGCCGAGTGATTCGGCATCTCATTTTGGTCCAATTTGTTTACTAATAACAATAACTGTCAGAGCGAATTTTGCATCAGAACAGTTAACAAAGTTCAGATCTCATCCATCATGCGTTGTCTGTGAGCCTACAAACTAGCCCTCGGGATGCCTTCACTATTGTCAAGTTATTCTTTTATATCATGTTTGTGACTAATTATACAAGATATATAGATACATTTGACCTTAAGGTTTTCCAGGAGGACGCCATTATAACAGTAGCACATCTCTTATGAGAGAGATAGTGCGTGACTAAACGATAGAAAGAAGAAATACAACCGTCGGTGATATCTAAAAAAAAAACGTTATGTCAGAGACGTCAACCTTTGGCACGCTTTAATGAGCTAATCAATGATGTAAATAGAAACTTCATACTGCATATAAGAAATGATGAATTTATGAATAATAATTACATTATTTTCAGAGGTCCAGATATGATACGTAAATTAAAATATTTTCAAGAATACTATAACTTCTTGAAGTGACGATCCTAAAGAGTGATCACAATATAGCGTTTGATGGAGAAATGACGATTAAGTATTTGAGTTCGCACCTTTATCCTTTGTTCTGATTTTATAATGGCATGTGAACATAAAGATGGTTGGCAATACCAGAATGCAATATGGGGCGATAATGATATTATAACTATTTAAGTAAACATTCGTCTCTAGAGTGTACTTATTTCTAGTATTCACCCCTGTATCTGGTAGAGATGCTTCTTGCCAGCTTTGCAACCAGAGTAGACCCGGATCTGGAGCGTCTCATCAGGGTCTACTCTGTTTTCTTATACAATCACATAGTCAGTTTCTGTAGCTTCTATCATGTTAAGAACACATGTGCTTAATTGTCATTATAAACTTACAGCTCATAAATATTCATGATGTCTTTATTTCTTACATGAAAATGCATTGTGTAAATGGTCAATTGGATGATTAGGTGATATTCGATATCAATTAGATGTTTTAACACTAAATCAAAAGAAGAAGTGTGTCAATGGGTTAATAAACATATCGAGATATACTATGGAGTCTTCTGATAAAAGAAACAACATCCTTGTGAAAATAAGAAGATCGGGTTATTCACTTGTTATTTTAATGCTGACCAAAGTAATGCTGACCAAAGTAATAAACACAAGTCTGGTTCAATGGAGAAGTAGCGAGACACAATAATTCACAAATGTCTTGCTGTCGTATTTCATTAATGCAATTTACATATAAAATGTTATGGTAATAAGACAAGTTGCTTACAAGTGCCATACTATTGATATACGAATTTGATGCTTTATTCGTATTAATTCATTTAATGGTTGAACCAGTCGGGAAATTAAACTGAAATTTAAAAAAATACGTATTGAAAATATGGCAATTTACAGTTTGTTTCCAATGACACAGCTGACCTATGACCCATTGTTTATTATCAATACTTCCCGATAATCATTAAATTTGATAAATGAACACCACAGTGTGCGTTGGTATCTACCATATTTATGTACTTCGTGTCCATTCTTCCACATGTGAATAAACTGATGGAAAGGGGTGTGAAATAAGTATAGGATTAATTTCAGAAATAATTTCATATCTAAAATATCAAACTGGCATAGCCCCTTTCCTTGTCCTGCGTTTGTTCTAAATTACAATACGTACTGCATAATCACGGACAAAATAATACTCTGTTTGCAAATGCATGAAAACACGTTTATATGAGGGAACAGGTTAATTCAAGAGTCGAACGAGCCTCTCAAGACTAGAAAGAATAATGTGAACGGTCTCAGTCTATACAGTTCATAAGTGTTAGTCTATGACAGGCATGATACCTTTTCATACAGTTATGGTGGCGGACACCAAAGTGCGATGGACTATATACTGTATTTTGATGTCTAACGCACTTTCGTGTTGGAAGGAGATTTCCGGTTGTAAGCAATATGGTGACTTTTTGTGAGAAAAAAAATGTAGTACATTTGGCAAACAGTGAATATATGAAGGATATATGACGTGGCTATGCTAACAGATTATCAAAGCAAGCGATGATGATTGTTTGATGGCGAACTGTTCCTACAAACAAACAAAATTGTAAGTTGAAATTTCGAGTCGTGATTTGTGATTCATTTTCATGCCCTGCAAACACAATACCACGAGTAGAGATAACAACTCCTCACCTGGTTTTATAAAATCCATTTAAATAAAAAATATATGCGGAAGTGATAGTGATGAGGATTCGGAGTATTTTGAAACTTTCCCGATACTGATAATGAAACAGCCATTCCATCTATACAAACGTTCAACATGAACATACTAACCTAAAATGAACTCGAGCTCCTAGTAGATTGATTAGCGCCAGTGCTAGTACTCAAACTTAGGAACGAATATTAGTCTCATAATTGTTGTTCAAACACTTATCAAAGCTGAGACCTTCAAAATCAATAAGGAAATCAAGCGCAGAAACAAATAATTCACTCTCTATCGAGCCCATTGCAACTAAACGAGAGCTCTACGAACTTACGCAGTATGGTTGGAGAATCAACCCACTGGGGTCTGGACCGCTTCATGGGGGTCTATATGTACTATATAATAACAAGGGTTCCAACTAGCAGAACGGATATCCGTGTACCAAGGGTACAAATATGACTGTAACTCTTACAATTTAAATGATAATTGTGTAAGTCTTTCGGCTATTGAAAACCAATATATTTTTCTATATCAAATGAATATAATCTTATAACGGTAACTTATGAACAAGTTTTAATCCAACAATGATTTTCTCAAAATTTCACGTGTTTTTTGGGTCATTGACAAACGTTCATTCACCCCGGTTTCACTATATCGCAGCAATAACCTGGCAATTTGCATTTTTAAAAAATGGCGTGGTTCAATAAAACGAATCAATTCTATCACCCACCTCCAATTTTTAGTCCCGGCATCAAAAGAATGATGTAAAACTAGCGAGTTTTGTCAGTTTGCTTCAAATCGTTGAAGAAGGAGCCATTGTACGTGACGTCACGGATTTCCCAACTTTTCCTTCGCTCATCCAAAACAAATTGAGATTGGTGATATAATTGGGTTGTTTTATTGAACCACACCATCTTTTGAACTGAAAATCGCCAGGTTATGGCTGTGATAAGTGAAACCGGGGTGAACTAACGTTTGTCAATGACCCAGAAAACACGTGAAATTTTGAGAAAATCATTGTTGGATTGATAATTGTCCATAAGTTATCGTCAGAAATTTTTATTTATTTGATAGTAAAATATATTGGCTTTCAATAGCCGAAAGAATTACAAAATTATCATTGAAATTGCAAGAGTTACATTCGTATTTGTACTTGTGGTACACGGGTGTCCGTTCTGTTAGTTGGAACCCTTGTTATTATATAGTACATATAGACCCCCTTGAAGTGGTCCAGACCTCTTTAAATCAACCTAGACATTTCGGGTATCCAAGGTTCGCCTGTGATACAGGCAGGCGAACCCAAAGAAAACGTGAGACAGAAAATCTTGGAACAAGCCAAAATGTTGCATTTTCCGCTAACCAGAGACGATATTTACAAATGCCACAGAAAGGCTATCCCCACAAGACAATTTAAATAGAACATTAAAACCAAAATCCTCTTATTTTGGGCACGCGATCGTATGTATTCAGCGAGAAAGCCGGGATATTCATACAAGAAAACTTGACCACTTTGTGTAAAAAACTTGCATACGAGGCACGACAGCTTGTGGGATCTAAAACAGTTGCCACAACGAGGACAATAAAATAACAGCCCTACTTCCAAATGAAAATACATTAAAAGAATATTAGTATGGAACGTTTTTGGACATATATTAAACATAAAAAATCAGTCTGTGGTGGCGTATCTCCACTGAAACGTGATGGTATTCTACACTCTGATCCCTTTGATGAAGCAACCATTTTAAACAACCAATTCCGACTGCTTTTCACAGAGATCCGATATTTCGCGGCAATTACATGCAAGGATCTTTTACACAGTGATCAGAACTGAACATTACATGCAATGGCATAGAAAATCTGTTGTTAAACCTAAATCTACCTTAGTCAGCAGGACCGGACAACTAAAAAACCCAAACTTTTAAAAGAACTTGCTCAAGAAATCGCTCTATACTAAACATCATCTTGGATAAGTGATTGTCTTCTGGAGTGGTACCAAAGGACTGGCAAAAGCCTCTGTAGCCCCTATTTACAAGGAGGGACGGGGAGGGACGGGGATATAGAGCAGATAACTACCGCCCATTGTCCAAGACATGAATATGCTGCAAGGTTATGGAGCATTGTCATATAATGAACCATGCAGATAAACATTTTCTATCGGCTCCAGCACGGTTTTCGCCGCGGTCGATTATGCGAAATTCAGCTTATTGATTTTACTGACGATGTTTCTTTGAATATGGAAAACGGCAAGCAGACTGGTGTTTTGGTTATGGAATTTGCCAAAGCCTTCGACAAAGTTAATAATTCATTTTTAGTTCATAGACTCCACCATTACGGTATTAGAGGCAAAGTTATTACCTGGATACAAAGTTTTCTTACATGCCGCTCACATGCGGTAGCTATTGTGATAATAGATAATAACGGTGCGTACTCATATACTAAAATTGTCATTTCTCCACCAAACCCTATGTTGTGACCATTCTTTAGAATCGTCTCTTTGAGAATGGTCACAACATAGGGTTTGTTGGAGGAATAAAGGAGTTGTTCTTGAAAATGGTTTAATGTACGCGTCTTATCTGGACCTCTGGTGTTAAAATATATCTATTTATATTTCCCATTGCACTTATTTCTGTCATTTGTGTGATGCAATAGTTATATCTGTTTAATACAGGACAGACCAATATAAGAATTCCCTTTCTAGTACACGACTGCTGTTAGCTTGACTACAACAACTTACCCCGTCATATACTGCACATGTACTTCTTGTGTTCTGCGTAAATCAATGTTGTTGTTTGTTTCGTAAGATGTGCACCCTTGCTCACATAAAATGCAAATTCGTCCAAGCAGAGAGTTGACACCTAACACAAGTATATCGAAGATGTTTATTAACGTTGTCTAATTGTATTTACACACCTTTGCTTTGTCAGTGTAACACTTCATTTTTACGCTCGAGACTACACTGTAAACGAGATAATTCCGTTGTTTTTTTCATATGTGCTTACTGATCGCCATTGTACCAGGTTGTTAAAAAGTGTACTTCAGTATACACACAACATCCCCGTGCAAATATTGCAGTTTACAATTATAAACACAGAGGAAATGTGCTGTAGCTTTAAATGGATACAGTCTCGTTTCTTGATACACCAAAATGTACATTATATTGAACATATCGTGATTTGGTCCCAACCTTGCAGACCCTTTTGACCCGATTGCTTTTCCAGGAGCATGTGGACTGGGTCTGTCCCGTTCACAATCATATGTTTGTGTAGTAGACAGGTTTGTGTATACATTTGTATCACATAATATACCGTGTGGGAGTGCCGAAACAGAGTACCGTAAATAACGGAAATGCACTAATTCATTTGTATGCAAAATATCAGCTTGAATCCGGCCGTACTACGCGGTAAGTTATGAGCGAAACAGCCGTCAGATATAGTATGTGTCCCTTTCTATGGCAGCTTTTAAGGGTTATGTGATAAACAGAGTCTTACATAATATGACACGAGCTTTAGCGAGTGTAATATTTATTATAGTAAACGAGTTACATAAAAACAATTATCGCACATACTGTTTTCGGTCATAATAATTCTATATAACACACGTCTAACGGTACATTCCCGGACCGGAAGGTTCAATTTTGATACTCCTGATCTGATTATTTCCTATTTTTGCATTGACATTGAACATTCTATGATGGTTCGCACTATACTCATTCCCTGTTAAACATTTTTGTATGAATTTATCACTTCATGGATATTCATTAAATTATATTTATCAGGTAAACATAACAAGAATACCGCATACGGTACGCATACGGTACATCATACGCCCACTTGAAAACTTTCTCTGATTCAATATGCCTTATAAGTATTGACATTTTCTAATCTGTTATTCACATTAAGGATGATATTATTTTAAAACAATTGAAGTGAATATCTTATTAAATAAAAAAGGTACGGCTAATCCTCATATTTGCAGATTTTCGTAAAGTGCAAGGGCCATAACTCAAAATCAACTCAGTTTCAGAGTTTGTTGCATAAAACATTTGTGTAAAGTTTAATTAGTATCCTTTCAATAGTTTCCCCAGAAAACAACAGACAAGCCAAGAGTTGACAGACGAACAAAGCAACGAATGCACAAAGTTCAAGGGCCATAACTTTAAATTGAAAAAGAGCCCGCAATATTTGTGAAAATCCATATTAAGGTAAAATCATATAAAACATTTGAAATAAATATCATTTTAAATGAAAACGTTACGGCCATCCTCATATTTGCATATATATGCATTTTAAGTGTAAAGACCGTAACTCCAAAATGACACATTGAATGAACCTCAGAATCGACTCAGCTTCAGATCTTTATGCATTAAAGATTTGTGTGAAGTTTCATTAATATCCGTCAAATAGTTTTCCGAGAAACAGTGGACAAACAAAATGTTGACGGACGAACGAACGAACGAACGGACAGACGGACAGGGCATATTAGGTGGGCGTATAAAAAGGGAAATGGATTGGCTTAGACTAATACTGTAGGGTCTGATATATATAATTTCATTAACACACCGGACAGTTGGTGATAGGGAGGCTCCTGAAGGAGCAGTCTGATATGAGTCTACTCTGTTTTTACATGTATGAAAAGGCGTTTATATGAAGTAAAGGGTTAAGCTTTCCTTAGCTTAGGGTTTTGAATTTGCGAGATCATAAGTCATTTTATCTGCAATGTAGTGACTAACATAAAGGATTACTTCATATGGGTTAGTGTTTGAGAAAGCAACAGATAGAACGTGTTTATGCTCCCACAAAGTGATGGCATATAGGGTTGCCCTTGACCGTACGTCCGTCTGTACGTGTGTACGTACGCACATCTAGACGAATTTGTCCGGGCTCTTTCTTGGAACATGTTTGTCAAATCCACCCCAAACTTTACACACATGTTTTTGGCCATTATATCTTGGTCAAGTTCGATAGCCATGTGAATCGCTTCAGTGGTTTGGGAGTTGTGGCCCTTTACATTTGTATGTATTTGCAAAAATGACTTTAAAGTATCTTGTCCGGATTCTTTCTTAGAAAGTATTTGTCCAATCCTCACCAAACTTTACACAAGTGTCGGGCCATTATATCTTGGTCAAGAACGATAGCAATGTAAATCGATTCATTAGTTTAGGAGTTGCGGCCCTTCATTTGCAAAAATGACTTTAAAAATATATTGTCCGGACCCTAAATTTCTGTGACAAAAAGTCTGAAGTCGTAAACGCATCAGTGTCCTATTGACACGTTTCTAGATATCACTGCAGTTATGTCTTGCTATCTAATGAACTGACCGCCGTAAACGTATATGAGTGTTGTAAAACACGGTATATGATATTTGAACATAATGTAGTTCTGACTATAACTTCTTGTTTTGGTTTAATATTCTATGACCTCGGTTTTTCCATTTAAAAGCAGTTATGCTTTGGGAATCATGCGCTATTGTCCCTCGCTCGCTACCACTCCCGTCTTGTTTCCATGCACCCTTTCCCGACGGCCCTATTTTCTGTCTGACATCCGCTCGCCATAGTTTCTTTATAACATTTGGTCGGTAATTTCTGACAATGTGTTTTATCTATGGCGAAAATGCATTAACAGTCTTCTATTTATTGCATTACACATTTGCAACTCGGTAACCGAATCATAAAGTTCGTATGAAGCGTGTTACTCAGTCTTCCCCGATGCCTCTAGAAGTTTTTATTCAGATAAGAAGTTTTATCTCCATTATGCATCGATTGAGCGACTAATTTTAATAGCTGGAGATGTTCATCCAAACCCAGGACCGAATCAGGAAATGAACGGCTGCTTTTCTATATTACATCAGATCATCAGAAGCATTAGAAATAAATTATATATAAGTTAAATATTTCTTCCTTGACTTTGATGGTGTGTGTTTTACGGATACCTATTTATCTATAGGCACAAGCTTGATAGATTTGATGTTTCGAAAACACATCTCTTCACATTCCGGTAGTACACTTGTATATTAAAAGCTGTAAATCAGGGTTGCAGCCAAAACATTTCACAAATTTTTTTAATCATTTTACCAGTCTCTATGTATAAGAATAAAAACATCATAATATTAACTTCATCATAGCGATAATTAATATACGACCGAATTCCCCTTCTGAGTTTTGCCAGAGGTGTGATTTAATTACCGAGCATGCATTAGAATTATCAAGTAATATTATACTTCTTGGATACATAAATGAAAACAAGTTAAAAGTAACAAATCGTAAACTGAAAGATATACTTGTCTTGAATAATATGACAAGTGGTATCACAGAACCTACTCGTATTACACAAAACACAAGTGCCTTCAATGGTGTTATGCATTATCGAAAATACAATAACACTATTAAATTCAGGAATCAATCATACACCATCAGATATAAGTGATCATTTTGTATATATTTAAAGCACTTTTCAGGCATTGACATGTTATACCCGTCAAGGCTGGAACTATCAGCAAGCCGATTTCGAAAATTAAACAACTTTATTAACTCTACTGAATGTTCTACCTTATATCATGATTCACTAGATGAAGCAACATTATTCTTCAAAACGACATTTCTAAATTTAGTTAAACCATTCATTCCTCCAAGGGCAGTACAGATCCGCCCAATAACATAGCATGGTATAACTCGCATATTCGTCCAAAATCCTGACAACGCGTTCGTCAAAAGCGAATAGCTTTTAAGTCTGGAAAAGTTTCAGATTGGCAATGATATAAAATAAATAGGAAATACTGTGAATAGTATGAAAACAAAACTACGTCAAATTTTTTTATAATATTCTGGAATTCTCTAGGAAATATTTAAGTTCTTCCAATCCAAGACAATACTGGAAAATCGTAAATATGTTTGTTAAAGAATAGTTAAATACCCAAGAGCAAACACCTCTAATGAATGATAATAATGAAGCTGTTGTTTCAGACGCCGATAAAGCTACAGTTCTAAATGATTACTTTGTATCGATATCAACGTTAGATGACTCGGACACAAGTTTACCTGAGAAACAGATTCAATCATTCTCATGTTAGTATTTCTGAACATGACGTTAGTGATGGCTTAGCTTATTTAGAAGTTAACAAAGCAAGTGGTGCATACGAAATGTCATAAATGTTGATTTGATAATATGTTGAAGCACAATGGCAAACCCGCTTTGTATACTTTTTAACATATCAATTATTTCAAATAGATATCCAGCTTTTTGAAACTTGCAAATGCTATGCCTCTTTTCAAAAAGTGGGCAAACCCCTACCTTCAAATTACAGACCAATATCATTGATAAGTTGTGAAGGCAATGGAACGAATCATTTTTAATACATTTACAATCATTTAACTTCTAATAATCTCATTTATAGAAATCAACCAGGCTTCCTACCCGGCCACTCCACTGTGTAACAACATTGATATTGCAATTTTATGATCTTCTGCGATATATCAAAGGCATTTGATCGCGTTTGGCACAAATGATTTACACAGTATGGTGTATCTTGCAACTTAAGTAACTGTATATCTGACTTCCTTACTAATACATGTAGATCTCAAAGAATATTTGTAGGACAATCTTTTTCTAAATGTAAGTCTGTGAAGTACCGCAATGGTCTGTGCTATACCTACTTTTGTTTCAAGTATATGTTAATGACATCGCTGATGATTGTTTTTAAGTAGACTTTTTGCAATAGCTCACTCATATTGAAACTACTGTTTTTTACTCAGATTAAGATGTCATATCAAAAAGGGCAACACAGTGGTTAGTTAAATTTAACCCTTCAAACAGAACGCATGCTGTCCTCACTCAAAAATATTGTCCAACCTTCCATATACATGTATTTTTTCACACTCTTCTAAATGTTGTGGATGACCGTAAACATCTAGGTATAACTTTGAGTCATGATGGTTTCTGGCATGCACATATGACAATATTACTGCTTCAGCCTCCAAGATACTCGGCTCTGTGAGATTGTTAAAATACAAAGTTAAGAGAACTACTCTAATGAATACTTATATATCTTAGGCGTTTACTTGAATATTCATCAGTAGTATGGGACAACTACATTGTATGTACAATATGAAAAGAACTCTAGAAAAGCTACAATATGAAGCAGCTCGTATAGAAACCGGATTGACTCGTTCCGCATCTATTAACAACATAGGTGTCATATTGGTTGTGGTTCCATTGCAGATTATATAGCTATGCAAAAGCTAATGTTGGTTTATACATGCACTTTACCACTGTATTTGCCGCCGCGGTTGTTGTGGATTAGTCGGAGAGGGGATACTTTTATTTACACTGTTTGTCTTTTAGGGTGGGGATGGAATAAGTGTGCGGTTGGGCGCCCATAAACCGGTTTAACCCCCCAGTGACTTTTGTCACTGACCGTTCCAAGGCGGTGCTTCCATCTCCCCCTATTGTGTGTTTGTTTTGTCTTTGTGCGTCTCTCGTTGTTTTTTATAGTTATGTACATTTGCTGTTTCCTTGTGTTGCTGTTAGGGCGAGTGTTTGTTCTGTATTAGGTGTTTCCTGCATGACTCATTTTTGTACTTTTATAAAGAGAAGACTGGGCACCTTTTTTTCTTAGCAATTTTAACAACATTTTTTCACATACAGTGCATGCCTCAAGCAAATATGATCTGGGGAGCAACACTAAATTTGTAGCCATGTCCAGGGGTGTTAAAATCTACATATCAGTTTTGTCCTCTTTGATCAAATAATAGAATTATCCTGGTTTACCGACACGCAACGCTGATACACTGACTAGGTTTAAGGATAAACTTTAAAGAAAGATTAAAACCCATATAGTTCCTTCTTATCATTTAACCCTTTCCCTGTTCTATGTTCATTAAATAGTTCAATACCTACTGAATATTCATAAACAAAACAGTTGTAATGAAATATGGAAGGTGGATCATTGTAGCCATTTTAGAAAGTGAAGAAACAGATCTTTCAAATTCTTATAACAAACAGAGCAGACCCTGATCAGATGGCTCCTGATCTGGGTCTACTCCGTTTGCAAAAGCGTGAAAACATGTTTATATGAGGGAAAGGGTTAAGTGGGAAACGCTTCTGTAATGTATGAGGGGCGTTCATTAAAGATTTCCCCTGACCTACTTCCAACTTGGCGCAAATATTAATATTTCTCTACATAGGCTCCTGCAACGGAGATACACTTCTTCCATCGCTTTATGCAGTTTTGTTGGTATCTACTGTAGAACTCAACAGGTTGTGCATGGAGCCATGCATTGACTTCGGAAATAAAATGAGGTTTTCGTCGGCTGAAATTCCCTTTAATAATGACTTCATGGTTGGAAAGAGATGAAAGTAAGATTGCGTCAGGTCGGGAGAGTACGGAGGGTGAGGACGGATTTCATAGCCGCAGGACCGAGCTTCTGTCTGGGCAAAATTTGAGTTGTGAACTTGCGCATTGTCCTGCAGGAGTCAAACCCCTCTGGTCAGCATACCACGCCTCTCGGTTTGGATGGAATTTCGCGATTTCTCCAGAAGTAATGCATAGTACCCGGTATGCCAAATTAGTTGTGGTACCCTTCGCTAAGAAATCCATCCTCACTACTCCGCGCTGATCCCAAAAAACTGTCATCATGACTTTGCCCGATGGGGGTGGATTCGTGCCTTTTTCGGAGGTGGCGAGTCAAAATGTTTTCATTGCTTCGACTGAGCCTTTGTCTCCTGATCATAGTGATGCACCCAAGTTTCGTCCTGTGTAATTAGTCTTGATTGTCACGACACGTGGTCAAAACTTTGGGAGCACTCAACTCGTTCTTGCTTCTGGAAAGGTGTGAGCAACCGTGGAAATCATCGAGCAGACACCTTTCTCATGTACAATAGTCATGGATGATTTTTTCCACAGACCCCACACTAATCTTGACCTCATGGGCTAATTGGCGCACTGTTATGCGACGATCTTCCAAATTGGCAGCCTCCACCTGCTAGATGGTCGCATCATCAATGGCGGACTGTGGGCGCCCATGAATTGGGCCGTTTCCACAGATGTGCGACCATGCTTAAACTGACGATGCCAGTGTTTAACAACATAATATGACGGGACATCCTCCCAATAAACTGCTTTTATCTCATCAAATGCCTCTTTCGCAGTGCAACCTTTCAAATACAGGAACTTGATGACTGCTCTGTACTCAATTTGCTCCATCACTCTACCTTACATTAAATCAGCACGAGTAAACCAGATACGAATTATATATGAGAACTGCAAATTACCATGTGACATATAGAGGTATATCTAATGTCGGTGTACAATTTCAACTTCCTACCTAAACCGGAAGTAGGTCAGGGGAAATCATTAATAAACGGGGTCGCGCTAGATCGACGGTGTTTCATGTATCCTATGTGTGTTTGTGACGTCATCATTTTGTGTGTCATCTAAATATAGTAACGTTCCAAAAATAGCTACGTTTTAGCGGGATTTTACTATTTAAAAGGAAAGCAATGGACGACGGACAGTGGCCACCACCTTGTTTGAAATACGCCAAATGTGACGATCAATTCTCTACAGGATACCTAGAAACTGACAAATAATTGGAATATTTGCTGGAATCATTTAAATGTGTATCGTTGTGTACATTTGTGTCCTGGTAATATTGTTTCTAGATTTAGTTTCAACCCTTTCTCTGTTCTTTGTTTTTTCCAAATTTCAATATCTACTGAATATTCATAGGTAAAATAACATTATAGCCATTTTAGAAAGTAAAGATACAGAACTATCGAATTCCATTAGCGAACACAGCAGACCCTGATCAGGCGGCTCCAATAGGAGCCTTCTGACCTGGGTCTACTCTGTTTACAAATGCGTGAAATATGAGGGAAAGCTTAAAAAAGTCGGGTTGGTTTCCCAAATTTCATCCTGTAACATATTGTAAGACCTTTCATTTTGCCATTAGGGTGTATCCATACATTACGGTAACACGAAATTCCAGACATGCTGGAAGGAGTTTCATGTAACCCTTCTTTAGGGTGGATACATTGATGTGACATAATTTTCCTGTTATGTTGAAAGGAATTCATGTTAGATCTAACCCTTATTTAGTGTAGATACATTAATGTGGCATGCGAATCCTGTTACGCTGTAAGGAGTTTCATGTATCCCCTTCTTTAGGATGGCTACATTAAGGTGACATGAGATTCCTGACATGATGGAAGGAGTTTCATGTTACCCACTTCTTTAACGTTGAATCATTAAGGTGACATGAGATTCCTGTCCTGCTGTAAGGGTTTCATGTTACCCCTTTATTAGCTTTTACCTGCTGTACAAGGAGTTTCATGTTACCTATTCTTTAGATTGGATACATTAAGGTGACATGAGCTTCCTGTCATGCTGTAAGGAGTTCCATGTTGCCCCTTATTTAGGGTAGATACATTAAGGTGTAATGAGATTCCTGTTACGCTGTATGGAGTTTCATGTAATACCTTCTTTAGGATGGCTACATTAAGGTGAAATGAGATTCCTGACATGCTGTAGGGAATTTCATGTTACCCACTTCTATAGCCTTGCTTCATTAAGGTGACATGCGATTCCTGACCTGCTATAAGAGGTTTCATATTACCCTTTCTTTAGGATGGATACATTAAGGTGACACGAGATTCCTGACATGCCGGTAGGAGTTTCATGTAACCATTTCATTAGCTTTTACCTGTTGTACAATGAGTTTCATGTTACCCTTCTGTAAGGTGGATACATTAAGGTGACATGAGCTCCCTGTCATGCTGTAAGGCTTTTCATGTTACCCCTTATTTAGGGTAGATTCTTTAAAATGACATGAGATTCCTGTTACGCTGTAAGGAGTTTCATGTTACCTACGTCTTTAGCTTTGATTCATTAAGGTGACATGAACTTCCTGTCATGCTGTAATGATTTTCATGTTACCCTTATGTAAGATGGATGCATTAAGGTGACATGAGCTTCCTGTCTTGCTTTAAGAAGTTTCATGTTACCCCATCATTGGCTTTTACCTGCTGTGAGGAGTTTCATGTTAGCCTTCTATAAGGTGGATACATTAAGGTGACATGACCTTCCTGACACGATGTAAGGATTTTCATGTTACCCCTTAATTATGGTCGTGACATGAGATTCCTGCTACCCACTTCTTTAGCTTTGATTAATTAAGGTGACATAAGCTTTCTGTCATGCTGTAAGGATTTTCATGTTACCCTTCTGTAAGGTGGGTACAATAAGGTGACATGAGCTTTCTGTCATTCTGTAAGGATTTTCATGTTACCCCTTAATTAGGGTAGATACATTAAGGTGACATGAGATCCCTGTTACGCTGTAAGGAGTTTCATGTTACCTACTTCTTTAGCTTTGATTCATTAAAGGTGACATGAGATTCCTGACCTGCTGTAAGGAGTTTCATGTTACCCCTTCACTAGTTTTTACCTGCTGTATAAGGAGTTTCTTGTTACCATTTCTTTAGGGTGGATACGTTAAATTGACACGAGATTCCTGGCATGCTGGAAGGAGTTACAAGTTACCCTCACGTCTTTAGCTTTGCTTCACCCAGGTGTCATGAGATTCTTGACCTGCTGTAAGGAGTCTCATGTAACCCCAACATTGGTTTTTACCTGCTGTAAGGAGTTTCATGTTACCCTTCTGTAAGGTGGATACATTAAGGTGACATGAGCTTCCTATCCTGCTGTAAGGATTTTCATGTTACCCGTCTGTAAGGTGGATACATTAAGGTGACATGAGCTTCCTGTCATGCTGTAAGGAGTTTCATGTTACCCTTTAATTAGGATAGATACCTTAAGGTGACATGAGATTCCTGCTACGCTGTAAGGAGTTTCATGTTACCTACTTCTTTAGCTTTGATTCATTAAGGTGACATGAGCTTCCTGTCATGCTGTAAGGATTTTCATGTTACCCTTCTGAATGGTGGATACATTAAGGTGACATGAGCTTCCTGTCATGCTGTAAGGAGTTTCATGTTACCCTTCTGTAAGGTGATACATTAAGGTGACTTCTTTAGCTTTGATTCATGAAGGTGACATGAGCTTCCTGTCATGCTGTAAGGAATTTCATGTTACCCTTCTGTAAGGTGGATACATTAAGGTGACATGAGCTTCCTGTCATGCTGTATGGAGTTTCATGTTACCCCTTTTTTAGCTTTGATTCATTAAGGTGACATGAGCTTCCTGTCATGCTGTAAGGATTTTCATGTTATGTTACCCTTCTGTAAGGTGGATACATTAAGGTGACATGAGCTTCCTATCATGCTGCAAGGAGTTTCATGTTACCCTTCTGTAAGGTTGATACATTAAGGTGACATGGACTTCCTGTCATGCTGTATGGAGTTTCATGTTACCCCTTCTTTAGCTTTGATACATTAAGGTGACATGAGATTCCTGTCATGCTGTAAGGATTTTCATGTTACCCTTCTGAAAGGTGAATACATTAAGGTGACATGAGCTTCCTGTCATGCTGTATGGAGTTTCATGTTACCCCTTCTTTAGCTTTGATACATTAAGGTGACATGAGATTCCTGTTACGCTGTAAGGATTTTCATGTTACCCTTCTGTAAGGTGGATACATTAAGGTGACATGAGCTTCCTGTCATGCTGTATGGAGTTTCATGTTACCCCTTCTTTAGCTTTGATACATTAAGGTGACATGAGAGTCCTGTTACGCTGTAAGGATTTTCATGTTACCCTTCTGTAAGGTGGATACATTAAGGTGACATGAGCTTCCTATCATGCTGCAAGGAGTTTTATGTTACCCTTCTGTAAGGTGGATACATTAAGGTGATATGAGCTTCCTGTCATGCTGTATGGAGTTTCATGTTACCCCTTCTTTAGCTTTGATACATTAAGGTGACATGAGCTTCCTGTCATGCTGTAAGGATTTTCATGTTACCCTTCTGAAAGGTGGATACATTAAGGTGACATGAGCTTCCTGTCATGCTGTATGGAGTTTCATGTTACCCCTTCTTTAGCTTTGATACATTAAGGTGACATGAGCTTCCTGTCATGCTGTAAGGATTTTCATGTTACCCGTCTGAAAGGTGGATACATTAAGGTGACATGGACTTCCTGTCATGCTGTATGGAGTTTCATGTTACCCCTTCTTTAGCTTTGATACATTAAGGTGACATGAGATTCCTGTCATGCTGTAAGGATTTTCATGTTACCCTTCTGTAAGGTGGATACATTAAGGTGACATGAGCTTCCTGTCAAGCTGTATGGAGTTTCATGTTACCCCTTTTTTAGCTTTGATTCATTAAGGTGACATGAGCTTCCTGTCATGCTGTAAGGATTTTCATGTTATGTTACCCTTCTGTAAGGTGGATACATTAAGGTGACATGAGCTTCCTATCATGCTGCAAGGAGTTTCATGTTACCCTTCTGTAAGGTTGATACATTAAGGTGACATGGACTTCCTGTCATGCTGTATGGAGTTTCATGTTACCCCTTCTTTAGCTTTGATACATTAAGGTGACATGAGCTTCCTGTCATGTTGTAAGGATTTTCATGTTACCCTTCTGTAAGGTGGATACATTAAGGTGACATGAGCTTCCTATCATGCTGCAAGGAGTTTCATGTTACCCCTTAATTAGGGTAGATACATTAAGGTGACATGAGATCCCTGTTACGCTGTAAGGAGTTTAATGTTACCTACTTCTTTAGCTTTGATTCATTAAAGGTGACATGAGATTCCTGACCTGCTGTAAGGAGTTTCATGTTACCCCTTCATTAGTTTTTACCTGCTGTATAAGGAGTTTCTTGTTACCTTTTCTTTAGGGTGGATACGTTAAATTGACACGAGATTCCTGGCATGCTGGAAGGAGTTACATGTTACCCTCACGTCTTTAGCTTTGCTTCACCCAGGTGTCATGGGATTCTTGACCTGCTGTAAGGAGTCTCATGTAACCCCAACATTGGTTTTTACCTGCTGTAAGGAGTTTCATGTTACCCTTCTGTAAGGTGGATACATTAAGGTGACAGGAGCTTCCTGTCATGCTGTAAGGAGTTTCATGATACCCTTCTGTAAGGTGGATACATTAAGGTGACATGAGCTTCCTGTCATGCTGTATGGAGTTTCATGTTACCCCTTCTTTAGCTTTGATACATTAAGGTGGCATGAGATTCCTGTTACGCTGTAAGGAGTTTCATGTAAACCATTCTTTAGGGTGGATACATTAAGGTGACATGATAATCCCGCTGCGATGTAAGGAATCTCATGTTACTCCGTCTTTAAGATGGATACATTAAGGTGACATTAAATTGACATTCCTGTTACGCTGTAAGAAGTTTTATGTAACCCCTTCTTTAGGGTGGATACATTAAGATGACAGGAGCTTCCTGTTAGGCTGTAAGAAGTTTATTGTCACTCCTTCTTTAGGGTAGATACATTTAGGTGACATTTGTGAGATTTTCTTTTGAATCTTATATGTTCATGATATGATCTCAAGAGAACATTTATAACGCATCAGAAAAATGACGACTGTTTCTTTTTCATTTACAGATGCAGTGTACAAAGTGTGACAGATCCTTTCACAAAAAGTCATTGTGTTGGAGAGCAACTGGCAGAGTCCGGAATGCAGACAATATCATTTGTTTGTGCTGCTTGTTTGCAGGACATGGGTACAGCATTGTAGTTTATGTTGTATTGGCCATTAATAATTAAATTGTAGCAATCCCCCACTTGTTTTTCTTATTTGTATGTACAGTACTCCATCTCTTTGACGACATACTTGTAGATAAGAATGGTCACCGGTAAAAAAGGTGACTGCTGAATGCAGTAAAGAAGTAATACAGACAGCTCCTGAAGAATATGTCTGTATTACTTTTGTCCTGCATTAAGCTATCATATGTTTTAACACATTCCCTCTTAGTGACACATTTTGGTGCGTCTGTAAAAGTCACATGTTGAAACCATTGTGACAAATAGAGCATTTGCTCCTATGGAGCAAATGCTCTATTTCTCACAATGGTTTCAAAACTACACAATTCTAAAATTCTCCTTTTCCATAGTTAATGCTCCTTTTCGGTAGATTTATCCAAAGAGTTAGGTCTAAAACAAATCTAAGAGAGAACGAGCTAAACAACCACCTACATTAACCCGTTTATTCATACAAGTGTTTTCGAGCTCCTCTATATAATCCTTCATATAGGTACCACTAATCAAACATGATGTTGAATAAAAGTGGCAGCTTAAAGCAAGATAAAAGTAAAGCAGAACGCTCCCTAATGAAATTTCTGTTTTACTTTCATCTTGCTTTAAGCAAGATTGCCTTAAACACAATATAACCTAGGTTATTTAAATATTTGACTATGGAGCAAATGGTTAAACACTGAAATCAAGCCCTTTTTATGAGTTTGTCTTATTATTGAGACCTTACTGTATGGTCTATGCCATGTGACTTGCTTTGGTTGAACTTTTGATATACGATGTTAAACAGGCCTGTAGTATGACAGTGTACGAAACTGTTTTGTTGACACAATTAAATTAGATGAAAAACTTAAAATATGTTGTTGTTATAATTCAATTTACATTCTATATTTACCTGATGGACAACTTTAGTGCTAAGAGCATTTCACCAAACTGTCTTTGCTAGAACAACAGCAGAAGCATTTTATGAATATTTCAATTCACACTATGGTGTACTTAGTAGGCTACATTCTGATTAAGTCCAGGACAACATGTTATTCCAGCTATGATGGCATGTTTTAGCAGCTTTACTCTTACAATGCTTGAACCGTATATATACATCGTTTGCAAGCAGTGTAGACCCTGATCAGAAGGTCCCTGACGGAGCCCGCTAATCAAGATCTGCACTGTTGTCGTACTTATAAATATTATGAGAACAAATTTCTCAAGAGTAAATGTAAACTGGTCAAGAAAATGGGTGAGTCCATTTGAAATTCAGCATTGTAAATGTACTCTTCTTAACATGTTTGGAACTTTGAACCCGGAAACGAAGCTATTCTGTAGCTGGCTCCAGTATATTGTTTCCATGGTGTACTGATACATCAATACAAGGGGACCTCCATGGCCATAATAAGCTGGACGTCGCGATATGACTAAAATACGAGTGTTAAAAGTGACTTGAAATCATAAAAATCATCTAATCAAATACAACACAAGGTATGTTTCATATTTGAAATAATG
The DNA here is from genome assembly GCA_963576725.1 of Azorinus chamasolen. Classification (NCBI taxonomy): domain Eukaryota; kingdom Metazoa; phylum Mollusca; class Bivalvia; order Cardiida; family Solecurtidae; genus Azorinus; species Azorinus chamasolen. The sequence continues at coordinate 86,705,417 of OY755235.1, read as the reverse complement.
TTTGAAAGGATTTACGGTTGTATCGTCGACACTCCCGACTTTGATTTATATAGTAAATTCTGAAGGGTGGTGATCTCCCGAAAGCAAAACTTGCAACACAAAAAGAGAAAATTGCAGACTCGGTTTTATTGAGTCTGTTCATGAGCAGTAATTGAATGTGCAACACTGCTCACGTCCCCTAGCGTGATTTATTTATATTTTGATTTTTATAGGCCTTATCACTATATAGGGATTTGGCTTGCACACTTATGTCGCGGCTATGCCTTTGTTGATGGCTGGTCAAAGAGGCATGTGCTTGCAATTATTGCAGACATCCTGTCAATATAAAACATTTGTTTATAGTTTAATCCCAGATCGCGTTATATTTTTTTTTAAATAAGAACATAAAAGACCCCCTACAACACACACACATGTAGTTTATTTACGATTGTAGAAAACTAGATGATTTTGGCTAATATTCTGTAATGTTTATAACATGTAATAAATTAGTTTTGCATGTTCATACGTAAGTATTGTCCAGTTTGAGGAACTTTAATACGAATGTCAAACTTTTTGATTATGATCAGACACCGAGTAACTCTGGATCATTGCACTATCAACAGGACACATCTAATAAATAAAATGTCCAATTATCATGAGATCAAGTTCTCTGTCAAGCAAGGCTACACTTGCTAACAATTTGGATCAAAGTCAGATGCCAAGCAACAGGTTCAAAGGTCATAAATCTTTTGAGCTGAGTCTGAGATCGTACTCAAGCATTTTCTCAAATCTGACCAATCAAAAACTTGAGAACGATCTCAGACTCAGCTCAAAAGATTTAAAATATTTGAAAATCGAATCTAAACAGGGGTAACTTGACGTTTATTGAATTATGTAAGGCATCTCTCGTCACATTAATGTGTCAAAACTTAAGAAGGGGTAACATGAAACTCCCTAAAGCATTTCAGAAATCCCATGTCACCTGAAGGTATCTCCGCTAAAGATGTGGTAACATAAAACTCCTTATGGCATACCAGGAAGCTCATGCCACTTTAATGTATCAAAGCTTAAGAAGGGATATCCCTAAGTTCCTTACAGTATGTTAGGAACAACATGTTACCTTAATGTATCAAGGCTAAAAAGAGATAACATGCAACTCCTTACAGGATTTCAGGGATTTTAAGTCACCTTAATGTTTCAACACTATTGGGATGACATGAAACTCATTACATCGTGTCAGGAATCTCATGTCACCTTAATGTAACATAGCTAAAGGAATGATACAATGAAACTCCTTACAGCATATTAGGGATCTCATGTCACCTTACGGTTTCACCACTAAACGGGGTGACATGAAACTCCTTACAGCATTTCAGGAATCTAATGTCACCTTACTGTTTCAGCACTAAAAGGGGTGACATTAAACTCCTTACAGCATGTCAGGAATCCCATGACGCCTCAAAGTATCAACGCTAAACACATAACCTCCTTACAACATATCAGACTCATCGTGTCACTTTAATGTATCAAATCTAAAGTAAGTGTGACATGAAACTCCTTACAACATGTCAGGAATATCATGTCACCTTAATGTATCAAAGCTAAATAAATGGTACCATGAAACTCCTTACACCATATCAGAAATCTAATGTTACCTTAATGTATCAACGCTGAAGAAATGGTGACATAAAACTCCTTACAGCGCGTCAGAAATTTCATGTCACCTTAATGTATCACTGCTAAAGACGTAGTGATATGACACTCATTATAACATAGGAACCTCATGTCAGTTTAATGTATTCAATCTAAAGACGGGATAACATGAGATCCCTTACAGCATGTCAGGAATCTCATGTCACTTTAAGTTATCAAAGCTAAAGTAAGTGTAATTTGAAACTCATTCCACCATGCCAGGAATCTTATGTTACCTTAACGTATCAAAGCACAGAAAGAGTAACACGAAACTCCTCACAGCATGTCAGGAATCTCATGTCACCTTAATGTAACATAGCTAAAGGAATGATAAAATGATACTCCTTACAGCATGTCAGGAATCTCATGTCACCTAAATGTATTAACGCTCAGAAAGGGTACCATGAAACTCCTTCCAGCATATCAGGAATCTTATGTCACCTTACTGTTTCAACAGTAAAACGGGTGACATGGAACTCCTTACAACATGTCAGGACTTTGATTACGCCTTAATGTATCAACGCTAAAGACGTGGTAACATGAATCTCCTTACAACATATCAGAATCATCATGTCACTTTAACATATCAAAGCTAAAGAAAGGGTTACTTTAAACCCCTTACATTACGTCAGGAAATTCATGTCACTTAAATGAAATAAAGCTAAAGAAGTGGTTACATGAAACTCCTTACAGCATGTCAGGAATCTCATCTCACCTTAATATATCAAGGCAAAACATGTAGTTACACGAAATTCCTTACAGCATGTCAGGAATCTCATGTCACCTTAATTTTTCGAAACAAAAACAGGGTAATATAAAATTCCTTTCAGCTTGTCAGGAAACTCATTTCACTTGAATATATCACCGCTAAAGATGTGGTGAAATGAAAATCTTTATAACATATCAGGAACCTCGTGTCACTTTAATGTGTCAAAGCTTAAGAATGAGTAACGTGAAACTCCTAACAGTATGTCAGGAATCACATGTCACCTTAAGGTATTGGCGCTAAAAAGAGAAAATATGCAAATCCATATAGCATGTCAGGAATCTCATGTCACCTTAAGGTATTGGCGCTAAAAAGAGATAACATGCAAATCCATACAGCATGGCAGGACTCTCGTGTCACTTTTATGTATCAAAGCTAAAGAAAGGGTAACATGAAACTCCTTACAGCATATCAGGAATCTTATGTCACCTTACTGTTTCAACGATAAAGACGTGGTAACATGAGACGCCTTACAACATATCAGAATCATCATGTCACTTTTATGTATCAAAGCTAATACAGAAAGGGTATCATAAATCTCCTTACAACACGTCAGGAAATCCATGTCACTTAAATATACCAATGCTAAAGAAGTGGTTACATGAAACTCCTTACAGCATGTCAGAAATCTCATATCACCTTAACGTTTCGAAACAAAAAAGGGTAACATAAAATTCCTTTTAGCATGTCAGGTATTTCATTTTACTTTACTATATCACCGCTAAAGACGTGGTCAAATAAAACTTTTATAACATATAAGGAGTCTCATGTGAACTCCTAGCAGCATGTCCGTAATCAAATGCCACCTTAAGGCATCAACCCAAAAAGGAGGTACATGAAACTCCATACAGCATTCAGAGCTCTCGTGTCACTTTTTGTATAAAGAAAGGGTACCATGAAACTCCTTACAACACGTCAGGAATATCATGTCACCTTAAGTTATCAAAGCTAAAGAAGGTATAAAGTTTAACTCATGACATCATGTCAGGAATCTCATGTCATATTAATATCAAAGCTTAAGAAGGGGTAACATGAAACTGCGTCCAGCATGTCAGGAATCTCACGTCGCTTTAACTTATCACAGCTAAAGAAGGTGCAATTTGAAACTCGTTATACCATGTCACAAAAACTCATATGTCATCTTAATATATCAAAGCTAGTGAAAGGGTAACATGAAATTCCTTACAAATGTCAGTAATCTGATATCACATAAATGTATCAATGCTAAAATGGGGTAACATGAAATACCTTACAGCATGTCAGGAAGTTCATGTCTTTTTAATGTATTAAATATACAGAAGGGTGACATGAAACTCCTTACAGCGTGCCAGGAATCTCATTTCACCTTAATGTGTCAAAGCTAAAGAGGTGGTAACATGAAACTCCATATGAAAAAGCAAGAACCTCATGTCACTTTAATGTTTTAAAATAAAAGAAAGGGTAACATGAAAATCCATCCATTATGTCAGGAATTTCATGTCATCTCCTTACAACACATCAGAGATCTCATGTCACTTTAATGTATCAAAGCTAACGAAGATATAACATGAAACTCCTTTCAGTATGTCAGGAATCTCATGACACCTTAACGCATCAAAGTTAAAGAAGGGGTAACATGAAACTCCTTACAGCGTTTCAGGAATCTCATGTCACTTTCGTGTAGACGAAACACCGTCGATCTAGCGCCTCCCTAATAAACGCCCCTCGTATTTCATACTCGTATGAGAAATCAGTGCAGTAATTTAAATGACAATCTATTTTATAATCACCTACCAGATCATCCCGATGGTTTATGTAACCATGAAATCGAAGATGCCGAATATGGAAAAATAGTCAAACAGGGAGAGCCACACACGAAATGACACCGCACCAAACACCATCAAAACAAGAAACGGTAAAGCCACAAGACAAAACATATAAGGACTCATATCAAGACGAAACACATTAAACATTAAGCATATTAAACAACAGAATTGACCATAGGCTGAAAGCAGGAGTACCGCCTTGGAACGGCCAGTAACCAAAATAAGCTGCTGGGGGACTTAAACCTGGTTTACGGGTGCCCAACCTCGTCCTTATCCCACTTTCACCAAAGTCAAAATATAAATAAAATTCCCCCTCCAGACAACTCCACAACATGTATAACGATATCTGCCAAATGAAATGATTTGAAAATAAACGTTAGAGGTAAACAAGCGACGTCATCATTTAAATGACGTCATAATTTAAAAGTACGGAAAAACTATATGAAACACTTCTACACCGACATTTTATAAAAAATAAATCGCAAGAAGATACAAATACTAGTGGATATTAAGCATGCACAACTGTTTTGTTTGAAAAAACAATAAACTTGACATTGTAGACATGTACACTTTTTTTAATATAGTCTATACCATAGTGAGCGGCAAGTATTATTTATTAATACTTGAAGTTTCCATCCTATAAGTACACATATATTATTTTCATGAAATTGATACATTATCTGATAAGGATAACACATCTTTATCTTTAGAGGTGCAAGCATATATATAAAAAATCACTCGCCATTTTCAACACACGGTCCAATAGATAAATTTGTATGAGTTATATAATTAACTAAAGATATGGGCCTGCTTTGAGTGTTATGCCTGGGGAATCGATGGGATTGGGCCCAATGATGTCAGTTTTAGCAGAATCGGTGTCTTTTTTATTTCTATTTATAACAAAAATCCGCCAATTGATTTACTCTAAAATCAACATGGCATCAAGGTACGGACCGATTTCGAATGTTGGTAAAACTTGTGGCCCAACCCTTTTGTATTGTCATATTGTATTATATAACATATGTAATGTTTACACCATTTACTTATATCAGGTATGTATTGTATTGTTGGCAATTTACAATAAACTAAACTTTCGTGTCTAATCGTCAACATGTCTTAATTGATGGAAAGGCATACGTGTGTAAAAATATGGTCTGGTTTCCGTAACCAAAGTGCGGCGAACTATGCACCGACATTTTATTTCACCTCCCATCTGTTTCTGGCTTTCTCAATGGATAAGAGCAGTCACATAGTGACCCTTTCTATTCCTATTGAGATTGAGGGTCAGTAGCTAACACGCTATTGGCACACTACAACTAAATGACTACCATTCAAAACAATTCGTCTTTTAATCATTATTTTGATCCACTACATTACCCATGTTTAACAGGTTATAACGGATTGGTGCATTTTAAACAAACTTTTAATTTGCATGGCCTTTTATTGGTTATGTAAAATCTAAACCTGCAAATTTTTGACGCGCCCCTCTGTATAATATTAACATTAACGTCATGTTAACATCAACATCATTTCCGTAATAATAATAACAATGCCATCATCTGAGTCAAAATAAATTATGGAAAGTGGTCGATGAAATAAGTCAGTTATTGGGTTTGTCACGGACTCAATAACTAATATTGGGGTCAAAAAGGAGTAATATGACAAACGGTGCAGACCCTGATGAGAGGACTCTTGTAGGAGCCCTAGATACAAGAAGGTTTATTTAGAGTATGTAGAACATAATAACATAAGCTTTATAGCTATTTTCGGACAAACAGAGCAAATAAAAATAAAAGAATAAAAACAATATTTTCATCTGTAAATAAGAGTTCACAATCGTTCCAAACTTTCCAAAAGTTAAAAAGTAGCGAAACACTTTATGCACAATGATGTCACAGCATGCAGTATATAAAAATATATGTAGATGGCTAAACAAGAATATATTATCACAGACCCTGATAATGTTGTAGTCCGTGTCTGCTCTTTTCCCCCTTTTTTGGATAATCTATTATGTTTGAGTTGTACAATGAATAGAAAAAAAGTAATGGCAGAACTTTTAGGAACATGCAATCCCTCTCATCTCGGTCTACACGTTTTGCAAAAGACATAGTGGCTAGTTTCAAGTATTGTTGCATAAAACCCTAGTGATACAGTCATTTTAATCGCCACAGATCAAAGGGGCACAACTCTTACAGTTTCCAGATATGTATCCTTATTGAATCGTTAACCTTATATATACCCTTCATTAATGTAGAAAAATGACTGCTGGTAGCGTGTTCCTTTTGTTCTCGACCACCTGGCAACTGAACTCTTCGACATGCTCCTAAATGTTAAAGGTCGTGTGAAAGCTCGGTAAAACTATCCCTACTTCAATTGAACCTTGAAAAACTCACTTATAAACAAAATTTACGATCCCTGCATCGGTCGCCGACGAGTTTAAAAGTGAGTTAATGTCGCTGGAAAGTAAGATGTCGTCCAGGACACTCCGTCATCAATACTTGCAAACACTGCATGCCATTTACATCCAAACGAGACCATCTGTCTTCACGTTCGTCTGATTGAAACCGATAGTAATGACTCACCGATATCAATATCAAGTTTGTATTTTATTATTTGAAGAAATTGTGAATACAAGGTATCCATTCATGCTATCAGACCGGGGCAATGCCTTATATACCAGTTATGCGATGTTTCGACTTGAATAATAGCGTATTTCTATTTCGAACCTCAGAGTAAACCTGTGTCCTAGAGGGGTTGATTGTCATTTCGGCGACTCGTAGTAAAAGCGTGTTAATATTCTGAGAAAAAAAATAGATGACTGCTCATCAAGAATGATGATTTCTTTGATAAATGAGACACGGTTTATGGAAATCGGTGGTCAAATATGCTTTCAAGGACGATCACAGTGAATGAACCCATCTATTTTTAGCAGATTTCCGCCTTTTACTTATTATATAGAGCAAGGGTGTTCGCGAAAAAAATAATGTTGGTTTTGTTTTGGTTGGATCAGAAAACTATATTTTGGTATGTTTTAGATACTTGTGTTTCCAAGGTGTACGCTGAAAGATCACTTAGCAGCATCCGACGGCTCATAACGTATCTGAGATCAACCATGTCCACTGTCAGGATATCCGAGTTGGCTGAGAGATGGAGAGGGATTGTGACTGATACCTTAGCACGCAGAAAATACAGGCGACTGGTTAAATGTTTAATGTGTAGGGATTGCTTACCTGGGGAAACACCACTGTTACAGTGGGGAATGTTTATTTTGCCCATTTACGCCTTCGCTGTGATTAAATAGATAGATAGATTTATTTAGCATCTAAAATTGCATATAATTTACAAGATATTAATACATAAAAATGACCTATTTAGAAATATGGTACAATGAAAAATTGTAATGATTTCCATATAAATATTTAAATATTACATAGAAGCAATTTTAATCAGTTATATTGAAATATTACAGTAGTGTAGACCCAATAAAATGATATAATATGTTGGGATCCAGAAGAGACGCCGAGCAACTCGGTGTCTCATCAAATTATTTTTTACTGTGACTGTTTTTGAAACAACGATGTAGAAAAATAAAACTAAATAAGAATTGTAGCAGAGAACACGAGTGTTTGGAGGAACACGTGTGTCACCTGCTCGCAGCTGACGCAATAACTTATTGTCAATATAAAAAAGGGGAATAACTGAAAAAACATATTGATGCTAGAGTTGTGGCCCTTGTGCATGACACTTCCACTCATCATGCTTGTTCCATGTGTGAAAGCTCTATAATGATTAGTTTAGAAATGACAGCCATAAAAAGAAAATGTGGCAGACAGACAGCCAGACGGACGGACAGACAGACAGACGACGGAAAAGTGATCCCTAAGTGACACACTGACTCTCGGCAGGTGACACAAAAAAGTTTCCAGTCGACAAAATTTGTCCGCGAAAAAGCTAAACGATATGAACTCCAATGGTTAATTTCGTTTGCAAACAGCTTGGAGCCATATAAGACTGCAAGTAACTCGGCGCCTGATCCGGCATCAATCTGTTTTACTCTCGGACTGTAACTGTAACTAAAGCTGGTGTATTCAATCCATATTTAATGAAGTCTGTACTTCTTTCTTAATATTCTCAACAATGCTCCTCCGCTAATCTAGAAAAGAAACTATTCCCGGGAAGCATACCCACCTACATTTAGTGAGTACCCCGCGTTTATACCAAGGTACGCCCTGGCTGAATGTTGTCAATTCCACGAACCTCAGAAACTGATACAGCTTATCCCGTTACTCCACGAGTATTCATTAAAGAATTAATGACACTATAAATGTTAATCCTATAGGAGCCGTCTAATCTGGTCTATTCTGTTTGAAATGCTAAGAAAGGCGTATTCATAGATTAAAGAATTATAGCTTTATCCCTTTATTTGGTAATCCTACCTAGTAAGTCTTTGCAAATAGAATAGATTCAGATCAGACACTTACTGCTAATAACCAGTGTCTGTTTGCTCATACTCGTATGTAACATGAGAAAAATAATGTTGTAAGTTTACTGGAGTTTAATTTGCATAATATTAGTAATGGACTGTGTATTAAATAAAACATCATGAGGAAAATGATTACACAACTGCTTTCTATCTGGTACATGTGTTTTCTGCGTCATATACGTTGAACTACAGTTAATGAATACAATGTTGAATATCAAAATAAACAAAACCAAATGGAATAGTCCGAAAATGGGTAAAACAAACTTCGACAGTTTGTGTTTAGAATATATTTCAGCAGCTATACTATAGTTCGTTTGACCCGTGAGCTGTGCCCTTTAGGACGAGTCCACCCATGGAGGTTAAACGCGTCACAAACCATGTATTTGTTCCGGATTTACCTAGGTTATATAGACCTGTAATACGCATATACAGTAGAAGCCCTCTAATGCGACCACTCAATGAATACATGTGGGTGTCTTTATAAGCAGGTGCTTGCTTAATGCAGGACAAAAGTAATACATCTGGCACCAAGAATTATACCTCTTTTAGATGGTCGTATTAGCGGGGGTTTACTGCACGATTACTACGAGCTTCGTGTGACAATAATTGTCCACCCATCAATTAGAATAGTTGCAACTTCTATAAATAGAAAAGTGCAGTCAATGCTCAGCGCTCAAAATCGAACTATATACTTGTCAGTGAAATGACTCAATGGTAGAGAAGACGGTGCGGCACTCCATGGGGTGCAGACTTTTCACGTGATATCCGTGTCTACCCATATACGTGAATGGTATCGTCTCCTCATTATTATGCATTTTTCTTTCTATGCATTTTTCTTTCTATTATAGCTTCTTCGATATGTTTTTATGTAAAAGTTCAGGAACATAATGGCGATTATAAGGGTGAAACATTGGAGAAATGCTACGTATTTCAATGGATATGCACACTCAAACAGCAAAACCTGGGAATTGTGCAAGGTCACGATGAAAAACTGGGCCTGTAAAGATAGAAACAACAACAGGTTAATCTGGCGGATCCCAAAGTCAAACATCTAGATAGTATGCAAGAATGTGCGCGTCATGTCTGGGTCAAATATGATTGCAACTATCGTCATGGAATCGAATCAACTACGGAAATATTAATTCGCGTTGATATTTGTGATAATAGTAAATAATAGTTTGAAAGAAAATTGATATATCGTATATAAAACCGTCGTCTATGTTGTGGGTAAGTCCAGCGGGGATACCTTTATTTACAATATTTGTAAAGCTAGGGTGACTTTGAGAGAAGTGTGAGGTTAGGACGTCCGTAAACCGGTTTAAACCCCCAGTGGTGTTTTTGCTACTGACCGTGCCAAGGCGGTACTCTCTTTGTCACCCTTCCTTTTGTTTGCCTTGCGTATTTGTGCTTGTGATTTGTTCATGTGTGGAACGTTTGTCCCTGGTTCTTGTGTGTCTTTTGGTGTTTCCCTTTTTTCGTATGTGTGTGTGTGTGTGTGTGTG